>JAHFWI010000027.1:7200000-7871327 GCA_028554975.1 Himalopsyche kuldschensis | reverse complement strand
AAATGCAGTGGATCTATTCTCAGATTTATTAGTTAATATGGCAAAACAGCTTCATGACAAATGTAATGATTTTTGTATTTGCTCTGTACATGTTTATTAGGTTAGTATCATGGCCAATGTCATAGGAAGGAGGTCAGCGGTCACATAACTTTTCATCCCGAAAGTTAAATGAGTAACTACACTCTTATCACAAAATATTGTTCAATGAACATCTGATAAGCCTCACCCATGAAATCAATTTCGAACATATGTATAAGCAATATCGAAGACAATCAACAGCTGAGATTTTTTTAATAAATCTTCAGAACCAATGTAGTCTACCATATTGGCTTAACTCCTTCACCACAGAAATCGACGTTACAATACTATCATGTGGTGTGAACAAAACTTCCAAATAGAATGTTTACTGTGTAACGAAGTGTGCTTATATCAAAAAGTTTTTTTTTCTGATATCCAGACATTTCATGCAAAGTCAGCTCTATCCAATCACATGAACACTCATGGAAGTGATAAGCCATACCAGTGTTCCCTCTGCGAGAAAACATTTAAAACTCCTTTGGAAATTCTTAAACATGGCAAGTACCTATAACTTTTTTTACCTTTCAATTGACATTGTTAGAAAATAACTTTTCCATTTCACAATAATCTAGACACCAAGAAACACTACACACATATTTTATTCAATATTTATGTCATCAGTGTAATCCATTCCCATCAAATAACCACAAAATACATTTCGATATTATCATCTTTTTATTGATCGAGTTGTGCATTTATTTGGTAGAACTCCATTATATAGTGTGACAAAATAACAAATATTTACAGTGTGATGTTGCAACTAAAAATTTTGCTAATTATTATGCCAAACTTTCCATTATTATCAAGAATCAAAACAATAAAAATATTATTTACAAATTGAAATACCGTTTTTGTTTTATTATGTTACTCCCTTTGGCCTTCTAATATTATATAAAAACTAGTATTGCTACCCGGCGTCGCTCAGACTATGCGACCAATAATTATTTAATGTTATATCATTCGACATAATTATATCACAAAATCTAACATCCAAAATAGAGTTAAAATAAAATCACAAACTTTATTTAATTTGATGACAGCCCCATTCTCGCCCATTAAAATGTCCAAATTCAAGGAAAAAATCTAATTTGCTGTCAAAGAAATGTCAAATAATACCTTCACGTAAATAATAAACATTATTATATTAATAAAAGCCGGGAAAAGTTCAGTAGAAGACTAATTTATTACATTTTGACTAAATGTCTTCGCCGATAAAAATTCAAACATATTTTCTTTCATATTCGTTTTTATGGCAACTTAATGACCAACAATGCAAAAGGGAATTACAGACCCACAGACATACATACGCCGTTTCGGTTTTATATATAAGATGTACTGAGATTAGTAGCTGTCCATCCCTTTGCAAGGAACTTACAGTAATTAGGTCAATTCAATTACATTATAAAAATAAAAAGAAGTTTACACATTTATTGATAATAATGACAATAACACATACCGCTGATCTCATCTTGAATTTCAGTTTACTTATTTTACACAAGTACAATTTAAAAAAATCTTTTATGTACTTAATTTCATGATCTCTTTCATCTTGTAATAACTATTTTATGAATTCATTATAAAATTACAATATTTGTTAAATTAAAACCCTTCCAATTCCTAATACTAATTCTGTAATTTTATCAAAAGAGCAGGACTTGTTAATTAAGTAATTTTATGTAAATATTTTTTTTGCAATGAGCAAACCGGTCCTGATCCTTTGAGAAAATTGCGAAATCAGTACAACAGTGTTTCATAAAAATAATGCCTCTCCATTAAGAACTGACAGTAAAGTTAACACCATAAAAGTATTATGAATTTTTTATATGTATACTAATCATTTTGGCTTTTGTAATTGAAACTTTTAGGGAAGTCTTCTCACAAATTTGTGGCAACCTCTGAAGGTGGTGATCTAGACCTAATTGATGGATGCCCGAGGCCTGCTACAAAAAGATTCATGTGTGATATCTGCGATGAGGCTTTTGTATATATGAAGTAAGTCCAGTAAAAATAGGCATCTAATTATTTTATTCAAAGATTTATCTGTTTCTTTATTTTAAAATTAATTGAAAAACTTTTTGTGCATATCTTTACAACTTTTCCAGCTGCGGTAACATTTTAAGTAAATTGTTTGAATATACAATCGCAAAAAGTAAGCAATAATTTTTTTAGTAAGATGTTTGAGTCCTGTTCTATACTAATGCATTATATCGGCATTCTAAAAATTATAAGATATTTTAACAATATTTTGCTGTATTTTTTCAGATACGTCCTTTCCCATCGCCTCGTGTCACACCCGGAAGCAAGAGGCCGTCAGTTAGTAAACCGGTGTCTGCATTGCCGTCGCGAGTTCACTCATTTAAATTCCCTGCGGCGCCATCTCCGCTCGCATTCCGGCCTTAGAAACTTCCTTTGCAACATCTGTGGGAAAGCCCTTACATCAAGAGAACACCTCAAGTTCCATATAAGAATTCATACTGGATTTAAACCTAATGTGTGCAAGTTAGTCCTTGTTTATAAAATTCTAACAACAAAAAAATTCTTCTTGATTACAAAGTGAGCCAAACCCAAGGATGTTATACTGACAGTAACATATTTAGATGGCTTCTGATTTTGAACTCAATTGTTTGCATGAGATGATTTTTTAATTTAAATACGGACCGGACCGTAAAGTAAAGGTTAAAGCAAATTCAAAACATATTCTCAAATATTTCAAATAGAGCCCAGGTTCTTTTATATTTTATCAATCTTAATACATATCACTCACATTATCCAAAAGAGATGATTTTCAACAAATCCTCACTTGTTTCCAGGACCTGTGGCAAAGGCTTCGTAAAAAAATGTAATCTGACTCTTCACGAAAGAGTCCACAGCGGAGAGAGACCATACGTGTGCTCGCATTGCGGGAAAGCATTTTCCCAAAGGTCAACATTGGTTATACACGAAAGGTATTTATATATCATCTATTAAAAATAATCTAGAAACCACTTAAAACGGTGACCAATAATTCTATTATACGTCCGCACACCACAAAATAAGACTAAAGGCTGGAACCGTGGGGGTATGGGATTTAAAGTTATGCATGGTTATTAACTACCCTATTGCATGTGCTTTATTTTTATGAACTAAGAGTGACACCCCTGTAGTTACTTTAATAAAATAAAATTCTATTATCATCCAATGTTTGAATGAACATTCTATGTTATTGTTCAGACAATCTATTTGATTACTGTGTTCTTTCTTTTTCAGGTATCATTCAGGGGCCAGACCTTACGTATGCACTCTTTGTCAGAAAGGATTCGTGGCGAAAGGACTTCTTTCAATGCACCTGAAGACTTCTTGTATATAGGCTGAATTAGGATCAATCGTAATCTAGAATCTCGTAAAATACGCAGAGTATCGTGCTGCTGCTTGTTGATTATTTAGTAACTATAATGTCGCCATCGCACTGGCAGAAATTGGTGAGTCAGTTCAACAAAAGAGAAATCAATCAGTTTCTTGGATAACAATTACAGAATAACTCAATAAGTGGCATAAATCATTTACCTGTTGATATTGTAATTATGTAATATAAAATATCAGGGCTAGAAGCCTTATCCATGAGCTACCAAGTTCCGCTAGTGCGATGACAATACATTGTGCATATATTTATTTAATTCTATGAACACAATAATGGATGACTGAAAAAATTAATTCATTATTATCATACGATAAGTTTGCTCAAATTAACATCAATCCAAATAAAAGCTATTGATTTTTCAGTTAATGTTAGATTTTGCAAAATATGGTGTTCTTCAGAATTCGTCCTGTAGTATTTATAATAGTTAATGTATTAATGAAATAAATAATTGAAAATGCAATGCAAGGGCTACAATTTTTGGATACAAATTAGATTATTTTAATGCAAATTTCAAAGCTATCCTGGGCAGACTTTTGCAGTCCAATATTTTTAGTATAATAACTGCATTAAAAAAAATATTCCTCCCTACCACTTCCTGGAGCAATCATAGAAGTGCCTTTAAAAAAATTGTACTCTTATGAAATAAAATTTCAAATAAAAACTCAAATTTTAATGACATTAACGTCACCCTTTCTTTTGAAAAGATGATTTCAAAATAAATCGCCGGAAACCAGTTATGTCATTGATTTTACTGCTCCACTGTTCATGATGATACATCATTCCAGAAAAAGGAATAGAAAAAATATTAAATAATCTGGTTGATTGTTTAAATTTACTGAGTAATTTGAGATGGTGAAAATAAACTAATTATAGTCCCATTCAACAGTTTATACGTTCGAAAAATCGAAGCAAATTTTATGTGAAAATTGCCACCTAAAAATAACTACCAAAATATAAAATGATTTTTTTCCCTTCCTTCATAAATATCCACAAGCCATGCCGTCGTCTTGCCCAGGCCTGTTTTTAACCCCTCCAAATAATCAGTACCAATGATTACTGAAAAGTTAAAAACTACTAATAAACATTCCTCATGAATTTCATTTTACAAATAAATTACTTATACTGTCGTTTTAAATTACGTACTAGTATACTAAAATTAATATCGAGTGTCGCACTAGTTTTTTGTGTATTGTTTATGTAAATATTGTATTATTTATTCGAATAATAATATTCAATAAGATGTGTACATAATATATTGTTTTATAAAATTGCCGCTAATAAATTTTATATTTTTAATCTTAAGTCAAGTCATACATTTTAAATAAATTATTTTCATGTTTTAATAATAATTATTGGAATAGATCTGTAAATACAATGAGTGCAATAGTAAAAATGTTTTTCATTTATGGGAAGACCCCGAACTAAAGCAATATTTCATTTCAGAAATTGAATGATTTTTTTTAGTTCATATCAAAAGCTACTGCCATAGGGCACACCTTACTTATTATTGCTACATGGAGTCGTTATGAAGGTAACTTAAACCATCGGCAAACTGGTTTTGATGATGGAATTAACTTACTATCCTGTAAATTTTAATCTCCGATATCATAACACACTTGCAGTCAAAATTAGTCATATATCCACTTCTTTGTTGAAAGTAGTACAACATTGATCATTAACATTTAACTGTTTGAGAAAGTTTAAAGAAGATAGATGTGAAAATAATCATAATAAATTCCATACACAAATACTGAGGAAGAATGTTTGATGAATTGGTGAAACATCTAAATTAATTATCCCGCTATCCAATGAAGCACTGCTTGATAACGCATCCTAAAATATGTGCTAGAAATAATAAAAGTCATTATTTTTACAGGATTCACTTTTATTTATTACAATTTTTAACTAATGATAAAGTACATATTATATTTATTCAGTTTGAGGTGGGCGCTTCCCACAATAATAAATTGCCTAACCGTTTTAATAAAGTTGATAATGCATACAAAATCAATTCGCCATCGTCACATAATAATATATCCTAAACATTACTTTTTAATTCACGATTTCAATTCATTCATGATTTACAATTTCTTCCGCAACAAATTAAGAAAAAAAAAGTAAAAATGCAGGAAGAAACAGCACAAGTATTTTAAATGATTTGATCACATCATTTTTGCAACAGTACAAATTACTGAACACAAATTATTACAATTGCACAGTAAGGTCTCTAATAATTGATTGATTCTGGACATCATTGTGATACTAACAGAAGTTTTTCAGAACAATTAATATTGAATGTTAAGTCAATATTTTGATTTTTAGAAAAATGGAAGTAAATTATTGATTTACATATTCGAGTCCAATTGTATACAGCGGTAATATTGCTATATCATTGATTTGTATGAAAAAATAGCTACTCAACATCTTAACGAAATTGGGACAAATGTTTTGCGATGAAGAAAAATCATCAACTTCTGTCAGTATTCAATGTTTTTATAATTCATTCCATTAAGCAATATCGGCCAACATATTATTAGTGTTTATTATTTTATTTTTTTATAAGATTTGTACAGTAATTTAGGTGACGAATTGCAATATCCCAGTGAAACCGATTGATGTTTTCATACATTATAAAAAGAGAATTGTACAAAACAAATGCAAACTCGATATAAATGAAAAACACTCAATAAGATTTAGATTAGTGCAAATTACAATCTGTACAATGTATTCATTATAATTAAAATATTGCATTATTTAGTGTTTTATCATTACATTGTGAAAGACAGTGCTAAATGGCAGACAATCATCTAATTATTATGAATAGAATTAATTGATTAGATAAAGCTACATTAAGAAAATCATCTCAGAACGATTACAAAACATAATTTCATTCAACTTGGATTACCGTACTGATGTCTTTTAAATTAAATAATGTTGAAACAGTTTTCATGACATGGTAAAAGCATGAGAAATATGTTTATATATTTACAAGAATATTAATAAAAGTTATCTTGATGAGTGCTTTTCATTTATGAACACAAGATAAAAGATAATATACACCTAATATTTCTTGATTCTATACATCTATAATCTCAATATCATTTTAATATCCACACGAAAGCCTTAACAGTAAGGATTTCAATGCTCATACAAATCGCAACAAGAATTTTCTAAAGATAACAAACAGCTTTCATAAAAAATATAGGCAGCGTAAAATTAACAATATTTTGTTAATTATATGAAGATTGTACAATTCTTTTTCTTCAAATAAAATATGAAGGTACTATTTTACAAATGTAACATAATACCTACACAAGTAAAAATACTATATTTTTCACACAATTAATTAATATCTTCATTTCAATAACAAATCTTTTTTTACACTTATATTTTTACTAAGATAAATAAAAAATTCGTGTGCGGTTTGTATGACCTTTTCAACATTTCTAAGCGAGCATACAATAATGAAAGGCGATTTATTGTAATAAACAAACATTCCATAAAATTTTAACAACCTTATTACATTTGAAGAGATGTGAAAAATAAGCATGTAAGATCTTTTCATTAATATTCTTATATGCTGCCAATAATTTTGATTCCATGATTGCATTATACCTGCAGGTAATCATTTAAAATGACTTAGAAATGTAGTAGCCTTTCACATCTTTTCCAATGCAATATATCAATTTTTGTTTATACATTCTTTATTGACATTATAGATAACTTTACAGCGACCAATACATTCAAACGTAGCAGATTGTACTAAAAACTTACCTTCTTGTATGTTTTTAATACAACCAACTAGAATGGCTTGCAAAACAGATAGAATTTATTATTTTTACTGATTTGGGACATGTGCAGTCTAGATTTCTAATCAAGTGTACGAAATAGATTCAATATAAGAAGGGGGTCAAAATACAATATATTTTGCAAACCGAGACAATAAACTTGAATCATGCTAAAATATAAAAAATTTACAATAGATGTCTTAGCTTCGAATACAAAAAAAACTTGATAGAAAATCACAATGACTTTTTCCACCTTTGTTCAATACAAAACTCTTAATAGTATTTTATTAATATTGTTGTGTATATATAGTAATATTACTTATCCCGTCAAAGGGATAATGTGTATATGTGTATGTTTAAGTGTGTGAGGGGGGTGTATAGGCAAGATATTATTTTTACAAAAACATTTTTCGACATTTAGAACCATCGAAAGCGTAGTCGATCATCACAAAGCTATTTAAATATAAGTTTTTTTTTAATAATTACAGCATCCGTAATGTTTCACTCAAAAAACAAAAGAGATACATACAATAATAAATGTTTACAAAAGAAGAAAAGAGTTTTTCCCTTAATACTATATTATAACTTTTCAGTTTTATCATCGTTCGATTAATATTACAAACATTATAATTATGGGACTCGGCTTACATTGCTAATTATTACCAATTGAAACTGAGTAATTAATTGTCGCGGAGACGAATGTCTTTTACATTTCAGTTATATTTGTTGATCGCGTGAATCACTCACGTCGAAGCGACAACTAAAATAACGCAAAAAGAGACATCTCTCTGTTGACTTCTCAATTTACAATATTCAACCGTAACTATACCGTATCATTGCGGACTAATACAGTGGCCACCATTAACTGTGGCGGTGAACTAATTACAAAAATTCGTACGTTTACTTTATATCATTGTTGACTACGATAATCATATTACAAACGTACTTTTCTTCATTTCGCAATCATAATAATTACACACATATTTAACTACAATAAAAAAAATCTTAAGTGTGTTTATACAATAATTATAAGATAATAATAGGGATTCTACAGAAAGACTGATTTTTCGGCGGAACGTCTCCAGTAGAAAATTTTAAGCTCTGGAAACACAATTATGTATAACTCTATAATACATCAGACGAGCACGGATTTGTCAAGTTTGTAATTCATTGGCCAAAATTAAACCTAAAAAATTCATAATTCATAATTGATGAATTATTGAGATTAATTTGGCCAGCGAGCAAGAACTTTATTAAAATAAATTTAAAAAAAAATGAATAGTTGACAGCAGAATAACCATTTCAATATTAAATAGCTGACAAGCCTCGACCGCATAGAAAGAAAAAAACCGCATAACGGAAGAGACTCGAGATACAATAAACATTTTGGATATACGATCAAAATTTTTTAAGAGCTATTTCTTTTGATTTGTATGTTGGTAAATAAGTGAGGAAACTATGTAATCATTTAGTGACCGATTGCCACATTTGCCTTTCATACAATTGAGATTTCATTTTGCTTAATAAATAATAATGAAAATTCATTTCTTTCTATTTTCATGCAATAAACATATTGATAAAACATTAATATAGCTCATTTTTTTTTATTAATCTTACAAGATACGACTGTACAATTTTAGTAATGAAAAAGTATTCTAAAATTGGAATGGGTTTGGACCTTGGGTTTCCAAAACTAGAGACGTTCTACTGTACATCCATTTAAAAATTAAACATTCATATTATCTTCCCTTCCGCATGCAAAATTATTGAATTATAATTTTAAGTCAAATCAAACAGTTTTTTGTTACTACAAACAAATGCAGTATTTTTTTCCATAGTTATATTGTTATTTTTAAATAAATCTATCCAAAAAGTCATGGTTTTATAATAAAGGTCATATTGTTTTGATTGGTGGTTTTGAACATTTTTTACAATAAAATTGATTAATATAATTTCTCTACTTACAAACGATGGTTAATAAATTTCAATCTCGTGACAGTTCGAGTGATTAAACAAAAAATGAAAAATGCGCATTGACATCACAGAATGGCTACCGGCTAGTCGTTTATAAAGCATAAATAATTACTAGCGAAAAGGAATTATTATTGATAGGACAGAGGTAACGCCCGCAGTGAAAGCATGCAAATTATACTGATTTCTAAGTCACAAGAAAAGATAAGCCATAATAAAAATTATGAACAAACATGTCAAGAGTGGCAGCCATCGGAATATAAATTGTCATGTCTACGATAAACGTGCGTATGAATTATTTGAGATGTTTGACTCTTTCTGTCAGGCATATTAGTATCACTTGATTTATGCATGCTAAAATCTACAACATTTCACATGATAACATAGTGTCTTTATTAAATAATATAATTTACCGCTACAACTATAAAATGTTATGAATGAAATGTAGTTTAAAAAAGATGCCGCAAAAGAAACAGAAATGTCTAGCGTTATTTATATCAAGACAGAACACAAACCGTCGGCGTCTAACATCGGATTCAATTAGACCGGTGACCGACATGCTTGATATAGACTTTTAGAAAATTATAGATGAGAAATATTCAAATTTAATACTTAATATGTCTACGAAAAAACAATTAACATATCAAATCAAGCTCATCTTTTTGATTAAAATACTTATTATGACCACTATTTTACGAAGTAATACATTGATTACTGATGTGCAATTAACATGTACAATGTAATTAATTTATCCAAATCTCACTAGGTCATACAAGACTTAAAGGAACAACAAGAAACGTGTCGAGATTAAAAATGTGTTTAATTTTAATGAAACAATAGCAAACTTTTTTTGATATGAACTGTATTATGCACTCACAACAATTACACTGTTTACCGGACATCTTAAGCTTTAATATTTTCATAGCATTAGGCGAGGATGTTTCCTATTAATTGAATAATAATAAATTTAGCCATCTGTACGATGACAGATAAAATTGAAATTGAAACTTTGCACAGTTCCACAAACAGAACACTTTTAAGCGATTTGAAATATTATTTAATTAAAGACACTAGAAAATGATTATGTCTTATAAATATATTTATTTCAGTCATACGGTATCTACTAAATGTTCACTTTTAACATAACTATCGTCTAATTACATTGATTTTTAACATTGAGATCTCATGTACATACTGTGATTATCATTATTAATAATATTTAGTTATAAATTCATTTCTACACAACGTTCCTTCTAATTTTTGTCACATGTATAAATCATAAAGAACACCCTAAAAGGACCATACTTCAAATTGCAATTAAAAGAAATACCCTAATACTAATATTAATTCAACTTAATCAATATGATATATTGACTGCAATAGAACCCCTGGCTATTTGAGATTAGAATTCAGATAATTAGGTGTATATTAAGTATCCACAATTCATTTAGAATTTAGCTCCTTGCAGCAAGTTGCCAACGATTCTGTTGTCGTCAATATTTTTGACTGAAAATATAATGATCGTTCGGGTGTTATATAGAAGATTCAAATATTATCGTCAAAACGCTGTCACATATATAATAAAATTAATGTCCTGATAGATTCGGGAGATGTAAAAATTGATTTAATTAGTGCTTTGATAAATAAAACATAGAACTTGCGATGTTTTCTATTTCGAAATACGAGATAACTAATTGTTTCCTTATCCGTTAATCGTTCATTATGCATTGAATAAATATGATAATAGATTGAAGGGTTCAAATATACAGAGATCAATTTTTAATGATAGCTCCAACGTATGTTCAATATTATCTAATGATGGTTTCGCATTGAGCCTCGATTATGTACAGTTTTTGTGAGATCTTCTGAAATATTGCACAATATTGATTTGATGTACATATGCGAATAATTCTAAAGAGTAAATTGGCCACCCTGCTGCGATGATCATTTTAATATTTGTGACATGCCGTAAGTATAAATATACCATATCAAAAAAAAAACACTGTTAATTAAACAAAATGCAAGTTAATAGATCTAGTATAAAGCCCTTTTCCAATTGCTATTTAATTTAATTTAAAATCATGCCGAGTTAAATATAAAATTGTACATTACATAACTAATAATTTTGATTTGAATATTATACGATTAATTATAGGACGCATTATCGATTGACACTCATCAGAAGTTTATCATATACTTTCTAAGTTTATTTTTATCATTCAGAGATTTAAAATGCACCACGTGCTGAATCGAAGCATTCGTGTGTGCAAATGGGGATGTTTCGGACGGCCAAAATCTTGATTCGAAAACGGTGCAGAATTATTTTTCCATTTTAGATTAACAGGAAAGAAATAAACAAATTGAAATTTGAATCTCTAATACTTAAATATTAATATAACGCTAAGCATAAGTCAGCAGACAATAATAACCGAATGTGGTATTGAAATACATTTTAAAATAAATAAAAATATACTTAAAAATGGCAGCATATAAATTGAATATATAATTGTCAAATAAGTAATATTATCAGGCAGTGTCGCGATTGAAAACGAATCGAATTAGGTAATAAAAGACTACATTTCTTATATAATTTACCAACTCGTAAAAATCAGGATAGCATAATCTGAGAATACACTATTTAAACTTGTGTAGTTTATATAGAAGTCTATTTCAACATGAGAATTGCCTAAAAATGTGGTATCGGCAAAATCAATTGAAAAAAAATCGGCATGCGCAATAATATTTTAATAAAAAAATATTATTAATTAAGCAGCTCGGAAAACATCAACCAATGAAATAACCAATTAGTGGTTTAACTTTTTTTCAATAGGCATACAGTTAAACTAGACTTTAAAATTATTTTATGGATAAGTTTGGTCAGTTGTATTTAGTATTGTTATTAATTTAGAAGGCCAAAAAAAACAATTTGGAAAGTTATAATCTCTGATTAGTTGTATTAATAGTAATTATACAACAATTATCAAACGCAATCTAAGATTTTTTTATTCCATCAAATTGGCGGCATGGCAGCAAAGCATATTAGAGTATTAATTTATTTTGTAGCTGGTTGAAAACATTCTGATCTTAACTTTCTGGGGTTTATTTCTAAGGGCATGCCGTTCGATGGGAAAGGCCTCGCTTATTCAATGAGAAACGAATGCTTATAATTCTTCTTATTCACGTTATTAGATAAATATTTTTTTGAATAGGCCTTCATGTATTAAAAGTAAAAGCTCATATATTCAATAAGCTTAGATACGTATAAAAAAGTCGCACAAGGCAAATTTACACAAGCGTAAAAAAGAGATTGTCAATATTAAACATGTGGATGGAATATCAAAAGCATATAAGAGAATGCGTCAAAAGTGAAGAGCATACATTAAAAACTTATTTTATATTATCGGTGGCGTACATTTCATTGCATGTAATTTAGGCTGTGAAAAATGACAACCTATCCATATCCATATCAAATCCTGGAAAAATGTCCTAATAAGTTGAAAGTTAATTTTAAGCAATCAATAATAAATACAAAACTCCGATTGAAAAGTAAGTCACTGAATGTGAATGAATGCTGAGAGTCAATCTAAGTAATAAAAAATAATTTCAGTTTTATTGAAGTGAAAAAAATATAGCTAATTGTTTAAATACAAGAATGTTCACTTCAAAATGCAACATTGTTTATAAATTGAAATCGATTTGATATGTTTACATATAGTTTAATCCGTTATCAAAATCATAAGCCCAAATCAAATGTTATTAATTTTGAAATATTTATGCAGTATTTATTCCCCACAGAAGAAGTTTTATAAATTTCATTCAACACCCGAAGCCGTACAAAAAGTTAGAAACCTGTAAATGGGTCAGCCGAAGAATGTTAAAAAAATTGCGTCAGGCTTTAATAATAATTGTTATGCAAATTTATATGCAGGACATCGAGATTAAAATAAAAATGTTTATTTAAAAAAAAATCAGTCACAATAATTTTTTAAATTTATTATTAATTCAACTGTAAAAATATTTGTTAGCTTAAATTATTATAAAATAATGAGAAACGAAATCAAAAAAATCGAGTGAGATCGCCGAAAATATAATTAAAAAAGAGGAACTGTCAATTCATAAGATAACAGTCTTCGATCTACAATAGAGTTAATCTTCTACGGTTAAAACTTCAGAGCTTTGTGTTACGTACAATGACATTAATGTATTACAAAAGTATACAAATGTGTTTATTTAAAATAAATATAAATAAACAGAAAACATATCTGGTGCGATTAAAATGCATCACAATACTTATGGGAAATATAAATTATTTTATGACAGTATTTATGATACAAGAATATTATAAAATTTTAAAGGTTTGCACTAAATCATAATACAATTATTTTATGAAGCAAACCGCATGGGCATTACAAACTTTCACCGTGTAAATTAAATGCGTTATATATACTTCATTCAAAATTCACGCGTACGTAATACACAAGCTCCAGGTATAGAACGCATAAAATCGTTTAGATTCAATTTAAAAATGAAATCGAATGACAACATACACACTAAAATAATAATCAATATTCACTATAAAAGCAGGTCCAATAATTATTAAGGAATCACAAATTTCCCTAAAACGCATACAATTATTTCATATTGTAATAAGAGACTATAAACAACATTACATCTAATCATAGAGTAACAGTCACGATCAGCTTACTCGATTACCTTTTTGTCTATGGTATAAAAACGATTGTCATATAGTCATCTTCTTTTCTTTTTTAATTATACATATAACATAGATATATATGCACATAAGTAAACTCACAAAATGGACACTCACTTATTATTTAACCTCATCTAGATTATTTTTTTTAACCAACTTTGCAAAAACCTATCATAAGGTATATTTTATATTCATTTAGCTACGTACTCAGTCAGTATAACAAAGCTCAACATTTTTAATGCACCGCCGCACACAATAAATTGTTATATTTTTTTTGTCAACAATCATATTTTCATAAATATTGCATTATATAATCTATAGAAAATGTCACAAAACACGACTAAATGGAGGATCTCTTTTGTGGACAAGAAATATTGTATTTAAGAATACATGCAAATTAAAAACAATGATAAGTATCAAACTTTTCAATCTCGTGCGATATGAGTGGTAACATTTTCATTGCATCATTTTGCCAACCCAATATTACCTCTATACAGCAAAATTTCAAATGTAACTCTTTAGAGATAGTATTATAGAGATGGTCTGGATTCAATATTTCATATTGACCATGTTCACGATCAGACATTGAAAGAAGGTATATCTTTTTATCATTGTTTTTAAAAATCTGCACAAATCACATGTCGGCACAGGATAAAATAGTGCCTGTAGGAATTATAGATTTCGCCTAATAGACACACAACTTCTACACACATTACTTGAAGAGAAATGTATACATTTCGATAGTTAAATTGATTGGCTATTCACAGTAATAAGACATATGATTTGGACTCGATCAACACTGTTTTAAAAAAAATTACTATCATTGTATTTATCCAGACGTATATTACAAAACCACTTAACGGTATGTCTCAAAAAGCTGCATTCATAAAAATAGAGTTTTTAAATATTAATAACTTACATTTATTTAATATAATTCAGAAGCTAAATATTGCACTGTATTAATTTTGGAATAGCATGCAGAGCTGATGATTTTATAAATGCATTTTTTTAAGTTTTGTCAAAACTACAGTTTTATAATACGGCTTTCTGAAACTCTGACAGAATCAAATAGAATTTACTTTAATGCATTTAAACTGTAAATTGTGAATCACTAGGATTTCCGGAAGCGTGCCGAAGCTAATTCAGTTGAAAATAAATAGCGTAGTTAAAGCGAACCGATAAGAAATTGGAGATTTTATTTCAAATACAACTAAATGGATTTTAAATGTTGTTAAATATGAGGGATACACGACTTCACGACACGCATACCTTGGTCATCAATAATTATCGAATGGTAATCTGCAGGTATCACAGAGATATTATGGTTAGCCATTGATTACTGGCCATTGCCATTGAGGTGGTTAATAATTATCATTACGTGTAAATAGTTAATTTTAATATTCATCACTAGAGTTTGATAGTATTTAGTTTTAGGCGTTGCATATAATATCTGTAAGATTACTTTTCAAGGTAGAAAGAATAGTCTTACCAAATTAAGTGATAGATTTGACTAAGCGAGACATATTTGAATTTCAGTACAGTGACGCGTGTTCATACAACTTTACAATAAAATGCATCACAAAGATTAAATGCGAGTAATGTAATAATTATTTAGACTAAATCAAAGTCTCTGTCGAGCGATCCGTAACGTTCGTCTATACTCGTATCGAGAAAGTCCAAATCAAATGACCTGTCCACATCTAAACTGTGCCGAAAGCAACGCTCGTCCTCTGAATCAAAATTGAGATCAAATCGACTGATACTTTTGCGAAGATTTCTTCGAATGTAAGAGGGCGCTTTAGGCTCCATTCGGTCAAGACGTTTAGCTAAATCTTCGTCGAGATCGAAATCCCTGAAAGCTTTGGCCTCGCCTTGACTAGAATCTTGCTGTTTCGGTCTTCCGATATCGAGAGATTTTTGTCGCCTGTGACCCCCGCATTTTCTCGCCCGTTTCCTTGCATAGTTGGCATCCATATCAAAATTACCAGTCTGTGTGACGGCTCCCGGGCTACTGTCATCGCTGGCTTCTCTAGCTGAAGATACTGCACCCAGACGCATGCAATCGCCCTCAGTCAAATAGCTCCGCGATGACTTTAACATTTTTTCAGCATAGTCTGTTGTTTCACAAGCAATTAAATTGGAAAGCTGGCTACGGGAAGACGCAGAATCCATTGATTCTGAGAAGTTTGATCGTTGATTGCGCAATTCTTGACGTAGGCTACCTCCAGCTTTTCTTCTTGATTCCACCGCTTCGCCGAAACTTCTTCTGTCGTCGCATTCGCCAAAATATTTTCTTCTAGTCTGTGCTTCAGAATCAACATCGTTCTTATCTTCTTTCTCAATGAAAAACTTCATCCTGTTCTGTTGATCCGAATCAGCGTCGTGTTTATTCTGAGCTTCTAGGAATCCTCCGCTTTCATTGATAACTTCATTATCTACAAAATATTGACTATCACGCCTCACTCTATTTTCGTCATTGAAAAAATCAACTTGGTTATCGGCATCCGGACCGTAAAAACTATGCCTCTCCGAAGATTCTTCATCACTTTTCAAAACGCTGCTTTCAGAATAAGGATCATTATCTATATCAATATAAAAAGGTAAGCGTTCAGACGCCGAAAGATCTTCGGCAAATATGTCGACTCGCTTTGAATGGCTCTCAGATTTTGGCTCTGTATAAAAATCGTTCACTTTCGTACCATTTTCTCTGTCACCATAATAAGGCCGCCGTTCTGAGGCAGATTTTTCTAAAGGTCGCCTCTCTGGGGTGTTTTCATTCACAAACTGACGTCTGTCAACTGAAGAGTTTCCAGAGCCGGCGTTCTCGAAATGCTGCTGCCTTCTACTCTCTTGCTTATCAGACTGCGAAGAATTGTTCTGCCGCTTTTGATTATTCTCCATGAGAAATGATCGTCTGTCTCCCGGATTGCTGTGTCGTTCGCCCGAGTTATGCCTTTCAAATACGCCTCCGTCCTGCATGAGCCGTCTTTCGACCGAGCTGTTTTCCATAATGTGAAGCCTCTCCGATACGCTTCCGTCTTGCAAGTGCCTCCTGTCTATCGTGTTCACTTCGTGGTGCCTGTCGATGATGGGGTGTCTTTCGCTGACCGAGCCGTCTTGGATGTGTCGTCGATCGACGGAGTTTCCTCCATTCGCGTCGATGAGACTGTGGTGGTGCCGTTGATCGTGAGATCCGGCGTCGCCCAGCCAAGATTGCTGAAGGACATTAACGTCAGACCGTTGATGAAGATTAGAGACGTCCAAGCTGTGCTGCCTCCCGACCGTCTGCTGGTTGGAAGGCGCTCTCCCCTCCGGTAAGTTTTGCGTCCTCAGCTGTCCGTGAGCGTTGGACTGCTGCTGGGCGTGGTTGCCGGCCTGCAGAGCGTGCAGGGTATTCGCGTCTAGGCTTGCGCCCGGCGACAGGCGACGCTGAGTTGTCTGCTAGGAATTTTGATCTGCGGCGTGACCTGACCCGCCGTTGGTGGACAGCAACAGTTGGCTGTTGTTACTCGATTGGATATTGCTCGACTGGTTCGACTGCTGGGACTGCTGTTCCGGGGAGGGCGTCAGAGCAAAGTTGAACCTCTTGCAGGAAGGCAGAGGGCAACGCGGCTGCTTTTGGTCTGAAATTGAAAACATACTATTAGTATTGAATATGCCAAAACTTTCATTACAATATTTTCTACTTCTTTTAGCAGTTGCAGTTGCTTTTAGCAGTCGCAAAGGAATAATAGTAAAAATAAATAAGTATTTCACTCGGTATTCTATTTCATGAATATTAATAAGTAGGTCATCTCATAGGTCAGGCAACACAGTATAAATCGGTTATTACTATAGCAACATATATAAGGGCATCAACAAACAATCTATAGATACAGTTGAGTAAAATTATTTCTCTCTTCGGAGACGAGTCTTATTGTAATGGTAATTTACAAGTCGAGAATAATTATAACTCAAACTCGTGTAATATTCAAACTGCTATGCAAATGTGTCAAAATGAATAGCACAGTTATTTCTGATATAATCATTATTACAATGAGATATTTTTGTAAGAATACTCGTAACAATCTAATGTGGGTAACTACATTAATAAAGGCTAAGAATTTGTCCGGTTTTACATGCTTCCTATAAAAGTCTGTTACAAATTACAACTATTTGTTTAAATACAATGTGCATGCTGGGCATTTTTACTTACGGCTATTAAAATTAACATTGATTTTTTTATACATTTCATAGAAGTGAATTGAACAAACCAGTTGCGCAGGAGACAACAAGTTTACACTTATTAGGCAGCGGAGCGGGCAAGCCGAATGTGTTTGTCGTCGGGGGAGGCGGGCTGGGATCCTGAAAAACAAAAATCAAGTATTCCATACATGAAGACCGGCTACACACAACTAAATGAAATATTCAAAGAGCTCCTAGAGATAAACTTGCTACACTACTAAACTACAATTGGAGACAGACAAGATTGATCTGTAATTTGAATGTTTGACAATTGCTTCAAAATTGTATATTTTTACATTTCTCTCTACTCTATCTCTACGTTTTTATTTATGTTTCTCTTATGAGCTGATGACAATGCCACTGCTGGTTACCAGTGGCTTGGCTTTTTGTCTCGGACGGTAATTAATCTTACATGTGTGCATTTGATTGTGACTTGAGGGTCAGGCGGTCTCGGAAGCCTTCGTCTCAGCCACGTATGCCTCAAGGCAGCAGAGGGGGTCATCCTGAGCACCGGGTCCCATACCAGACATCTAGAGGTGGAAATAATGTAAATACAATGTTTCAATAATCAATGGTATTTATTTTTATATAAGTGGAAAAGTAATACATATTTACTTATCAAATAATACTAAACTAAATTAAACAATAATACCTATATACATATTATGTACTTATTCAACTTTTTTACATTTTGAGAAACTGCAAAAAATTAGTTACCACTAAGAACAGATAGTTGACACATTAAAGGTATATATAAAAACATGAAGTTAAATTCCATGGAAAACATAATAAATATATGTAACATTGCATCTGTTTGACGTTGTATTAGTATTCTTATTTTTAAAAGTACTAGCAAGCTAACACCACCTCTTTGAAATGTTAAAGCTTCTCGCAATAATATAAATGGAATGAACTTATTGTATAAGAAAGAATATGAATGATAAGAAATAATTAAAAGATTTAACAATGAGAATGAGAATAATATTTATCACTATAATGAATGAGTAGTAAAGTAAAGGAAGATGCAATTATTGATTACCTTTTGATGAAGTCCAGAAAGTGAGGGTCCTGGCATCCTTTGAGAACAGTCTTTAGGTCTTTGGAACCGGGAGGTCCTCTTAATTTCCCTCTTCGAGAAATACCTGTTGATAAATAGAGCATTGTCAATTTGAAAAAAATATATTTATAGATAATAAACACAGGTGGATTTTAAGTTATGTTGTTTCAAGTAAGGAGTCTGGTAGTCTGGTTATTTTTTTATAACTGTTCCTCAAAAGTCAGGTGTAGATTTCTTCTTCAGAAAAACAGTTACACACAAAGCCATTCTTAACCCTTTGAGTGGTGAGTTGATTTGGATAAAATTAGGTTTTTTCCTATAAATTTAATAAAATATTAATAGCAAACACAAAAAAATTTAAAACATCTTTTTTTTTGTTATCCGTAAATCTAAGAAGAATATTAACACATATTGAAAGAATTTATATTTCTTCAGCAATTTTAAAACGGAAATTCTAAAAAAGTATTCAAATAATTCAATATTACTTTCAAATAATTATCTAGAAGCATTTACATCCAATTTGGGTCTGGATCTTTATTGCATTCATCTGTCAACATGTGGTTCTCTATTGGCGGTAATTCCAGGAAGCGTATCGAACCGAAATGGATTTTTACACTCAATAATATATGGTCACAGATTTCTTACCAAATATTACCTTTTTATAAAACTCTTTTGCTTATTTCATACATATAATAAAAATAATGTGACTACCAAAAATCACTGATTGACACCTCTAGTTTCAAAATATGAAAAAATAATAACATTTCAATAAACAATAAGAGAATGGCAATAGATAATAGATGACAACATACTACTGCCATACCGGTACGGCGATACTAATCAAAAGGTTAACACTTGCTTAGCCATGCAGTAACAAGTCGGTTGGACCTATGAAATAAATAAAATAAAAGTGAAAATGATACGATATTCATGTTCCTAAGCAAAGTAACATTTTTTACTTTTGAATTTTTAGCTTCCAAATAGGATTTGATGTCATTTCACAACTGTAGACTAATGTTTCACCACGGTGACATTACAATTGACCTTTATAATGAAGTTAAAAAATTGACTTTCTACTTAAATGAATTACAATATGAAATGCCAATTTCAGCAATAGTATTACCTCCTCCGACTTCCGTGGTCCCATTTGGATTGGTGGAAGCCGTGCAATATCTCGGCAGGCCTCTACTCGTCAGGAAGGTTTTCGACCTTTTTCCGAGGTCTGTTAAGCTCCGCGGGGGTAAACCTAGGAGCTCTATTATGCATGCCAGTTGATCAGCTTCATCTTCCCCCGGTAACAGAGGAAATCCTGTAATAACAAAAAATATATTGGTTAATTTTTATCAGTGATTTCCAAACCAGCAGAGAATTCTACGCATGTGATGGTCACGTTACATCTAAACAAATAAATTACTGGAAAAACTAAAAACATAACAGATTATTGCGATGCAATGGTTCAGATCATTTGTTCGATATAATTTATTTTTAAATTGGAATATAAAAAAAAGATTAGACTTACCGACAAACAGTTCAGCCAGTATACATCCCAATGACCACATATCGACCGGTAAGCCGTATCTGACGCCGAGGATAACCTCTGGTGCTCTGTAGAAACGGGACTGGATGTAGGTGTACACTCGTTGGCTCTCGTAACAAGAACTACCAAAGTCTATCACCTGAAAATTAAATAATACACTCAATTAGTTGATACACACATTTCAACACATTTTTACTACAGTACTGACAGATCAGCTGAACACCTACCAAATACTTAATCTAAGGATGTATTTGCTTCACATCTGGTTGATTGTTTCTTATTTCAATACACTAATTAAACACAATTTCATTCGATCAGATGAAAATGGTATAAATGAGCGAAAACAGTCATAGCAGAAATAAAGGGTATTTCAATAGGGACGCTCAAAATATGTTACTTTGTCCTGCTGAGTAGATTATTCATTGTTTAGTGGCCAAATTTGAGTCAACCAGTTTGGTAAATAATCGGCCAACACCTACCTGTACGTCATCAAAATACAATATCTGGTGAAAACATTGCTGCTGTGTGTGAAAGTGTACAGGAAAACCCAAGGCAGCTTATTTCTCGTTGTTCACAAGAACTTGGCTTTTCTGCGACTTCAACTTGGCGAATTTTGAATCGGGCCTTATGTCTGCACCCGTATAAAATCCAACTAACCAAGGAACTTCAGGTAAACGACCACAGACAACGCCTGATTGGGTTCTGGAGCAGTTGGAAGTTTACCCAAATATGTCAAAAAAGTCAACTTTAGCGACATGGCCCATTTTATAATGAATGGATATTGGCAGACATTTGATGCTATATTCCATATTTAATGCCGTAAAATATACTTACAAATGAAATTAAAATTTAGTCGAAATCTCACAAACAACTTGTTTTATTTACATTTCAAAACTAAGCGTCCTTATAAAAAGACCCTTTATAATATTTTTTTCGATAAATGCAAAAAATATAATATCTGTGTTATATTTTTATAAATATAATGTCTAAATTTTGAAATTAAATAAAGAAATATATTGTTTGTAATTGGTGGTCAAAATACAAAAAAAAGCACCAATTAGTAAACCACCTTCAAAAAAATGAGAAACTATCAAAGAAGCATTTTCCAAATCGACTTTTAAGTCTCTATTTATGTTGGCCTTCGTTTGGCAATGGGCTGGATTGATTGCAGCCGGTTGGTTGGTGATAATAATTATCGTAAAAAATCTGCCAAGCCCCATAAAAAATGTGAACTTTTTTCATCGTTTTCAAAACGTCGCGCTAACGAAACTCAATATGTATGTTGGTTGTGTAGAAGAGATAACGCTACGCAAGTGTTCAGAAGTTGGGAATTCCCGTGAAAAGACAGGCTGACTCACGCGTTTCACTTTCAGCTCTGTCGCGCGTTCGAGGAAAATCTGCAGCCGCTGACAACCATCGGTATCACTTCTAATTAACTGTATATTCTTTTCTGTACACATTTTCTGTACTACATAATTTTATTATAATCAGGGGCGGTTTCGACATCGCGAATATTTTCAACTGATGATAAAAATATTGATCAAGCAGCGACAATGTACAATACCATGAATGACTAATATAAAGGTATACAAAACAGTTGGTAAAAGTATTGTAACGAGAATTTACAAATAAATAAAATTTGGTGTGTGTAATCGAACAACTAATACTTATGGACTAGTAAATTATGACAGTGTTTGTTACTATCACACTTAAAATATTATATTCTTTTGATAATTATTTTCATAGCATGTGTATCCTTCAAAATTTCTATATCCTTAAGATGAAATAACTTAAAAATGTCGACTAAATACCAGTCGCATAAGAGTCGGTCGAGGCAGTGGATGTGTTAAATGTTTTTGAAACCACTAACAAACTAAGCCGGTCACTCACGTGCAAAATAATTTCACAAATGAAATTCGTCATTGAAATTTGAGATTGATAATCATAGCTCATTTTTATCCAGATGCGTTTTACACTGGACTTAAATATCAACACTCACTCATTCCCTACAATCTCCACCCCCCCTACCTGAGAAAAATAAATCCATTTTGGGTAACAGGAAAAGTTCTCGCTTTTATTCATGACGTACAGTAACTGAAAGCTTATCTCGCTCGCTAATTTATTATTAGAGATATTTATCAAAATCAATAAATAGCTCTAATAATACACATCATCAGATAAGAGTTTTTTTTGTATTCTGTTGATGAACAATTTCTATGAACGGTTTATTACTTTTAAATGATTTTGTAACAAAAAAAAAACGTAAATATATACGACTATTTGTTTATAGGTTCAACAATATCGTCGTATATAGTCTGACCGTTTATAAGTTCACAGTACAACAGATCGATATATGGCAACTTCGCATTCGAAAGAAATCTTTGCCGTTTGCGAACCAACCCCATTACGTTGGCTGCCGCTGCAGTTTCAGTAAACTAAATACGTATTTGCTTACCGCTTAGTGTAGGGGGACACAAAAGCACTCGGATTAGTGGAAAATGCCGACGCAAATAGGAAACAAAAAAAGAAACAGTAAATTATTTTATTCACTAACAAAACAAGAAAATTTCATTGGAGCTGTCCCACCGGTCGGCGAGTCGGAGTACGTTGACACCGGAATATTAATAAAACGCTAAACAATTGAGTAGTTTTGTTTCATTACGTAACATTAATGATACAAAAATAATAAAACAAAAAGATAATGTACAGTTAAATAAAACAACCTGCCATCAATTTATAATTGGTATGCAATAAAAAAACGTGATTTTAACACATAAAATGTAAGGCCGGTAGAGTAACAAGTCTTCGCTGCATTTCCTCGCTTACTGTTAATCTTTCCCCCTATATATAATATATTGGTATTGACTACGACCTACGGTTAGGCCAGAGCAAAACATGTGCGAAAACATTTTAAATTAAGTGTACTTGATATTTCACTTATCAAAATATATTTTTTTAGAAATCGTTATCTTTGGAAGTGTAAAGCATACAGCACAAAACTTTACATCGATAGAAATTCCGCGTATATTAAATTTTTTATCACCAAGAATATTATAAATTTGTTGACTGTGCAACAAACAATGGCGGTCGGGCATTGAAATTATTAACGAGTAAACTTAACTGAAATCAAATTAAGGTTTAAGTAATACGAATGAGAGATACGGCGTCGTATATTGCGAGCGCTTTTATTATTTATGGTAGCAATCACAGTAATATGAATACTTTATTTATTTTGTCGCTAGAGCGCGAACATGCTTTGGCGTCGGGCCAATTTTTTCAGTTAGATATACATACATACATACATGTATCGCGAGAAATTAAAATATTTTCCGGAAAACTTTGTTAACCCATCATCACAGCTGGCGCCCTTTGTCTATGGATTCGGAAGGTGGTCGACGAATGAGCTAGGAAGGTATAACAGTTAAACTATTATTATTATAGGAGACAGGTGGTGAAATAAAGAACTATACGTATACGATAAAAATTTAAGTAACGGCATTTATAATAGTACTGGCCTAGTCTAGAATCGACGAATAATTATAACAGTTTAAGTATTATTAACTTTTAAAAATCTATAATTACTTATCATCAAAATAGTGGTCACCGTTAAGTCTTAATTGTTATAGAGAGAAAAAATTGAATACAAAAAAAAAACAAAATTGCATGATAACGACTATATTTAACTTCAATCTAATGAAAGAATGATGCTTTGGTCGACATTCACAAATCGATAAGGTAATGGATCAACATTTTTTTAAATATACTTTTAAAAATAACAGAATTTATAGCACTAATCGAAGGTAAATAAAACAACACGCGATAATTGTAAAGGTATCAAGGTTCGATTAAATTTTCAATATTATTTTATACATCGTATCATGTTTAATTGATTAGAAAGAAAATTAACAAATGGCTCGAAATGCTATTTAGCCAAGCGAAATCGAACTTGGCCAAGTTATTTAAAATTTTGAATAAGGTCTGCAAAAATTCATTTTTCTTCGCCAATTACATTCAATTGATTTTGAAATGTTAGTCATGAACATTTTGGTTGGAAGTAAGAACGAATACTTGGCCTTTAAGAGTCGTCATGGTAAAATAATTCGTATTGACGTTTCCGAAGGGAGCAGGAGAATGAAGTAAATTCTCTCGGTTACGTACCCTATGTAAGAGGCATAATCTTCGAAGTGTCAGTGATCTGATGCGATAAACCCATGGGAAGGAGACGTACCGCAATTGGACGCCCGCCCTATGTGGGAAATGTCGCAGCGGAAAGAAGAATTCGACAAAAAATCGTTCACAGACCAGTAAATAATAAATTAAAAAATGAAATGGAAAACATCGCGTCAAACGATTCTTCAGAAATAGACCACTATGTTGAAATCGGGTGGGAATCCAATTAAGAAAATCAAATTGAAATTTTCGAAAACATCTTCCTTCTAATTCCGTCTGTTCTCATTCTCCGGCACTATACAATATGGGTAGATATTTATGCATTTTTATGAGAAATTCAATATTTAACTGGCCTATTGATTATTATTAGCTAGTGTGCTATCATTGCTGACCAGTTCGTTTCAAATATGTCGGAGAAAATTCCGAGACCGTCAACCATATTCTCAAACGTTTTAGTGTCCGGATACTAGATAGTTCAGTTAGTAAGGCTCAACACTTTCACGCAGAACGTAATTATTTTTGTATTTGCTCGGTATATGTTTATTAGGTTGGTATTTGACATAACCAATATCATAATACAGGAAGGAGATCAGGAGTGAATCAACTATTTATCACAAGAGCCTAAATGAGTAACAGTTTTTTCGAGAATGACATGGACCCAGGGACTATTGGTTAGACTTGGTGTCGAGAAGCATTGTTTCAGTATATCTGAATAACTAAAAAAAATGCATATAGTATAATCTCGTGATTACAATTAATATCATGAGACAATTGATGGAGTCGGTTAACTGTTGATATTGGCCCGGTTTAAATTTGATAATCGTCTATTGAGTATTAACATGAGTAGAGTAAATACAAAAATCATTTAGATCGACGTTAGTTGTTTTACTAACCGGGCTATTTATTTATTTATTTATTCATAAAAAAATACAAATCATGGCATTACAGCTTACGCCAATACGCCATGCATTTGACAAATTTATCTACATATACATACATACTTGTATACACATAATAAAAATTACAAATTGTAGCCATAAGAACAGAGAGAAAAAAATTATAAAATCACATAGAAAAGCCAAATTTGACATATTAAAAGCAAAAAGAAAAAGTTCAAACTTTTCAAAATTTCCGACTCCGGCCAAAACGCCGCGACAACTCCGACTCCGGCCAAAAAGCCCTGACTCCACAGCCCCGGTTGTAAGCGAGTCGCTCAGCCTCTTTTTCAAATACGGTAATGATAGTACCAAGTTTTAGGGATAAATTAAATAATATGAATGAAATCAACTATTGCCACAATAAGGATAATCAAGTACCCATCTTTTATGGCATTCAAACTTCATTTTAATTGAACAAACTAGAATTCGTTCAGTTTTTGACTCGACTATTTATAGTCTCCAAATACAAACTTTTCAAAACAGATAACCAACGGTAATTAATAACAACGACCCGCAATGATTATTCCGCTAAATTTATAAATTAAAATAGTTGACTAATAAATTTACGATAACATATCTATTTCGGGTGGGAGACGATAATTTAAAAGAGAAGAGGGCACGATAATATCTTCGCATTTTGCATAATGTATACGGCTTTAATTGATATCAATTCATTACTTCTTTGAGTTGTGTATATCTAACGCCGGAAAATAAAGTGCCCGCCGATACTCAATAGTGTTACGTATCCTAGAATCAAGTCGATAACAACATCGCAAATATTAATATAGTCATCATCACTTGGCTGGAGGCCAGGGGAAAAACTCCTCGCTCGTAATGCAGCGAAACGTCCTCTTGTGTCAATGTTTCAAAATAATATAATTTTCCTTCCAGAAACTTCTCAAGAAGAAACAACAACAATGATATGATTGACAAAGACAGATGCTGGCGTGGCGAAGTCATTTGCAGTTTTAGATTTAAGTATGCGATAACTCCATCTGGATTAATAATTTACTACAATATGTCGTATCGCTGTGTATATATTTATTATTTGAAATCATTACAAAATCGTTCGGTAATTTAAATTAGATGTAGCTAAAATGGTCATCCGTGTCGTTCGTAATCAATGTTATTAAGTAATAAAGCCAACCACAAATAATTATTTCACTCCCAATCACAATTGAGTCAATTTATATAATAGTTACACAGTTATACGGAAGCAAACGTAATGCATTTATATAAGTAATATTTAGTTAGTAAAACTCATTTGTGAGTAATACCCCCACCTATAATTCGGTAAAGATCAGGATCGGTTGCGCAAATAGCGAGCATTATCAACTAGAAATGTTAATTATCGTCCCTGTGACCAATCATCATGTGGACAATTTCGACGTTTGCCTTACTCGATTTCGCTCGGTACTTTCATGAATACATTTATTTCCAAATCCATAAATGGATGTTTTTAATTTCTCTTCGTCCATCCGATAATGAAAACTGGGCTTTTTAAAGAATGATAAGCTTACAAGGAGTTCTTTCCTGGCCACATCGTTTTTTCCTGCTGTCTACGAAATAAAGGTTGAGCGAGAGAATTACTGATAGTTCTCGCCACTTTTTTAGATTCTGACCTGAGATATGTTTTATGTTTCAATTGCGATTCAGTTGGAGACAATTACCGAACGCGCTGAGCCCTATTCGACCAGTTACTGCGAATAGACAACGTATATACAACTCGGAAACCTTGGACGAAATCAGTAATACATTAAAAGAAGGGGGGAATATATACGGCTCGTCTCGTTGGGCCGCGCCGTCCGCCAATCCTAGCACGCGTCTAAAATAGATTTCGCGTGATAGGTTGTGCCGTTCACAAATTTTCTCACGCGACTAAATGTATTCCTAATCTTAAATCAGACGGTATTGACAAAAAGGGACTGATCCGATTTTGGAAACGCTATTTTTATAATGCAGTTTTTAAAAATGAATGATCCGAAACATACTTAGGGAAATGAATTTCATCTGCTGATTTTAAATATGTTCACGGATTGCCTGTGCTTTTGTTCGAGTTCGCCAATTGCGGTTAAAAAAGTTGGCTCAAGGTATGTTCGGGGCAGCCTGTGAGGCGAGGTTGTATTTAGGTGTATTTAACGTTGATACGTTTATCTTTCGAATTACTGTCCTCCAATCCTGTCCTGAATTTCATCCAGCTTCTTGAAGACTTTTCTAGGATTTTAGTTATGTGACATCCATCAATTCTACGGAAAACGCTCGGTTTTATAGTAAAACCTGAGTAGGATAAAAACATGGTTAATTAAAAAAAAAAAAAGAGTTTTTGTAAGAAATACGTTGTTCAAATGAATTTACTGTTATTAATAATTTTGTTTACACAACACGATAAAATTATACAGACATAGGGTCTTCTTATCGACACAAGTAATATTCTCCGCAAGAAAATAATTTGTGTTAGGCATAATAAAAAGGAGAAGGACTAGTAAAAAAACAAACTACGCTTTGCAGATGGCACACAAAGTTCTACGGAAATACATATCGGCTTGTTAGTTCACTAGGTACTTAATTTTGAAAAAACGTTGAGGTAAAAAAAGTTGGCCACGGAAATCGATCAGAATAAGTTATTTCAACTAATAAAAAATGAGTTGAGGTACATTGCCGCGAAAAAATCGATTTTATAGAATTTGCTGCAATTCAAGATTCTCAAATATACTTTCGATGGATTCGGCGGTAACTTTGTGGAAGTTCATTTTAATATAAAATTGTGCTAACTAAGTCCGAAGCCCGTGTAGTAAGTCCGAAGATGCCTCTGAAAGAGGCGACACGTGTCAAAGTAAGTAGCACAATACGTGGAATAATCAAAGTTATTTTAAATTTTATATTCTCAAATGTATTTTACAAATTGAGCAGGTGATATGTACAGATCGATATAAGTAAAATAAAGCATGATTAAGAGTCAAATATACACAAATAGCAAAAATAAAACCAACGATTAGGACACTTACACGGAAAAATTTAAGAGTATAATAATGGACACCAATAAACACTTATTTTCATGTGAATTTAAGCCGGCCCTTTTCACGACGAACCAAAATACAATATAAATGAAACATGGGCTTTTCTTTGAAGTGAAACGAGGAAAAATCAATAAATAGTCGGATATTGTTTTGGCTCTAATGCAAATTATCCTTTTGACTCTTTTCACCTCGAAACTGTAATTGATAACGCTACATGTTCGCTGGTTTAAAGAACGATCAGAGAAGGTTTCTCTCATCACAAGCATTCCAAGCAAGCCTTAAGACTATGATCGCGAAGAGCGAAACCAGTCACGATCGTTAAAAGCCATTGTGGAATAAATACAAAATAGTGATTTATTTTTGATATAATATTATGTAAATCCCTTTTCACTAAAAATTTACAGTTTTAACACCTAAAATGTGACTTTGTGTATTTGGTACTATACTATTGTTGTGTGTTTAATGAACATATGGAATCATTCTCTTTCTATATAATCGCTAAAACAAAAAAATCTTGTGAATTCCCAGGATGCCTCATCAGTCACCGCTTCCACGATCAAATCGTAGTTCAGCGGAGTGATGTCGCCCCCACAAAGTAGATCGAAACAGAGTGAATAAAGACTATAAAAATAGCTTCACACTTGGGAAAGTGAAGTGTCCACTCTTGCCAACAAAAGTATATACCAAACAGTCGACAAACTCTATACAAAATGATCATTCCGCGAATGAGAGAAAATACTATGAAAGATATAAGCGATGAATGATTCAGAGGTGGGAAACTATTAACACACTAAGTACAGCAATCGTCGACGAATGCAATTGTGAAGAAATTTACTCATAAAAAAAAGCAATGCAGAATTTCAGCTGATATCAACACTTTAACATGTTATTGATAATAAATAAGCATTAATATAAAAATAGACTGATTAGTTTAAAAAAAAGTTTACGATGAAAAATCTGAAATTTTGAATACTTCCGCACACAGCATGGAAAAACTAAGATTTATAAATGAATTATTATTTGAAATAATAAATGTTTTTGGAAGCATTTTAAAATTGTCTTAAAGATATTTAATAACCATTAAGATAGTAAAAAAGCAGTTGATAACCTAACGAGTCTGTTGATGTATAATATTATAGTTATGTAAATCATGTGGTTTTAGTGATTTTTCAATAAATTATAACCGATATAACTCTTATGCAAGATATACATATGTGGATAATTCAAGGTGCTTGCTGATGATGATGCCAGTTGCCAATAATATCGATCACTTTTTCAATAAAGGTGAGTAAAAAAATGAAGAATATCACCAATAAATATGAAAATATAACGGTTGAATGAAATACAAAACTCCACGTCCGTGTAGGTTAGTCGGCAAGGTAACGAGCCTATGAACGAATGCAATATATATTTTATAGATTCAGCGGATACTTTATGGAAATTCATGACTTTGTTTTTCCGCTGTTACTTTGTGTAAACTCATGTGACACTTCTATGAGAAGCATCTTACAACTAACTATATCGTAATATACAAATTTATGGCATAAGGCAGCAAGCTTCAGCAAGTCCTTGGACCAACTCTGACCACCGCTGTCCTTCGATTTGGGAGACATACAAACCGGCGTCGCGCACACATCTACCGGCGCGGCGTCATCTTATCGAGAAAACCGCATGACGATTCGACCCAAAACAAATCCACACTGTTCCCGACGCACTTGCACGCATGCGCCAACCCGAATTTTCACGGGCATCTATAAAATGCGGGAAAAATCAGCACGCGAGTACAGTGTTTTTAAAACTACCAAGGTGTGCAAAGCCCAAGGGTTGTTCGTGGAGATCTATTTGATAAAAATCTCACTGATAATAAAAACAAAATCAATAAACGAATACTATATTTCGCATCAGTATAAAGTATTGAGTGGAAGAGTTATTAATTATTGTAATTCTCGTTTCGAGTTTTCATTACAAAAAGTGATCTAAAAGTGTTAAAGTTACAAAGTTACAAGTATTAAAAAGGATAAGAAAAAAACAAGCAAACATGTTGCAAGCAGCAGTAATGGCAGGAATAGAGAAGGCGAGAATGGTAAGGAACTTGATTGGTTGATAGTCCAAAATAACATTTTGATTGTTACTGAAATGCCACTGATTAAATATTTATAACCACGTAAAGATTCAATCCACCTTCTCGCAGTTGTAACGAGTCATAAGAATGTGACTTAGAACCAGTTGGTAATAACAAAAAATAAATGCAATCTTTTGCGGAATACGGCTTCTTCGTCACCCGAATTCGCTTTATTTTACTTTTTGTTTAACCTGTTACTCATTTGATGAAATCATCGTGTTTCTTTCACATTAAGTAACGCATTAAATAAACTGCATCAACGTAATGCACGCTAGTGTCTTAAAAACCTGAAACCTTATAGAAAATTAATATCTGTTTTATGCCACTGGTTGTGTAACTGACCTCATCAAACTTTTCAATAACGTATCAAAATGCAGTATGATATAAAATAATATAAATATTATATTCACGTTACGCCACTGTGCAATATATCACTGAATGGCGAGTCATTTGCCCAACAGGTATCCGGATTGTTTAGAATTCCAACAGTTATTCATTTGCAAAATAAATAACCAGTATTAAATTTATAATGATACCTATTGCTGCACATATTCTTAGAGTAGGTAAAAATGTATCAAATCAGATCCAATAATGTCACTAGAAATACTTAGCAGTCGGACTCGTTAAATATACAAAACAAAATACACGAGTCCCTATATTATTGGGTTTCTATCGAGACGTACGTTTGACGCAATATCAAATTTTTGTTAACGGCATTATGCATAACATGTATCGTAACGATGTTGTATGTTTAAACATACTGTGGCATAACACACATACAAATTGACTACGTTAGTAAATGTAAGTTTGTATTTTCATTACTATACTGAGAAGTCAATTTGTTTGTTTAGTTTATGTTTATACGGTAACCTCCATTTCAGAAAGCACACCGATGTTTTTGCTACCCTATTCAATGGTTCACTAGTCGCTTGTGGTAGGTACAGTTTGATGCCGTATGTATAGCTAAAACAAAATACAGCTGCTTGTGCACTTTGACAAGCACGATCGTTTTTTTTCTGCGATTATAGCATTCAGAAAAGATGTAATCAATATTTCAAATGAAGGGTGAATAATTGAATCAGTATTATGTTATGAAGATATAACGTATCTCATTATAAAATCTATACCTTTTCCCAAATCGACTATGCTATAATATGGTTAATAGACACCCTTATTTTGCACCGATTAGGCAACACTATGTCTTACCTGCCCACTGTTGAACTAGCTTATCTTGTAATACTGATGTAGTTGCTATTCCACTGGTTGTGAACTAAATGTGACACTATTCGCCTCTTTGAGACACTTATTTACACAAGCAGTGGAATAAAGTTATCAATTCAAACATATTGATCATCGAAATCATCAACATACATGATCACATCTGTCTCATCACAAACTGCTCATATGGACGAGAAAACGCATGGAAAGTGTGTATTTTAAAAATAGTATAATCGTTTTTTCCATTCGGTTTTCAAATATATATATATATAATTTGGGTAGGTTGTGAGATAATTATGTTTCGCCTTCGCAGTAAGTACTCATCAAAATAACATGACACAGTTCGACACGGGCAGCGTGTTTATACTAAACCAATACAAAATTGTCGTCAATAAGTCCCCGTTGGAATTCACTTCAATCATATTATACGAAGGACAGGTCACATGCCTGCTCCCATTTCATTGAAAAGACGAAACATGACATACAAAATGAGTTAAAAATAATCAATTATTTGAAGAGGCAAAAGAAAGAGTGTTATCTTTTTTTTTCACATGATGGCGGACTGAATATTTGACAGACACGAACGTAATGAGGGAAGACGTAGCCTCGTCCGAATCGCTGGCCGGCGTTCAGGAAAAGGTCAATCAATCTAAATGAAAAAAAACCATTAAATAACAGAGTATACACGCCTACCTGCATCAAGTAAAAATATAAAAATGAGATTTTTAAATTAAACTGTCGTTTAAATATGCTTGATGTAACTTCAATGTCACATTTGAATCGTTCCAATTCTGTAGGATTCATTGATTTAATGCAATAATGCTGGTTGCACATTTCAGCTATTCCATACTGTCAAAACAATGGAGAGTTCGTTCATGTACTCGATCGATGACACGAAAATATTTAAAATAACGTATACAATGCACAAAGTTTAAGCGGTTCGATTGTGAATCAAATTGTGGCGAAAAATTGCTTAATAATTAATGGGTTAAATTATTTTTATAAATCTAGAGCGGCTTTCCACCAATCGTTTAGCATTAAAATCCGCCCAGTTAACCTCGGCAGCACTTCTAGCCTATTTTTCGATTCACACTCTAGTCCTGGTCACTCTAGTTGCAAGTAATAAATGTATACATATCTATTCACACTAAAATGGGAAGTTATGACCTACTCTGTATATTCTGTACTAAATCTGTATATTCTTTGATTCTATTCAAAAACATGGTTTTGGATAGATATCAACCAAATAAGCACAAACATCGGCAAGAAAGCGTTGTTAGCGAGTCAAATGAAGCACGCTGCATCACTGATATCTTCAATATATTTTAAAAAAAAACTGTTGTATATAAAAAATGACCATTACGAAACTCACGACAGAAAATACACGCCGAAAACGTGACAAGCAAGGTTTGCAGAATCGATGATAATATACAAATAATTATAACTACATAATACAACTATGACCAGCATTACGCGTCAGGAATCATTATAAGTAATCTTAAGTGATTATTTACACGTGAAAGGATATTTTTAGACTAAGGGGAACTTGCTTAGCGAGTATTTAGAAGCGTGCGTGAAATTGTATTCGTCAGAATTTCAGAGAGTCCCGGCTTTGCGAATACGCGAAAACTTAAAAATATATTACACGCGTCACGGCGTTTTCAAGAAGTAACAACTGTTGTGTAGTAGTTAACTTATTTGATGATGGCGCGGGCGTCGTTTTGTTGCACCAGTTGTCATGACAACAGAATTAGTCAACGAAGATTCATTCTGAAGTACGCCGATAATTGACCAATGCGCATGATGGACTCGGATCAATTTCCAGTTTAAAAAAATTGCTGGCAGTTTAAATGAACTGTATCTAAATTATTTATGATACATCATAATATGATTTATAATTTTACAGAATCAATATTATTTACAACTTTGAATAAGAAGATAAATAACGACATAATAGCGATGAACCATGTGGCCATTTTCAATTATTTGTGTTTTTTATGATATAATAATAACTGCACGTCATGCATGACGAATAGACCATTCTATGAATTTGGAGATGGATAGAATCAGATGTGGAAATCTTTTGATTTTTACTGTTTATGATGTTGAATTGATAGTGCTTGGTCGTTTAGCGAACCTCTACAGTCTTGAACAATTATTGATGCTTTAATATATAGATATAACTCAGCCGTGACCAAATTGATATGTTAAATGTATACCGGAATTGATTTGAGTTATCAATCAGTGCATCTTAAGTTGTCATAATAAATACAAATAGTAGGCCATATTCCCACACGTACGGTGTGGTGGTTCCAAAGAGACAAACACAGAAACTCTACAACAAAAAGGACAAAATCTCACGGCCAGCTTTGCCAACAAAGGGATAATGAATATTTCGATTTCTAAGAAGCGAGACGAAATTCGCGGTACTGGAAATAAAAAATAACAATAATATCGAAAGAATAATAATGCATTAAAAAAGGATTCCACGAAACAGTTAAGGAGAGGAAAATAAAAAAATCATCTCGCCGGGGTCAATCCAGCACGCGTTCGCTGATACGAAGCGTTTATATTGAGTTAAGGACCTACATTTTAAAACTTGATCCATGGCAGTTCAAAAACCGAATATTTTTGAAACACTTACAAGAATATTTTTCAAGAAGAGCGAATAGTTTTTATATTCTGTTTTCATATAAAATTACTGGATTCGTATACAAAATACACTTCTTTTATAAGGTGGCCGATGCGTCATTGTGGCCATTCACGGAACTTAAGTTTCCTCTCACTCTTTCACAGCACATTCCCTCCACCGTGATTTCAGGGTGTAATCAATATTGCGTTCAAGTCTTAGATAACTATAATGTCTAAAGCCCTCAGAGAGTAAGACAAAAACATTTTTCCTTGACGCTATGACGCACCGGTCACCTTATAGAAGTCACACAGAGGTCTGCACGGGCCGAAATTTTAAAATTTTACCCGGCCCGAGCCCGAAAGCCTCTGCCCTGCCCAGCCCGGCCCGAGCCCGAGGATCATTTCCAAAAATCTTGCCCGAACCCGACATTTTTCAACCTTACCCGAAAAAAAACCCGATTTTTTTTTGACAATTCTAATAAAAATTAAAAATAATTAAAATTGACTCGCCAATTATCGTGAGTGTTAAAGTTTGGCAAAATAAATTTCTTCTAAATTACTTAATAACTTAATGACTTAACAACATAAATAAACATAACCAGTTTTCTATTTTAAATATTTGTGAAAAAAGCCCATTTCTTGCCGGTAAATTTAAGAAAAATCGAATCGCGACCGATCAAAACATCCATTTAGAAACAATGAATTTGGGATCATATTATGAAATTTACCATGCGTATTGTACAAACTCCTCAACAGCATCATTAAAAATACTATGGTGGCGACAGCAGTCATTATATTTAATCGAATAGTGTTTATACGAGAAGATAAGGGTTTTAAATAAAGAACAAGGCGTCGAAAAGATGTCTGTAATACGAGTACGCGAAGTTTATTATAGTATTAAATTTCGATTAACGATAATGATGAGCTCATTCGGAAATAGCCCGATTTTTGCTATATTTTTTGTGAACATGGGCCCGAATCCAAATCTTCGTTACCCGGCCCGGCCCGACCCCGCCCGCGGGCTTAACCCGAGCCCGTGCAGCCCTCTAAGTCACACTATACCATTTTTTATATTAACGAATAATCGATTTTAATATTTTTATTCTTCAACCTGACCGAGGTTCGCAGTAGTGTTTCAAGCATCAATGTTTTTTAAAGCAGTGTGGCTTTTATTTATTACGTACATCTATACCATTTTTTATATTAACGAATAATCGATTATTTTAATATTTTTATTCTTCGACCTGACCGAGGTTCGGAGTAGTGTTTCAAACATCAATGTTTTTAAAAGCAGTGTGACTTTTATTTATTACGTACATATTTGAGAAGTATGTTTCTTTGTGAATATTACATAACAAGATCTTTGTTTCGCATTTCAATATCTACATTTTGAATTTGCGCGAAGTCTCGACGAATAACATAAATAATGATAAAATGAGAAATTTCGCTCCATTTACGGGACCTGCGACGCAACTCAATACACATCCGAAAAACACAAAGGATCTGTCAAGTTTCTTCGTTTTGGATTTATTCATTATACTCGTTTACGAAATAATAATGACAGTGTGAGCGAGCGACGCGAAATACCTCGTAACCTCAAAAACTCATTATTTCGGAGGACAAAGTGAAACAACTCCATAGCAAATGTATGATTACTGCGAAATATTTTCTATTTTTCCACGTCGTCTAAGTGGCCTTCTCCCCGATATTCTGCATGAGGCACGGTTTCATCATCAAACGGTAGCTGTAATATTTTCGATGGATCCGTCGGTGACTTGATAATTATGTTTTTTTTATACAACTTATAGTTGCACGTGTTTCGCATCTTCTATCATCGGTTATCATTGAGCTTCTTCACGTGTAATTATTGATGGCATTCCTTACTCTCCCGTGCGGCTACCGCTAAATGTGCCCCTTCACCATAATTCCATCGAACTTACAAGTGAACATGATTGGGTATAATAAATGCATAATTATTATTCTTATAAATTTCTCAGACCAAACATATATATTTTTTTAAATAAATTTGCGTTACATGTTTGGTCTTATAAAAAAACCTTGTCAAGAAGTAATAGTTTTTAATTTACGTGATCAACAGCCTTTTTAACTAATAAAAACACAGTCAATGGAGAAAACACTACAAAAATTACGTTTTTCCTTAAAAAATTGTTAGTGTTTTTCTAATCTTATATATAAAACCGAAACGGCGTATGTATGTATGTATGTGGGTCTGTAATTCCCTTTTGCATTGTTGGTCATTAGTTGCCATAAAAACGAATATGAAGGAAAATATGTTTGAATTTTTATCGGCGAAGACATTTAGTCAAAATGTAATAAATTAGTCTTCTACTGAATTTTTCCCGGCTTTTATTATTAATAATAATGTTTATTATTTACGTGAAGGTATTATTTGACATTTCTTTGACAGCGAATTAGATTTTTTCCTTGAATTTGGACATTTTAATGGGCGAGAATGGGGCTGTCAATATATGAAAGGGGCTGTGAAATGTCAATGCCAGTCTGAAATGTTCATTTTAATTCCATTTTAATTGACCTAGACTTTTAAATTTTGAAAAAAGTTGTTTCAACTTGGCCCGTCTGAATTTACGCGCCGAGGTGAACATTACCCCAAACTGGTCCGAGCGAAGCCGGGTAGCAATACTAGTAATATATATAACATCTTCTTTTTAGCCTGTGCATAACTATAATTCCATCCATTTCGCCAAATTTTAATTGGATCCACAGCCATGGTTTTCTGTTCTTCCTGTATTACAAACTTGAAACCTCCGCTCCAAGCTCCTTCGTCCTCAACGCTACCTTCTTCGGAACAAAATACTGAAGGATTTACCGAAAATCATTCGTAGACTGTAATTTATCCACAAGATGCGAGGTATTGCATGTGAGGTTGACGCACAATAAAGAAAGAAATATATAAAGAGAGGAAAAATTCGAGCGAAATAAAAACATTATGAAATACACTTGGCTCACACAAAGGATGCGGAATAAGGAAAGATGTGAATAATACTCGATTCTTTGTGGCGATAAACATACGACCTTCATTAAGGTGTGTACTGACAAACAAAAGAATGGTTATATTTAACATCAAATAAGCACTAACAATTTTAATGTACTCTTATTTAAACTCAATTTCTAACTAGAATAAGATTGATCAGGCGTTCGTACAAACAGACGCGGAATAATAGGCGAAAATACTAATAAACAATTGAAGATAAAAAAGGCCGAACAAATCCATAGTTTTTAAAACCGTGAATACATCGCTCACGAGAGAGAGCCTATCGACTTTCCTCATGGCATATGAATTTGAAAAGGGTAAAAAGAAGTTTCTTATATAAAATTTAAATTGATAACTGTGATATTCGATAGGTTCTGTTAATATAGACATGATAGTCAGTTGAGTAACACATTTTGATTTTATCTTTAAAAAGGATTTCCACAAAAAGATACCACCGAATAGTTATATCGAAAAAATTACAATATTGCTAACCTATTAATCTTCAACGGTTTGTTTTTTGATTTAAATTTATTTAGATTTAAATATGTACATATCACTTTGAATTCAACCGTATACAAACACAATAATGCATTGAATAAATATAAATCAAGAATAAAGCAACGTTTCATATTCATTTAAAAGATATATATTTTTACTGATTATCCAAAGCGGAATGTTACTATCGTGTGCTACAATGTTATCTTTAAAATATGTCATAGAACGATTTCAATTTGCGAAATTGTTTGCTCAATGGCGCCATTTTCCACAACAACAAAAACACCCTCGCTACAAACACATACAAACGTATTTGCTTTATTAGAATACAGAAAAAGGGTCACCCAAATGGACTTTATTGAGGCTGATGATGATGAAGAGCTGCCTGAGAATAATCATTATTGTAAAGCACGCGAGGGTCGGCGGTTTTTTTTTAAATATACCTTCTCCATGGGCATACAAATTTATTCAGGATATCCACTCTAGTGATTTTAAAAGCAGTGTAGCCGTCGCACAATCCACGAAGACGGCACTATCCGGCAGTTGGTGTAAAAAATACTAATATGTATAATACATATCGCTTCGTTTAACACTACTCAGTCGCGTGACTATGCCACTTTTAATAACAACACCAATGAATACAATTTAAAATCTAAATAGCCTAGACATATGTGCGGAAACTTTTTTTATTACATCAGTTGCGATCATCGTAAGACCAAATCGGTGGTACACGTGTGCACGCACAGCTTTTAAAGATATATGTATGAACGATCGCATATGTGACATAATTGCTACAGTTGATTAAGCTTTACTTTCGAAATAATTTTTCATCACCAACATTAAAAACTGAGCAAGTATTTTTTTAATTAATAGTACACTGTCAGTATTCGTAAAGATTTTTCTAATTCGGAATCAATTTCTGACATGGTGACGCAAAGATAAGATGTTGAATTAATCATCTGATACGGCAACTAGCACCCTTGCGATGACAAACATTTTTTCAAGCAAAAAAGTTGTAGTTCATATAGGCTTATCCTTTTCTGATTAAAAAAAAACTGCCAAGTCTCCAACTCGCGTACCACCGGTTCGCGACGACTACTGCGTAAGTAACGTGTCGTGTTTTATATGGGACAGTCACGAAAGTGGCAACTATTCAATAATTTTATTCATACATCGTTTATTATATTGAATCTTATCTTTTGTTAAAAGCTCTGAATGGAAACGTTAGGAGACGACAACAACTTTAGATAAATATTAGTATTGTAGTCGGTGAAGTAACCGGCCAATATGCTACTAGTGTAATCGATTTAAACGCCCTCACCCCAAACAGAATACTGGATTTAATAACAAAAGAAAGAATTATAAAAGTTTTTCGGCTAGACTTCAGTGTAAGCACTGCTTACACTGAAGGCTTACTAAGCAGTGTCAAAAAAAAAACGGTTGGATCAAAACGGAAATTAAGAACGCTGACGATCTTCATAATCTTTAACTTTGATCTTAGATGATAGCACTTACCATATCGTATTCGCACAAGCACCTCATCAGCACGCCAGTCAGTGACACTAGACAATTGCGAGATTTTTTGCGTCAACCAAACTGTTTACCTATTCTTCAAGCACATTGCAAAAGCTGTACGGTTTATTGTATGTACAGCTTTCGTCGGCTTCAATTATTACTGTTTTGAATAGCGGAAATACGCTATTTGAGTTAATTTTCACCCATTATTTTAAAATTTTCGATTTTTTTCATGTGCATATTATTGATAACAAAAAGCAAATCGTATAGATGGTTTTCACGGGCGTATCAATTATTGAACAAGTACGAGATATGTATTATAGCGCGCTCGGTGTAGCAATTATTGATGTCTGCACGCACTGGGACAAACATACGTAACTGTTGAACACACAGTGCAAAAACTATCCAATCCAGTACGTACTTCACTTTTCCGAACATTTAAATATAGGTACAGTGGACCAGTTCATACCGCATATTACAACAGAAAATATATGTAAAAAAAAAACAAACCAGTCCTTGAGTTAATATTATATAATCGAGCAGTAGAAGTCGATAGACATGATGTATTTGTTTGTTAAAAGGTTCACCCCATTGAATTATTAAATATGTTCTATAAACACAGGTAAAACATACATAGAAAAAGACGCTCTAACTACAACTTGGTCACAGTTCAGATAAATAGCATTAAAAAACTGAAAGGTTAATTTAGAGGGGGAAATAAGACAGAATCGTCAGCAAAGTTTTTGAACCAAGGAAAATTTCAGGTCTGCCTTTAATCTTATATATAAAACCGAAACGGGGATGTATGTCTGTAATTGCCTTTTGCATTGTTGTTGCAAGTTCAAACAAACGAATTGATTTCGCTCGCGAAAGTTTCGACGATAAATTTGTTTCGTTATCAATGTGTGTGTAAAGACTCCAATTACTCGAGTATCGAGCAGTACATATATAAAACCGAAACGGCGTATGTATGTCTGTGGGTCTGTAATTCCCTTTTGCATTGTTGGTCATTAAGTTGCCATAAAAACGAATATGAAAGAAAATATGTTTGATTATTTATCGGCGAAGACATTTAGTCAAAATGTAATAAATTAGTCTTCTACTGAACTTTTCCAGGCTTTTATTAATATAATAATGTTTTTATTTACGTGAAGGTATGTATTATTTGACATTTCTTTGACAGCAAATTAGATTTTTTCCTTGCATTTGGACATTTTAATGGGCGAGAATGGGGCTGTCAATATATGAAAGGGGCTGTGAAATGTCAATGCCAGTCTGAAATGTTCATTTTAATTCCATTTTAATTGACCTAGACTTTTGAATTTTGAAAAAAGTTGTTTCAACTTGGCCCGTCTGAATTTACGCGCCGAGCAGAACATAACCCGAAACTGGTCCGAGCGAAGCCGGGTTCCAATACTAGTTTAGATATAAAAGTAGCTGATATTTTTTCGACTCCAACTGACTGTCTTCTTTTTTCATTAGGGTTATATCATGTCATTTCAATAAGCGCATATACAATATTAATGTAATTAAAATAATGATGCACAACAACTTTTTCATACTACGGCGACTAAATCGGTGCTCAGTGTTGCCACGTTGAAAAATCTGTCCAGGCTTCGTCCGTTAAAAAGGCTGATTAAATAATAATATTATTACACTGACAATACCTATAATTTCATTCCTTTGACCTCGCGTGAGGTCTTTGAACACATTTAATTTTTTTTCGGCAAGTCTACGAGCGTTCTTATAAAGCCGGTCGATCGACCACACGCTGCTCTGAAAATCTTCGCTCCGGCACAAACATTACAAAATGATAATAATTATTTACGAAAGCATAATCGCAATTTATGAATACTGTTTTCACCGCGACCGATCGCTAAATTACTTATTTTTCATCGATTGCCGAAGCTCAGCACATTTTTAAATTAAAATATAAGTTAGCATCTATCCAAGGGCATAGTTTGTATGATATTTATAATCCTTCTGCGATTAAGAATTAACTTATTTCTTATGTGAGACAATTTACTGTATGCAGGTATGTTACACCAGGGCACTGTTAAAAAGTTAAGTGATTTAAAATTTAAGAAAAAGATTTCAATATTTATATATGTTACAGTGAAACTGTATTCTCAGTGAAAATGTATAAAGTAATAGATTTGCATGACAACATGATTTCATTGGTCACGATCATTGAAATTATTGGCCCAAGTCGATGATTTGTCGGCCTAAAATTTTGATTTGCTTCAATGAAACAAAATCAGCAAGAGAACCAAAGAAGAACAGACAAACATAGAGCTGAAGATAGGACGGTCAAATTTAATTTCCATGACAGCTTGGAGATATATTTTCACTGAGAATACAGTTTCACTGTAATATATACATATAGAAATACACAACGAATGTAATGTTACTCATTTTTCTGATAATAAGAAGAAAATTTGTGATTCTTTATAACATTTTTCCTTCTTGAATGTGTTGCACATTTATAGTAAATAAATTTCAAATTACATTAGGAATAATACGAGTCACAAAATTCACAACTGAGTACGATTCTTATCATTAAAATACACAGCTGCTGTAAACGGAACATTCGATAAATATAATATCAGCAAATGACAAATATTACTGCACCAATTAAATTTAAACTGGTACAACATAGCTGAATAGTACGGGGAATCCAATTCTTTCTCGTGTCACAATGGTCCGAGCGAAAGATACAATGAGATCCCAAATGAATTGTTCTTAAATGTAAGTTTGCTATTTAAAAAAGTAAGATATGAGCGTAGACGGCAATTTGAATAAATTCGTAACAAAGCCAGTGGCGTGTGAAACGACAACCAGTGATATATTGCTAATTAATTAATTTATTACACTGATTGTTCTCGCGAGCTCAATATTAGGCCATCCGATGCGCGGAATCCAAAATTTCCCCACATTTCTCCAACAAGGAATTGGTAATTGAAGAATCACTTATCTGTCTGCACAAGCACTTGTGTGGTGCGATCGTTTGCTTCCTTATATGAAACCAACACACGATAGATCGTTAACGTCGAATAATCCTGCGACGTTCAACGGTTCAAAATTCATTCTAAATGGAACGTTTACTAAAATAATTGGAAATTAAACATCATATTTTTGATAATTTCGATGGATTAGGCGGTAACTTTGTGTAAGTTTATTTTGATTAAAAAAATATTTAGATTATTGATTGTGGAATACGTGGAATAATCAACGTTATTTTTTATAATGTATTAATAATATATTTGATTCGGATTAACATATTATAAGGCTTTTAAATTAACATTACAGTTAAACCGATACGTCGATATAAATTATTTCAATAATATTATATAATCTATTAATTTTTACCACAATAACAAGGTGGCAGAGCGTCTGAATTTTGCTCTGTTCAGATCCCGAAATGGCAATTATACAATATACAAATCTTGACCGTAAGCCTCAACGTTTGATGCCGTCATCCAAGTCGTCTCCATTGAATATTGGTGACTTCGATAGAGGTGCAAAAAACAGTAATCGGATACAAATTCTACTCTCTCCAAAACAGATGAGGGAACTTTAGAGTTATAAACAATATTAATCAAATAAAACTGCTTAGGTCCAATATTTCTTTTTTTGGAAATGGTGAATGGTAAAAATAATTGCATTGAGAGACGTCGCGAGACCAGACCGACGGTCAGTGAGCCAGCTATCAGCCCGCTGAAGACGGCAGCGGTGTTCGACGCGAGAAAAATAATATGAATAAAATGATAATCAAATCTGCGTCCGTGCCTAGAAATCGCGTCCGTCACGGGACACGAATCCGCGGCCTGCCGCTCGCCCACTGCGCATACGTTTCTACTCTTCCGTTGAGTGCAATAACAAGTTCGATACAATAAAGCTAGCAATTGGGCAGACTTGGATTCGCAAATGCTGTCGTTCCGCAGTATCAAAATATACCAAGCTTCTCATGTATTTGAAGATTACCTTGCCGGGCCTTTTAGTAGAGCGTCAACGTCGTTGGCATATAGCGGAGCTCAAAGGTTCGAATTACAGTATGGGGAGTTTCATAAGATGAGTTTTCAATTGATTTATTGTTTTCCTTTCATGGTGATCCTAAAAACGGAGCAAAACGCGATCGATAAGCTAACCACTATCCACACTCTCTTCGAAAAAGAGATGGGAAGGAGTTTTCGTGGAAAACTTTTGATTCCATACGCTCCAGATACTGTTATATGTTACATACATTTTTGAAATATTTTGAGACTAGTAATTTTACTAACCAGTTTTCCCAAATATATTGGCATATAATATCTTTTACAGAAGTATTTTAATATCATTTAGGGGAGTTATGGACCGCAGACTGCAGCACATAGGTGCCGAGTTAACCGCTAGCATTTTGGTTGCCAAGAGCATAAATAACACGCATTTCACAATGTATGTAATATATTAAAGATGCGCAATTGTTTGATAGTTTTTTAAAAATCATTAATTTTTCTGAGAAAAGATTTAAATAGTAATACCTACACAAGTTTTCGTTATTTTTCCCGACGCCTTTTGTTTTATTTTATATAAGAATGTTGTATGCATAGTTTGCTATTGTGTTTTATTATTATTATTTTAAATGTGGGCTTGCACAGAGCAACGTAACGCACTTTAGATATCTAAAGCCCAACTGTGCATATCCTTAAAGTTTTTACTGAGACTGAACGTGTCAACTGAAAACACTTTCCATAACTTGATTTCTTCTTTGGTAAGTCTATAGTTTCCGTGAGATTTAAGTTTCAAAGTAATTCATGATTGGATTAGCTACTTATATGAAATGTGCATGCATAAGAATCCGCCACAAGTTTCGACTCGCACGAAATGAAAACGAGTGGGCCGATGCACAGGCTGAAATAATTGCAAAGCTGCACTCTTCCGGCCGTCATCGAGGACGTCACAATAATCCAGCCGAAAGCCATCTTACTAAAGATTCATTGAGAGTTTGTCACTAAATTGCTGCCGATGTCAAAAACCTTTCCAGACTACAAAAGAAGGTGCGGTTCCCGAGAGACTGTGGCCGTTTGAAATCTGGGTTCCATAACCCCGGGTCGGAAGCACCGTTTGGTCGTTAGCCTACTAAATTAAACTTATGTCGAAATTGTCTCAGAAGGCGGGCCGCGATCGGAAATCTAATTTTTTATTTTAAAATGCGCGACGAGAAGTTTTTTAATGTTTTAATATATTTAGTTCAGATACTGTCAGATAGTTTGGAACCAAACGTTTCCTTTTTATACGAAATAATTTTCAAAGAATGCGATAATTCTCACCTTTGAATGGGCCCAGAAGATCGTCATCATTAAAACGATTGACATTGTTGTGTCAGCGATAATTATAAAAATGGGAGAACGATATTTGACATAATATATTTTCACACAATTTAATTGTATGAAAATCTGCCTTTTTTAAAAATATCAACTGTCTTATTAATTCTTGTGGAAATTAATACTTTACCTTGTTAAACTTATACGAGTGTGTGCGAGAATATTTTATTGGAAAGACAATTTCTTTTACATCGTGAAGCCATAGCTTTAACCCGTGGCGGACGAACGTCACAGATGTTGTGTCGGGAAAAGACAAGGCCCGTACGCGACTGTCACGACTTGTGTGACGGGAACTTTCAACTGATGATTAAACGATAAATCTCTTGCACACAGGGGTGATTATTGTTTTAAAATATTGCCTTATCTATCTTGCTACCACAAACTCCTTGAGATTGTCAGAAATAATAGATTTAAATATAAAAACATCGATTTCTCGAACAGCTACAATTTTTCGATTTTACCCGTCAGTGCGCTTATTCGTTTGAAAGTTCGCGCGAACTCTCGCGCCTCCGCAGTTCTCATATAATTTCATTCGCGGCTGCGCATATGACGGAACTATTTTACTTGACAGGCACTGCGCGGTATTATATTTATTTTTCGTGCGATCTTTATTTAATGTTTTTATACTTCATATTGTATTGAGGGACACATTTAAATAAAAAAACTATCGTGTATTTATTCTAATTGTGTCGACTATTGTGTTTACTAAAAAAATTATTGGGTGTATTCAATATTTAAAAACATTTAGTTCTGATTTGTGATTTGCACAATGCTCAAATGTAATTCAAAGAAAAATAAAAAAAAAACTTTAACAAGTTTCATGTGCAAAGATTGTGATGTATTTGTCGTTATCTTTTCTACAAAATTTATAACTCTTAAAAGATTTAAAAAAAACATAAATTATTATCTCTCCCTAGGTGTATGTGTGTTGAACATTTGGTGATAAATGTCTCGATATTAAATTATTTATGTGTTTCCCCGTAATTAAGCGAGTAATATATGTATGTTTCGAAGTGACAACGACCATCGAATGAGTTCGTCGCAGGGCTCTTAATTTGACACGTTCGTAATTAAAGATAACAAATACGTCATGTCGACAAGCATTGCTTTTTTGTTAGATTTGTTTGTTTAATGAATTGTGGCTTCATGTGGTATTTCTTTCGGGTTTTTAGTGTTCCCACATATTCTTAATGTGTTTGTCCGCAATCAATATCAATCCAATTATTTTTAATCCCTCTATTTATTACGATATAACGAAAAATAACATCCTTTCATAATTCGAAGAAAGGTGACGCACACGGTTTTGAATTGAGTGAATATTTAAACGCGTGTGCCGGGTTAATCACCTTTATCTTTTTAGTCAGTTGAGTAGGTAAATATTTACATTTCTTTGTAATTCGGTGAGTAAATACTCACGGCCCGAACATAAATTATAGACCTGAGTATTTACAAAAACAAATATGTACTGTCCAGGAATCGTCGTGTTTGACTGAGCTATATTGATCTATCGTCACTTAATTCAGAGGCCTCTCACTTTCAACGGTGCAATCTTATTCAATTGTCTATGTAAATTGCAAGCCCACAAATCGGTGACCATGAATCACCCGGCATTAAGAGGCTCCGGTGTAAAATGGCGAGTGATGCATAATTATTATACCGGAGCAGAGTGAAAACAGGGTCAATGTCATTTTTTCAAATCGTCATCAAAATTAACGCACCGCAAAGACTACTTTTTTTCGACTAACCGTTTTCGTTTTTCATTTGTAATTATTAGCAAGTAGGTGCTTAATAGTCGAAAGTAACGTTCGAAGTAACGTTCGCACACCGTTTCGAAAAGGTGAGCTTTAACTAGAATTATCGTTTTTTATAGATGATAATTGCTATATTAACGTAATTCATCAGACGATTCTCGAATATTGTAAATGTCGGAAGGTGTAGCGTAGAAAGTATTTGAGAAAACGCATACAGATGATTTTAACGTCTGTCAAGCACACCCGATTGACTGGTTGGCTAATCATTTAATCCGACCCATGAGTATTGGACATTGAAAATAAAGAAACTTATTTACTATCACCGTAGGACATTTGAAAACTATTGAATAATAAGTGTTGTATCGGCAATTTGATAAATTAATATCTATGTTTAAATAAATATCTGTTAACCAATGAACAATATAAATACAATATACATACACTCTACGTAAAAAGTTGATGTGCTATTGCGATATTTGAAGTCAGTCTTGTATATCGTGAAGACAAACGGGCAGGCATCGGCTATCGATATAGCCCAGTAGTGATTCTCTTGAATACGGCTAAAGCGTTAGTAAGTAACAGTGTCACACATTCGAGGACCGGATCGGCAAACCACACTGCCGCCGGCCGGACGACTGCCGTTGCTCTAATTGTTAATTAACGAGAGAAAGAGAAATTATTATACTACTGTATATCGCATATACGAATCATTATACTAATAATACACACGTTCAAATTAACATTCAGCAGACACACAAATGCCTCGAGTCAGCCCGACGTCGTTTTGAAATGGAAAGATATTAAAATATTTTAAACAAGTTACTCGTTCTGATTTGGATATTCATATCAAAGCAATTTCATGAAAATATTATATGTCAGAAGTATAAACTAATACTACGTTCAAGGAAATTATATGGGACAAGTACTTCGTAGATGGAATAATAATAGTGACACAAACCACAAAAGATACATAGCAGTAATATTTTCCCGTCACAAGGACTTATGACTACACCGATTAAAAACTCATTTTATTCAGGAAAAATCAAATTACCCAAAATATGCAAAAATCATAAATGTGTTTATATGTATTGTTAGCCAATTTTGAAAATACATATATAATTTTATGTGATAAAACGAAGATTTTAACCATTCGAAAAATCCGTGGTGTAAATTATTGCGCCGATCCAAAACCTTACAATAATATGAATTTTTGAAACTGTTAATAATGAATTCTATACCCTCACGTTCAAGCGCGCTACCTGTAGCTACCGGCCTTTCGACCGAATACTGGCTGAATGATTATTACCTGGAAAAAAGAGAAAACCATCCATTAGTAATCGGTTCAATCAGTGTAGAATAATAGTATAATTAAATAAATTGGATGCGTAATTAAGAACATTATAGAGAATCCTACTCGTTATTTAAAATTTCAAATCATTTTGTCCGGTTTGGTTTAACATTCACAAGAAAATCAATTGATACTGAATGCAAACGCAATATTTCTGTATGTAGCTACGAATCAAATGAATGAATTGTAACACGACATATTTTTTTTAGTAATAAGTTCAGATAAAATTAGCAGTAAACCATCTAGTATGTGTAGATAGATAGATGCATGCTCATAATTTGCAACTGATCTCAGGTATAAATTATTTATTTCTGGCATTTATTTGTTTTCTAAGTCTTTGATAAATTGCCAGTCAATAAATATATTGGCCTGTAATCCAATACAGTAAGTGCAATCTGCAATTTACAATGTCGCCTTTCGCGAGAATGCGATGCTCTGAGCGAATCGCTCATGGCTGTGTCGTTGCAATGTGGACTATTGCTCACAATTCACAACTGAAAGATGTCAAACGAGGGTGATAATAGAATGCTTATTGATGAAATTGAGAGTGCTTTTACTATTTAGGTACAACATTGTAGGATTGCAAAGCGAATATAAAAAAAAATATTTCTATGTTATATCTTACGAGAAGAAATATTTTTTTTTCTTTGTCTGACATTTCGAAATGTCATTTGCCAGATGCAGATTTGCGATGGCGCGCATACAGTCCGAAGTTAATTTTCTTTTGGTTATTTCTAAAAACGAAATTGCATATTTCACATGCTGTGTGCGACCCGATTAAGTCAAATAAAATAATTAAGCCTTTGACTTGTAAGTCTGTAGTTTGGTTTTGACTCTATCCATTACAGCGCGTTGTACCAAGCGAATGAGATTTTTCACAAGATAGTGAATGATGCGTATGATACAGATAATAAAACATACATAAAATAATGCAGAGGGAACTTTGCCTTTGTATACAAACTACGCACTATTTACCAAGTGTCAAGTGGTGCATTGTTTATTATCAGGTGCCACCAAACGAGCATCTCGCATTCTTTTGTTGTGTGTAAATATTACGATATCTGTTATATACATATATCGCACTATGTTCATTGAAAACCATTTAATGTCACGACAAATGTTTTAATTACACATATTTCTTTTTGTTACAGGTAAGCAATCATCTGCTCTCTCTTCCGTTTATGCAAGCTATATTACGCGTAGAAAAGGGTAGGAACGACTGTATAATATTTTCGCGAGATACATTTGATACGTAACTGTATGATAACAAATATTGCAATATGGAGGAACACGTCGGGGGCGTAGGGTCACAAGAGCGACACAATCAAAGAACAACGAATTTTCAATAACCGTGCAATTTGTTACAACACAGTGGAATAACAGATAAATTCATAAACAAATAAATCAATATATTTGGTTCTTATTCTCTAATTTTGAATATGATCTGGACTGTTTTCACTGAATTAATGAGCATTTTCATGTAACTATGAAATGAAACTGACCCATTTATGAAAATAATTCCATTTGGTATCAACACATGAATTATTATTTGAAAATGCACACTCGCTGAGCGAAAGGAGAACAGATGATATTTTTTAAGTGGTATGTGCTTTTTTGGAATCTGAATTCGATAGTAAGTACAGAACTTAGTGTAGCTAACAATGCTATTTTAATAGAGAAATAAAAGATGTAATTGTGCTTCTCGAATATGCGAAACACGTGTCACTTTTTGTAACACAGTCAGTGAAATAGACAAAGTTATCAAATTTTGTACTTTTCCATGAGTTTGTCACTAACGAATCGGGTTTCGCCTTTCAGCATTTTCAGGCATTTCAAGTGCACGAATAAACTTGAACTGACAGTTATTATTTTCAATTTTATATTGCAAATAAATTCGAAACAATAGGAAATATTATCATTGGATTGAAAGTACTAGGAAAACAAAATTATCCATGATTTTTTGTAGTTCCCTTTCACATTAGCTTTTGCTCCCGCACCATCAGTCGACCGCTACTAGCGATGTAAATACTAGAGATGCGTTGATAGAGGGACGGAGAAGCTAGCAGTTGTGTCAACAAATCTATGACAAGGCGCGATATAATGCATGCACGTACTGGTGCATAGTCCCTGCTCTATTTGAGTCGCTGCACTAATTGTTATTTTATTATATATACGACCCATGAGATTATTGTTTGGAATTATTATTGATATAACACAGTTGCTACATATTGCCCTAATTAATGCAGTAACATCTTGAGTCCCGCGCTCATGTTTGTTGATTAATTTATTACGGAAAACTAAAGTCTTTATCAGAAGTGTTAGTACGTACGTAAGTCATGAGTCGTGTACTCGAATTTAAATAATCTCCATATATCTCTACATCTATGAAATTTTTTTTCAGTGCGATATCACCTTTTAAGAGTACATGTGTTCTTATTCAATATAACTTTGAATGTGTCAGCAAGCATATGTATTTATTATATCAATTCATGTTTACATAACAGACGATATCGTATGTTGCAAAATACAATTGATGTGCGCTAACCTAGCTGCTTTTAATCCACCAAGAAAGGGAAAATAATATGCGATAAAATTTTGGAATAATTGACTGGATGCTGTATTGGATAAGACAAAATAATTCTAAAGGATAATTGGACGGCTAAATAATTTCTGGATTATAACAATTCTCACCTTCTGAGCGAATTCTTTCCTGGCCACATTTTAGAATCGTCATATACATTTGTAGTATTTGTACTATTCGTTTTTATTTTAAAATAATTATTGATGATACCGGTTTAAAAAAAAGGATGTTATTTTGTGGTGTACCTACTCAACACTATCTTCAAAATTAATTCAGTAATATAACAACAACCCTGCACAGCCAACTAATTGTAAAATACTTAAAAGCAAACGAAAAATTCGATTATGTTGGTAGAGACAGGAGTAGAGAAAGCTCCGAATTCGTCAAGTAGGGCGGGCGTAGACCGCACGCAGCTTTGTGAGTGAACGACGTTCAAGTAAGGGGGGCGCATTGTCCTTTCAATCCACAAAGTACGCTCCCTCACAATCTTTAACAAAAGGGTCATTATTTTTTTTTGACGCGGAAGCCGCAACAGTGTGCCGCCTGACCCCTATCTGGCATACGTATATTATGTACACACGCACATTTTATTTGCATTGCATTTTATCATAGTGGACAGTGGAAATAACGAATTAAACTAGAAGGGGTGTAACAGGAACCGATTTCGTTAACTTTTTTAAAACCGATTTTCTTTTGAAGAAAAATGTTAAAAAAAAAACACGCGATTCATTTCGCTGTAATAACCAGTTGAAACAAATATGTATTTTGTTATCTATTTATCTTTAATGCTCTGATCAACTGATAATTATTTCTGCAATTAAGTCACTTAATTCGCAATCGACCGTCGGCGTAAAAGAAAGAGACTACGTTTGCGCAATCACATTATATCAACTAACTGCTATTTAAGTTAACCTCTTCTCTGCTGATCCGATTTAGGAATATTCCAACAACTTCAAAAATTAATTAATTCATCAGTGCTTGTGTTAAATACACTCATGTAGGTTATCATACCAAATAATGCATGTCTATTCGAATAAAAACTTCTTGTTCGTGATAGTTTAAGTCTATTTAGTTTTTAATATCAATTTCCAACACATCGCAATCAAGCGTCTCAACATGAGACGCTAGCAGCCAACTAGTTAAGCACGGTATTGAATTAGCTATATTTCTTTTGGATGGGTAGCTTATTTTTTGTGTATCAATAGTAAGATATAAAGCTTAAGTATTTTAATGGCAGCGACTGATGCTAGTCAATCAGTCTGCAATGCTAGTAAATCTGAATATCTCGAATGCTTTTTGTTTGTATTTTACGCTCGGAATAATATGGGCTTCTTGATGTTTTTCTTTTCATCTGACGATATTGCCAGTAGACCCACATGATTTTCTTCATTCCGCATCGTTGATCTTGGCTTGAAAGTCAAGGTTTAACTGCAGTTGCCTAAGATCAAATATCAAAAACCAAAATAGTAGTTTACCCACATAATATCCAACGAACGATAAACAGTGAACGATATGTTACTTCACTAACTCCCTTTCTGTAGCGGTTGAATAAGCAGAAATGTAAAAATAAAAATTAACACGAACAGATGTTCATAAAATAATCAATCATTCAATATAGGGGAGATTCTCCGCGTCATTGAAGCAAATTGAATGTCAATAGAAGACCAATTAATGGGGTGAAATTGTGTTTGATTTTATATCGATTGGGCGGGTAAATGTATCAGTAAACAATATAAACGTTTAACGTCATAAATTTATTAAATGATAGATGGATTCAACAAATCTTATTTAGCAAATTTTATTTCTTTTTACACGAACTGTTTTAATTGAATCGAATATTACCTTATTGTAGAATTTTATTAATTATTATTTTATAAATAATTGGTGAATCTACAGTGTATCCCGTTTATACATAAGTGTATATTATATATTTAATGTGAGGTAGAAAGTTATTTAGAAAAGAACGAATATTCTCATCATTTTTCGTAATCTAAGCAAAGCATTCAACAACAAAAAAGACGGTGCATGGCGAAGGCAAATAAATGGTTGCAAAATTGACAGATGCAAAATACTTTCGAAATGAAAATTTGGGCCAGAGGCTACTCAAATCTAGTGAAAAAATCACCTATTTCTTCTTTTCTCGCCGAGAGACGAGCGTGGCTACACGTTGCACAAGAAATGCCCGCTTCTTTGTGCACTGGGCTTTATCCGAAAACCGGTCGATAAACACCTGCCTCCATACTATTCTTTGACACCTCACCCTAATAATAAAACTACAACTTAAATACCTCCAGAAGCCACTGCCTAATTCAAGGGATTAAAGCTATAGTTTTTCAATTCTATTCATTCACGTTTTATTTTTGCTGCAACATATGTCGCAACCTGCTAAAGAAGACATACTGTTGTATCTTTAACCTGAACACCACCATCTTAAGAAATAGTCATAAGAAATCATCGTGTTTATATACATCGGTCCCGATTCTCTGAATAACAAAGGTGCCCTCGCCCATATGGTAGATTATGAAACGATGTAAAGAATAAATATCAACAGTGATTACCACACCATACTATTTTGAAAAACTATAATACAATGGTATAATGATATTAAATTACATAACGATATATTATATAATGATATTTCATTATCCACGGGACAATAAACTGCTGCAAGATAAAGCACAGTAATCGAATCTGGAGTGTCCATCTCTTGAAATCAGACACCTGAAAATGCATGCTGGAATTCTTCTATCTCTAATGAAGACAAAATCTCGAGCAAAAATGTCAGAACAAGAAGTAAAAGTTCGCTTCTCTACTTTAAAATATAGAATTTTTTGGCTTTTTCAACATCAAATGAACAGTACTTTAACTGTTATAATTTTGACCATATTCTAGATCGCATGAAAGGTTTTACTGAAAAAGTAGAAAGCACGCGTTGAAAAAAAATGTTGGCACCACATAGACCAGCGATAGGGAACCTTTCGAAGTAGAAAATTCAAAATCATTTATCAATAATTCAATGTGAAAATGTAAACACATAATTTGGTTTATTCATTCATTTAAAAGGCTGCATTTGAGGGCATGAAAGGCAGTAGGTTCGCCACCTCTGACCCAAGCGACAAATAAATTGTATTGCAAGTAGAAGACTAATTCGAAAATTTTAAGTTAAACATCAACTCGTGACTGTCATATCGTTAAAGAATATCTTCGGATACATACGTGTTACGAAAGATTCTCAGTGTTTTAAAAACAATTTTAATGGGTTTTGTCTGCAACTAAACAATTAATAAGCTAACTTGTGCGAACCGATCTTTAATTCAAAGAAACCGAAAACTATCTTATAATATTTTGAAGCTATAATAATTTGTCATAGAATGAAGATGTTTTATATAGATCACCTGTCGGGAAAGCTACCATACGTAGGTATCTTTTCTACCTGTGCGCCAGAGCAAGCGCAATGCGTTAAATAGGTCAAACGACAGGAGTAAAGGTTCATTCGCTTAGTAAACAAAAAACAACAAAAAAGCACGGAGGCAATCTGTTGCTCGTGCTTGGTGGGCAGGTGGCGGGACGGACGTGTTCACAGAAGCACCAGATATGATGAAGTCCACACCATGCACCTTAAGTTCACCGGTGGCGTGTTTGTTGGTTTACACTAGATTAAACACGGTTTGGTTTGAACATTTTTTTGGTACCTCCATATGATTTAGGTCTACTTTTATTTGAACAAAGTTAATTTACATCAGCATTTTATATTATACATATTTAGAAGTTGATAAATTCTATAAATATAATCCCTTCATAAAACAAAATATCGTTCATAAAACACTGTATTTATTTCGGAATTTTAAGAAAAGTACAACTGTTTTCTATTAATTGATTAGTAATAAAACCAATTATCTTATCAATTAATAAATCAGATTTGCTCAAGATTGCTCAAAAACTATGTTCTTTTCAGTTTTCTAAAAGTCTTTTAATGTTCTCTAGAAGTATATATTATACAATTTGACAAAATAGTCATTGTATTTATATATGCCAAATAGCATTGTGCCTTTTTCAAAAAAACGTAAATAATTAAAATGTCTCGAGTGCTTGTTGCATTTTGCAATCCCCGAGAACAGAAACCGAGCACCTAAGCAACTCGGCTGATGCACTAGGCCGAGCCACTGGGGCGTGGCGCACCAGTGGGTCGACAATGCGTTTGCGGTCGCGCACTGATTAAAATTGATTAGCAAATCGTATGGCAGGAAACAAAATAATGGATACACATTAGGGCGGTAATATGAAACACTAAACAAACTTACCTGCCCTCCTCTTGTGTTTAGTTTTCACACTTTCCATAGAAGACAAATTAAAATACGTTTCATATAACAAACCCGATATCAAACACATGAAAATGAAAGCATTTTTTTCACAATACATTTATCCATAAAATAGTTGATTTCTCTATTGCCCAATTTCATCGCTGTATTCTATTGTTAACAGTAATTGACTTAATTTTCAACTAAGAATTTCAAAAATATTATTAACTTAAGATATAAATATAAATATATTTATAAGCCGCCGTACATAAAAACTATAATTTTATACGAAACCATCCTATTATATCAACTCGAAGATAAAATATGCATACATTCAATCTTCCACCTATGTAGTACGATAATAAAGACGGGTAATAAATCAAATCTGAACACCTTAAAATACACCAAGGTTTAGTTGCTCGGTTAGTGCTTCTCTGTAATATCAAATCTATTATGCCGAACGTATTACATATTACGAAAATAGCGATGATTCACAATTTCATAACAATCAGTACTAAATCCATACAGCCGAAGACCACTGACCGTTGATATAAATAATAATAATATTTAAAAAAAAAAAAAAACCACTCAGGTAGCGACCAGCGACATGCATGGCATTGAAGTCTGTGGCGATTCGTAGACCCGAGTGGTGTCTAATATTTTTGAGAGCTAACCGTCGTCGATCGGAAAAAATTGCGGCTAAAAAACGTCTCGAGCGCGGCAGTTTGGCGCAAACAAATTTTTTGATATAAAATATGTACCGGGCGATCGTTCATCCCAACGGCTGCCTTGACCCGCCCGCCGGTGTCAAGTACAGGCGGCCGAGAGCAAACCGCCGATCGGTTACGACGGATGATCATCGCATCACCTGCAGGAGCGATATTTCCCCCCCATCGGAATAACGACATGTTTTCAAATATTTACCCGTTTGTGAATAATAAAACTGGGTCGGGAAAATATCCACCGGAATTGATATGTTCTTCAGCGTGAATGTTCTTTCCGAGCTTGCTGTATAAAAATATACGTATAACTAATCACAAACTCATGACAGTGAATTTTAATGAAAAGTCAAAAACAAAAATGGTATTCATTCAATTTTTGTATGTTTCTTTTCGAGAATAGTTAGTATACCTCTACATTAATCGACGGGCTTTATCATCCAAATAATACAAACTACTAAGCAGGAAAGCTAGCATTTCCCAATTAGCCGGTACCAGTTTCTAACCATTGTCTTTTATATAACATGTAGCGGGCTTGGTCTTTTCCCAAACCTTCCCACAAAGTCAAAAAATCTTGACCGTTGCACGAATCTGTTTTCTGTCTAAAAAAAATGTATGAGTTTGTGTTCGATGCCATGATTTGCTTTAATAAAGCACTTTAGGAAGAATAAAACATTTCTCCGAGAGAACTTTATACTAGTATGATTCTGAATATTGAGAACATAATAATAAAGCACAGTAAAACATGCTATTAAATGTAATAATTTATACATGAAGCATCCAACAGTTTGTATATGTGTTGCAGATAGATGCGTTGAAGCTTTATCAAACTTTCATATTGATTTTTTTATATATACGTTTTGATAAATACATAAGAATGGGTTTAACTTTGATAGTAAATGGCATATTGTACATTTGAATAACTTTCACTTTTCACAATTATTAATAGAACCCACCTAGCAAGTCGAGGGCTGAGCGTCTAAGTGGATTTACAAGATGTCGGCGCGAATGTCACGTGACTACAATCCTTGCAGCTTGGAGATGTTTGTGTTGTTTTGGCATTGAATCAACTAACTAACTGCACCAGGATGACTTGGATAAACATTACTTTATGGCAAAAATTTAAAATGGTTGGCATTGAAAATAGTTCGAAATAAATGGCAGATTAAGGATATTCATCTGTCCACACGCAGAGGTGAAACGTTTCCAAACATGAATTCCGTAGGCGTTACTTATATGTTGGCAAAATGTGAAACTATTTATAAAATACGTTTCGAAACTATAGCAGCTCAATAAAAAGAACTAAAATAAAGAAGAAATGGTGAAGTCGGCACGAAATAAAATCACAAAATTAATCATTTCAGTATGGAGTAATGAGCAACACAAATGAAAGCGAAAGACATTTTTTTTTAAACAATCAAGTATTTATTATGATGCAGAGAAATGAAATCGTGAAAAAAAATGATTACCTACAAAAAAGTCCAGATGAATGAATCATAATATTCATTTAAATATTGAAACCAGATTTCGCGCCCACAGCAAATTATTTGACAAACCTTGAAATTCAATACGAAACGTATAAAAATTAACACCATGTCCCAACACACAGTGTACTTAAATTGTACTGAAGTGAGCAAAACAATAAAACGTTCTAAATTAATAAACAATCACGTAACCTAAATACGATTGGCATGCCATACAATCGCATCGACTATGGAAATTCCATCTGGTGTGTAGAGTGGCACAATAATAAATACTTACTCAATTTTGCAAAAGATCTGTTTTATTGATTTTGAACGTAATTGATGTGATTTACTTCATATAAAATTCAGCTACATATAAAAAGTAAAGTAATCTACAGATATATGTATTTTTATAGATGGCGGTATTTCATGAACATTGCGAATTGACACCGTAGGTCACGATGAAATTTGAATTATTATTTCGATATAATATGATGGTCGAGATTTGTCTGTCTGTATATCTGTAACGCGCAGCTCAATACTGCGCTTGCGTAAGATACCAACAGAGAGTTTTTGGGTGGGTGTATAATAATACTAATAACAAATATTATCAAGAGAAAAAGTTTGAATTGTATTTATTAAACCTGTTGCCATAGCAATCATTGTCATGCTAAAATAAACGTCGAAAAATCCTATGCCCATACTATGTCACCTCGGTTAACTCAGAAATTATTTAAAGCAAGGTAATGTTTTTATTTTAAGTAGGTGTGGAATATTTTCTATTCCCTTCTTGGTTGATGCTTAACAGCACTGATTTTTTATTTTTCAGTTGGATAACTATGAATATTATCGATTAGCTGTGCCTGTATGTATCAAAAATGTGTAAAAATTTAATTAATTGTCAATGTTTGCGGCATCGTCTCCGATTTCGAGGCCAATTTGTATGAGTTAGTACAGCATAGGTAAATGCAATCAGCGAAGGTGTGCATACACGAACGGACGGGATTAATTTGACAAGGATAAATCCAGCGAATGACCTTTTGGCGGTTTTAATAACCCAAATTCAAAAATAATCAACGTTGTATGTAGGTTGGCACGTCGACAATGAACCAAACGTACGCAATTGTACGCCATAATTACTTTATAATAAGGCAGCAAAAAGACAATCAACTATGAACGTAGTTTTACAAAAAAAAATTAACTTGTCAAAAAAAAAAATCTTTTCGGCAATCTCATTTACTCTATTTACGGTGGAGACCGGTTTGTTTACACAGTTAAGTGAAAATCTTCTAATCGAGGTCATCGTGGAGTTTTGTCAATGTAATTATTGACTTTTTAACTATCAATCATTCACTATCTTCTAATTGATGTCGGGGATGTTATATTTCAAATAGTGACACGTTGATGAATTCAAAAGTAATTAATTGAACATGAATCAGCAGGATCTTATAATAAGTTTAGGCAACATTAAAATAAACATTGCAATCATAGCATACCAAATAAATGATAGCAATAAACAGAAACTAGTTTTAAAAGTAAGAAATAATAAATAAAAGCATTAATTAAATAGTATATTCCTCACAAGAATAAAGACAACAAGTCACTGACGATTAATTCCAAGAGAGTAAAAAAGTAGTTGCTTTAAAATTAAAATTAAAAATCTAAATCACTAATAATTTGGTTAAAGAATAATGTATTGATGGATATTGTTTTGAATATAAACTCATTTTTCTGTGAGTTACGAGTTTTGCATTTAAGGTTGACGATATGCCAAGAAATTCAGACTTTAATATTTACATTAAAAAAATACGCACGCTTAGTTGACCAGTTTTGATCAACAATTATTCTCTTGTTGGCATACAAAATATGGATGCTGTATTATGGTCAGAGTAATTAACAATGAGCGTAATAATTAATTGTCCGTTGACACTTGGCTCGTTTTGACGTCACTACCACGTGTCCGTCATGACACACGTGCAAGTATTGATCGGTGGATCAGAGCGGACGACACACATTTATGTTATGCATGAGGTTACCTAGTTGTATTCTCATTGCGCAAATATTTATATGAACATTATAATGGAGAACGAGGAGAATACTGTTATAAAGGAGTTTAGATCAAACACGAAAACTTTGGGCAGCTGCAGCAACAGGAATGAATAATGAGTAGCACTGGCATGTTTGAAAAATACAAAAGTAATTATTACTATGTATACAAGAACATACATAATTATAAATACGACCATGGCATAAAAAAAACATCAATTTGCAGTTAAATTACTTAAATAGACATAAAACTTGAAGGGAAGTTTAGCGATTTTTAAATCGCCTTTTTATGATAAATATATATATAAGTAATCTATCAACGGTAAATGCGGCTCTTCGTTGAGATAAGTGAGGCTCAAAGTGAAGTCAAAATATCGTTCACATTTGACCAATCAACATCTGATGCGAACGCTTTAACAAATTATACGCCAAATTTTAAAGATCTTCGTTAAATAGGATTATTTGTCTTGATTAAATTTTATTACATATAAAACTTGTGTAAAGTGTTAATTTGGTAAATTTTACTTAATACTAATTAATTATGGTGTGGCTCTAAATACACGAAAAACCTGAATGCGGCTCTCATTTATCACCCTTGTAATATATTATCAAGTAGTCTGCTATCTTCGAAACAATTATCGACGAGTGCGATTTTACGAACTGCTATTTCACATTGGCTTTTGCAATTAATAAGAGGATATTCATCATAAAACGAAAAGCACACTGGCAAAAGTGGCAAGTCTATGAAACGTGGCAACGCAATTTATGAAGTAAACTAGAAATAAAATGCAATAAACGGTGACAGCAATTCGGTCGCGGCTAAGCGCCCAATTAGATATGATTTTGACTAAAGTGGAGCAAACAAACAATATAACTTTGTTATTTTCAATCTCAGTAAAAGCCTCAAAGAAACACGCGGGTCCTTTTTTTGTGTCGGCAGCCAAGCGAATCCACTGGACACAAGTGACATTACACTTTTGACAATGCTATTTGATAACACTTTTATAAATGTAATGCCACGATATCTAAACTATCGAGACCTTCACAATAATCATTCCAGATAGACTGACATCAAAACTGATTCGCCGCGCATTGCCTTCTCTGGTAATTAAATGAACCACATAACTCTCAATATCTAACGAAAGCATCTATTCTCGAATCTTTGTTAGTAAAATGATTTTTCGAGTCTTCATATCGTGACATGATTCGCTATCGTAGTGCATGAACACTGTTTAGAATGCATGCGTTCAATACAAGTCATTTTGTTTTAACCGTATACAGCTGTGGCCGGACACGTACAATTGTCACTGGTCTCATTTTGATATATTTTTACAAAAATGAATTGCTCCTACGCAAAACATAAAAACTCCAGACGACGATCATTTTATACGATATTGACACGTATCTTTCTTAAATTAATAAACGTATAAACGACGTATAAACGACGTACATACGAAAAAAATATCAAAACACTATAATATTGGCTGACCATTAACAGAAGCGCAGAAACCAGTAAAATGCATACTGATATACATAATCGAAATATTTTATTTGAGCTTATTATATTATTATTCACCAGAATGATTACCTCTGCAAATAAAACACGAGCCTTAAGATTCTAACAATCCTATGATGTATTATACCAAACCATTATTACAACGTTATAGACATGACTGATGATTTAACACTGAAGCATCAAAAGACTACTAGTTTCTAGAAATCATTGCTCAATCCGCGAAACGTGTATTCGCTTCCTAGAAAAACGGAGACGATACCAGAGACTATTCTGATAGTGATGATCAAAATGCGGCTAGAGATGATATAAATATAAAATTGATATGGACCAAATCAAACAGAAATGAAATATGTAATCATTGCTAAGTTACCTTCTTAAAGAGATTACATTAGGTATTTTATTTAACAGGAGCATTCACGCTTAGCTATTTGTCCGGTTTAATAAAGATAAATATCAAAACCATTTTGCAATCCTGTGAGAACTTTTAATATGTCAACTGTTGTAGAAATTTATTATAATCAATTAAATAAAAAAACTTTTTTTTGTTCTTTATCAAATTTTAAATAAAAATATAATTTAAAATTCATTTTTTTTATGAAATTTAAATCTCACAGAGGGAGGGTTGAAAATAATTCCATCATAAAAGAATTGTAAAAATCACTACCCAGACGATTGACAGGCAATACTCTGTTATAAAATATCACTTAGGAAAAGTGTGTCACGGCATTGGGAGACCGTCTTCCGAGACGATTTGGTCACGGAATCAACATTAATTATAGGAACCCTGTTAAGCATAGACACAATCATCATCATATCATAATGATGGGTTCTGAAAACTAACAGCAATATTAAATATTTCCCAGAAGTCTACAGGTCATAATTTTTTTTTTGTTTCGGTCATAAAAAATCACGTGAAATCTTTTTGGTGCCTTAAGTCACTTTTACACTATCCAAATATTTTTTAAATACCAATGTAACTATTCTCTACCGAAGTGTTATCTGTCGGCTATAAAAAGGTAGGTAAATCATAAAAATGTGTCCTATCGGTGGAGAGAAGGATTAGTATTTGAGAAACAAGCAATCTTAATGATTATCAACCTTCACAGTAGCAAGAGCTCGTCGAAAAACTACTTCATATTGAATTTCTCAGCTTCCTTGAAAGCAAGACAAACGTCAAATTAGTCTTTCAACGTCGGATAATGTAAATATTGTATGATGGTAGTGTTGCCCAAGTTTTAAAGGCTAGAAACACAGACGTCAACTTCTTTTTCAGCCTAACTATAAAATAGTCAATGTATGTAAACCTGTCGGTAAGGGGATTTCGTTCAGCGTTTACATTATATCGGGCAATATAAAATACTGTGTGATTGAGGCTTATTCAAAATTTATTTTTCAGCAAAATTGAACGGTTTTTACCAAAACCTCAGTTGTTCACGAATCCAAAAGATGCGTCATTTTTGTCCAGTGCCACAACTAGTAAGTGTACATAATACTTGAAACTCTATCCAGACGAGGTGATTGCGATCGCGCGATCGAAATCGGTTTTATAAAATTTATTAAATGTACAGAATTGTTTATAAAACAAATGCTATTTGCTTACCCAGTTCATTTAAATTAATGGATAAAAAGATGGTTCAACATTACAGCCAGAATGGTCTCATCGGAAAATAAACAAAATGAACCAAATTGTATTTATCCCACTAAATGTATTGTTGCATTGGTATTGACATGCTAAATAATCATTCACAATTTAAAAAAAGGACAAACGATAATCTTATACTGAATAATGACGATCTATAAAGATCAATATACCATTTGTTCTCATTCGCTGTCCTTCGAATCGACATCACACCACCAATGAACACCGCTTACCTGAAACAAAAGAGAAACAACGAAGATAAATACAACTGTAATGACGAACAAACAAAATAACAAGACGACCTTTCAAAATAAGAATTCCCGGAGACACGCAGCGAATTTCGATTTGAGAACAGTTTTCCCAGACATAAATTCGTTACTAAGGGCTTAGATTGCGTACCTTTTCATGTGTTTAGGAAAATACAGTATTGTTTTGAGGTTTTCCAATACATTGTTACAAAATAATTCTCGTAATGTATTATCTGACAGAAAGGTTTTACTTTTCAAGGGTTATTCATAACCGTGAACTATTAAAGATTTCAGCAAATATATATACATATAACACAAGGTTAAAATAGCATGTGAATGTTTTCTACTCCGTTTTTGTGAGTAAATCTATGTAAAGAATTAAATAGCTTCATTTAAAAAGTTTAAATAACTTCCAGCTATTATAAAGAGTAGTCGTCTGAAATAATTGTACATACACAGTTACATAACGCGACGAGACAAGCGCACACAATTGGCTATGAGCTTATTAGTGCCGTGTCGAATTGGATTTTTTTATGCAATTATACTAGTCAATTTATATTTACAAGATGTTTCAAAAAACTTAAAAGTTTCATATCAACCGATCATATAACTGATTCTTTTTAATATTCCATGTAATGCTGAATCGGTATTTTCATGTGGTACTCGACGTTGTATAAGCCTCATACCCCCGCGGAATTGGCATGTATGTATTATATATGACACAGCAAGGCTTTCAAACGAGCGTCTCGGAAGCAGTTTTCAGTAGCTTCTACGAGTTGAGGTCTACATGCTCTCCGTATGTCGCTGCAATATATTCGGCCTCATTGAAAGCCAGTCTATTAAAATCCAAACACTAACAAGATTGTACGTATAAAAAAGTATCTTGGTGTTTACTAAAGCTAAAACTTAAAGCTAATGCTATGAATATGTTAGCGCTACTCTATTAACACATTGGCTACGAGGGAATTAAAAACACATAGAGAAACGACGCGTATTCGCACCCCGTAGCCAATGTGTTTGCCAACGGATAATCCTAATGCAAATCGTGGTCAAAGATAAATTTGTGCATCTGCAAAACTCATAACCGGTGTGCATCCAAACGGTTGAAATTAAAACTGACAGTAGTGCCCTTTTCTCCTCTTTTACCATTTGCTTTCGAATTAGACGCGTATTGAAACTGTAACTACTTAACAAAAAAAAAATGTTTAAATACACCGTTCATAGCTCCACGGGCCGAGACAGGGAAAGTGATTTTAAATGTACAGCGACCTGATAAAATATGAATCTGTGTATTTCTGATTACATATTATTAAAATAATTAGTCACTGCCCGGCGGTATCGCTGTGTCCGATGACATTATATCAATATATAACGATATGAAAAGTAAGCATTTAGTTTGAGGCCAAAATTACAATAGTGATAAGCAACTGGGCGGTGTATCACTTCCTTGTATGATAAATAGGTACAGCCGGCGTATAATATTCACAGCTTGTATGTACATACAATACAATATGCAAACCAAAGGAGTAACATGTTATCATTCTAATATATTAATCCTTCCAATGCTAACCAAAACCAATATTAAGATTCGTTTTCACAGTGCATTTAATCAATACATTTTTCACATTTGAAAAAACGTAGCACGTAACTCCAACAGAAATATCCACTAGGTCTGCGTTTGTTTGAACTCATCATATCGTAGATTGCGGTCGGGCGGGGTGGCAACATCGAAAATGCTAAAATCCAATAGGTTAAATCGTCATTTTATTACTGCCACTGTATATAGAAACTATTAAATATTGATATGTTACAGTGAAACTGTATTCTCAGTGAAAATGTATCAAGTGATAGATTTGTATGACAACATGATTTCACTGGTCACGATCATTGAAATTATTGGCCCAAGTTGATGATTTGCCGGCCTAAAATTTTAGTTTGCTTCGATTAAACAAAATCAGCAGGTAGCCCCTTTCATAAAAAGAGAACCAAAGACAAAACACAGACAAACATAGGGCTGAAGATAGGGCGCTAAATTTAATTTCAATGACAGCTTGGAGAAGAATACATTTTCACTGAGAATACAGTTTCACTGTAACAGATATATTATGAGACTAAATAATATCGTGTTACTAACACCCGAATATTGTTCAAGAAATGAGTAACCAAACAATAACTTTTACAGGTGAAATGACAAAAAAAACAAAAATCTTAATATTATAGGGGTTTTAAGCTAGCCTAGTTCTACGGTTACATTTTAGCGAAGGTCAATAACATAATACGCATTTCTCGGACTATAAATATACTACATTGAAGAATTCTCTTCCAATGACTATTTAAATCAAATATATTAACGGTGGATTCCCTGAAAAACTAAGTTGTGGGCAAATAAACATTACACATATTATGTAACTGCTTATAGAAGTACCTCGTACTTCAATATTTAATTAGTATGCAGAACGATTTGCCTCCCGGGTATATCACTGACACATACTTAGTACCCGTTCGCTTCCTTATAAAATGGTAGAAAAACCTAACGATCAATTTAGATGTGTACACAACTGCGATGCAAAATGTTCACCGCTGTTTCAATATATCATACATTCGCCAAAAATAACATTAAGTATATATCATTATGAAAAGTTTTTGTAGAAGCAACGAACTTAATGATGAAAAGAGTGAGTCCAATTAATAATTATTTAGCGGTATAGCAAGCAGTGTATTTCAGACTAAACAGGTGTATGTAATAATATATGTGTATCAAATATTACGTTTGTATATTAAATTCAAACAAATGACAAACCGCAACCAAACATTATCCATATGCCCCTGGATATAATTATTGTATACTCAAATTATATCTAGTTCCGGGAATTCGATTGATAAAAAAAGCACAGTACGGGTTTCGCTTAGCATTGTTTCACTTAAAATCGGTCGACATAAATAATTTGACTATATATCGCGGTGTTCGCGGGGACAGAACTTTGAACGAGATCTACTATCCAGTTCATATAATTACATACAACAATGCGGTAATCTCACACATTAAAGATTCCAATTATGACTGTACGCGCGAAATATTTTAATTAATGATAATTCTTTCAATCAAAAGGTGTTTACTGTCAACAGTTGGTGGAATGAAATCCTTAATACGTTATACGAAATGAATTTCGCCTCCATTATCTTTTGTATATCATTTAATACCGTTATAAAAAATAATGGAAAAGGCGAACGAAATATTGGACTAGACGAGATTTCTCTCGCCGTCTTCCTTTTGTCGGGCCGAGTAGTGTCAGCTATTTTATTATGCCGATCGATATGCAACAGGCTTTATAAATAAGAGGCAGCATCGCTTGTTGCTCGCAGAGGAAGCATGCGTCAGCGGTGTCTGCATGCGAAGGTGGACGCCCCGCATATTAACCAGCTGCTACTTCTCCGCTAACTGTTACGGTATTACACCTCGGTGGGATAGTTGATGGAACACCACCACAGAGGATCATAATCTCAGTAAAGAGTCAAAAAAACATCTGGCGTTTCAAAAAAAAAAAGTTAAGAGAACAAAATATTGGTTTGAAGATCGAGTATACTAACAGAAAGCATCTCATTCGACCTCTAAATGCTAACCTAATAAATTGTGTGCAAAATTTGATTTTTTGTTACAGCGAAATGGCCATCGATTTGTGTTTAGGTTATTTTATGCTTTTGCATCGGAAAACTAGATTATTAAAATAAAATTTTGATTATTGAAATACGTGCGAGATATATCTTTTTCAACCCTTTTAAATTACTTTACACCAAGGGTTAATTATTGACTCATTTCAAGTGATTTTAATTCATTCAGTGTAATATCGATTTAGTATAAAATTACTTTATATTCTCACAATTCTTTGTTACATATAAGCGATTATTTCCTGACTCACAGTTGGTACGTGTACTTGAAAATGCCGCAAGGCGCAATGGACCGTTAATGACAAAGTGTATGAAAGCATATCAAGTTTTAACGATTTAAATGTTCGCAAAACGTGAATTTTTCCATCGTCCTTCTTTTCATGAAAAAAGTTGGTCCATCCTGGGAAGCTATCTGTCCTAGAGTAATTTCATTTAATATATTCTAATTAATAAATACCTTTCCTTAAAAGAGCCTCCCTCCTCCCTCCCTCCTTTCCCCGTAACCATACAAATATATGTAAGCCTCACCTTTCTCTCATTTGTTTTACACGGTGATCTAGCGGAAAATATCTTCCGCGTTAAGCGAGGAAAGAGTGTAATTGCTATAATTATTGTACACACAAGTACGAGGCCTACCGGCTACGCGAGTTGATCAAACTTGAAATGTGACAGGGCTGTTCTTGCAATATTTGTTATATAGGCTATCATGTATATTTTCTACGATACCTAATAAGTATCTATACCACAAAAGTTTTTTTTGATGCAATAGAAATGGTTAAATGGGGAAATATTGAAGATATGTGGAAAATGATGTTAGCCGTGCGAATGATTGAAATACTGCAACCTGTAGTCGAAACGTCAACCACGATTGTTGTAAAAATAATAAAACATTTTTAGTACCTTTTCCACAAAAAATATTGGATCAGGACCGGCTTCGCTCATGGCGAGCATTGTTAACTGATGAGCATTGTCAATGCTGACCATGAGCGAAACCGGTCCTGATCCAATATTTCTTTTGTGGAAAAAGTACTAAAAATGTTTTATTATTTTTATTATAATACCATTCCACCAAGTATTGACAGTGAACACCTTAAAAGTGACGATTGTAGTAGTGGTGCTGACGCAAAAACCCTTCGGATTACACGTACTTTCAGCTAGGAGTGAGAATGACTTTAAGGATTAAAGAAAGAGGGGCGGTATCAATACACCTGTGTGTGTTGAGGAAGAACTTATATCTCGCCATAATAATGATTCCAATTTTCACAAACCATAATTATGTAATAAAAAAATATAAAAATATATAACACTAATATACTGAAATACACAATGATGAAGTAATATTGAAAACATCTGAAACGAGCAGCAATAATAATTCAATTGAATAATCAAAGTGCAGTCTAATGCAGGCGCAAAATCAAACATATCGGCCGCGTTGGGAAACAATGAAATCGTTAGCACACTGTAAATTAGGTTGACCAACTTTTTAAAAACCCAAGATGGGTCGAAGAGTAGATAGACCTGACTATGTGTGTGATGCCACAACAGCTATCAAAAATTCATGTGCGACTAAATACTTTGCTTTTTATTTTATTAGAATGAACTTCATTAATTGCATCAAGTAGATAGAACACGGAACTGAACATTCTACGGCGATGATGGTGTGCACTGTTGTCCATTGAAATGTATACATTTTTCACAAAATCATTTGTCCCCCCTCCCCGAAAGATAGAAACAGAATTATGAAGTGAACTGAAAAAAAATATGTCGCGGTCGGTGGTATTTTTTGTTGTGCTTAAAAAACAGTAATAAAATTTTAACTATTTTATTACAGTTTGAAGAAAATATTTTCTCACACGAGGGGGCATAACATAGAAGAATAAAAATGAAAAAAATAAGGTCCTGACTTTGCCGAAAGTTGGTCACTCTATTGTGCATACTATCTATCGGCCGACATGTCACTATCTGATTCGATAACGCTTTGATAGCATACTGAATGGTATTACTTAAACAAAGAATTATTGAACTAAATCGCAATAAACTTACAAAATATTCTCGCATTTTAACCTTATATCAGGGATACCGAAGTTTTCTGGGACACCACCCTAGATAATTCAACGCCGACCAGAGATAAATCAGTCTTTGCACCGTGGAGAAGGTTCTATATTTTTTTTTTCTGAAAACAATAATTTGTACGTAGTTATAAAATTTACAATAAGCACTAAAATGCGCCTTGCGCTTAAGGCCATAGATGCGAATCAAGATACGGGACCTAGCAAATTATATATATTTTAATTATTTTGAATATCTTTCCAATTTACCATCTTTTCGATCATATAAAGTTGTGAACCTTTCAGTGTCCTTCCAATATATGAACCTGTCTTTATTTATTGATTTTTTTGAAGTTGATTGATGATTGAAGTTCTTATATGTTTGATTGTAACTTAAAATCTTCACTATCCTTAATTCATTCCAGTTTTATTATTAACTTTAAATAAATAATTAATTGCAGTTTGCAATACGAATATAATGTAGATTTAACGGAGAATATATTTGCTATAATTGAATTTCCCTACACCACATTACAGGAGGCATGCCCTTTTTTGGATATCGCTCCATTAAATGAAACAATATTTTTTTCTATAACATCACTACAAAAGAAACTTCGCTGATGGATTTAAAAAAAAAGGAAATTATAATTATCCATCACTTACTTACTTTATTAAAAATGATTCCTTATGTTAAGACAATTTGAAGCACTAGCTTTCGTCCGTATAGTAAATGTTATTAGAGGATATTAAATAGTATATTAAATTAAATGGCGGTACGTAGCCCTATTCAGGAGTCATTTGAAGATTGTACACTGTCTCCGTGAAATGTATAATGATTATTAATTGGGTCTGTATCGATCTGAGAAAAGGGTTCGTAGTAGTTGAACACGCCCATTATTCGTGTTAAGGCGTTATAAAATTCAATTTAGAAAAACGACTACGATTTAACCGCGATAAAACTATAGTTATGGGAAGACATTCACTGACAATGGAGATTGTCTGTGTTGGTTATAAAACTGAATAAAGCAGAAGAATATCTTGAACGTTTAAAAAATCAAGTTACCAAGCAACAATTTAGTATTTTTAATAGATTCGGTGATTACTTTGTAATTAGATGTTTAGTTCAAAACAAGCAATTTTAATCTTTTATTTCAGATTGATATCTAAATTTGTAAATCAATTTAAAATTTATCAGTAAGAATCAAAATAAATATCCGTACATTATTTGCTACTGTAATAAAAATAATTAGTTTGGCTGTTTTAACAGATGGCAAACAGTATGTGTCTGTAAGCTTTGCCAATTTTCTTGCACAGTGGCGCCCTCTCACAGCACCAGATAATTAATAACAATACGGCAATTTGTATACTTCGTGACATCAAATCGATAATTAAAATTAATTGCAATTCCGTACATGGGCCACTCATATTCATAAACGATGTAAATGATCGAAGCATTTGAAGAGGTCGAGGTTTCTGCAGTGGGAGTGGGGTGAGGAACCATTCTTCCTTCTGATCTAACTGGCGATGCCTTCTAAGGTAAAAACGTGATGAGACCATCATGCCCGAACGAGGACACCATGTCTGTGTTTGTTTATTTATTTTGTATATACCTATACTAATTTATAAATACGGTAGTAATAACAATAAGTACAAGAGGGTCGAGGTTATTAAGTTTTACATTCGCTAATGCGCTTCTAATGATAAACTTAACAAAAGATTATATTGTAAACGACAGCCGCACGGTTGCTCGCCGAAATAAATGATAGATTAGTTCTGCGACTTTCGCAATCGTTATGCACATACCTATAATGAGTTGAAATAAAATTCATCGTCGATCCATTGATCGCCCACCTACATCCTGTGAACATAAATACAGCTCGAGTAAAAGTGACATCCGCGATATATATTATATTGATGACCACAACAGAAACGTTCTGTATCTATATATTTCATAAAAAAAGCTTGCGTGGGAATGAAGGATATCGACATTAATATAGTTAGTTATTTTAATGACTAAAAGACACGTATAATATTAAAGTGCAGTTAATAATTTGCTAAAATCAAGTGAAAATGCGGTTTCGCTTAGATAGTTATCATTTTTAGAACAGTTAGTGCTATTATCTATTTTATACAAATGTCGCAAAAATATTATCCGCACTTAAAAATGTTTTTAAAAAAGTAGTTTTTTTGCGACACCCGCTATTTAGTCACTTACGAAATCATTCCAATTCCAGCGAGGAGTAACATGAAACGGTATTTATTTAATCTCCAATTTTTTGAAGGCTTTATGTACAATTAATATTCAATTTAATACTCTAGTAGGGATCGAATTAATTAACTCGGTTGGAAATATAAACGTAGTTCTCTTTGATTAATACTTAAGCTTATATCGTTTGGAGAAATAACAAAGTTGAATTTATATGTCGGTTCCTTTGAATTGGTCGAGTTTTTTTAAATGTAGCTGTAGCTTTGAAATATTTAAAAATCAATACATCAATATCAATTGCTTTAGATTTTTTATACAGGCAACACAAATAATATTATTGAACTAGGTACTTATTCTCGAGTGGTTATTTTTTCGGTGTCGTTTTTCAGCGTCGAAAAGACCGGTAGCCGAGCACTTTGGTCAAGCGAACGAACCGAAGTTAAACACTTCTAAATGTGTACACAAAGAAACGGCCTCGCGCGGAAATCAACGCAATTCTCAAATTGATCATACGGGAGTAAAAATAATACTTGTAATTGAATAACCCAGGCCATGGCGTGCGGTCTGCGCGCTTCACTTCCGTCCAGAAGGCTATTTTTTAAATTGCAAACATGGCGATAATTATTATTTCAGGTGGTTGTACGTAGGAAGTTTTATTGACCCAAAATCATGACTACTTCACCTTCACTCGTTACACAGGGTACAACTAACGATGTCGCCTCAACAACATGCTGAAATGAATCGGCTGGGGTATAATTCTAGAAATCGGACAGTGACATCTTCAAATATATTTTATTAAACTTCTTTCTATTTGGACATTTGACTTTTCTAGAGCACTAAGTTAAGTCAAAATCATAAGTTACTTGGTCTGATACAGAGCTGCACGCGGCTGGTCTTTTAACCATGCGCTATGGTGCGAAAAGCAAAATAAAAAAGGAAAAATAACTGTGCGACTGTCGTTTTGAGTCTACGCGCGTTTTTTTTAATACGTGCCAGTATAACAATTGACAAAATAAAGAAGTCTCGTTCAGCCGCTTGATACGACATGCATGAAAAAAGCGATAAATAGGAAGCAAACAGACATTACTAAACGACTATTGTTGTCAATTTGTTTTCGAAACCTTCTGACACTCCAAAACAGTAAAAATGAGTAATAATTTTCATTGAAACTGTTTTGAATACATAGCTAAAAAATGTTAATACTGTATATAAATTATTCTAACATATACACACCTACGTTTTTATTCACGCAAAAGACGATGAGAGAAATTTGGTAAACACTTTTCCATTTTTTGATCATTCAACTACTTCGGCACACAATAGGTTGAAAGAGTTTTGAGATTCGTTCAATTCGAAAATGTATACGCCGGCCAACGGTGCGTATTTACTACGGCGCCGGGGAAATAATCACCAGATCCAATCCACATCCGATCTGTAGTAATTACGGCTGAAATATACAACAGGTCGTACTCCCCAAATAGCCGACGCTCGTTTTAATAGCTTTATATTAATCTTTAATATGTATCTCTCGCGTGACGTCAGGGTGGCGTTTAAATATCGGTGACGTCACGATCGCCACTACTTCGCTACGGCCGTTCTAAAAATAGTCCCCAGCTTCCAACTTAGACCCATCAAGTGGAACAACTACGTAACAGACACCGTCTCCATCAATGAACAACAAATTGCTCATACTCTAATGTAGTTTTAACGGATGTCAATACCTTGACCAACCAAACCACTGTTACATACGACAGGCAGAGAAAGAATGGATTTATCATGAATAGCGTATTATTTTCGTGTAGTAAATAGCATTAAATAAAATGTCTGCAGGAATGAAATTTCAGACTATTTTGGCAAAGTTGTTTTTCATTTAACTTAAGTCTTATCAACAGTAACATTGATTTGTAATGTTACACTAATTACGATGCACAGAACGTGTGCATTTACACGAATGTACAACGTCGAAGAAAAAAACTCCACATTAAAGCGATCTAAAAATGTAATAAGTTTAGGTAGATCGCTTTTGATGGTCAAATCGAATATTGGCCGTACTCGTGTGGATTTTGCTTTGAAAAATACATGTACCATTAAAATCTATCATAGATAATGACCAATCACACACGACAGATATGCATATATTTCTAGGCGATTTTAATACAAATGAACCAATGTTATAACTTGAATTGGGTCACCTATAATCTATATTCGTAAAACTGATATATAGATTGGATGTGAATCAGCAAAGTAAATATTTATATGGTGGAAAAAAGTATGGCAAATTAATGAACTAAACCGATAGCGAAAAATGCGTCACAAATGAAAATAATTCCTACACTTCCAAGATAAATTTTGATATCAGAGACGTCATATTTAATTGCCCGTATATTTATTATAATCCAAATAGAATCTAACACAAAAAAGTTCATTAGATATTTTTTGAAATGCACTACAAAAGAAGTATACGAAAATTCACCGACATCGTCTAATGACTGAGAGTTGACGTAAAAACAAAAAAAACAAAAAGAACTCCGACACCTGATATGGACATAATTTGATTTGATGAGTTAGTATGCATATTGGTGAACATACACGACGCTAGTGCTGAAAGCTTATCTATCGAGTGACTCGAATACTTAGCTCACTATTAGTTCACTACTGGCCACTGCTATAGGCTGTGTGACACTGTAATTCCTGCATTCGCTGAGTAGTGTTGCCTGTGATGTAATTGTTGTCTAGGAATGATGCGAGTATTTATATATGGAACACGATTAAAGTATGACGAGCGTAAACTTCAAACCGGTTTGTTACTTAGCTATTGCGAAGGTATCGGATATCTGCGTTTGCACTTGGGCGTGAAAATGGGCGATCGAAATTTAAAATATCAGTAACTTCTCAGTGTGCACCAGAGGTCTGCACGGGCTCGGGTTTGGCCCGCGGGCCGGGTCGGGCCGGAAAACGAAGATTTAGTCCTGGGCTGGGCTCGGACGCAAGCATACAACAAAATATAACAAAAATCGGGCCATTTCCGAATGAGCTCACCATTATCGTAAATCTAAATTTAATACTATAATAAACTTCACGTACTCGTATAAGTCATCTTTTCGACGCCTTGTTCGTTATTTAAAAACATTCTCTCATGAACACCCATTCGAAAGAACAAGATGCATTGTTCATAACTTAATGACTTTTGACGCCATTATTTTAGTATTTTTTAATGACTGCTTCATAGGCGTTTGTACAATACGCATAATGAATTTTATAATATGACCCTGACTTCAGTATGTCTTATATGGTTATTTCGATTGGTCGCAATTCGATTTGTTAGGTTGATTTTTTTTAAATTTACCGGCAAGAAATGGGCTTCGAAAATATTAAGACAAAACTGAAGAGTGGAGAATATATTTCGTAAAAACCCATGGGAAAAGTGAAGTGTGGAAATCATTTAGTGAAATCATAGAGGTGGCTACAAACAAAAAAGTTGGATACGTTGTAAAATTGAGTGTATAAAATGTAAATGCATTTTCAGCTTTTCTAGTTCAAAAACTTCTCACTTGAGTCGTCATTCCTGTAAAACAAACAAAATTAATTCTAATTAAGAAGAAATGTATTTCGCACAACTGCACACACACAATAGTTGGTGAGTAAATTTTCAATTTTTATTTGAAAAAAAAATTTAGGATTTTTTTCGTGCAAGGTTGAAAAATGTCGGGGTCGGGTTCGGGTAAGATTTTTAGAAATGAGCCTCGGGCCCGAGCCGGGTCGGAGGTCTTCGGGTTCGGCCCGGAGAAATTTTAAGATTTCGGCCCGTGCAGACCTCTAGTGTGCACGCACCATATAGTCCTAAATACAAGTAATAAGTTGAATGCATGTAAAAATCCTCCTACTACTAGACGACTACTATGGTAACTTTGACGAATTACTGAACGGAAGTAGGATCACCTGCTGAACGTGACTTCGCCACACCATGCGGGAGGAACGCCCTTGTGCTACACAGAGTATTTTAAATACTCATTAGTAATCAGACACAATATACATATATTATTTATTCATTTTCGCCTTATAAACTGAAATCGATTGTTTCTGACCTTCGTTACAACACGATCGAGATAAAATTGAAAGAATCGATTCGTCATATCAGCGCAACGGTCTTTTTTTCTTATGCGGCTTAATTTGTATACCTAATTATACAATATTCACGCAAAAAAAATGTATTACGTAACATTTCAAAATTTAACATAAAACTGTGGTCAAAACTTTCAAGCTTTTTATGGATTGACAGTCGCAGTATTGTGGGAAAGGACGGTGAATTTATAAATTTACCTAACCCGATTTCAACAAATAAAAATGGTTACTCGATTTTTTACCGTAGTCTTATTATTGTTTCACCAATACCTGCGACAGAATCGGCAATGTTCAACATCTTATGAAAATTGGCCGACAATTTAAAATGATCAATAATTACAAAATTGGCTGCATTTATGTAAAATCATTTCGTTTTCGTGACCATCATGCTGCTGACTTATTGACAAAAAAAGAATCCAAAGATTCTATGTTTGGAACATCGTGAAATAACGTCGACAAATTTTCTTGCTAATTAGTTTGTATAGCCTCCGATGAAACTTATACACACCAAGAAAAATATTACCCTGAAGGTAATCTATGACGTAATTACTTAACAAGTATAACACTATAACGGTCAATCCAAAATCGTGGCACGTCGAAACTAAATTGAAAGCCGCACAAGGTATTCCACGTCTAAAGTTTACCATCGCTGTTTTAGGAAGGCTGCAAAAAGTCACTAAGTCCGTAAAAAAATACTGTTATATGATTAGTTCAAGCGAAAATGATTATCAAGAGAAGTTTCGTTAAAATAGATAATATTAAGATAAGATCCCAAAATTACGTTCAATAAACTAGTGATTTGGCATGAAGATAAGAAATAGTTTCTGATGAAATTGGGAATTGACATTAATATTTAATTAAATTCATTATTAAGAATACATTATCGGATCCAAAAATAACAGTCGAAGGGATGGCCATTTACTATGAATACTAATTTATAACGCAATGTTGCCAAATCATAGCGTCATGGAATTATAATACCAATATAGTTTCCACAAATCAAAACGTTCGTATTATTTGCCGAAAGTTCTTTTTCTTATATATGAAATTATATTTACACAAAAAGCCATCAATGTAAAGAACGAGAATCGTACAAACAGCGACAATTAACCAATCAATATCATTCCGAGACGGCATATTAAAATGGAATGATATTTTAAGCATTATGAAGAAAAAAGAAAACGACCTCAATCACCGGCAATTGTATGCTTTTCGCAATACACTTGGCAAGGCCTTCATACAGTGATTATATAATGCAAGCCGATGATAACGATGGTGTGATGCAACAAAAAGAAACAACGCCGGTGGCAATAATAGCGAAATCAAATAATAACAATAAAAAAAAGTGATGGCAAAAAGATTCGGTGATCTCACGTGATTGAATAAGAGCTACCGCCACAAAAACTTACTCTTATCGCCGTTGAAGATTTTGGAAGTCAGAGTATGATAATTCACAGGTACAAAATACAGCGCTATCTTACTATTATTCTCGTCACACGGAAAGATAGCAGGCTTTTTTTTTGGAAAAAGGTGTAAATGATCGTTACGGGTGTGAATATGACACAGATAAGCTTCAATGTCAGACGAGAATTTCTATTGTCAGTTAAATATGTATTGATTCAATATGTATACCACTTCCAGTGCACATGCACTATAAACTTTGATCTAAAATATTAAAATACGTTCGTAATTTTAGATTGAGGCTACGCACTACGAATACTAGGAATAAGACAAAAGAAGAAACGAGAACACGCTTCTAATGACGAAAGGCTCGGGACAACAGTTCGTTCGCGGGGATATCATTTGTGATCGATTGCGGCCATATTCTCAATTCTCGTCCTAAAATAAACAACATGGTAAATCGCCATTATGAAAACAGGTTTCAGATGAACAAAAAAACTTCGCCTGCGGCCCATGATTTCAAAGCATGTGTCTTATAAGGTATATAATTCAATATTTCATTTTTAAGTTCGACAGCCCCGCAAAACCCAGAATGAATGCTTAATGGATAATATGAATACTCCAACTTGTAGTAAAAATGATTACTCAGTATTCCCTATGACATGTGACATGGAAAAAACATGACACTTTTTAGCTTTCATCTATCCGTGCAGCTATGGTAAGACTGCAGTATAAAAAAGACAACAATGCCCCAAATATTCAGATTGACAGTAACATCACTGGCTAGTGATATTATAGAATCTGCTTTACTGACAATTAAAGCATTAAATCGTGATATCACGAATGCAAATAATTAGGATTTAAAATTGTTAGGCATTTCCAACAGCTGGCTATAAGGCCGTTGGAAAATCAGTCACAATAATGAATGTCAACTTATAAAAAACACCCAAGCAGGTTAGGATGGTGGTATTTAGTTTAGCAAGAAATCAAAACAACACTTAAGGTTTTCCTCCTGAGACTTATTTTATTGACTGAGGTATTGTTATTGCGAGAATAATTTCGGGATCTCATTGCGGTTTGGCGCAAACCCCGGATGCGTCGCGACGTCAATAGGCACTCAACGAAGTATGTAGGTCCTTTGAAAGTCGTTCCCGGCTGCTCGGACGGCAGTGGTCGCCGCTCTATGTATATTATAACATAGTAAAGGCGACACGGATAATGCACCTATGAGACGATCGTCTCGCCGACCGCTCGCTAAATTTAACATCGGCAGTTAATATGACATTATGTGATCTCTCAGCTAGCCGGTACGGCCCAGTTTTAAATAGAGTGTGGTAGGGCAAGTTATAATAATTTATAATATATCTATGGAAGTAAAGTGAATCATACGAAAGTACGAGTACTATAGAAAAATAGGTCTAGCATTTGTTAATGAAGATGTAATCAATTAAAACCTAAGATATCATTCCATACGATGATCTTTTAATTCAAAATTTGATTGTAATAACGTCAGCCATGACTGGACAAAGTTTCCAAACTCTTAAAATATTTAAAGAAAAAACTTGAAGAGCTTAGCTTATATTTTTAATAAGTAGTATGATTTTTTTTTTAAATATACAAATTATCAATAAAAATACCGAAATCAAACATTGAATAGGCGTGTCAATATACATCAAATAATCAGCCGCCACCCGCTAACAAAATAAGAAATAGTACCCATTATATCAAGGTATAACAGTATTTGTTTATTTGTTGAGCTTCATAAAAAATATTTATAATTAAACTTTAACGTTATTATAAAATTGACTTTTAGAAGCTGTTGAAATAAAAGGTTTGGCGAGTTTGCGAAGATCTGCGAATTAGAGAAGACATAATATAAAAGGTTGGCTGTTCTCATTACATCCGATGCGTTTACATGACACCGATAAATAAAGTGGAAATATGCCAAAAACTACGACTAGTAATTATGATGTTTGAAAAGTTAATAAACCAGAGGAAAACAACGAGCACACATATCTATCTCTCCCGGCGTACATGTGCGACAGCTGACGCTTTCAAGTAAATACAAAAAAAAACAATTTCCTCGGAAGATTTGTCACTAGAGCCAATGTCCAATACACTCGGTCAGCTGTTTCGTATTAACCTTGACTGACAAATAATACAAGTGGCAGGCAGGTGCAAGCCCATATAGAGTACAAACTCGCACGTGTCAATATGAGTGGACATTTTCTTGCCAGGTAGAAAATAATGCACGGCGACCATTAGAAACGAGCCCAACAAGTTTCTTTGTATGTGTGGTCCTTGTTTATTTTCAGCTTCACACAAAGCAGGTTCCTCTAAGGACACTTGATAATTTGTGTACTATTTCCTATGTTCAAATTGTTCGCTGGCGCGTATTTTTCATTCGTGTTACCGACGTTCCAACACAGATCGGTTCATCTGAGAAACTTCGTTACTTGACACTTCACCTGTTTCACGGACACTCATAATATGACACAAAGAAATACTTCAACGAACTGATACTTAGCGCGTACGTACTTAATAAATGCGTTTTATTTTATTTAAATGTTATATCATTCATAGGCATCTTGATACATTAATTTACCAATTTTAGCATACTTGTGTTGATCAATTTCGGTAAGAGCGTTACCAATCAGGTCAATATATTTATATTTCTTCAATGATATTAATTTTCGGTCCAAACAAAAATACGTGACCAAACGTAGTTTGCCTACGGCTGCTCGAAACAAGCACTTACCCTAATTGAACAAATGATAATAATATGAGTAAAATAACAATTATTCAGCGTTTATTGGGCGTTGAGTAAGTGGGTGAAAATAAATAAAAATGTAAAACTGCAATTATTGTAAAAATTTCTACTGACCAGATTACGAGAAAAGCGGATTATTCAAACCGTGACTATTGGCACATACATAAATTGACAAAAAAGAAAAAAAAATACTGATTCTCTTTGTGGCAACACGTAAGCTAACTATGCTTGCTGATTAATCTTATATTTTCTCACTACGTTTAAGTTGCATTCGAGACTAAACAATAACTCCGATACAAATACCTACGCAGAAGAAATTAAACTGACAATGATGCGGTCTAAATACTATTGTTATTTTGTTTCTGCCACTTTGGACGTCCAAATTGTACAATATTGCATTGGAGAATCAGATCATTATTGCGTAGGAGTAGTGTGGTATGCCAGTTATTATATATCACAGCTCCTTTGAAAAGCGATTGGCAAGCTCACTCAAAAATAGCCATCATTGAAATACTCCAGTATGGCTTCGTTGCCCGAGATACGTAGTGGCCGTGGTGAACCAATCACATCATTGAACATCACTGCAATTACAAAATTCGACAGCGAATAAACCAGTAAAATAAAGGCTTATATTTTAACAAATAAACATCAGAACAACACCTCGATCCAATCTAGAAACTCGGTCTTTGTGTAGCGAAATCAGTCATGCGTAACCAGCACAAGAAAATAAATAATTACGTTGTATTAAAATTAACGGCTATGAAAATTATGAATAATTTAAATAGTGAGACGTTTAAAAACATGCATGTACTTACTTTTCAACATAGTTAATACATTACGATTCCTCAAAGCAAAAAAACACGGCCACTCAATATATGTACTTATGTACAAATGAATCATACTTGCGCGCAATCAAATTTACGTATTGTTATTTATATTTTTTCTCGTTGCCAACTCCCAGTATAGAGCAAATGAACTATTTAAGCATCTGGGATTTTTTTTATAAAAACTGATCGTTAGTCATATGCCTTCCTTTTCGGAGGTATTGTATTGCATAATTATCAATATTTATAAGCATTATCCAAAAAACAAAAATTTTACGTGTGTAAAAAAAATATGGGTTCGGTAAACTCTCTAAGCGTTTCGCAGAGCATGCATGGTCAAGGGTCAGAAACTTTGAATTGCACAACATTGATTTGTCGGACAATTAATAGATTTGCATCCAAATGAATTGTTAGCATCGATGTTTCATATCTTTACACCCACCCCTAATGAATCATGAAAACTGAGCGATTAGCCAACAGTTAATATTGCACTCGTTAAGCACCTGACTTATAACAATATCTCATTAAATTTCTTTGTTTTCAAACACTCCACATTGTCAGACGAAGTGTCGAGCAATTTTAATGTTTAATTCAATGTACGTAATATAAACCTTCGTGTAACATAATTCACGTAATTGGAGGAGTCAGAAAATGGATACTGCCAAACACATAGTAGAAAGATTGATGCTTATTATTTTTCTGTGTGGTATCCATTGGTTACTGATAGGAAAAATGCTTAATGCGTATGCATTAGTAGGTACTGAGTATCAAAAATCGCACCACTGCGTGTTACATAAATGTATTTATTTACAATAAATAGATAACACTCCTTGCATCCAAACGGTTATAATGATTTAATTATCGCTGTTATGCATTCATTATTGATTTTATAACTGTATTATTTGTGTGGATAATGAATGTACGAAAAGAATTTAATAATAACAACCAAGCGGTTCCACGTACAGATAAAAAAATACAACTTTGTTCTTCTTGTTTATTTTATATGTAGGTATACGAACACGATTGTTGCTAGGTTTTTTTTCAGAATTCTTATTTCATGTAGCCATAGTATGTATTAACCTTAAAGTAGTAGACTGTCGATTTAAGATGATTACCATTTAGACTTTCTGTCAGATAAACGAAATGTTATAGAGATCTGAATACGGCAATTCAAATTTACATTAATCTTGAAATACATACATAGAAGACTATAATTAAAACAGGCTTTTTGAATCAAATTGTCAATCGTAAAATAAATCCTGGCACCCCCATTATTTTACAAATTTACATTAGTGACAAAATTAAAAACTGAAAATGTTTGACTTTCGGCGTCCTTTTTTGAATTAGACACTGGCTTACGCGGATCCGATTAACAATGAAATATCTTTGAGATCTGATTAGATTCAAGTGACAGCAATAAACTTACCTGTTTAAATTTCCAATTAATAATTTATTAGAAAAACTAATTTCTATTACAGCAGGATCGTCAATATTCGCTGAAATAAATATTCAATAGTCAATTTAATCCAGAATACCTGATAATTCCGATGACGCACTAGTTCACTGGTTATTACGTGTCGTTGAGTGGCTATAGCCGCTATAGACATGAATTTTCTAACGAAATTTGATCCGTCTGAGTATAACTAATGATAATGACAAATGGCCCAATTTCACCAGCAGCTGTTGGTTATCAACCGCTGAGCGCCGATCAAAAATTCTGATAAAACATCGACTCTTGTGACGAATACCGAGCTTGTACCCGAGGGGTCAACGGATTCTTCCTCTCTCCAACGCAAGAGGTTGAGTGACTAATTAATTAAGCACAGGTCCAGAATTTCTGTGTCTGGGACCATCAGTATTATTGTGAATGTGAATCATATTTACTATATCCATGCTGAATCAAAGTTTCAACGTAAATACTTCGCAGTATTTTTACAGTTGACAGCTGTCGACTACAAAGTAATCACAAATAATAATCTATATTACTCGACCTGTTTCTAATTGTGATATTATTCTTTGTAGTTTTAAAAAATACCTCAGTTTTTTTCATTTTTAAATTAAAAGCAAATTTTAACCAATATAGGTTTAAAATATTCTCCGTTCGTATCGACCGTAATCGTACTTGGGTATTCTAGCTTAAGATTCTTAATTTAAAGTACAAAAAAATCGCTAGGAAAAAGCCGCCGTACGTGCGTGACCGAGAAAATAAATACATTTAAATTTTGCCAAGGGCGAGCACGGTCGATATACTTTGATTTCCCTTAATATACATCATTTCACATATAAGGGGCGCTATAGATATACTTATCGGAAATATTTATAATTATATTCAACCTTATAAAGTAATGAGCGATATAAATTAAAATACTTAAATCACAGCTGTATATCATACGTATATTTTTTGATCATCAATTATGCCATATAAGATTCAAATAATAAATCGAGAATTCTGAAAGAATAGAAGAAAAAAACTAATTATGTATTCATATTTCCAAGAATAAAAATTCATTGCCTGGGTATGTGTTGCATCATATCGGCGTAAGTGCGACGAGGGATAAACAAAATATTATCACAGATAACTTATCGGAGTTTCCGTGACTAAATCACGGACGATAAAGAAATTAACATTGCCTGGTTGTCATGGTGACGCATTTTAGTTATGTAGAGGGAAATTTTTCACGTGACGGTAATATTGTCAAATTTTCGTATATATGTATGTATGTAGTTTGTTCTGAACGTTCGTAGATAAAAAATGGACTGGTTTTATAGACCAACGTATAAATTGATTAGCTGTTGATGCTGTCTACGTTGCACGTGAATTATTGTCTAGGGTTAAGCATATGACAAACAGTTAATAAAGTTTGTAACGTTAAATAACAAACATAATGCTTATTTATGTAACAGCGTAATCCATGGTAGACAGAATGTACGTGCAATTATTCGTGCATTACGGTGAATTTCTCTCACGATGACTGACTGTGGTAAAACAAGATTAATTTAGTTGAATAATAACCGCCTAATGAGACGTTTTCAATAATGCGCTTTTAGGTTATGGCACAACAGTGGAAGAACGTTGGTTTTGACTGAATTTTAAGGGGACGAATACACTATTTAATTCCGATAGTTTAAACAAAAATAATTATGCTAGCGACAGATGGTGGAACGGGTTCCTTGCTAAGTATAATCAGTTATTTTTAAATCATCCAAATCATCCGGTCCGGTGTATTTTAAATGATAACAATTTTTCGCTGGATATAAAAAAACGAATTTCAACAATTCTCCGATTTTTATCATTATTGCCAATCCTTACCTGCATTATTTTGTTTGAAAAGATTCAGTATAATCCGATCTGATGCTGCGGTTCTTCCATACTAGTGGCGTAACAGTGTAACACGGCCTCTAAAAAGCGCGGCATCAAGAATATTTTTTTTAAATTATGAATATTTTCGATTCGCAGTTAGGCTAGAGTTGCTAAGGTATTTTATTGTAATCTTGTCATTGAATTAAGAACTATTCAATGGGTGAACTAAAACATATTTACAGGACTTCAGTATAGAAAGACACAGTTACACAGTTACACAGTTACAAGGCTTCAGTATAGAAAGACTGTAGATACGTTTAGTATAGAAAGGCAATAATATAATCCACGTCTGCTTTTTAACTGAATAGTTACACGGCATTTTATAATGCATATCGGTGTTATACAAATTATGACAGTATATTTATTATGTCTTAAAGACATGAGTGTCGCCTCGTCAATAATGTATTTATCAAAATATGATACTATTTTCCACAATAAAGAAATTACGTCTGAAAAAACAATTGAGTTAATAGGTTTCCAAATATGAAAGCCCTCATCAATATAATTTATCTTTTCTAAATGATAAAATGGCTGAAAACACGGCGACGCTTCTATTATGTGTTTCTGACTCTTTCGAAGTGACAGTCGGCGGAACGGTCGGTTAAGTATTTTTAAATATTGGAGAGCACACTATAATTTCACAACATACCTATATAAATATATATGACAATATACTAATACCAAACTGTCAAGTTTCTCGAATAGTACTAATACATTATACGAGCTTATATAAACATATATAACTCCGACCCAAAACGACGAATAAAGTTATGTAGGGCGCAAGATAATAATATTATGAATCACGACTGACAGCCAGTATGTACTGAAATGGTCTCAATATTTAAGACTTTTATATAACACCTTGGATTTCTTAATTTTCGTCTAGAAGTTGAATAAAATAATAATTATAATACTATACCTACATATTGAATTTAATTTTCGAGTCAATTACCACCCATGGTACTATGTTTTATCTTTGAATAAAAATAATTCATGTTATACGCACGGTCCTTCAATTTACTATCAAAATAAAATGGTAAATTGACAAAGAAGAAATAAATGATGCGAGAATCATGTTTTCATACATAATAAGATACAACATTAGTGCGAAAGAACTTATATTATCTTATAGTGCAGTCTCTCTCTGAATCTGTTTGGATGTATTCTTACCTTTATGCCAGATCTGCCAGGTTGTTTCAGTAGAATGTTCTCCGGCTTCATATCACAATGAATAATGTTCAACTTGGAAAGAGTATCTAGACACTGCAACAAGCTGTGTGAAAACTTCCTAACCAGCTGCAGGCTAAACCCCAGAAACTTGTTTTTCTTGATCAACTCGTACAGATTGATCGAGAGGAGTTCGAACGTGATACACATGTGATCTCTAAATGTGAAACTGTCCAGCATGTGAATGACGTTCATCGTGTTATCTTTGTCCTTTCTGCGGAGGTGATCCAGGATCCTGACCTCTTCTCTTGCCTGGCGATAGAACCTCTTTTGGTTTCTCACCATCTTAAGGGCAACGTGCTCGCGAGTCTTGTGGTCGAACGCCTTAAAGACCTGGCCGAAGCTACCCTTGCCGATCACTTTCAGTATTTCGTATCTATAGTCTATGTGGTCGTGCAATGTATGAATATACGACCCGTGCTCATCGTCGTAAAAGTTGGACGGGCTCGCAGCTAGACAACCAGGTCTCTTTTTGGCGTTCACCCCGAAGAAATATATTTCTGGATAGTGCCATACCTCCCTCTGCTCGTTCTCAGTCAGTTTATGTTTATAAAATGCGAGGATGGTCCTCGGGGACTGTGGCTGCACCCTGTGGGGCTCCGTCCTCTCGTCACCAGCGACGGCCGGAGGACTGTGGGCCCCTTTCAGAGGGGGCAAAGGTGCCGGCTCCCTCGCGTAGGGGGGTTCACAAGGCTTCGATTGAGGCATTATTCCTACGTTAACCGCACACCTCGACACGGTAGCGGTCCGTTTAAAGACGGACCGTCTCACTCACATAATTTTCGACGCGGGGATGCGCGACATTCTAAGCGAAATCTCCATTCGATTTCGATGGCAGAGTCCATTCGCTCGTACACATAAACGAAAGACACGGCCGACACACGTCAATCTGCACGTTAGAGGGCTATTTTCACACAAGCACTGAACATAATCTAACACATTTCACCTGGCAACGAGGCGACGGTCGCCCTTTTCACATCCGCCCGAACGTCTCACAGAAGCAAACAAAGAATAACTGATGGATTCGACCACAGAGAAAATAGAAACTGGTCGAGAGTCATTGAACCATTTTAGTTTGCGATACATGTGAGAGAGAGCGAGAAGTGTGAATTGTCAGGGCTTCACATATCTACCGCGAGAGCGCGACACGTCGGTAATAGCATTGACTACTCAGCTGTTGAATAAGAATCTTAAGCAATATCTTCATCAATAACACTTTCATACAAGTAAAACATGAATAAAAGTGACCAATTTTTTGATAAGTTGACTTTATTTGAAGATGAACATGCATTCTCATACAGTTAAACATTTAAAACAATATAAAAACGCTTTGGCGGTTTACGGGTAAAACAGATTTTTATTTTACCATCAGATAAATCAAGCTGGATTGTCTATGGTTTCAAATTAATATCAATCTATTGTAACAGCACTATAATATTTTTTTGTAGTGGCGCTATACAAAATTATTATTGTTTAAAATTTTAAAATAAATATTTCATAAGATTATCAAAAAATCAGAATTCGAAATTCCACCTATTGCACCAATTCACCATTTTTATATGATTTTCTTTATTTGATGATTATAACATAAATAAAATCAAAAAATCCGTTATATCACGTGAATATTTTGGCATGAGGGCCAGTTAAAAATGAGTGTGGATCATATAACGAAAATATGACGGCTTTTCTGCAAAAATAATTCGTTCTATATTAAAAATTAAAAGATCGGGATAACATACTCCATGTAGTAAATGACGCGTCAATTTATATTGTCGCAGTTCAAAAACTAGTTTTATACCAGGTATGTCAGCATAAATTGTTTCGTCGCGCATGCATTGAAGCTCACAACAATCATTTTTAACTCTTAGGAAGGTATATGCTGTTTGGGCTTGTCCTACGATACATATTACATTTTTCAGAAATGTTCGTTTATATATAGTTTCGATCCCTGAAAAGTATTTTGTATTATTAATTTGTATCCTTATTGTAAGAGCCCGCTGTAAAGTTTTTGAAAGTATCATTAAAACACATTGGTTTGTTGCATTTTTTTGGGTCCCTTGTATAAACAGTTGGTAAAATGAAACATTTTAATTTTTAAATTACCTTCAGTTTTCTAATAAAAATTGGATTTACCAAGTAAATGATAATAACTGTCATGTATTCAAAATAATAGTTATATTGAATATCGCATTGAAGTGATAATATTTCTCAAAGCAGTCTACTCTGGCGGTCATATTACAAACTAACCACTCCTGTCACGATTCATGAACTTGGCAGGCGGGTGTGATTTGTAGTCTGTCAAAGTAAAATGATTTTTTCATGTAATTTTTGAACTCCGTTCGTGGTGCTCGATGAAAGACAGTTGAGTGTATATCGGTGATCGTTTCGTTTATGAAGAAATTAATGGTTTACTCCAATCAGTTCTAAATATACCAATAAACTATTGAGGTAAGTAAGTATGTATTTGAATAATTGTTAATATACTATATAATTATTTTCAAATACTAATTTATATCGTATTTGTAATATTTGTACTTGGCAGTGTATGTCTGTGATTCCGTTTCAAGGATTTGTAGACTTGGCTCGGTTACGGTCCCATGTTGTGTTTTATAAACGTTTTAATCTTGTGAGAAATCGCCGATGTTGGGGTTTTTGACAACCAGAGATGTCATATTACTTGCGCCGCTGTATAGGATTGACCCCAAAGGTTAAAATGTTGCTCTTCCGTTTCATTGTTTTACAAGTTGATATGATTCACTCGATTAAGGCAGAACTAAACTCATGGGGAAGTGGTTTAAAACATTTTTCGCAGCGAAATAGTAATTGACAATTTATTCTACAATTCTCTTTGTGCAAGCTTCTATATTGATGCTTGCAATTTATCACTTACAACCACACATAGTATATTTATCAACTCGTTGGAGCTAATAACTATTTTAATTCAACTCTATCATTTTATTTAATGAAATAAACATACCATTAAAATGAGCTTACCTATCCATTATACCTACATGCATCTGCCTACATTTGACATATGACGTTTTACATATAGAATGCCGGTATTTTCAGATTTATCATCAATTGACTTGAAATTTATTGTTAAGATAATATTTTACTTATTTCTTTATTGAATATTAATTCATGGAATGTATTGTAACAAATATACATGTGCATTGGATGCAGTAGCAGATTGAAGACGGGGAGTTGGGGTGAATCGGAGCTTCGAACATTTTATTTATTATATTGTTTGTTTTAATTTTATCACATTTTTCGATTATGTTTGTGTTAAATTCGTTAAATGTAAATGTACACACGTTATGATAAACTTTAAATGTATCTGTTAATATCAATGCATTAGGTACAAATTGGTTCCAAGTACATATGTATATAGCATTTAAAAAGTTATTAAATTTAATGCTTGAATTTAATTGAACGCTATTGTCAACTGCCCAACTAGTTTTATAAGTTGTATTAGTACTTGTCGGAAGATAGCTTTCTAATGTTTGATAGCCCGTTAACTCTCCAAATTGTATTTATATGTATGTGCAAAAACAAGAATTTTGTTTTTATGATTTCTAATTTATATAGCCGATAAGCCAAACTGTTCCGCGCGTATTTTCAATCACTCAGGACTATCATAATGTAATAATTCCTGTCATAATTTAATAAGAAAGCATCCATAGACAGGGGTAGAAAAGTAAGGAATAATGGTTGGCTAATACATCTCGCTACGTTTCGTTTCGTAGGATTGGATGGGTGCGGGAGGGAATTTTAAACCACACAGATATCACGGTCTTCGAACAGAAATAAAATGCATCCATCGTTTTGTAAAGTTACCAAACGAATTATCCACTTATTTTCGTTATCCTACTTCTGAATTTTAAATGTCACACTGTACTTGTTTGTGATTCACCTTTATTTAATATAATTAATTCCCAAATTTTGTTATCTCGTCGTTAAACTTAAACATTTTTATTATAATTATTGTGGACACTCTCGGAATTTGATCCAAATAACGCCCAATGGAGCTCATCAGCAGATATTTTCCTGGGAGGACTATTTGTTACTCGGTCACTCAACCTCTCTTTTTTCGAAGCGAGTATGGATTGAAGGATACGTCAAACAGGCCTAGTGGCAGTTTGACATTGTTATCGATATTATATTGTTATAGGTACATAGATAATAAGCCGTTTTTCTGTTTGGTTTTTTGTATCATATGTTACATTAAATTTTAAGTGTAAAACTACCCCAAAGTATAAATTTACTTGTAAATATATACGTTTACTAGTTGTTTTTTTTTAATGCGTTCATCATTGCAATTCACATTCACTTTAACTAGTAAAACTATGAATTTACTTATACGTTTATAAACTCATTGAAGAGCGCTTGGCGGAGTAGAGATTAATGATATTACCGGTTAGATAAAGTGCACTATTAGTGCACTCGATTATTTTTAAGTATGATTTATATATGAACAATTTAACTACGCCTGTGTAATTAATGTACACATTGAATGCTTCAAGTTTTCATTTGTTGTCTAGCTTCCATAGTAAATGGGTAAAATGGACATTATATACATTCATTTGTGAATGATACATTGGCATGTGTATACTTCAACCTTCAACTGTAACATATCGATAAAAATGTTATTTATACACAAACAGTATAGGAAATGACAAAAAATATGGTGGTCTGATAAACCAAATAACATATCTCTTTACCATTCAGAAGTCGCGTGTTATTGACTGATGTGAAGTGCTAATGTCCGTTTCGATATCACACATATTTGTACGCATAATACACACGTCCAGACAATAATGACATGTCATGATGAACTCTCCGGCCTCGACCCTAAAAGGGGACAACACTGGTACAAAGAAGACTGAAATTATCGTGGAAGAAAATTTTGTATCGACGTACAAATGCACCGCCGCGTTATTTAAATTGAAATATAATATTATTTCTATTAGCTACATTCATTTCATCTACAATGTGTGTTTGCACTGTATATCGAAATATAAAATAATGGTTCCCCGTACACGGAGTAAATGTTAAAATCCATAGACAATTTTATGACGATATTCCAAATTCAAACATAGTAGTTATTTTCAACACGCGTTCATTAAATTTGATTTCAGCATAAAAAAAAAACACTTTGGTGATATAAGAAGGATTAAAAAAAAATAATAATTAACAGTGAAAATTTCGCCGGTCTGTCAATTCACGAAACTAAAAATTCAAGTGGCATCGGAAAGTTGCACATTTTGCGAATTTTACTTTCCTTACGAAAACTATTTCCTCGCTACTTTTACCAGGTTTTAAATTAATATACCATGAATTGTAGTGATTTGGAACGCACTGCCCTGTGCAGTTGATGTATTATTTGATACTTACTTTTTTAAAAGTGCATTGACATACATAGTTCAATGACTGTTTAGTTGGTATATTTATGCAAATATATTATACTAATGAATTGCAGTAGCAACTTTTGATTCAATTTTTGACATGCTTTCTTAAAAAGGTTTGCCATCGATGATGCGACGCAAGATAGTATGAAAGTTTAAGGTGGGATTGTGTCGAAAAACATTATCTTGCGTAAACGTGTATTTGAATATTATGAGTACCAATTATTTATTAATCAGTGGAGTATTCGAGATAGCTCTAAGTCGTATGACACGTCAAATAATTTGAAACTTACTATGAGAACGACAAATATTACTCTATTATCCATTGGATGTTAAATTTATTACTATTATTGATCAATTGTGCATGTTTGCTTTTACTAAATATTTTTGATAAAAACATACTGGTAGCGAAGAAAAGATTCCCTGTCATGCGATGCCCAATTCATTGATTCCTCATGGGAGGCTGCCTCGCCCTTAATCAGACCTCAGGAGTATTTAATTTGTATAATATAATTAGACTGGCGATATCATGCCTTGTCTTATATCATGACATGACCCAACCCGAATTTATTATTGATAATTGGATTCTAAATTGTAATACTCAATTTGTATTAAATTAGACATGATGAAATTCTTATGTCATGAATAATAATTTTGAAAATGGAATACAATTTTTCGTTCATTTATTTTCAACTATGCATCTGGTTATAGAGTTTGAAAGAGTGTTCGATACGATATGATATATTTAACGAATGAAATTAATGGGTTTTAAAATATTGGTTTAGCACTGTTTTCTTCATGTTGCAATATTTTCAACATGTCTCGGGACTTTGACCATTACCTAACAACCTCAAAAAAATATTGTTTTACTACCACACGTCTAATAAAGTATGATAATAAATAGTAAGTCTGCACCTTTCATAGCTTGCATTGTGTTCAAAAGGCACGAACGGCCTAGTTCGCGAACGATTTTAAACCACCAAGTAACCGTCTAGCAATTTTGCTTTAGCTGTCAGTTCTTATGTATCAAATGCGCGCGGAGAATGAAAATATTCATCGTTTGTATGGTAGTTTTTAAGCTTCTTATCTTTGCTATGGTTAAGTGTACTTTTTGTGCTATAATATGAGCCCACTTAGGTTTTGCCTTCTCTGCTCGAAATGGAAACTAAATATCGCCAATACCATAATAATATTACTTTTATTTTTTACGGTAATCATTGAGTATAATTTGATTTTTTTGATAAGTTACAAACCGTAACGAACACTCAGTCGAGCCCCGATTTTAAATCTCTATTCCAACCCAGCCGCCTCATAATATTATATTTCATTTGAACATCTATTTGCTCCTCACTTAGCCTCGCTAAAAAAAGAGTCATTCAATGCATTTATTTATAAGACAAAATTTTACTTATTCTCAGGTTTAAATAGAGTGATGATGAATACCTTTTCAAAGTGGGCAAGCATGAGAGTGATTTTATATTTGTCCCACGTTCTTTGTATTAGCATATTTTAAATCTACTTTGATTGCGAAAATTTGAAATAAGAACGTTAATTCTTATGATTTTGTTTTCATATTTTTAACTTTAATATATTTTTTTATTCTATGTTTGAAAATTAATAATAGCCACATAATATTATCATTAATTTTTATAAACAAAGGCATTAATTTGAATGTACGGAATTTTTAACCGTAAAATTAAATTTGCTACGAAAAATAGTTTTTATTTGTTTTGTTGTTTGTCTATTATTTAAACATGCCGGCGTTGTCATTCATTTCCATTGCAATGTTTTGCTATGTAGCCACTATCGCATAGTGATATTTCAAGTACATACATAGGTAATGTTTTGCTATATGTAAATACGTGTACCTTAGTATGACATAGTACCGACTAATGGTTAAAATACTCACCGCGATTTATTTCATTGTCTCGTTGGCGTTAAATGACAAGTAGCGTGTGGTTGTAAAAGCGATCTCTGTCATTAAACACATGATTCAATAAAATAAAAAAATATGTGCCACCAGTTAATGATTCACACTAACTACATTGAATTATATCGATTGTTTCGTTGCTTAAATAAGTATAGCGCTTGAATATTTTATTTATGTATACTTTTTATAATATGGATAAATAGTTTTAATTCAAAAAATCATTGAGGATGTATTTAAATCAGGGCTCCACATAAGTAAAAAAAATACGACTCCGACTCTAGAATTTCCCAAAAACATGACCGACTCCGACACCAACATTGACCAAAAACGCAACTCGAACTCCGACTTAAAAAAGTTTAATTTCGTCACGTTTTTTTCCCACCTTTCCTATTTATGTGTATTCAATTATAAATCAACCAACCAATCCGGCCAATAGCTAAATTTTACATATTGTATGCAAAAATAAAACTTTCAAACTTTTATAAAAAAATCGACTCCGGCCACAACCCCGCGACGACTCCTACTCCACAGCCCTGATTTAAATTACTCAAATTATTTAATATTTTTTATCCCATGCCTAAATTGCGTAACATTTTATTCAACCTCTACCCCCTATTTACATAGTTAATAATCAACAAATTTTCGGCCCCTATAGGGAGCGACATGTTTAATAGTTTCATTCGACCTCATTGTTGGCATTAAGATCATGAAGATGTGATTTAAAATATTTTATATTGTTAAAATTGCCATTTCTGCATCAACCCCTCCATCCACACTAGTTACGTAGGTATTGTGTGATTCATCGGTGCCTATCCGTGCTGGTCTCTTGGTGACTGGGTCGGCGTATAGCGTAGCAAACAATAGGGCTGTAACAACCATAAATGCAATGGCCATTGTCTCGTACTTCAATAATAAAGTCTTCTCCTAACTAGCTACACCTGACCGGTGTAAGAAATGCTATCAGAAAAAAATGTTTTATTCAAAATTAAGATCGATATTATTAATTCATTCAAAAACGAATCCATGCGATAAAGTCTCAGTAGTGAACGCAGGTCACTTGTTCCTCTCTTTCTTAACACTGGTTTGTCAATAGAAGGCGGAGCGAGAAATCAAAGGACACACGGAGAATCCATTGAGATTTGTATCCGCGCGTAATTTTTCTGTACTACCCACACTGCTTTGTGAACAGCAGGCAGAGTGAGAAATGAAATGACTCGCGGAGAAGACTATTCAATGTCATATCTGTAATAGTTATGCGAATCTTTGCTGACATTGACGAGTTGAAATTATTCAATATTGGAATTAGAGCATATATTTGAATAAACTAAAATTAATAAGCGTCGAGTATTTTTAAACTAACCTTCATAAAAAGTGTATGTGTAATGTATTGTATCATATTCTTTGATTTCAAAGTTAAATTGGACCGAAGAATCAAATTGCAAACTCGTAGTAGAGTACTCTTGTAGAGTTTTATAAAAACCATCGTCGTTTCGTCCAGTGTTATGGAGCTGTTGTGTAAAAACACGTATTTTTCCACGTATTATAGCGAAATGCCTGATACCATTACATCTCGTTTCATAAATGTGAAAATTATTCATAGACCCGCTCTGGCAACCCTAATGATAGTCTACTCAGCTTCAAGGTACATTACTATGTACCCGCATATCGACTCTTTGTTCATAAAAGAGATCGTAGGGACGAGGGGACAGATTTATAAATTACCAGCGGTCCTATACGGAATAAATCCCCTGCTTGATAACTATCATGAATCTGAAGTGAATATTATCCCAGGATCCATTGTGCTGCAGAGGTAATTGTCTGGCACGGAATTCCGAAGAGTTTTGGATTCTGAGTTTAATTTGTGACTGAAATAGATAATACTGTATGATAAGCATGTCACCCGATGGCCTTGGTTTGTTTTTTTTTTTTATAATTCTGACAAAATTTCTACTATTTTTTAAATCACTAGCATCGATTTTGTGATTATTACGCAATACTATATTATGTTTGACAATTTCCAGCATAGTATATTACAATATAACAAGGTTTGGTTTCGTTGAAATATTTCCAGATACTTATCGCTCAATCACTATTATGTTCTAAGTGTAAGGTTTTGATAAATAATGCATTATCCATCCTATATTGATTTTATTTGTATAAAATCTATCGTTCGCCGCTGCCAAGTTGGGCTTCATCCTACCTGGCAGCGTGTTCTAAGAATCAAAGGTACGAATCCCCAAATGAGGACTTTTATATCCACTATATTCAATATTTGTATCCAAATTTATGGATTCCTGTAATGGCTTTACCATACACTCCATGCTAAGTAGAGAGAGCAATTCACTTAAAATAGGTCTGACACCGCTACTCACTGAAAAGCAAATGCATTCTATTGAAAACGGGATTACATATTATGTAATAAAGGAAGTCGAATTACTATAAAAAATCTAATTCGTGTACCGATCCCAAATCCAGGCTTTTATCGCGTAATTATGATGTAATAGTTCAGTTATATTTAATATAGGTACTATTCATATATGTGCTAATAAGATTGCTAAACGCGTCTATGTGTAACCCTTATCAAAAATGATCGCATAATCGCATAAAATATTTTTAGTACATCTTGATTACACAAATCAATTTGCTTCAATATTAAATTTGACTTGTTAGAAGGTCTGGACTACATTGGATAACGTATATGAATACAGCCATGATAAGTTTGTTAAAATAATGTATACAGAAAATGGTTACAATTTATTTTCGGCTGCAGTATTTTGCCGCGGTTCAAAAGCTAAATTCAAGAAAACAATGCTGAGAGGGAAAAGGAGTGAAGGAAAGATTTTACTTGAATACCAAAAGAAATTTAATACAATACGGAAAGAAAAATAACAATGTATTTTAATTCTACATAAATTATTTTATATATTTGTTGATAGCTATTTCGGCTTACGCCTTCGTCAGAACTAGTTCTGACGAAGGCGTAAGCCGAAATAGCTGTCAACAAATATATAAAATAATTTATGTAGAATTAAAATACATTGTTATTTTTCTTTCCGTATTATAATGGAGTTCTACCAAGTAAATGCCTACTCAATCAATAAATTTAATACAGCTTTTTACATTCAAAACGATGCTCGAATATATTTACTTATTAAGGTAACTGTCGCGGTGGGACGGAGAACTTGACTTAACCTCACATAATCGAAAAACTCCAGCTGTGGTTGCAGTGAAAGGTGTAATATTTTTAAATAATTGAGATTACTAAAAATAAAATGATTAAATGTTCATCAAAGTATGAAATAATATATATACCTTTGAATAGATAAATCCTTAAAACTTATTTCGTATTACTTGATCAAAAAGATCAACTGTCAAATATGCATACGCGATGTATCATTTTTGCTGTACGATTTCTAACCCCGTGTCTTAGGTAAGCGACGCGAACCGGCAACCGAATTTAGGCGAATCCAGTCAATTTAAAACGTAGTTGATCAAAGGTCTTATGTGCCATCGCTCGGCCGGACGCAATTAACGCTCTGGTGAGCTTGGACCGTTTCATATTTTCAAGCGATTCGCGTGCGCCATGAGTGCGCACTTGAGGCGACTTGCGACATATGCCGTCCTGACCGGTTCGCTTCGCCTACATATGACACTTGCATGGGCGAGGACCGTTTGATATTTTAAAACTCTGCCGCTTTCAAAGCCGCGCCGGATCGCCTCGCCCAGATTCGCCCAGCTAACCCCGTGTCTTAGGTAAGCGACGCGAACCGGCAAGAGAATTTAGGCGAATCCAGTCAATTTAAAACGTAGTTGATCAAAGGTCTTATGTGCCATCGCTCGGCCAGACGCAATTAACGCTCTGGTGAGCTTGGACCGTTTCATATTTTCAAGCGATTCGCGTGCGCCATGAGTGCGCACTTGAGGCGACTTGCGACATATGCCGTCCCGACCGGACCGCTTCGCCTACGTATGACACTTGCATGGGCGAGGACCGTTTGATATTTTAAAACTCTGCCGCTTTCAAAGCCGCGCCGGATCGCCTCGCCTAGATTCGCCCAGCTAAGACGACCCGTAACCCCGTGTCTTAGGTAAGCGACGCGAACCGGCAAGAGAATTTAGGCGAATCCAGTCAATTTAAAACGTAGTTGATCAAAGGTCTTATGTGCCATCGCTCGGCCAGACGCAATTAACGCTCTGGTGAGCTTGGACCGTTTCATATTTTCAAGCGATTCGCGTGCGCCATGAGTGCGCACTTGAGGCGACTTGCGACATATGCCGTCCCGACCGGACCGCTTCGCCTACGTATGACACTTGCATGGGCGAGGACCGTTTGATATTTTAAAACTCTGCCGCTTTCAAAGCCGCGCCGGAACGCCTCGCCTAGATTCGCCCAGCTAAGACGACCCGTAAGACGACCCGTAAGAGCGAGTCAGCCATTGCGGTCTAGACCAGTGGCTCTCAGGTAAAATTGTCCTGTGGCCGCATCGTACACATAAGTGGTCCTACGGAGATGTCTGGTGGCCGCACCAAATCTTTGTTTTGAATCTGTTGTGCTTGAGCTTTGTCAAATGGACCCAAACATGAGTGACAATTTACGATTGGTATTAATTGCACACAACATTTTCCATTTTCAAGTATTTGTTGATAAATGAACTTGTAAAATCTCATTATTTTTTAAATGAAGTTGTTGGTGGCCGCAGCCAAATCTTCTGGTGGCCGCACATGAGAACCACTGGTTCAGATCATGGACACGAGTGTTTGTGATGCCGGTTCTCGTCGATTGACACATAGGAACATTTTCGCTTAGCTTAACTCAAATGATTTCAAAATAGTTGGCGCATTAGTAATTATTAGCTGGGGTGATTTTAAAAGTATTATTTTGCCTCCCTACCCGCGCGCTGATTACTTTGCTAAGGATATGTATTCAATCTCACTATAAGTTTTAAATAACCGACCGCATCAGGACAATGTAATTCTTGGATTAAAATTCGGCGAGTTGGATCAAAGTCGTAAAGATTGTCAACCGCTGTTTTACAACATATTAATTTCTAATTTAAATTTAACACAGATGAGAAAATGAGTTATCACAGTGTCGGCGTTGTGATAACTCATTACAACGATTGTTATATTTGTTTGTGCCATTACGAAATCCGTGAACTTGTCTTTTGTTCCCCGTTGTCCTTGTTCAGTGCATCGGATATTGAAATATGTATGCATCAGTGACGTAGATAATTTTATCGCAGCATATTTTATTTATCATCCGTATGTCGCACACTTGCCATTATTTTAGTATATAATTTATGAAAATCATTTCCCGGAATATTATAACTTTAACCGCTGCCGTGAGCGGAAATCAAAACACACCTTTTCTTTTTCCGATCGCAGCATTTTTTCACTGTCATTCAATTATTTATTTATATTGCGTATGATTCAAATGTTATTTAATTTTTTCTAATGTTATATTAAACATGTATTTGTGTCTCGAACGTTTCTTATGCAGCGGAATATTATATGTGTATGTAAAAAAAAAATTAGTGATAAAGGGGTTTAATTGATATATACCGCATAGTTTAAATTCATCCAAATCGGCTTCGATGATTCAATAAGTACCTAAATTGATTATTAAAAAATAATTATCATATTAATGAATTTACACCTTTTTACTATCATCATATTAAAATGTAGGCCTCGTTATCTTGTATGTAAGAGCTCAAATAATCTGCCAGGACGTTCCAAGCGAAATATATGACACGGTCGATTTTTTTAATTGCATGCAATAATCCAGGTTTGGGTATTTATCAACTCTTTTCTTCTGGGGTGATCTCGAGTAAAAAAATGTCATGTGACGTATTCGCATATGTACATGTTACAGTGAAACTGTATTCTCAGTGAAAACATTGTGGTTGCCTTGTAATCTTGTATGTAAGCTGAAACTGGCCTCGCGTTTTTGTCCAGAGATCTTTCTTTCGATTAGTCCAGCCCATTGCGATCTAAGCTTATGGGGACTTTACATCAACTTATTACAAGTGTGCAAGATTATTACAGTATTATGAATGTTTTCCGACCAATTCTATCATATTTTTTTTATTCAATACAATCCGGCGCTCAGAATTTGAAGTCAGTGTAGTCGTAGCACCAACACATCTAAAAGCATGCATACGTGATCTCAACCATCGCAAGTAGGTAAGACTCTTATTTGCTATATTTATAGCAAAAAAATGTTCGTAAATGTACTTTAGACTGATGTATATGTTAAGTAAATTTCCAACGTCCAAAGATAATCAATTCTTTTTACTTTTTTATTTTAAATATTTATTTATTTATATAACATTTAGATAAACATATTTATTTCCGTTTAAAAAAAAGTATTAATTTTATAGCGAAACACAATATTATCATCATTAGATGACCTCTTTGAATTATGAAGGCCATCCCAATGGTCTTTCACGCGATGTTATATCATGTTATATATATTTTTTCGGCCCGTTTGCGAGTCTTACAAATATTTGCCCTTCAGTCGAAATTCGGAATCGATGTGTTCTGCCAACGCCTGCTTGTTTTTTTAGCAATAATCGAATCAATTTCAAGGGTTTAAAATAATGCTAAAATATTTCTCTACTAGATAATACCTGTTGATATTTCTGATAACTTTGTCCTGTGCCTTCTCTCGGTTGATACATCCGAAGATAAATGTACCTGACCGCATGTTTCTTTCAGCTTACGCGAGGACAGAATGTAAATTTGACTTTTCTTAGAGCAAATTTGCACGTTCACTTTTCTTCCATTTAGCATTTTGTTACGTTTTTACTGCGTTTTATTAACTCCACCAGCACAATGCTCGTATTGAAACAAAAAAAACATTATACTATACTTATATATTTGTCAAAGTGTCAAATCCATAGCCATATTTTATTCATATTGAGACGACCAGGGTTTTCTTCTCAATCTGACAGCAACAGACAGCATCCGTCCAAGGCGTTCGGTGAAGGAACTTAGGGACAGGATGGGAAGACAGGTATCTCTAGCAAAGATTTCAATCGGTATTCTCTTGACCGTACTCTATCTGAGAGTCGGCTACTTTATTTTCGTTAAAAAACCAGCGATGCATTTTATTGCGTCACTTATATTAATTATTATGAAAATATATTAAAATTTATTCATGAAGTGATAATTAATTGTGGCATTATGATTATCATCGACAAATCTTCGATCGATTCATATTTGCTGATTCAAAGAGTATGCTCCAATCTTCGACTCAATAAAACAAACCAACCAATGATTCATGGACCCTAGTGAGTCACTCAATTCGCCAGCGCGAGTGGGTACTTGATTATCTTATTTTTAGATTTAGTATCTGATCTGTGATATGGGGCTTACAAAACGAAATTATTGTAGTAAGTGTATATTATTTTGAACAGCGGCCGTTTTGTTACACAATTCAGAACGAATCGTGAAATCTGGGACGTTTTCATTTACTCCATCAAATCTTATTTCTTTTATCGATTCAAGTGACCGCAGATGACTGACTATCTGGTCTCGTTTTAGTTTTGCTGTATTATTCGACTACTAAAACTCTTATAATTACTAGTTAATAACTTTAATTTGAATTTGACACATTCTATTCACACGGCATGGATTTTTTTCGCGGTCTTTGTTTCATTGATTCTTTTATATGCATATTTCTTAACACGTCCGTGTATTCAAATTGGACAATGTTTACTTTTTTGTCTTGTTTTGTTCTTGTCGACCTTGCCGATAAAGGAGCGTCCACACTCGGCCGTCACGTTTTCGACCCAGCGTCACCGTCCAGACCATTTAGAGAGCTTCATGTTGACATATCTGTCAAACATTAGACATGCCAAGATAAGTGCAAACCACTAAAGTGTGCTGGCCAACATTAGTGCGGTTTTTGGTCACAAACAATGTAATACCTGATTGTGGCTCCGTAAAACATAATTGGCTTATCTTAAAATATTCCGATAAGATGTGACGTTAGAAGTTGTCATATACAATATATTAAACCTCTCAAATTATTCGCTTTTTACGAGGAATATATATCACTCAAATTAACGAATGCTAAGTTACGTTCTTGTGGCATTTGATGAACTTTTAATCGGTGCTTGTTTCACTGGCTTGAAAAGACTAGGCAGCAGTGAAAAAAATGTATATGTTATTGAATATCCATGAGTACAAGTTGGTTTTCAAACCATCACCCATTGTTTTATGCAACCAATGTTTCATAGCCGCCTTTCACAACGTTATCGGTAGAAAATAGTCTACCCCTCACATTTACGGCCCGAGCAAAGCTGCAAGAGACAGATTTTAAACCTTGCACAAACTAGTGTGCTTGAAAATATAGAAAAAACGGTGTGAAAAGCTCAGCCACTTAAATCAAGTTAGTATCCTGTGTAAAATCTGTAAACTAAGAACCCGTCGTGTAAGATGAGTTTATTGACTTGTGAAGAATCGTGGTTTTGTCGGTCCCCAAATAAAATAACAAATTTTTCAAATGCAGTAAAGTTAACAGCAGGCAGCATGGCCTATTGGGCCTGTGTGGGGACGGACCACGAGAAACAGCTTTGCTCTTTCGGAACTAATCTGAACAGTGCAGTATTTGATGACGATTGGGACTTGACCCCAATATCGGTGGCATGATAGTACAGAAATTACGGTAGCTCCCACGCGGCTCTGACGGCCGGCGTGAGCGTGATTGATGAACCATGTAATTATATATGGAACGATTAGTACAAAATTCGCTTTCGTCTCTTATGTATGCACCTTGATAAGACTACGTTGTGAAACCCTTACTAATTGGTAGATTTTCCTGTGCGTTTAGTACTTGACAATAGGCCATTGAAATTCAAAACGATAGTGTTTCCGCTGTGGGTGTTGCTTTATGGATGCGATTTTAATTTCTACCGTGGAACAAATTGTATAAAAACAAAATTTACCGAAGATAACTAACTAACTCTCTCAGAATTTTCGTTTATTCATATAATTCAATGTCAACAATGCTTTTGAGAAAACAGATGCCTTGTATAAATAAATAATAAACACCAAGATGAAATTGTTTATTTTGACTTTTCTGTATATTTTTTTAGTTCGCTGCTTATTCTGGAACTTCTCAATGCTAACAAGAACCTATCGGTTGATTTCACTGCAAAATTATTGAATCTCATCATCGTATTCTATTTAAGAAATCCCCATTTCAATGATCCGATTTTTTTTCATAAATTACAAATATATCCGTCCAAACTCTTTTTTTGTTAACTGTTTTTTTTTAGTCTCGATTTATCAGGTATTTCACACATTTATTATATTCATGTTTATTCTAATGATAAATACAATATGTCACTTGCTTCTAACGATGTTGTCTTTTCAGAGCAGTTGACCGTCAGTCAAACTAACTTAAAATATACTCGATGAGTTTACACATTATTTTTTATCATTTAAAACAGACCTGGTTTAACAGCAATCCTCTCATATAATATACGCGAGTCTGTCATGTTTCATATTTAAAACAAAGATCTTTTCAATGACTGTTTTCTCGAGAATAAAGATAAAGATACTCTAAATGCCAAACTGTAGGAATAGCCAAATGGACTAAGATTGGTATATGAACCGAAACACATCAGGGCAGACATTTTTAATTATGACATACCTATATCCTATATCAAAGTTCTTCATATGCCGTCATTTCGCCATCAACTCTTCTATTTTTGCCGTCTTTATAAATCGATTGTTCGCATCCAATAAATAAACACGCTTCTTATTGATGTGTTTACTAAAGCGCTGGATATAATTTGGCCTCACACCACAATATACTATTGTATGTTTATTTCTCAAACAAATCTCATCGATAAAACTTAGGTCGAACAGGAGTGATATTCGGCGGCTAATAATGTCCGCAATTCATTTATTTTTTTCGATAAAACGAAGGTTAAATGCGTGCCGGTGAACTTGAAAAATATAAAAAAACGAGATTCGAAACAGGCCTATTGAGAACCCGTCCCAATGTTTTGAAACCACAGTATTTTCTTTGGCCATTTCTCCGAATTTTGTTTGAGTAACAGTTTATTTTTTTGTGTGGGTATCTTATCGATTAAAACTGGTTTATCAAATGATATGTAAAAACAATCAATACTCGTGTTACCATGACGCTTATCTTATAAATATGTTCAATTATAAATAAGTGCATTCCCAGGGAATGGGGTAGACAAAAGGGACAGTGTAACTGTCGTTCAGATTGTAACGTTGTTGACTCACTGCAGTTCATTTAAGTGTGGAAGTGATGAGTATTACATTTAATTTTGGAATCGGTTCTTTGTTTGATGCTGCATAAGCATTATGGAACAAGATGAAAACAATGGTGATTTTAGAATTACGATAAATATTAATAAAACAATAAAATTGATAACTACATCTTGGTTACAGCCTTTTGTGTATTTTAAGCGTCACGTATTTTGCTCATTAGAGAACCGTATTAAAATTATGTGGATCGTAAAATATTCCCATAAAAGTATCGATTCTATTTTATGATCACTTTGATCATAAAGATCGACCATTATAAGTTGTCTGTTTAGAAAGGGCGTTTGTGTCACGGCAGAAATGTGGTTATACTAATTAGACTTGCCATGGCCGAACCACGATTGATCGGAATTATCAATTATCTTTTGTGATTTGCCTATTTTAGTTTAGCCTGTAAGTTATAACTTAACGGCTCTAATGGTTAGTGTTCCGTCGCTAATAAAAACTGATCCTCATCACATAATACATTTTTTAGAACAAGTATTACAGATGGTGTTTTATTATTACGATATAATATATCCACTCAGATTATTTCTATGATTTATTTTTATCAACTATTTATTGCCTTATCGCCTTTTGTGCATACTTCATTTGTTGCCAAAAATAATCAATATTTGAGCCCTACAAAATACATCTTCATTAAATGCAGTGTCAAATTATTTTGATCGTTTGTGACCATTGGATATATCCATATAACTTCCAACCCTAGGTAGCCATACGAAAAACCTTGGTGTTTGCATCTATTAATTATAATTACTTTGTAATTGCGTACACGATGTGATTGCCGGCATATTTATTATTGCTGTGCATAAAAATATGGCAGTAGGTCTCGATTATCGTTTGAGAGATCTAATAGTATGCTAATAATTAAAAATGGTTGGCCTCTTTGTTCCAAGATCAAGTTCCTTTGCTTATTATTTGGAGTGTATTCGTCATTTCGCAAAACAGGGTGTTAGCAAATGATATTGTGCTCGTGGGGCTACATCGATGGGAACAGTTTCTGACATACCGCGATTAATTAACACCTCACCCTTAACATTCTCTGTGCGATCGTTACTACAATTTATTCATGAACTTATCATAGGCACCTATAATAAATCAATCGATAGGCAAAGGCCTATCCTTCCAGAGGCGTTCCATTGTTATTCACAGTAAAGAATCGACTGGATTGGCATTCAATTGTTAGAAATCCTATTTCGACAGCATCAAACCTAAAGTAGTGACTAAGTTCGGCCAATGACGTGAATCCGAAAAGTTATCAATTGTTTTTTAATAATTTTTTCTCACTATAGTGAAAAAGTATTTATTTTATATTTCGATTAACACTGGCCTATTGAAACGTGGTTATTTCCTTTGCGAGGTGTACAAATCTTACAACTGATTGAGACGTTTAGCTAAATTTAGCGAGTCCCATTCTAATATTTGTATAGGTAGTAAAACTGCCAACATTATACATTCAATTGTCAAATTGATATTTTTGAAAAACGAAGAAAATTAGGCAAAGTCTCTAATGACTAATGGGTCTTCGCTCCAAATTTATAAAATTTTTAGATTTTTTCCGCGAAAGTGTATTTCAATAAATTATTCAAAGTTTTGGATGTAATATGTACATCAAATATATACTTAATTAATGATAGTTTTAAGTTACTCGGAAAATAAAATAGTTTCCTATGTACCTATATAATAAGTTTAAATACCCTAATATTTATCCTTCTTTTCTTTTTTATCAATGTGGTATATCTTGATCATCACATGCAGCTAATTTTTTTTTAAATATAATTGCTGGGACTATAATTTATTCGATGTATTTTTTATTTTTAGTCACATAAGTATTACACGTTTCCTAATCATCTTAATTGCTTTGTGATCATCCTGTCAAATCAACATTATTATCGATAGCGTGATTGCAGTTGAAACTTGTTTCATTTGTCAATATAAATTCATATTCAATGTATTTTTATACTAGAAATGTACTCACTACCGATGGGATTTTATGAATTTTGTTGGTTTACATAGATTTTAGTAAGTAGATAAAATCCTGATATGATTTTTTTAGCCAATGTTTACGTGCATCCTATATTTTGCAATATTAAATGATTAGGATTTCAGTTTAATACGAACGTAATTGATCATCAATATGTATCGCAAAAATACTTTTACCGTTTGTCCATACATTATGTAATAGACAATATACAGCAAGGAATTTTCGTCTCCCGTTGGATTTCATAGTTTCTAGATAGCACTTTTCAAATGATCATGTTGAATTAGTCAAATATTCATTCGAAACCAAATGCTACTTCACGAGGTTTACACGCTGATATCCTTATTGATTTGTATTTTATTAACTTCGGTGCTGAGAAAATTATAGTAATTTGACTATGTGTGGTTCTCAAATGTGCGGTGAAACACGCAAACGATGCCGAGGTGCGGGATTTTATAGAGGGCGAGAATTGAAGGAGTGAAAAATAAATTAAAGTTTTTTTTCATCGGCAGGTTTTCAGAATATTATTGTAATAGATTCGCGAAACTACGCACACGTAATGCCATTGTTCAGTCGTTGAGGGCGGACCTTCGGAAGGGCCTTGGATGAAAATCGTCAGTTCGCGTTTTATATTGAAAAGAAAGTTTTCTTTCGTCACTTTTTTATTGCTAGTAATAACTGTTTTTCTTCTTTTTTTCAGAACCGTATACTGGAAGCGGCCTCGGTAGACCGGCAGGCCGTACCTCGCAAGTCGCTCACTCCGCAGGGCGAAGCCAACGGCAGAGACCAAAACAATAGTAATTTGCCGCGCAAGACCAGAAATAAAATTTTCGAACCGAGACCCGAACTCACCTACGACGACATAAATAACTTCTACGATATCCCGCTCGGAAAAATAGAACAGAGAGGCGGCCGCGCATCCGATTCGCGGGCGCCGGTGCGGTACAGCGGCGCCAACACGGACAGCCAATTGGACTACGCGGAGTCGAACCGCGTCGGCGGAACCGAATTTATCCAGCCGGTCAGGCGTCGGAAGCTGGTTCGCCGCGAAACTGTCATCGCGAGTTGGAATTATTTGAAAAACGAACGCGAAAATGCACTCGGGCGGGAGCGACACGAAAAAGGTGACAGCCCTCAAGTCAAACCGAGAAGGAGAGTCTCCAGGAGCCAGAGCGACCGAGAAAATGACAGTTTAAACAAGTTTTCTTCTCACAGGAAAAGCATTCTCTACACTTACGATCCCAATCTGAAAATTTTGAGAAAGGAGTACAAAATACTGCCCTATGAATTAACGGGAGATAATGTCAAAGGAAGTGATTCGTCTATTCAATCATTTTCGGACCCGAATTTGAATTTGGAAAGCGACGGAGAGTGTCAGAAGTCTTCTTCTTTTGTTAAAATTAAATCCATGTTGATGCGCGTTTTTACCAACAACAAAACCGTATCATAAAAAAAACAACAATATTTTCCAATTTTTATTTAGTCCATTACGATAATTAAAAATAAATAAGTGTGCGTAATATTAAATAATATATTATTGTGATTTGTGTTCGTATTCCATGGCCAATTTCCTTTTTAATTATTGTGATATTTATTAAATTTAAATATAATTACTCCATTGATTAAATATAAATATTTATTTAAAAACATCGTGCACGTTTTCTCAGTGTCATTAAACATTTTTTTACATGCTTTGTAAACTACTTTAAATCAAAGAGTGATAGTGTAAAGACAATATCGTATTTTGAAATATGAACTCTACTCAACTATGCCAATTTTAAATAAAAATAATTAAATATAGTTGTTTTGTAAAAATATCCCCACCCCCTCGATGGCTGCAGTGACGATAGTAAATTCGTTTGTAAATAAAACGAAATTCGACAGCTATAATTGTTGTTAAATAGCTTGTGTTTGTGATTTTCCCGCCAAGATTCCTTCCAAATTGAAATCCAAAATGAAGGCGTCGGAGAGAGACAAGGAGAAGGAGACGGACGCTGCTAAGGACAGGACGAAAGAGAAGGACAGAGAGAAAGGAGAAAGTCTTCAGGTTGTAGGAGTCTCCACTAAACATCCTAGCCGGAGTCAGTCACCAGCTCTGACAGACTTGAGGGCAGAATCTTTGCCCATCATGCATGCTGGACAGGTACAATTTTTTTTTATTATTATTTGTATCTCTTATATAAACTGTATGCAACAGACAAAATGTATGGTTTTTTTTTTTTTTTTATAAAATAAAACACAGTTACAGTATGGGTAAGGAACAGTTTCGCTCAACAAAGGAGCATTTTCAAAGTAAATTTCAATTTTCATCAGTTAGAAATCCCTTTTGGTAAGCAAATCTGACTAAATTGTGTTTTATTTTTATCAGTGTAATTAATTCCACAAAAAAATTTTGATAGCTGAGACACCTTTGGAGGTGAATGTGTTCCTATATATATATTTTTTAAATATTTCATTAAGCCCCGTAAATCATTGCAAGCCATGAATCTGAAGGAATTACATCATATAATTCAGTTTATAAGGCTGTAAAATCTCATATTTTTTTATTATATCAAAAAAGTAATTCATGTAAAAGCTTCTTCTAAGTGGTTTATAATTTTTTTAAGAATATGCATTTTTTCAGTAGAATTTTTAGTGTATAGAGCAGTGGTTCTCCCGTAAAATTTGGCTGTGGCCGCATTAGGAACATCAGCGGTCTTACGAAAATGTCTGGTGGCCGCACCAAATTTCTTTTTTGTCAAAAATACCTAAACATGCATGTATTTGAGTTTTTGCGAACTGACAATTCTTGATGCACAATACAATGCATCCAAAATATTAAATTTTCAGTGTTATTGTTGAAAAATAAACATGTAAAAAATATATTTTTTAAATATCAATATCAACGATCAAGCTGTTGGTGGCCGCAGCAAAATCCTCTGGTGGCCGCACATGAGAACCACTGGTATAGAGACTACTTTTGCAGTTCAAAACCTATGTTTTAACTTGGTATTTGGTAGACATTCAGAAGATCATTTTAATAATTACTAGGAAAACGTTTTAATAATCAAAGTTTAATTGTTACCACTAAATAAATTCATTTTTATTAATTATAATATATTCAGATATGGAATATTTATTTCTTGCTGGCTCATTTCAGGAACCAGCATTATCAACATCTTCTAAACACAGCAGTGAAAGAAGCCATCATTCCAAGTCACATTCTAGAGACCTTACATCAACTCCGGGAGCTTACAATGCACAGCAGCCCCCATCCAGATCGTTAGTGTTTTTTCTAATAATAAAACTCTTGGCATTCAGAAGAAATACTAAAATTCTATTAGTCTTAATCCAAGTGCTGAAAATATTCCGTTTCAAACTTTTCTCTCCCAGCTCACATTGAATATGCATAATAAAGTTGACTGTTTGCATTCCAACTCATGCCTCATTTTCCATAAAATCCGTCAATGAGACAGAATTATTGTTTCTTGAATCATTTCTCAGAAGAAAATATATTGAAAAATTTCCTTGGCACACTGCACACTACATTCGGAAAATGTTTGAGTCATTAGATGTAAGAATTTGTAGGGAGGCTTTCTATCAACTTTTTTAGTAAATCATTTTTATGTTTGTTAACCAATGTCCCATGTTAATATCGAAAGTCAATATTCTCAATAAATATTTCAATCCTAGCATCTCTCTGAAGCTTATTACCCTTGTGATTAGTTCTTGTGAAAATTCTTACCGCTTTTTTTTCAGTATGGAAGATTCTCCCCAAAAACAACCATTAGGGAACCTGCCATCGCTTTTTGAGTATGGTGCACAGATTGTATCACCAAATGCACTTTCAACGAGTGCTTATCAAAGTGCCAATGTCTCCTTTTCTAATACTGGAGAAGAGTTTCCATCACCGCAGCCTGGATATAGAGGTAAATGAAGTGATAATCTACGTTTTTTATTTGCATTGATTATATTCTACATGCGTGCCAATTTTGTCAATAATATAAAACACAGCTATTTCCTACAAATATTATGTTCGGAATACACATTACTTATAGTGCTGTGCCACATTTTAAACCATGTTTATAGCTAACATATATTATAGTTTAAATTACAATTTAGATAATTGGTGGCTAACTGTCTTTTTATGTATCGATTATGTGTAATATTATAATTTAAGTGACACATATCTAATTATCATTAAGTATTTGAAATCTATTCGCTAATTATTGGATGAATTCAGCGAAATATCTCTAGCACAACAGTTAATATATATAAATGAATATATTTTTTTTTATCCATGTCTGCTCTCAATGTAGAGCATTTGACCTCCTAATAGAAGTATCTTAACATATTTATTTCTACAACTACTACTGCTTATTACTCAGTTGCTCAACCTCTCTTCAGTTCGATGAGGGTAGGGATAGAAAGGATAAGGCTAGGACAAGACTATCGGTTAGCTAGTCACTCTCGCCACGCCCAGCTTATAGGATCGGATGGGTGGAAATGGAATTGTTAGACAACACAAACATCTATGCCTGCCTATTACTGTATGAATGACCGTCATGAAAAATTTACCTTTTGATCAATTGATTAAAGGGGGTCATTAAGTGTCGTTGTCTAAGTTGGTGTCTTTTTGTTTGCCCCCGTCGATTCCAGAACATCGGGAGAGTCTCCACCGGAGGCCTGTCCTTATGAGCAGCCTGTCCCAACCGGGACCTGCCCATACGGAATATGTCCTTTGCGAATACCAGACAATGGGCCAAGGTTTGTCCTGGATGTGCCAATTTATTTGACATGCAGGGCACTTTTTGGCTTATAACATAGTTAAACGCAAGCATGATTCTCATTCTCCCTAGTACCATTCAAATATTTCATATAGGAAATGTAAATACACTGGATATTGTGTCAAGGCGATCCAAACACTAAGTAAAGATATCTGAGAGAAGTTTTAGGGCTCACAATCAAGTAGTTGACCAATTATTGTTAGCTAGCTTAAGGCTTATTATAAATTCTTCTTTCTCATCACTGCTCCCTACAAGATGGACGTGAAATATTGGACAGAGAGGAAAATATTTTAACTATATACAACTTTATTCTGACAACTTCCTTCGAAAAATTTCAATCGACCATATCATTATTCTTTTCATTTCTCTCACCTGAAACGATAATGAAAAGTATGAATACAACATCCATCAATTCGTTTGAATAGTTTGTCTGACTGTACACAATGATTGCTTTCTTGTTATTGACAAACATATTTACTTGTACACGTATGATACTGAAACCTTCAGTGTTTTATATTCCAATCAGTCTATCTTTCATGTTAAACCGTGAAATAATTCTGGAGGAAGAATTATAATGGTCTATGTTTTATTTAAACCTTTTAAATATAAGCTTTCGTATCAATAGACGTAGGGAAGACGTTCACCTAACCTGGCCCCGCTTTATCATATTGTTTTTATTTAAAGTTAGCTTAAAATTTTGGCATAGCAGTGATAATAGAAAATAAATAACCATTTTAGTTACTAAAGCGATTTACTTTGAAGGACTGATGTGTGTGTAAGTTTTTATGTGATTGAATTATCAATGCTGATAAAAATAAGTATAAACAATCAAAATTATTATTGATGGCAAAGCCTCTGGTAGAATTACTAATGTTCCAATGTTTTACACAAATGAAGGAAATATATACCGTATGAGTGTTTATGTTTTTTTTTAAATATAATCAATCATTCGCCATTAAATCTGTAAAAATACCTCTTATTACTTTTTACCCTTGTGAATATTTGACGCGTGTCTCGAATCAATAAAACATTTCATCGCCTCTTTGGTCATAAGCCTGTTAAGATAAGCGCCAGCATGCTTCTCAATTTCTCTCATCATGATGATCCATTTTTACCATATAAAAGATTCTTTTTGTATTATAATTGGAAATATATGAATGTGTATTTTTGTATAGAAAATGGCACCTATCAAAATCTATAACACCCCGTGTAATTTTGTATCTTTATGTATATGTTTTTCATAGTGTTTTAATACTATTTTACTTATAAAATTTAAATAAATGTCGTAATATTATACAGTGGATCTATTGTTAAAATCCAAAGATACTTTCTTTTCAAGACAAATTGAGATAAAGAACAATTTGGTATCCTTTGATTTTTATTAAGGTTTGAATAGCAATATAAAACTAATGATGATTGATTTCATCTGTAAGAAAATGTTGTAATCCAAATTTTCTTTTATCCTGCCTTCATCATTGATGTGTGGTAGTCCGTTGGATTGTAATTATAGATTTAGAATCCACTGTTATTGCTTTAAATATCATCAGGTCCTAATTGATCATTCTCAAACCTGATGAATGTTTTGATGATATTGAAAATATTAATAATGTATATATTTTATGTGCTTTCATATTAATAAAATTGTCCCTGATGAAGTGTTGTAGATTGTATTAATATCATTTCATCTCTCTAATATTTTGAAAATAGAATTGTTGGATTTGAATAAAAGATATCTATTTTTCTGATTCCTACATGAATTGACAATATGGTGTGGTATTGATCTATATAGTACATTGTTTGATTCAAAATTTTCTGGAATATTCAATAAACTATGGATATTGAAAGCACTTAGAACAGGGGAGATAATGTTGCATTAGTCAAATAGACGTAATATGTTATTGAAATGGTAAAAAAATGTGGCTATTTATGATATAACAAAATTAATATTCTTTATTTTTTTTAAAACCACACAAATACATGATTTCTCATAGCTGGCATAAACTTTATATTTCAACAGTCATAAAATAATGATTATCATCATTATTATTTATTTTAAATCTTTATGTTTTCTAGGGTAAAGCAAAAGGTTCTTCAATACTATAATCATAAATAGGAAAATGATTTCAACAAAATTAGGCGATTTGAAATTCTTTCATAGATATAAGTGATTTTCGACAGTGTTTTATACTAATGTATCATACATTTTTATTTATTGCTTTGTCAGGTGTCCACGGTGATGAAGGAGACTGCGGTGCCAGCGGAGGAACAACTAGAGCCGCAACAGAGATCGCAAGCCTCAACAAGAAAGTGATACAAACAAGAGAACTAATACGGCTAGAGCAGAGCATAAGAGATGGTCAGTTTCGTTTTTATTTGGGAGATGGCATGAATACCTATTTTTTTTATTAATACATGCAACAGATCTCTGCCGTCAGTTTGCCAATGTCAATGCTACTATTGCTGATCCTAAACTTGAATAAAAGTTGATGACCGGGATTGATTTTAAATTAAATAAATAAAATATATAATACTTATTTTTTATAGAATAAAATATTGCAATCACAACCACTTCCCTTTGCATGATTAATATTTAACTTTTAGCAAAGAAACTTGTACTTTAAAATTTTAATTTACAATAAAGATTTTGTTATATAAGTAGAAAATAAATTATGTGTAAGAAGTTTACCTTTTTATGCCACACTGGGTAATGTTTTTCCATTTTATTTTCTCATTATGTAGTTTGAAGTAATTGAATTAATATTTAATTGGATGGATTTTTTCCTGTTCAAATTTTACTAAATGTAATTGCTATTTTAATCAAATTTCTATCAAATTGCAGATAACGTTAATGAGTACCTGAAATTAGCTGGCAATGCTGACAAGCAGCAGCTCCAGAGAATTAAAGCTGTCTTCGAGAAAAAAAACCAAAAGTCGGCAAATTCAATTGCTCAGCTGCAGAAGAAATTGGAGGCTTACTCAAAACGAATCAAAAACTGGGAGGTAATAACATATCTATTGAATTTATGTTCTCACAATTGATGGTTACTGTCTTCAAAAACCTTTGTTTTACAATGCTCGGATATAACATGATCGCTTGTAAGGAATTGAATACAATGTCTAAAAATGTTGAATGGTGTTAATTTTAAAATCCTCAATTTGACTTCATTTTGAGAATATTGGAGTCTTTCTCTACTGAGAAGTGGTTTTATGATATCTACGTATTACTCAGCTGCTCAATCTCTTTTTTGAAGAGATGAAGGATCGAAGGATAGGGCTAGAACAAGAGTGGTTAGCTTATCGCTTTTGCTTGTACCATATTTTAGGATCGAATGGGTGGGTGAGTTGGGAACATCACAAATCTATTAATCAATTTATGAAACTTTCCATACTATGACTGAATTCGTGAACACTGCAACTGAAGCCAGAAACGTTGATCCCTTCGCTATAGGCTCAACTGTTTGAATTTCATTAAATGACTATCAACATTATATTTCAGACTCATGGATCTAGCGGAGGTCAAGGATCACATAGACAGCCGAGAGAGATGCTCCGAGATATGGGCCAAGGCCTCAAGTATGTCAATCATTCTATATATATATTGATACCTTATAATAATATTGAATGTTTAAATTACTTTATTTACTCTATATGTTTCACTTTGTTTTGTAGAAACGTGGGCGGTAATATTAGGACTGGAATCACAGGTCTCGGGGGCACCGTCATGTCAAAGCCGAGAGAGTTCGCTCACCTTATCAAGAATAAATTTGGTTCTGCTGACAATATAAACCAGATGGCAGGACGTAAGTACACTTTTTTAATTAGTTTGTCAGTATCTGTGGGGTTTTACACAATGGTGTCGATCAATCTCTTCACTCCTAAAATAATATGTTTACTTCTTCATACATAGGAAACAAAAGGTTTCCATTTTCTGTACATTGTCTCTACAGTGGTTGTTATTATTTCTGTGTGTGATATGAAATAGTTGTCCTATGGTGTTTAATTTTCATATTTCTTTGTGCAAGCACCCCACCCGGAATTGAGAGGTAACTGAAATAATCATTTTTTCCAAGAAAATATTTTTAATGAACAATAAGAAAAATATACTTGAATACTAAAACTACTACTGCTACTTTTCCAGGAAACAATTGGTCGGAAGGCCGAAGAGCTGAAGGCGAGACCAGCAGTGGCGGTGCGCACACGTTACCAGGAGCCTTACGTAATGACCAAGGGCAGCCCGCTTCCAACTCCACTGGCCAACCCGGAAACACGTCTTCAAATGCTTTGCCTCACCATCACAAACTTACCTCGGAAGAGGGAAGTGAGTCATCATCAGCTACTAGCGAAAGTATACCTGGGTTAGTATGTTGTAATATGTATACACCTACATTGACTATTTTTCAATTGTATCTCGCTGGAAAAAAATATTCTTTCTCTTATATATAGATATGGCTATCTTTCTTTATTAAAAAATACAGAAAACTAGTAAACCAGCCAAAAGTTTGCTGAAACCTGATAATAGTATTATCCAAAGCTATCAATTGCCAAAGTTGACGTAGAAGTCATTCTTAGAATATGAAATCTGTCGTTGGCTATTTTTTCTTCTTTGACTTTAGTATAGTTGTCGCTAAGAAACTTATTCCAACCTTATCTGTTGTATATTTAATTAAGTGTTTCCGTTTTCAGTTACCCAAACCAGAGCGGAGGTGGCAATCTTGCTGAAGGAGTTTTCACTTTAAAGCCGATCTTTAGTGAACTTCAGGAGATGCGCGAGGAAATTGAAACACTCTCATTAAAATCTGAGGCGTCATGCAAGGTATGCATAATATTATAACATCCATTATTCTTCATTAAAATTTTACCACCTTTCACTCCTTTCCGTTGAGCATGTCAACTACACTTTCATCATAATTCTTAAATTACATTTTTTTGTTTTTGTTTTTAGGCCGTGAGGTTAGAACTATCCTATGTAGAAATTGGTCTGCAAGAAGAGAGATTCCGGTCCGAGCGTCTTGAAGAACAAATCAATGATCTCACTGAACTTCATCAAAATGAGGTAAGTTTTATGAAATTTTTTGACCTTATATTTATGCAGTCTCATTGACTTGACGAAAAAATTGATTAAGAACAGTAATGTGAATAACAATTAAGATGTCTCCAAATGGGAGGCAATTGACCAGAAAGACTATAGACTTGGCTTCACTTCGCATTCCAATGTTTATAACTTTTTTCAGTACCTTTTTGGATTCCCATTTTATTTTTAAATGTATTTTTGGAATTGGTCTTGTAAATTTTATGTGAATTTGGTAGAGCAGTGTACTGTACTATATTATAGGTATTTTAAATGGATTTTCTCGTTGATCTTAGGTGGAAAATTTAAAGCAGGCATTGGCTGATGTTGAAGAAAAGGTTCAATATCAAAGCGAGGAAAGAGTCAGAGACATTCACGAAATGCTGGAACTATGCCAAACTAAGGTAATTCATTATTCCTGTTATTTAACATTCCATCTGATAATAGCACATGAACCGAAAGGCTTATATAATTTTTCAATCTATTCAAAAATATTATATGAAGTCATATTTAAAAATTTACACATAAAATTATGTGTGAATAGTGTTTATTAATTGACTGTATATATTATATGAAGAGTCCAATGTTAACTGATAGTATAGGTCTATCTTTAAATTAATGTATTAGAACAGTTTGAGTAAGCTAATTTTCCGCAATTTTGTTTATTGATTCATGGTGCACAGAACTAAACTGAGATGACCATTTTTTGTATTATTCTTATGCCTATTTGTATATTTAAAATGGACAAATGTAAAAATAGACAAACTGATTTATAAAGGGATTATAATAAAATCTTAAGCGATTCAAAAAATAAAGCTGTAAAAATCGCGTTATATTATAATTTATTTGATTGTGCTGGCAGCAAGAGATGTTGGAACATTGCCATAAACTACTGTTGAATAAATATTTATGACGCCGTCCAAATCAATGGCAAAGGTCTACGATTTCCTTATTAATAAATATCAGGGAGTTAAAAACAAAATAAACTACTAATTCTTTACCACCATAGTTTTGGGTAAAGGATTATTAAGAAACAACTCTTTCCAAAGCCATAATTTGAATACCACAAAAGATTCATTCAACATTTTTATACTTACTGGCAACAATTTTCAAGCACAGACATATTAATAATGACCGCTTTATTAATTATTCATAATGAATGAGTAATAATGAAAATAGTTAATATATAAATACATTAATTTTCTTGAGAGTTGATTTATTTTTCCTTTTTATAGATAAGTAAGATGGAGCATCAGGCGATGCAGCAGCAGCAATATGTGAACTTGGAAGGTATCGAAGGATTCAACGCTCGAGTCTTGGCTGTTAAATTAATCAATGTAGTTTTGACTGTCCTGCAAGTGGTTCTTTTGCTAGTTGCGACAGCCGCCGGTATACTTATGCCCTTCTTGCGAACAAGGTAACTACTTGAAAAATATACATATAAGATGGAAAACATACCTAAGAAAGTATTGAAAGTGGGTTCTAAGTAACCTAGAACCCATTTTACTATTTGTCATGTTTGGATATCCATTGAGATCTGCCGATATAAAGATGGCCTCGGCTAGGCTGTTAATGATACAAAATTATCTACAGTATTCTAAGTAGTTCTTCATAAATATTTATTCTTGACAAAATAGCTAACATTTCTTGGTCGGCAGACAGTGGTTTATTTATTCATTTGGTTCATTACCTTATCATTCGTTACATTTTTAAATCATACCCATAATTTTTGTTTTGTTCGCATGTTTTGTTTTAAAAATAAAAAAAATTAGTAGCAGCATGAACTATGTTCATGAATGAATATATTTTTACTTCTATATTACGAACTGTCACTTTGACAATTAGTAAATGAATGTAGACATTTCTTGTCCATATAAGTTAACTGTTACTAATTTAGTCGTGCATATTGTTTTCGTTACCATCTCATCTTTTTGTTGACTCACATTTTTATTTTTTCTTTTGTTTCGAATTGAATTGTGCGCAGGGATGATCTGAAATCAAAGTACCATAATGGAAACGGTGCTCACGGTGGACACACGCAATCCTTGTTTTTGCACACGTAAGTGCCAATCCATTGCATAAAATTAATAACCAGTAACTCTTCAAACGAGTACATAATCATTTAAAAAAAAATTTTAAAATAAAATAACAAATAGTTACCTGTTATGAAATTTTATAATGTAGACATGGTTAATTTATAAATATTCTTGTATTCATTTGATTATTGAAATCTTTGAAGAGATGTACACTGTTTTCAGATTGTCGGAGCGATATTAAAATATAAATATTAAATGCGTCAACAGTCGTTATATTTGAATCATATTTTGCAGGGTTCGAATCTTAACCACGTCGATGGTGGTGATAGGTGCAGTGTGCGTGTTGAAGCAATGGCCGGAAGTGTGGGAAATATCTTCCCATCTCATGGAAAAACTTCGCAAAACTATAGTCAGCAGCGCTGTCGAGCCCACAGCCGACAGATAGCCGCATTATGATGAAGACGAGGACACTTCCCAGTACTGCTGAACATTTGACTCGAAGCAGGAACTCTCCTGAATTGCACGAGTGGCGGTATTGAGACCAATGTGGGATATTAGCTCAGCGAGATGAATTTTGGTTCGGCTTTAAAGACACGTTTGTTAGATTTGGGTATGATATAAAATATATTTTACTCTGAAGATACGCGGGGATCATTTGCTGGAAGAATTAGAATTGAAAAAATAATAATAAGAGGTTGCAGTTGAGCTTTGAAGAATTTAAATATTTTCTTTGACCAATAAAATGTTTGCTCCAGTAGTAAACTCGCTCTAAGGTCTTTTATTTTTTCTATAATACTAGTCGGGAAGACAATGTAAGATTCGAAACTGGAATAGGGGATGTTTTTTTAGTTTTGTACACAATCTGAGCGTAATATTTCAGTGGTTCGGACAAACATTGAACTGAATGAGTGAGAAACCTATGATAATGTGTAGGGTGCAAGTATTAAATATAGGAAGATAGAAGAACGAAGCGATGAAATAAGACGCAGAAGAAGAGTTGTCATGACATTGTTGTAGTTCCTATTAACATTTTGCCGTGTGCATGTTCAGCGCAAGAATTTTTGCACCAACCGTGATCATCATTCGTATTTTATTAGCCTACCGAACACAAATCTAGTCACTCTATTATTGAAGACGTCTCTTTCTGAAACTGTGATATTGATTGGTTGAAATCCTTACTTTGTCAAATGAGACGGTATGATTACACATTTTTCTTTCATACAAAAAAAGTGTACATGGAATGTTTTTTTTTTTGCCATAAACTTGGTGCAAAAATTCATGCTGAAATATAAAGAGAATAGTTTTTAATATTTTTTTAGAACTTGTTGAATAAAATTTATTATTTACAATTCATATGAAGATTTCTTACACGGCCTATTTTTTGAATGATATGGCTCTCGACCTGACCCGGTTTTTATATAAATGATCATCGCCAATTATGTGATATACTCGTTTGTTGTCATTTCCATTTTCATATTTCAAATGAAGACGTGAATTCGAAAATGTTTTATATTCGCCATCGACAAATCATTGACTTTTTTTTATAATTTTCAATTTCACCTCCAAATTTTAAATGTGTGCTATTTTTTTTCGATAATTATATTTTCACAGTACACTATACACACGTCCAATATTTTTCAAAATTGAACGTAAATCGGTTCCATCCACGTAACAAGTAATAAAATAATAGTGATCCCAATGCGATCCCCCTCTTCCAATTGGGGGGTCAATTGGATCGCAATGAAGATGAATATGTATTTTGGAATTTTTACCATTTTAAAGTAATGTGGACGCATGATATTAGCTAGTCTCCGTTAGAGATAGTGCTTTTTTTATAGTGCGGTGTTAGCAGCACTAAGTGGGTGTCATTTAAAATTACTCAAAACTAGAAATGCGCCAAAGCTTTTAATTTTATTTCATTGCCATTTTTGATTACACATTTTCCAAGCTACTACCAACGCTCAAATAATCATGATAATGCTATTTATAACTGCTATTGAACAAGATTCAAATTTACTTCAGTCAAACTGAAGAAGAGTTAAAAAAGGGCTTTTATTAATTTCTATAAATTTTTATCTATTCAAGTTTCTATGATAGATTTTAAAGTTCATATTTCCCTCTGGTCCAATGACTGAAAGTGAGTTACTGCTATGTTCTTTTGTGGTGTCATATTAAAACAGCAGAATATGTTTGAAGGTATAAAGATTTGTATTGAATCTAACATATTTGCTGATCTAACATGATTTGTATTGAATCTAACATTATTATGTATTGGTCAATCCGTCTGATAAATTGATTAATGATACTTTGGCGCATCACTACTAAAATATTGATGTGTATAATTATTAGTGATCTAGAAACTAGATAGCATGTTGTTCTTTTTTTCTTGGTACTGTAAATGGAACAATTTCCCCAAACCTTGTAAGCATGTTAAAATGCAAGTTTTATCTAAAAATAAAAAAACAAATTAATGTGTTGTAATGTCTTCTAAGTTACTGATTGCAATACATTTTTCTATGCTGACCAATTCTTGGTATCAGCATTGTCACAGAAAACAGTGATCACTTAAAGTCAATTAAAAATCATATTAAATGACGATACCCATTTTGAATATAGGCATGTGTATAAAAATACATAAGAAAACATTTCATAGACTTAGTATTCATAAAAATCTACTTGTCTATTGCTTTACAGGAACATTTTTAATATAAAGCTTCTTTCAATTGCTACAAAACCACAGAACTTAAAAAATTTTAATATAGAAAAATAGTTTCGAATTAGGTTCCAAATGTAGCAAATAGTGTCCTCTGTTTATTTAAATGGCGCTACAATAATTTCAATATAAAGTAATAGTTGTTTTACATGCATGCTTCAAGTTATATTTTTTTAGCTGCTATGTCGACTTCCAAACCTAGTCTTACAACATCACGTAAAATGTGTAAAAACAAATTGTACTGATTTCATCGCTCTGGCATGCAAGAATCCAGTATATTCCAGGTATTATATTTTGTGAAGGAAGAAGAAATGTACAAGTTGAAGCTTCCTGCCTATTTTTACTTCTTGTTTAACAGTATAATACGACTTGAATAAGATGAAACAAATGGAAATTGAATAATTATTAACATGTACAATTGTGAAGTCATGAATTGAAATGCCTGGGTTATACTTTGTTTCTTTGCAATGTCAAAAGTTCCACAACGCACTGTCAATTAATTCCAAGCTTTACATGCTGCGATAGATTTGTAATGCAAAGTGTACGTAATAATATTTACTCATATTTAGAATACTGTAATATTATATAAATGTTAATTAAATAATAAATTGGAAAACTTTTGTAAATTTGTTAATTGTGCATTGCGCATCAAAGTTTGTTTTCGTGGTTCATGTCATTAATTCATTCTTGTTGAAATATTTTAATAAATCTAGTCCTTGTCAACATAACTTTATGTTACAGACCAATCTATACGTAATCAATTATACGTAATTATATACGTTTTAATTTTGTTATTTTTGAATCAATATCCTAAGTATAGAAAAATATAAGTCAGTGAAGGTGTAGTTGGAAAGAGATTCTCTTCTAGTCATGGCGGCCTAAAAGGGCTGGCCAGGATATACTGAGATGCTATGAGTTGGAAAAGAAGAAGATCCATGTAAATGTATTTTTTGTATTTGTAATTTACTAAATGAATAATAGCCATGAAAACATTCTTTTGATGTAGCATTATGAATTCAATGAGGCCATTCAATTAAAAGTACCATCTATTATCTCTAGAATTGTGAATATTTCCCTCTGAATAATATTTATGATGTCAGAAGTTGGGTGAAAATATTAGTGATTTGAATGCAATGTATATGGATGGCCTCAGCTGTTTTCTATAATTAAAAATTTGTTGACGTTTTGTTATGGCGAAAGAGGAGAAATAATAAATAATTATTGCCTTGTTGTGAAGTGCTCAAGTGAATCGACAAATAGGCTGAAGGCTTAAATCAAATGTACAGAAAGAATTAGTATTTAATATGTGTAATGTTAGAGTTCATTTTTCATTACACTAATAGCTACAGATGTTCCATGTTTTTTTAGTCAAAGCATATCAGTGAGACCAGAATTGGGATTCGCCGTCAGCCGGATTACATACATATATTACTTGCCTGTAATTTTTTTTAACCTTGCTAGCTTTATAGGCATTTAAAAATTTGCCACCGTAAATTTTTCAGCTATTTCTCTTTGTCTCATTTGTCTATCTCCGCTCTTATTCATTGTGGAAATATATTCTTCAACCATATAACATTTTCTGTAGTTTTGATTGTCAGAAAGCTCTAATGTATCAGTTTATTACACGGTATCATCAAAGAGTAACGTAAAAATAATTAAATTGGAAAGGATTAACTAAAAAATAAAGTAGTGTTTGGAGGTATGTATGTTTGTTAGTAAATAAATAGCCATTATGATTGCGAATCCTGATTCTAGGCACAATACGAAAATTAGTTTCGTTTCAATAAAGAATTTTCAGTCACAGCTTGTGTAAAAATAATACGCCAATTACTTCAGTAGTCCAATTTAGAATACTTTAATATTTATGGACTTTTTATTGACCGTCTTCAATAATCTTGCCAACTTATTGGCAACAGTGTTTCAAAATACCTGTGAGAAATAGTAATAAATTATTGTTGATTTGTACACCATCATGTCATGAAACTGAATCAGTCATTTATATTATCATGTTTTACTTGTTCATGTCAAATTGCAAATATAGTGAAAAATTCTCGGACATAATAATTATTGAGTAATTTTTATTTGCTCGGTGGTAATTGTTTGTTTTACGACTAATGTAATCTGTGATTTTTAATATTTAGAAAATTTCTCGTTTTCTCACGGAGAATATGACGACAGCATATCTTATATATACTTCATCTCAATCTTTTTTCTACATTATACAAACTGCTAGGTGACATAACTATAACTCTGAGTTATTATGAATGAATTCAATAGTTAAAAGTTGCTTGGGAACTTAAGTGATTTCTCGTATTTATGATGTTTTGTGTAGTCATATTCTACGTGACAAATCAATTTATTTTTTTAACATTTTAATTTTAATTTTGCTGGGTAAATGTTAAATATATGAAATATTTTCATAAAATTTTCTTAAAATTGATCAAATTGCTCAATTCATCTTATATTTTGTCCTGTGTGATAAATAACTTTGCACATTTTGATATTTTAAAATAATAATTTTCAGTAGTTGTCTGAACAAAATCTTGACACTGTTCGGAATCAAGGGTCTATGTATTATTCTGAATTATTTATTCATGCACCCTTCTTATTTTAGCTTTGCTATTATAATTTGTGTTTTGTAAAATCCAAAGAATAATGTTGAATTTAGTTATAACTACTGCCGGCTGTATTTATATCCATATTCCAAGTGTATGTTTTTTTTACTTATCATTTGTATGTATTTTAGGTATATCATGAAGATATGAATGGATTTTTGTGAGGTTATGTTTGGTTTGTGATTTCGGTCAATCAAAAATGGTGATTTGATATTATTATGTTTGATTAAAATAAATGATTCGATTATATTAATGATTATACCATAACGCTGACTTTTTATTTCACCCCTACTCCTTAGAAAATAGTAAAGTATTGTTATTTCAGTATTTGGCATTTCCGCTAATTATACTCAAAGAACAAGACATTTTGAAGCCACAGAGGCTGACTATTTCTTATACACTTAGTAAAACATCAATAATATATTTCTTGTGTTGCATCTTGGCTACGGATCTCAAAAGTTGTCTAAATTAAAATTGGTAAGTACTTACCAGATGACAGTTTAAGGTTAGTGGCTCCTTAAATAGTCATTATCTACTTAAATGCCGTCATTATATAAACTCGGTCACAAGCGTCTACAGAACTTAATCAAAATATTGTATGGTGAGAAAAAAAATATGCTTTTTTGGTAAGTATTATACATATATAATATAAACACTAAAAAATATTAATTAAGTAAAATACTGGAATATGTTGGACAGAGTTTAACAATGCTGTGTCCGCAGACATATTGGCAATGGATCACAATTTTTTTTTTAACCTGTCGCCCGTTTTTTTTAAATCTAGAAAACGCTTGCGACTTCAATTAGGCTGGGAGGCTCTGTCATAGTGTATAACAGTGATGCACAACCTCTTTGGGAGAAGGGCCATATAATCAATTCTCAAATAGTTCGAGGGCTGCATGGTTTAGAGCATAGGTTCCCAAACTTATTTCCCCGTGGACCCCTAAACCAGAATTTCATTTTTGGTGGACCCCCCCCCCGGTTGCCTAATAAAGAAGTTTTCTAAACTTTTCAAACACAAATATGAAAACAATTCGATAAGTTTTTGTATAGTGGACAGTGAAAAAAAAGTTGTTTTTTATTAGTTCTTTATTGAATTTTTATTTAATCAAAATGAAGTAGGATGTAAGTAAATAAATAAATAAACAAGTAAACAAAGAAACAAACAAGTAATCGTACAAAACATAATTGAAACATATCAAAACATATTATAATAAATAAGAATTCTTTATTAAAATAATATTAAATAAGAATTCTTTTATCAGAGCGTCAGGTTCATCCCTTTCATTAATGAGAGGGATGAACCTGACGCTCCTATATAAGTTGGTTAATATTTGGCTTTAAATTAGTGAGGTATAGTCGTAAATCACCACGTTCTGTAATTTATAACCTGTTCCTTTTTTCGTAAGAAAATTAGTTACCGCACTGAAGCCTCTTTCCACGAGGTATGTAGAAGGAAAAGATATTAAAAATTTTCTTACAATGGCCCATAACGCAGGATAAGTCACAGGGATATCTTTTGCAGCCAAAACTACTGGTAACCCTTTCTAAATTCTACCTTGAGTTCTTCGCAATGCAAGTCCTATTAACTCTTCCTGTAATATGTTTTGTACAGTATCCATTTCTTCTATATATGGATTGATGATCCAAGGAGGTATTTTCATTATTAAAATGTCTTCAAACCTGCTTTTGAAGTCTTCGTGGAGGACATTTAGGTGTTCCACGTAATTTCTAAGATCATCGTCGTGAACATTTGTCGACGACAACTTCGGAAACTTCGAAAATTCTCGTCGTCCAATGTTTTGTTTCATCAAATTTATTTTTCCATGAAAATTTTCGATTATGGATTTTGTTTTTATTAAATTTAGGCTGTCGCCTTGTAATTGCAAATTCACCTCATTAAATTTGGCAAACAAGTCTGTCAGGTAGGCAATGTCTGCTTAGAATTTTATTAAGTTTTCTTTCAAATCTTGATCTTTAGCGTCCAGAAATTCCAAAACGCTCTCAAAAAGTTAAAAAAAACCTCGTTGAACATATACCTTTTGAGAGCCAGCGTACTTCAGTGTGAAGAAGTAATTTTCGAAAATCCTCTTCATTTTCTTCACACAACTGCGCAAATATCCTGGAATTTAACGGATTACTACGAATCTTGATTATCGCTTTTATGACGAATTGAAGAGATTGATGCAATCTAGGACTCAGATTTTTCGCTAACAAATGTTGCTGATGAATAACGCAATGAATTGCAAACACTCCGGGTATATTTTGTTTTAAAATGATGTTGATTTGATGAAAATATCGATTGACGAACAAGATGTCAATCCCAATATCACAGCCCAGAAACACACAGTCCACAGTAGAACTTGACTCGAAGTTTTAGAACAGAATGATTGTGAAGAGTGTTCCCAAAAATAAGAACAAAGTATCAATTGTTCAGTGTAACGGGCAAGCGATTGCAAATCTTTACCTGAATATACAGATGTTTGTTTTGATTTTATGTGACTATGTAAAATGCAATTTTTTTTCAAATTTATTTTGTCAAATAAATCCGTGGACCCCCATTTACATCTTGTGGACCCCCTTTTATTTTTCTTCCTGACAGGGACCCCCTGTCAGTCCCTCACGGACCCCTGGGGGTCCACATTGGGAACCCCTGGTTTAAAGTGATTAATTTGTCGAAATTTTTAGGGTATATAAAATAGAAAATTGTAATATTTTATATTGTTCTTCCAATTCCAAGGGGATTAATATTTGTTATATTGGGTGGCATGGAATGTCATTGCGGGCCGCAGGTTGTGTATCACTGGTGTATAAGTTTGGGCGTATATGATTGAAATTTTTTTATATATAGATATAAGAGAACGTTAGCGTTTCCACTCTAGAAACTTTAAGGGTAATGATGTTTTTGAGCCCCCATTGGAATTTCCAAATTCAAAACTATCGTTTATGTTCACTCTTAATGTGGAGCGTGTGTACTCTCATGGACCTTATCTCAACATAAGCCACCAGAACTGTTTGTTGCTCAATTGATGAAGTACCTACTTTAATTAATATACATACATCTAACATATTTCTGAAAAAATGGCGGTGAGTGGCGCGTATCCATCCGGCCTATGTACGATGGATCTTACCTAAATATAATATTTGAAATATTTATTTTGAGCACCAAAAATGTCGATTGTGTTAGTAAACATATTTGTAAGTTAACCGCACGATATGGTCAATGCATTATACTGTAGCGGATATGTACTCGTATTACGATAAGGAAAACAATATTTTTTAAAATACGAATTAATACGAAAGAACTCGAAGCATTTTATTTGAAACTCTACATAGATAATTTGGAGAGGAAGTGGCTAGGTTTTGTTTTATCTCCAAACCACTGTTGTCTGAATCGGTTTACTTACTTGCTTAAAAGAAATGTTGTTTTCGCTACTTTTTCACTTTCATACCAAAGTCTCTTTCATTCTAATGTACTCGCCAAATAAGAGAAAATTCTTCACAAAAAAACATACATACATGATACCAGAATATTCCAGGGCTGTGGAGTCGGTAAAAGAAAGTCCGACTCCGACTCCAGCATTTACCAAAACCACGACTCCGATTCCGACATTGACCAAAAACACGACTCCGACTAAAAAAGGTTAATATCGTCACTTTTTTCCCCTAATTTTCCTATTTATGTGTATTCAATTAAATATCAACCCTATCAATGCGGCCAAAAGCCAGATTTGACATTTAAATGCAAAAATAAAAAGTTTGAACTTTTCAAAATTTCCGACACCGAGTACGACTCCGACCAAAATGCCGCGCCGACTCCGACTCCGACTCCACAGCCCTGGAATATTCATATGTTATTAAACATTTTCAGTCCCATTGTTCACATCGAATTAATAGAATATGGATTAAGATTTCAGATATAGTTTATATGAGGGGTAAACACTATGTGTCTATTCTATATTAGATAGAAACAACAAACCTTTCGGTTGGAGCAAATGTTTAAATTGTTTTATTTATTTTACACAGTCGTCACCCGAGGAATGTGCTTCTTTATCGATAAAACACGCTCCAAGGGTGCGGGCGTACAATAGATAAATCAGGAGGTAGTTTTCAATAGTGGTCAAATCCATTTGTTGAAAACTGAGAATGTGAGATATTTTCATTACTTTTACCGTTCATTATCCTCATAAATGCTCATTATCCTCATAAATTTGTGTTTACTATCAATATTTTTAAAATAAAAAATTATGGATAATGTGTAAAAATTCAAACTTTTCTCAAAAGGTTTCAAAAGTTTAATCTAAAACTGCCAGTTGAAAATAATTATTTTGGAATTGACCACTTTTAAATATTACCTCCTGAAATGGGATCATTTTAGCGAGATTAGGTGCATCGATACGTTTCTCTAGCAAATGTTTGAATAATTGGATCCATTTGTCGAAGCACTCAATTTGGTGAAACTTCACTCTTCATTTTATGATGTAAAGAAAGTGGAAACTCTTCGCGGCACAAAGTATGGGTTCAAAGAATTTTGAGATCGATGTGGAAGTACAGTCAGAAATTTTGATTGCGTCTCATCGTCACACGAAACAAAAACCGGGACATAATACCAAACTGGCTGTGACGCCGGGACCAAGGTCTTAAGCCGGGACAATCCTGGTCACACCGGGACGTATGGTATGCCTAGCTTTAAATAATCAAACATATTTTGTATAGCCACCTTACTTTTTACCAGGGCTGTGGAGTCGTTTTGGCCGGAGTTGTACTCGGAGTCGGAAATTTTGAAAAGCTTGAACTTTTTATTTTTGCATTTCATATGTCTAATTCGGCTATTGGCTGGATTGGTATGGGTAATATTTAAGTGAATACACATATGTAAATAGGAAAATTTGGAAGTGTTGATATTAAACTTTTTTTAGTCGGAGTAGTGTTTTTGGTCAATGTTGAAGTCGGAGACGGAGTCGTGGTTTTGGTAAATGCTGAAGTAGGATTCGAACTTTTTTACCAACTCCACAGCCCTGCTTTTTATTAAGGAGTTTTTTGATACGATAGTTTCTGGAGAGTGCCCCGTGAAAAACAAAATCGGTTGAATATATTTGTTTTTGGGCTTTATTAGATTTAAAATATTCTATAGAAAGGCCAGCGCATCTATTCGAACAACGTGTATTGATCTCGGTTCCAAGGGCAACAATATCTGCAAAAGCAATCTGAGAGCAACTAATCGTCTTCTTCCGGAAGCGCGTGGGAGCTTTATCTAGAATGTTATAATTTTAGTAATGAATTATTATAATTTAATGAGTGTGAAAGCCATACTCTGCTTATCTTTGTACAGCTTTACAGAGCAATTCATGTGATGAAGGTGGACATGTATCACAAATGAAGAATTCAAATGCTCCGTGAAGCACCAATAAGGATTATATCGTCATATTTCCGCCACGTTTCGAGACTCAAAATTTACCAAATTTAATTTTCGAAAAAATATTGAATATGAAACAATACAAAACTAAAAAAAATTAAGATAAATATTTTTTTGTTTCATCTTTTTCGGCGATTCTTTGAATCTTTTTTTTAATAATTTTCCAATGTTAATGTCAATTATTCACAATTAATTTTATATATTTTTTCACTAATGAAACAAAAGGCCCAGTTATTATTTTGTTCTTGTTTGTATGGTTTTCCGTATAAATAGCTAATTTATTTTTCATACATATATATATTTTAAGCACGTCTGCTCCCAATGTGGATCATATGGACTCCTCACGGAGTTTATCTCAACTTTTGTTTTTTCGACGAGAACTGCTTGTTTCTCTGTTGCTCAACCTCTCTTTTTCGAAGAGAGTAGGTATTGAAATGATACAAGGACTTGGACAGGACTAGTGGTTCTAATCTGATCGCTTTCGCTACGTGCCGCTTTTTAAATCGGGAAGGTGGGAAGGGGTTTTCAACAACACAAATACCCATACCTTCGAACAGGATCAATCTGCACGTACAGGGGCTCGAACCCGTGAGGTCCGTCACGGAAGACAACGACGTCAACCATGGACCCAGCATATATATAAATATCCATTTGTAACCATTAATATGAATGAAAGATGTCGTCCGGACCGGTGGTTTCAATTGACAACTGGAGTGTTACGTCCAGTCCTGGTCACATGTTTTGACGTGACATTCTTGGTTATAGGAATCTAGGCCTTCAAATAGAGCAACAGTGGTGTCATTTAGTGACATGTATTCAAGAAATTTCATGGTTTTCGTATCAGTAGATACCCAAAAGAAAAGTATTTTCGTAAAAAACAATCACAAATTTTATCGATCTGAATAACCATTAATGGTGCAGTCACTAAGTCTGCTGTCAATTGGAAATTTGCAAGATCCGCCAAGTAGGATTAGAAGGCACATGAATAAAAATACCAGCAACAGAAAAGTTGACATGAAGCTCTCCAAACAAAAGAATACTGGCAATATTATCGTTGAACAAAACTATTTGAATGTTTCGAACAAACCCAATAAGTTTCATTTGATTTGACTAAGTAGTTTCATAGTTAAACTAAGGTAAGGCCATTAAGAAAAAGATGTTATTTATATAATACACATTATAGTTATAATTTATTATTTCCACTGAAGGTCCTTGAGAAAACTTAAATTTTAAATTTGAATCGTTTTATTTTGTACTTGATTTAGTATTACGGGTTTCGCCTTTCGGCATCATCAGGCATTTTAAGTCCACGTAAGATTGGAGGAGCCAATCAGTTCAAGTTTATCCGTGGACTTTAAATGCCATGAAGATTCTGAAGATGCTGAAGGCGAAACCCGGGTCGTAAGTGACAAAAGTCACGGAAAAGTACTAAATTCAAATTGAACATGTCCATTACTTGAATTGCTAAGAAAATTGAAAAATTAATATGTAATATCCTTTTTGTCTTTTTGGGAAAATTATATTTTCAAAGGAATGCCTGTAGGAACATATAATTATTTTTACTTAAAAACAAATTAATTGGTCGTGTGGTCAAATGTCAATTAGTTGATGTGGTTCCCAGTAGGTGCTATTTAATACTAGGTAATCGGTTATCACAGATTTTGTTTACGATATATGCAGACATAACAACATTATCGGAAGTCCGTATCGGCCAGGATGTGTGGAATTTAAAAAAATGGCTCGGAAAGTCTACATCCGCCCTTCAGTGAAATAATCTGCGACTCTAAAAATATTCAAACGTATCCGTCGGAGCCATTGGTGTCCACAAAGTAAAGCATACGCGAGGGGGTGCAATGAGCAAAGCCTCGTTTCAATATTCAATACACGAGGATGATATACCGTAAAACGGGGTGAATAGAGACACTCTTTACCCTTCACGACTATGTATCTTCATACCTGCGCTACATAATTTAAATATGAATGGCTTGAAACGTGTTTCTATGGTCCTACTACACATTCATGACAATATTTTCCAAATATTCAGTATCGTTATTAAGACACAGTCCATTTTGTTCGATGTCTCTATTCACATTGAATTGGGTTGAATAGAGATGAGAGAGGGTGAATAGATACAGAACAACATATTGTAATGATTGGAATATATGAACCTCTATTCCAGTGGTTCTCACGTGAAATTGGCTGTGGCCGCATCAGGAACATCAGCGGTCCTACGGAAATGTCTGGTGGCCGCACCAAATTTTTGTTTCGAGTCCTTTTTGCCAAAAAGACCTAAACATGTATGTGTTGAGTTTTTGCTAACTATCAATTCTTGATGGACAATGCAATGCATACAAAATATTTTATTTTCAGTGTCTTTGTCGGCGAATTAACTTGCCGCTTTTTTATTTATTAAGTACCGCTTGACGGTACTTAATAAATAAAAAAGTATGACTTCATTTAATATTCATGCAATTAAAGATAAGATAAACACGTTTATTTCAATTTTGGTCAATCATTTGGTTGGTTTGGTTTCGTCGTTCGAGAGATAATATTAAAGTCATTGTAAAGAATTATATATAAATACTAAAAAATACATTGGATACTCAGTAGTTGTGCTAAAGTTCAATCCTTGTTTTTGTCTCTATTCACCCCGTTTTACGGTATGCATAAGAAACTGAAGTCGTGAGTTGCCTGACGCCGTAGCCGAGTGTTATTGCTCTGGGGCAGTGGTTCTCAAGAATTTTATGGTGATGGACGCATTTTAAATTGGACTTTAAGTGACGGGTGCCAATATTTTAATGAATGAATTTTTTTTTAAATTTTCAACTTGTTAATGTTACTAACAATTCTATCATTTTTACAACGAAGAAGAAAATACAATTGATAATAAAACGCGTTTATTGAATCGGCCAGCATTTCTACAGGAAAAGTGGCAGGTATTATCGCAAAAATCATCGCAGCTCGGCCATTTTTGGAAATTAGAAAATCGCCACAGCCACCAGTGATTATTGGCCGTTCGAGGTGGATCTATAAATGGAGATCGACAAGAAAATACGAATCAAAACTAAATACGAAATACTTACCGAGTCAGCTAAAAAACATATTAAATTCACGAATGGTCGCTTTAATATTTAATGCATTAATTCTTCAACCAATTATTAATGTGTTTGTAAACAATAGTACAGGAATGTCTATGGTGTTTTATCATTTTACCCACGCGAGTAAATAGCTGATTTATGACCCGTGTCACAGTTAAACAGAAACACGTGTCATAGTTAGTAGCACAATACGTGGAATAATCAAAGCTATTTTAAATTTTATATTAGATTAATGACCCGTTTAAGGTCCAATTTTTTTTAAAACAATAAAGTTGAAAAAAATGTCCTAGTTGAAATACTTCTCCTGAAACATGTTGACAAATACAAAAATATTTTTTTACGAATAAACTATAAGATCGATGAAATTGGATACATGTTGTGACAATAAATATCGATTAAACATTACCCCGCTTAAACCTTGAGTACGCCTTTGACTAATGGACCCCACTTAAGTGACTTTCAGTAGGGCCAAATTCCATTTGAGCCATAATAATATATAATATTTTTCACTTATCAGTCGTATGTGTAGTTATTTCTCCAAATACTTGTCACTTGAGTGGTCATTGAAGAAATATAATCAGCTCAAACAACATGTGTGTGAAAATTCGCCATTTTATAATTCAAAAATGAAAACTCAAAATGGCGGCCGTATTCGGTATTCGTATCAGTCGCGGTTTCAAGAGCGAACAGGAATGCGAAAATAGTTCGATTGTCAACAAAAAAGTTTGTGATAGCCAAACCTAATTTTAAATCAAAAATAGTCCATAAAGTGTTTCGTAATTTAGTCCATGGAAATCAGAAAAAAATAATCCACCTGAATATTATGTTCAAAGTTTCGGTTTATATTATTTATTGAATACGTAATTGATAAAAACAAGTTGTGTAAAAACCTCTTTTTACAATAAAACTTTCGACTTATCTTAGGACATTTTGTGAGCTTTCAAGATGCGTCCTTATTTATTGACTTATTTAATTATACAAGGATTATGTTCTATCATTCCATTAATCAACGAAACAAGCGGTAAGTGTTATTTTGATATTTTTTACATAATATTATTGCACACAAGTTTTAATTTTATCGAAGGTGCTAAGAACGTAGTAATTTACGACATACGAAGGAAATTTTCGTCATAATTTTAAGCGAACTAGCTTAAAAGTTAAAAGTTAAACTCAAAATTCCCCTTTATGTCAAAAAAGGGAAGAACTTTGTTTGAAAATTCCTGTTGTTTTTACTAATCTCTACCGTTTTCGAGCATGTTTACGGAATCATGCAATTATAATTGCATATGTGAAATAAACTATTGGAGATATTAAGCCTCTTATTTGATTTGGAAAAAAATCAAATGAAGTGTATTTTTATTATGTTATATACAATTACTATATATGTCTATGAATGGATACTATATAACATTACTGGAGTTTTTTGGAAAAATAACTGATATCAACAGTCGCAGATTGAATTGTTTTTCCAAATAATTTAATGCTTTTCACTTTTAATTGATGAATTACTTCAAACTTGTAGGTACCTGGAAAAATTACCAAGAGTGAGTTGATATTAGGACAAAAAAAAACTCAGGATAGTGGCTCACTCAATGTTTTTACAGTTTGAAATTTACTGTCAATTATTTTTATTTTGCAATCGAAATGATCAGCTTATTTTCCCTTCCACACATGTACTTCATTGAGAGGTAAATCCGTGAAAACTGTTCAATGTGCATTGATTTGGTCGCTTAAATTTTTAATAAAGAACATTTTGTATATAATTTGTCATACTAGTTGCAACAATTGTTTGATAAAATTATTTACATTATCAATAGTCTTACTGAATTTTGAAAATGCCTGAAATGAACGACATCGGTACTATTCTTATACAAAATGTTTTTTAAAAAAGCCTTCAGGGACATTTTACACGGCTTACTCCTTTACTTTATACGGTGTCTTTATTTTTTTCACGCGAAATTCATCTCAGTGAGCGTTTCCCGTGGGTTAAATGTTATTTCGTCTATATGCGCAATACAATATGACATGACATATAACTGATGGTTTCATATTCATTTTTTTTTTTAAATCAGATAGCTGTATATTATGACATTACAATCATTACATGTATCGCTGTCTAATATTTTAAATGTAACAACCATACCATGTTGTAGCCATAACCATACGTAAGATTATTATAATTAAGGATTTCGACTGAGGGTGCTTTATGGAATTTTAATATCAAATTTGAATTGTTTGAATTTTTTATTAGTAAAACTATAAAACTAAATAAATCCATCCTTAAGAACTGTCTTCCTGCGAAGAATAACTTTTGAAGAGAAATCTTTTTTTAATCCACCTGTTTATTCAGCTTTACATCCTAAGGCAGTAATATGGCATAAAACAGAGACCAGACCGATTCTAAAGAAATAACTATTTATTTATGTTAACACAAGATTTTCGCAGAATATTTTGAATACTGGGATTTTTAATTTCTTCCTACCCACCCAATTCTGAACGCGGAATGGTGGAAGAGCGATTAGCTAACTACTAGTACTTTCATATCTCCATTTTTGTATCCTTACCCTCTTTCATAGGGGGCTCTAAAGCTCGACATTAAGAGCAGAGATTGATTTTAAAAAATGTTAATGAATAATTGATATTATAGAGTGAAGTCGTTATTTGTCGGTTTCATTAATGTGAGCTTCTGCCTGGTGTGCAATTTTCTTCAGAACAATTATCTCGGAGTCGAATTATAAGTGCCTACCATTATATTCATACTTTCTTAGATTTTTTCACGGTGCTGGATGAAAAATGTGAAAATTCATATGTATTTAGGAATGGATTGCATCACCCCGACCCTAGTGCATGGAAAGGTCCGAACGAAGAACCGAGGCAGGGTAGCCCGATACCAATGCCTGTGGGGTTACGAGCTGATGGGCCAACGTTACACCACTTGCGTAAATGGACGATGGGATTCTGAGTCTCCAGTTTGTTTGAGTAAGTAGCATTAGGTATGAATTAATTGAATGCCATTTTCGAATATTAAGAACGATCGCCATGAAGCAGTGTTGTCTTGTATTTTAAACTTGCTCCACACATTCTTTACTTCGGTACCTTTGGATAAAATAAACGTATCTCGATGGTTGTCGGTTTTACGTTCAGTTAATTTACGTTAAGATTACAATACACTAGGAAAGAAACAGATGTGGAAAGAATTCCATCAGATACCCAATAATAATTATTGGCATAATAACTGTTACTCATAATTTATGTTATTTTAATTTTGACAGGGCCTGGCTGCGAGCTTGTGTTCAAACAGGAAAACGGGATAGTGATTTACATGAAGAAAACTGCTGTCGCCATGTTCTTCTGCAACACTGGCTATGAAATGGAAGGACCGGCAACTATCTTTTGTGACGGGGTCAAATGGAATACTACTGCACCTTCGTGCAAATGTATGTGCTTGAAGTTTTTGACTTCGTTCTTAGGCTTAAAAAATCATTTTCTATATTTGAATTTTCAATCAACGTAAGGGGTGCTGCTGTATTACATTATTTCAGGTCTTGCCTTTTAACACAATCCAAATAGTTTCAAAAGAAATAAACCCCATTTTTAAGTGTAACGTATCGACCTTTCTTGAAAGAAGCCTTTTTTTAAAACGGTACAATCAATGCGGTCTTTGAGCATTATAAAAGTACCTTAGTCTAGAGCAGTGGTTCTCATGTGCGGCCACCAGCAGCTTCATAGTAAATATTGATAATTTTAAAAAAGTGGTTTACAAGATAATTTGTCAACAAATACTCTGAAAATGAAGCATTTTGAATGTAATTAATACCAATAGTAAATCGTCAAATATGTTTAGGCCCATTTGACAAAACTCAAGCACAACAGACTCGGACAAAAATTTGGTGCGGCCACCAGACATTTTCACGTGAGAACCACTGGTCTAGAGCAGTGGTTCTCATGTGCGGCCACCAACAGCTTCATAGTTAATATTGATATTTAATAAAAATGAGTATTTAAAAAGTTAATTTGTCAACAAAGACATTGAAAATGTAATATTTTGTATGCACAGCAAGAATTGCTAGTTAGCAAAAACTCAACACATACATTTGGTGCGGCCACCAGACATTTTCGTAGGACCGCTGATGTTCCAAATGCGGCCACAGCCAATTTATACGTGAGAACCACTGGTCTAGAGTCTAGACTTATTATTCAAAGTTTTTCTTGACGAAACAACAATTGAGCTCAAATTTGAGGTTTCTAACAAACAGTTTATATTTTGGGATCATAGCAATTCCTGGTAAGATGCCAAATACAAGCTGCGACTTCGAGCAGCCTGGAATTTGCGGCTGGCAGCATGATCCTCTCCACGACTTTGACTGGCGGAGACAGAATAAGAACACTCCGAGCGGCCATATTGGAACAGGACCTTCTTACGATCACACATTAGGATACGGAAAAACGGGTAAAATATTTACCAATTTATGTGAATTCTAGAGATATTTAATTATCAATCTTGACCTATAAACCACTTTGAACTCCATTACTTCACTGGACACATTTTACAGATGGTTTGTTAAATTAAATATGAATACACGAGTTGCTACTCTGAAACAAGTTCCCAGATATTAATGATATATATCCAAGACTGGGATGAATGTAAAACGAGAGAATGCAGGTCGAAGGTCTGAGACATTCAAAAGTCAAAATTTTAGTGCTTTATTCTCATTATCAGTTCATTTTAAAATACGTAAATATATTACATTATTTAATGACGCTATATTGTAACATCATGCGACTTTAACTGCCTATGTATTATCAATTAGGTTCATGATCTATTAAAGATTTTAAAGGGTTAATTCATTTGCGTTATGCTAACAATAAAATATTTATTAATAATGACGTGCCATAAACGATTATTCGGTCAATTCTTTTGAAAATATTAACTCAGAAAAAATATTAGAGCAAAATCTAACCAAAGCCACAACATCCTGAAAAGATAACAACGATAACACTTACCTCAAGTTAAGTGTTAGCAATAATGGAATTAAATCTTAAATATTATGAGAAAAACATATTGACTTAGATTAAGTATTTACGGTTTATGGTTTGTTCCGTTTGGTTATATTTTGCGTCGAACTGTACTTGAAAAAACAATTATGTAAATTCCTTTTCGTGCATCATGTTATATTCTCCCAATGTCCCAATCATCATGTCTTATTAAATCTTGGTAAAATGAACATTGTTGTATTTAGGAATTCTCAATTTTTTTTTATGCTGAATAAAATTTTTGATCATGAGTTGCTTGTCGGCAAAATTCGTCTCAGACTCAGACGCCCCGCCCCGCAAGGCCTCCTACTCGGAGTAGAATCGACGTCGAGAAGCTTCAATTTCCTCTAATTCGGCTGAACTTTGATGTTGCTATGAGGAAAAACGTCGTCAACAGTGCCAATGACCGGCAAAACCCACGACCCGACGCCATAGCATCAGAATGGTCCAGCATTAAGAATGCTGTTGCGTCAGCCGCTCATGAAGTGCTTGGAATTCGGAGAGGTGATCAACCAAAGTGGATGTCCGACGACACGTGGAGGAGTATTGCAGAAAGAGCTCGGCTTAAAACACTGAGGGACAGTGACGAGACCCAATCCAGATCGAGGAACGCCGGACTGACTATCATAACCATGATAAGATAGTTAAAAAGTCAGTGCGACTCGATAAACGCCGATTCTTAGATCGCCAAATTGAAGCAGCAGAGGAAGCATCACGCAGAAGTGATACGAGGAAATTATTTAAAATCACGCGCGAAATTTGCGGGAGACGACCACCGACCTCCGGGCCTATACGTAGTTCAAGTGGGGCAATAGAGTCGAGCGTGGAGCGTGTCAAAAAGATCTGGAGAGATCACTTCTGCGGGTTGTTAAATCGCCCTCCTCCCTTGAACCCATTTGATATACCCAATGAAGCCTTACTTGTAGATATTCCCCGAGCGTCGAATATACCCGACCATACGCCAACGCGTGCTGAGATCACCTCAGCCGTGCAGCGTTTGGAGAATGGGAAGGCGCCCGGTGTAGATGGTATACACCCAGAGTTTCTCAAATACGGCCTGGAGGCGCTTCTGCACCCCTTATACCAACTTATTAGTAAGGTGTGGGATCAGGACCGCTGCCCAAGGGACTGGGTCAACGGTGAGATAGTCACGATCCACAAAAAAGGTGACCCACTATGCTGTGACAATTATAGAGGTATAACGCTGCTCAGCGTGCCCGGCAAGGTTTTGGCACAGATAGTCTTGGCGAGAATAAGGATCCCAATAATGCGTATCCTCAGGGAAAATCAGGCCGGGTTCCTACCTGGCCGATCCTGTGCGGACCAAATCCACAACCTCAGATGCCTTCTCCAGCAAAGCAATGAATTCAATAGCTCGCTTGCGTGTTGCTTTGTTGACTACGAGAAAGCTTTTGATAGTCCGCATAGGCCTTCCCTGTGGACCATTTTAAAGCTTTATGGAATCCCACCTAAGATAATCGCCATCATCAAATGCTTGCACGAGGGCAGTGAATGCTGCATAAGAATCGGTGACGTAACTACGGAATGGTTTGGCATCACTACCGGCGTCAGACAGGGCTGTGTTCTAGCTCCGTTCCTCTTTATAATAATCTTCGACTTCATCCTGAGGAAGTCAATTCCACCTGACCGAGGAGTAACCGTTGCTCCCAACCTGAAACTATGTGACCTCGAGTATGCCGACGACGCTGTCATCTTTGACAAATCAGTTGCGGGTATCCAGGAAACAATGGATAGACTGCAGAGCAGCTCGTATCGCGTTGGCCTCAAAGTCAACGCGAGTAAAACCAATGTGCTCTGCAACAGCGCCTGTCCAGATCCAGACTACTCTCTGATGAGTGCGGGGCAAGAAATCGAGAGTCGATGGTTTTAGGTACTTGGGAGTACACATCACGGGAGATGGCAACCCGCGTAATGAGCTCGCGATCCGATTAGGGATAGCTGGAGCAACATTTAATTCAATGCGGAAAGTCTGGGACTCACGGCTGTACTCGGTCAGAACCAAGTGCCACTTATTCAACGCATGCATACTGACTGTGCTGCTTTACGGTTGCGAGTCATGGCACATCACAAAAGCACAGGGTAACCGTATACTGTGCTTCGAAAACAGATGCCTGCGGCGAATACTAGGAGTACAGTGGTTTGACTTTGTCAAGAATACGGAGGTAAGAGAGCGGACAAACCAGCCCCTTATTACGTCTAAAATTAAAAGGCGACGATGGACCTGGCTTGGACATGTGCTGCGGATGCCCCAGGGGAGCCTGAATCCTGCCTGCCTCTTCTATCAACCTGATAGATCCCGACGCCGCGGAAGGCCTCTGATGACCATCCATAGGATGTACTAAGGGACGCCGGGATGACCTGGGAAGATGCGAGGAGGTTGGCGGGAGACAGAGAATCTTGGAGGCACCGTGTGGCGGCCATATGCTCCAAATAGGGAGCGGATATGGGAAAAAAAATATTTTTTTTACTGAAAACCTGAAATTTCGGGAAATGATTATAAAATAGGGTATTGAATTTACAAAAATAAAACAAGACGAGCGGGAGCATCCATTTCAAGAGAGGGATGGATGCTTGGAGAATGCTTGGAGATGCTGCGAATTGGAGACGACCTTCTAAGACAGTGATCGCCAAACGGTCGCTCGCGAGCTACCGGTAGCTCGCGGTGGCATTTTCAGTAGTTCGCATAGAATCGCATTGAACCATATTTATAAATTTGCGTAGAATCAAATTTTATCAATCGTTTGGACGCAAAAACAGCAGTCTTGAAAAATGGAAAGCAAATGCAGCATTATCAACATTTATAATTTAAATATCTAAAAAAAGTGTGGCAAAATGACCAGATTTTATAAAAATATATAGTTTTTAGCTCTATTTCTATATATATAGTAAAAAAAATCAAGATGTGATGTGTGATGATTCCTGACCATTATTTACGGGAAATCAAAATTCTGCATTAAATTTAACGGCATAAAAATAGTTTTGGTACTTTTTTTCAAAAATGCTTATTGGAAAAAAGCTTACTTTGCTTCCAAAGCCTTCATATATAAGAAGCTGATCAGACAATTTAATTTTGAAAATAGCTCACATCCTGTTCTTAGACGTCGGTTACATGATTTTGCAAACTCTACACATCGTAATTACTATAATTTTCGATGTAAAGTTATTGATAGTGAACTTATCAAAGTTATAGCAATCGTATCGGTCTTAACTTATTGATTGAGGTGATTAAAAGATCGCTGAAGATCGTTCTGAGTACGTGACGACGTTGGGTCGTGTCAGTATTCATGCACTTAAAAATAATTATTTTTGATATCAATTCATTGTTTCAGGTTATTATATGTACATCGAAAGCTCTTCCCGCCTCGTGAATGATTCCGCTCGCTTGCTGTCTCCTATATATTCAGCCAACTTGACTCAAAATGGTTGCTTCGTATTCTATTACCATATGTACGGCAGGGACATAGGATCGTTGCACGTATTTGTGCGTCCAGAGTCAAGTGATCTTCAACAAGTTATCCTCGATAAAGACTTGAGGATGAAGTACATGCTTTTTGAACAGAGAGGAAACCAAGGAAACGTTTGGTACAGAGGATTCTTCGAGCTCGACACACTAAGCGAAGACTTTCAGGTATTATTTTTTTTGCCACTCATAGATATATTAAAAAAACTACATCAGCTACTTTCTCAATTAATGCTTAAATTGATGATATCTTCATTGAAAGGTGTTCTCATTACACTTTACACTAAATAAAAATAAAGGAAATTTTAAGGTGATAACTGTCACTTTTTTGTGGGAATGCATTATTTAAACAGGTAAAAAACATTTATAGCGATATATGCTTACCCATAAAATTAATTATGTAGGTGGAAATATAATCAAAGTTTCCTAATAGTTTTAAATAGTGGTACACATATCACTCTTCATGTGTTCACTGTTAATACTTACTGGAAAGGCGTTATATTGAACAATAGTAAAAAAAAATACATATTGCACAATTAATTTACTAAAAAATATATTTGAATATAGTACAAAAAAATGTATTTTATTCATTAAAATTGTATGCCTTTCAACGAATAATTGACAACTAACACTTTAAAATGATTGGTACATAATCGTAATGATTTTATTATTAGTTGCATAGATTATTTATGTTAATTATATCTATGATCACACAATTACAGATAGTTATCGAAGGCATCAGGGGTAAAGGATATGTCAGTGATATAGCCATAGATGACGTGGCCATACTTCAAGGGAGCGAATGCGTGAGACAAAAAGAAATACACATGGCATCGACTGCTGTACCATATACTGCAAGGGGTAAGACAGATTTATTTAATTTAAATATATTACAAAAATTACTTAGTGTGAGTGTATTGCTTTTTAAAAGTGATAAGCATCCTCTGAAGAACACATACATACATGTTCATGAAGTATTTTAAATGAGAATTTAAATTAAATCAAAACCAAAAATTCCTGTCAACTTGCCGATTTAATCACCCTCTGGTAAAATATACATTGTACAGCAAGTCCTCGACTTACGCGATTAACTTAATTTAACTGAGCCGATAACCATATACTAACTGCACGCCATGGACTATAATGAAAATATGAAAAATAGATTCCCTCCTCCAATTGTAACCTTTATTATTGAACCATTGGATCAAGGTGTAATAAATACATTTAAAAAGTATCATATGCGGAATCACAGGCAAGCGGTTAGAGCTTGTGATGAGACGTCAAGGAAAATCGTAATCCAGTAAGATTCATTTTATTTAGAAAAAAATGCTTGCTTTTAAGTTTTCCTCGACTTGCAAGATTTTTCGACTGACACAAAAACCTTGGGAAAAAAGTGATCGCGTAAGTCGAGGACTTACTGTATCCTAACCTAGTGCTTGGTTCCTAGAAAACGACTGAATTACTTCATAGAAATGCGGCACGATGAAATTGTTTTCAGATTCGTGTCTGAATAGATGCAACCAGCAATCAGTCGATAGCCAGCCGATAAGTGGAGAAGGAGCTGATTGTCAATGTCAAGAGGATTGTATGAGTTCCTCCATGTGCTGTGTGGACTACAGAGATCTTTGCGTCTTTGGTAAGATAATGTTTTGCAATAAAAAATCTACACTCTATGAACTTGCGAAAGAATTACGACCGACGTTCCAACATCAATATTTTCACACCACTTGAATTAATTCCAAATTATCCACAATACTTGGAATAACAAAGTTATATATTAAATATTATTCTAGCGATGGGGCAGTATAAAGTTTTGGTAAGTATCTCCAGAATTCTTCAAGGAAAAATATTGCCTTTTAATGGTATATTACAAAAATAAAACTAGCAATAAAAGTTAAAGCGGAAATTAATATACAAAGAGTTCATCTACTGAAAACAGTTACAGGATATTAATTGCACTGGAGCTCATTTAATCATCGAACATGGAAGTTTGAATGCTTTATAATTTGATCATTATAATTTATTCTTTTCTGGCGCTATCGAAAAAAATCATTTTGTTCATATATTTCTTCGTATTTTGCTATTTTGTATTTTGAATAACTTGAATACCCTTTTTACGTATGTATACATTGATAGAATGTTATTTTTATAAATCATTCCAGGAATCACAGATATGCCAACTTCTGAAAATGCGTCTTTGCAAGGGTATGATGAAGATACGACACAAAATCCCCCTCCATTGCCTCCATCATTAAAAATGACAGCGACAAACGAACCTGATACGGAAGACCAACATCCAAACACATCCACTGATAAATCTACCACTACAATTGATAGTCGTATACCAACGCAAAAGCCATATGTTGTCAAGGAAAGTGGGAACACAGAAAAAGCCGTTACTCTTACTACAAAAGAAGAATATAAAACAACTGAAGCCAATACTAAGGTCCCCTTTACTGTAATAGATAAAATAGTTAAGAAAACATTACCTGCCCTACAATTCGCTACAATATCACCACCTTTCAAAAACGCAACCGGGTTTTTAAATAAAACTGAAAATGGCAAATTTGTTACTAAAATTCCTGGATATGTCATCAATTCTAAAGATACTGTCAAGAAAGATTCCAGCGACCCAAGCGCAAAATTCATACCAGGGAAGAAACTAGATACTTTTCGAACTACAACTGATAATGTCCCAAAGTTTTCCAAGACATTTTACCACTATGGGATTACAACTGATTCTGGAAAATTGGTGAAAGACATTCAGAATGATGTTGTTACAGATAAGATTATTGTTGGGCCCAAAAAGCATGAAAAGTTAATTTCTTTAATTGGAGGTAAGCACATTTAAAAAAAATCATTTGCTGTAATGTATTTATTCAATCTTTCTTTTTTGGATTCAACACATTCGTAAAATAATAAAAATAATAACACATTTTTATTACTTTTTCCACATGAGATTTATTTCATCAGGACCGGTTTCGCTCATGGCGAATATTATCAACTGATAAGGAATACAATAAAACAGTGGTATTTATGCAAAAGTTAAGTATGAAAACAAGGTATGACAAACAATCTAATTATGGTTGACAGACATGTAGATTTATTTATTTTTATTAAATGCACTTAATTTTGGGCTTTTACTTTGTTAATGTTAATTCATACTTAATTGATTTTTGATGTGTTAGTTTTACATTGCTAAGAGGTCTTGAACATTTTATTTTTAGTCTATTTTTCTTGTAATTTGCTTTAATTTATTTGCTTAGTTGTTTTACCAATTGTTTGTCATACCTTGTTTTCATACTTAACTTTTGCATAAATACCACTGTTTTATTGTATTCCTTATCAGTTGATAATGCTCGCCATGAGCGAAACCGGTCCTGATGAAATAAATCTCATGTGGAAAAAGTACTAAAAACGTGTTATTATTTTTATTATAATGCGCTTCCACCAAGTATTGACAGTGAACACCTTAAAAGTGATCATTCGTAAAATCTTTTCTAGAATATAAATTAAGAGAATTTAAGTGATTTGATTGGCATTATGTTAGAAAACTATGCTCAGTATAGCAGTTATTATGTTTAAATATGTGACTCGAATTACTCTATGATATAATACTAATATAAACACACTTTGTGACAAAAATATAAAGAGTAGTGAATAATAATTTATTCTACCTATATCTGATGTAATGAGCTTTGTAAATAAGTATGTTTAATGCAAATTATGAATATGTGTACATTGATACATATTGTTTTAAACATTTCGTAATGATAACCCAAATAAAAAAACGGTGAACGATCTCAGAGGTTATTAAATATCTCACGTGATTTTACTTTTACAATGCAGAGTGCTTTCAAGTGTAGTAGTTTAAATTTGTATCTTTTTCAGATGCTCATGTTGCTCCAGTTCCTCCTCCAGAATCTTCAAACTCAACCAATCTCATCACCATCTCTATTATTGTGATAGGTTCAATAATTTTTGCGATCGGGTATGCTATAAAGAAAGGAGGAGCGACTAAGTTGGTCGATCAATACACGAGATTGAGAAAACGAGCCGCATTCCAGAATTCAAGTGATAATATGAGATTCCTTGTTCAGGAAGAAGAGTTGGAACACGAATACGATGAGTTATAATCCAAATGTGTGTTGTATTGTGTAAATACTGTTTATTGATGCATCTATTATTATTATTTAAGAATATGATTGAAATAGTTATTGTATAAGTTTGCATATTTTATATGCGATACAAAATCGTGGACCACAGTTGCAATAATGGATAAAATACCTATAAATGTTACTGTTACTATCTTGATATCAACTTCGTAATACTTCACGTGAACGGAGTTCATTCATAGTACGCCACGGTACTCTCATTCTGGATTTCCTTTTGAATAAATAAAGATGCTAAGCGTTCAGCAAAAAAAAGGCTAACAGAATTACGTTGGGTATTATTAAAATAAAATCGATTTATATATTTTTAAATTTAGAGTCTTTATAGCAAGAAAATGGAAACATTTTTGAATTTTTTTGATTGTGAACTGTTTTGGAATTTCTTAGGTTCAGAACGTCATATTTATTTCACTGATATAAATAAACCTCAGAATATTCAACAAAAAAAAGATTTTTTTGTTGTTGAATATTTAAAGCTTACTTAGTATAATGATTGATTTCTTGCGCATTTATAACAACGGACGCTTCGAACCGTTGAGTTTTTACAACTGATAATAGTGCAAAAATACAAATTTAATGTATCTTTGACATTGTTTTATATGCTAATAAATGTTTCAGGGAGAACGAAATATTGTTTTTTTACTATCCTTTCCTTTCCCCACACATTCATTTATTTATAATATGGTCCCGATTTCAAATCATGTTATGTTCACGATGGCAGTGTTTTTTGCCGAGGACAATGAAGCTTTCAAGATAATTGTTGATATAAAACGTGTAAGGAATAAGTCACATTTATTATTTAAAACAAAAACACATCATCAATCCTGGTAAGTATATAAGTCCTTCAAACAGTTCGTTGGTGGAGACAGACAACAAGAATGAACTGATCGTATTGTCAATTGTCAATTTTCGTACAGTACTCCTTAAAGATTGAGATTGACGGCCAGGTTTTGTTTTGACCCTTCGTTTTTTTTACGCCAAGCAGAGCCAGGCACCTGAAGCACTCACTAAGCCCTCATCATCGGTATGCAATGTCACATAACTCACTAAAATAATTACTGAACACGTGTATTGTAGCTTCATCATAGATCCTTGCTTCATGTGCCCCGCCTCCGGCAGCCAACGTTCCTCAATCACCAGGATTTTGACGCTCCACAAACTTCCAAAATTCGGCAACTTCTTCTAAAATGACCCACATAAAAATATTTACAATAAATGTATGTATCCCTGTACCTATGGATGTCCCAATAAAATGATCCCTATATTCACTCTACTTGTTGCGTGCTAGCGAGTGTATCGGGGTAAATAAAATGATAACGACGAGTCACCATCAAGTGGTGGAAATGTGCACTGTTCTCTAAATATGCACTTCAGGAATCGCTGATAATGATTTTAGCGATTTTTAGGATGTATTATACGTTGCCGGTCGAGATTGCAAGATAAGTCTTTTGGTGATTGCTTCGACCTTCTTATCCTTTAAGCTTTTAAAACATTGTTGGCGGCTAGTGTATAAGTGTGGTCAGTGGCGGCCGGTGACCAGAATATTAGGGAGTGCAATAAAACAACCTATTTATGCAAAAAATCCATCCTCCGATTCTTGGATTTTGAAAATACATCTATAACACGGATATTAAAGTCCGACATTGACGATACCAACTGCTTCTCTATACTTAGCATGGCAAGGGAGAAAACAAAAAACTCTATTAAGGCTAGTACAGCCACAGAGCCATGGAGTTTTTTTTATAAATTGCTACATTAAAATACCGATTGACTACTTTAGTTTTGGCTGTACACTTCTGAACTATATTTAAAACTGGCAAAGGACGTCCTGCTGCTTTGATTTCTAGCCTTTTAGAAAAATCTCGACGATTTTCTTTGATATAGGACACTGAGTTTGCAGGAAACATTATTGATTATTATTTAGTATTATTAATAAATAATAAATATATATAATAATATTCAATGCTATAATACATATATTAATAATACTTGTTATATTAATTTATTATATATGTTAATATTTATTTATAATATATGTTAATATTATATAGTAGATATATAATAATAAAGTTAAATTATATTGTAGAATATTATATAGTAGGATATTGTATTTAAAGTTATTAAACAGTTTTATATAGACAAAGCCTTTCCATATAACAAAAACTAACAAAGATTCATATTATATACGCTAATAGGGTTTGTATTAAGATGTCTATGAAATGAAAACAAGTATGAAAAAATAATATAAAAATGTTATAGTTGCGTGAATCAAGTCGAAACTACAGATGAGGTTAGAATGCACTGTCACAAACGCACTTCACAAATCACCCGCAAATATCTTTATTTTTCCGTTCGTCAAAGGACCTTATCTGCCAAAAATTTGGGCCAATACTGAATGACAGAATACAAATATATATGTTTTCGCTCAATTTCTTTACACAAGTCATTTTGGTGCATTGGGTCTTAATGCACCGGGTTAGTCGAAATTTCAAAAGATTTTTTTTGCATACGCCTTCGCCGTGTGAAATAAAGTCATGTTTTCTACCTACTTTTTTTATGCCAAATGGGACATTTCGAGAATTTCCAAGAAATGCACCATATCGAGGAACATCTGGAATCAGCTTATTTCGGGGAATCTACTAATATAATATTTGTGTGTTTAGGTCGCATGCGTGAAAGATCGTTTTATGAAACCATACATCGTTGGAATTTTGAATGAACAAATTGGTATATATATTTTGAAATTGATGAGCTCGATTCTTGGGGGACTAATGCACTTCTGCTCCTTCACACGAGCCGTCCCTGAGTGTGGTATAACACCACTCGACTTGTCACACCTTCAAAAAATAAAAGATAAAAAAAACAACGCGTGATTTTGAGTCGAAAATAATCAATTCCGCAGTCGGCTTACAATATTATTTTTACACAATTAAATGAATGCGGATTGAAGAATTTAATCATGCTTAAAAATTATTAAAACATTGAAGTTACAGTAACATTCAAAACGCAAATTTCACACAGTAATAAGAATTGTTTTGATGTATTTTATCCAGATAGTTTATCCAAAACAATCAAGGATTTTACATAGTTCTTGGATAATTCAACGACTCGAATCTCGCAGGAGAGATGTCCTAACAGGAACATGCCAAAAACCAAATGGGCTGTGTTTGATTTTGTATTCGAGTGGGATTTCAAAAATGGAACTAGTTGCTCAGGGGCATTTATCGATGTTCGCCGTCAACTTTGATCAATATGCAGGAAATTAAAAATTATTTTTTTAATTTGAGTTTACGAAAATCTTTGTTTTTTTAATTCTATTATCGCCAAGCCAACGATAATGAAATGTACCTTGAAGCAGTTCCGGGCGTCTGCATAGCGTGATTCTGTCAGTAAAGTTAGTACGGTAAAAACGAAATGTAAACTAAAAATTGATATTTATTACATAGTTATATAAAGGGCTTTTTTTTCAAAAAAAAGGTGCCGGACTCACTTCATGTCAAGCTTTTTACTAAATAAAATTATATTCAAATATCTTTTAAGTAAAATTTGTCTTATTGATTTTGAAATCTGTGAAAAAAGGTGCCGGAACGCCGTTCCACCCCGTTGAATAGGAAAAAAGCCCTGGTTATATATAAATATGTCCGTGGTCGAGTCATCTTCGTAAGCTTCGGTTCATGGAGGTCATATTCTCAAAACCCAGTCCGACTAGTTTCATTTTTTAATCGATTTAATGATATCTGTTTGAAGACATGGATGTGTGTGCAACCGATAACCGATCCTAAAAATGGGACGCAGCGGGAATTCTATCCTAACCTTACCTTATATATCCCACCCTATTGGAAAGAGATATTGAGAAACTAAGTAGCACGTAGTCTCGTAGAAAACGTCTGTTGGAAAAATTGCTCAGACATGGTTAATAAATAAAAGAAAAAATTTACACCAGCAAATATTTTATTTATTTAATCTGTGATGAGACCTTTTTACATTGTTCGGTAGCTGCTTCAATAGCACCAATGACGGTTCCTCGGAATGCTGAAAAGGAAAAGTGCACACATAAATACTATATCAACTTTTAAATCAGGGCTTCTCAGTGAAATTTGGTCGCAGTATCCTGTTGTTTTTTTTTTAATATTATTTAAACACAATGGAACCTGTACTTGTACATAACAAACAATAAATAATCAGAAAAATGTGCCCCGCAAGAATAAAATAATAGTTTCAAGAAAACATCAATTTAACCCAGTGAAACCTTAAGGCTCCACAAGACAAAAATTTACCAACACTGCCAAAACTTTTAAGTCAAAAGAAAACGTAGTTGAGAAACAGTTGATTTCAATTGTTTTAAATAAATAAATTTTAGTTTCGATAAAAATATTCAAATAAATATATATTGGTTCAATTTTTACTGCATTAAATATTTTCCAAAATTTAAATTTTAAAAAATTTTAAAACAGTTATTTAATTTTAAAAAATGATTGTTATATTTTCCATACTTTCCATGGTTTAGGCGGTAACTTTTAACTTTTTTTCCATTTACATCGTAAATCAATCTTGAATAAGGGACTAGGTATGAAAGTATTTTCTGTGTTACTCAAATAACTGTATTGAGGAATCCCTATTTTTGTTAATCTTATTTAATTCAATACAACTGTATTTTATTTTTAGCCATACCATTCTTTTCTAAATGGTACAAAGCTGCTGCTGTCGATCCTCCTGGGCTAGTGACATCGTCTCTAAGCTTAGCAGGATGCTCAGTGCTCTCCATTACCATCTTGGCTGCACCGGCCACGGTTTGAGCAGCTAATCGCTGTGAAAGGTCTCGTGGCAGTCCCATACGTACTCCACCATCCGCCAGCGCCTCAATCATCAGATAAACCTGCCCAAATTAAAACCAATCCAGTGTACTATTTGTAAAAATATTGTTTACATAATTTACAGTCTAGGATGACCGTTACTACTAATGTAGGTATTTGGCGGGGCTTAAAGAGGGTTGTATATCAAAGAAGGAAGTAAAGCGATTGGCGAGTTACAATAATACCTGGAAACGCAGTGAAGTTGCCATTTTATCTACATCGGAAGCGAATATGTCCACCACAATATAACAATCAAAATCACAAGCACACAGCTAAACATTTTTTTAATCAGAAGCATTGAACAGAAGGAACAGAGGAACGATTGAAGTCTTTTCGAATTTGGCACGGTTTAAAGAATGATACTAGGAATAGACTGGAACTTTGAAAATCACTGTGCAAAAAAATCACAGTTCTCCCTTGCCTTGGATGGATTAAACAAATAAATTAGTTTAAACATTTGTATATAAATTTAAACATCGAGAGAATCGATTCTTTGCCGCGCAATATAGTAACAGATAAATAGTTATAAGAATAATGAGAATGTCAATTTATAACTAGAAAAATGAAATTCTAAAATTTTTAATTCACAGTTATCAAACAAACGAATCAAACAAAATTTCTTTTCAACATTTTATTATTAAACAAAAAGAAAACTATCATATCAATCTAATGTTAGGAAGTAAATACTTACGTAGGCGGGGCCTGATCCACTGAGGGCGGTGACTGCGTCAAGCGAATACTCCGAAACCATGTCGCACGTTCCTACAGCACGGAAAAGCGCCATGGCCAAGTCAGTGTCCTCTTTTGTGGCGTTTGTTCCGGGTGCGACCACGGCTGCGCCTGATAATACCAGAGCCGGGGTATTAGGCATAGCACGGATAACTCGACAAGAGATGGGTAGATTCTAGAATGATCAATTATGTGGTGAGTAATGAATTATTTTGAAATCTACGTTTTATGTATGCATTTGATAATAGCTTTAAATAAATAATAGGTTTACTATCAAACTATTAAGGGTTCATAAGTATGTTGCAGAATTATATAATGTGATGATTTTCGTTTACGTCAAGCAACCGACATATTATAAACCGTTTTATTCTGGAAATAAAAAAAAACACGAGAACCATTTTAAGAAAATGGGGTTGCATCAAATATGTGTCATAATTATTCTCATTATAAAATGAGCACTTGAAAATGCTCGCGATAGGCGAAAAAAGTCCTGAGCTTTACAAAATATATTTGGTAGTAGTACAAAAAGGTTTTTTATTTATTCAAATAAAGTGCGTTTCCACCAAGAATTGACAGATGAAAGGAATATATGTAATATGTTTCAGAAAATTTATATGGAAACGTGATAATAGTTGATATACAAGACTATATTACAACTTAAATTAACTATCAACTAATATATGTAAATATATTAAACAAGATATAGCACCGTGGGTTATTACTGCCATTAGGTAATTGATTATCAAAGGAAACGTCGACAAACTATCATATATTTTTTTTTAAATACATTTACCTTTTCCAAGTCTTTGATAGTCACCCCCATTGCAATGGAGATGAACAATTTATTTTGTGCTCCGGCCATCGGTTTCACTTCAGCCAACACTTCTGGAACCACCGATGGCTTGACAGATATAACTACAACATCAGAATTTTCCACAACTGGCTTGTTCGTGAAGACAGCACTGGCGCCTATAGCCTGAAAACGCGATAAAATTACAAATAACGATCAATGACACAAACTTCAGAGAAATAATTTAATTCATACTTTGCGATTTTCAATTTTATGATCATTGACCCATTATTTAATAATTTATCAAATTTTATAAAATTCAAAAAGATATTTGGTATTACAGCTGATGCCTTCTTACGAGACAAACTCAATAAGAGAGAAGAAGTCACTCAAGTACAACTCAATGAGAAATGATATCACATCCACGCATGTCCAAGATTAATTAGATTTAAATTGAAAAAGTCTAAATTGGATATTGACATTACCAGGATTTGAACCTTGTTTCGAATTGACACACATTTTAACAATAGTATTTTCAAAATCACGAAAATATCTTATTATTTTAATTCAATAATGTAATGTTTTTAAATATATTACAATATAAATAGTATCTCTAAATGGCAGCCCGAAAAAATATGTCAAAATAAATTCAGATATCTATATTAAGTTAAGTTATAAAGTATTGTGAAATCCAATTTCCTGGACATGTGAGATTTTCCGACAACATCAGTATTTTCTGATCATTAATTGGGCTTAAATTTATTTGAATTAGTGGAAGAATGGTTACCTTAAATTCTTTAGCACAGTTGATATCCATCGGATGACAACTAGCGATTATGTTTTCAGACTTTGCCAAACCTATAATAAGTAATTGACTAACGATAATTTATAATCATTCATGTGCGCCTTCTTTATAAGCTTGTCAGTGGCGGATTATCCCATAAGCGAAATTGGCGCGCGCTTAAGGCAGTATTCCGATCTAGGATTTTGGAGAAATCATTTTTTATTTTTTTGCATATTTTCAAAGTTCAAACCTTTAAGAATATGCCCTTTCAAGGACTTTTCGAAATTCCGAGTATTTTCAGAGATACAGCTACTTTAGTGACGTAGTATCTAACGGGTCTTTAAAAACTTTAAACACGTTTATCTCGAAACTTCTTTTTTCAAAATAGTTGCCTTGATATCTCAAGTTTTACGGAACTGATTTTCATGAAATTTGGTTTGAACCTTCAATACATCCAGTTTTCGCGCATATTTAGATTATATAAAAAAACCAATTTTTACTATTTAAAAAATTTCGGACGTCTCAAAAAACAGGAAAAAAACGATTTTTTTTTCAAACCTCTGCCATTTTGCGAAAAATTAATATTTTTACATTTCTCTAATATGCGCGAAAATGAAATCTTTACCAATTAAGGGCATATTTTTTAATTATATTTTATGTGACTAGAAAAGTTGGGATCGTGGCAACTATGGAGCGTCATTTTTTTAAAACCGCCTACTTTACCTGCCTGTAACTTTTTAGGATATTAGTTTTTTGGTTTGAATATTTTTTTTTATATTTTAAAAATATCTGGTAAAAATATGGACGGTAAAATTGTTATTATTTTTTTTTCTATAGCACTTGCAAAAACACCTAAAATTTCAGCCTCTAGACCGGAATACTGCCTTAAGACCTCCAAGACTTGGGGATCTCGAGCGAGTGTGCTAGGTACTCATTTTGAATTGTTTCTAGTGAACTGCAAGGATACATCGTTCAAGCCATACTTTCAATCAAATACGATAAAAAAGGAATTGACAATTTTGAGAAACGATCAAAAATGAAACCATCATTAATAAGAAAATATTTGTGATCTCGATTAAATTTACGAAAAAGAGGGCCTCCAAAATTATATTGCGCCTGGGGCCTCGCAAGTGCTTAATCCACCACTGAAGCTTGTTGCGAATTATTTGAACCATCTCTTTTCTTAAAATTTTGGTGGTATATGTCATATCACAATCAGGGATTCATAAATTTTAAGGTTATTTTGAAATATTAATGCCATTTTGAAATATATAATATATTTTTATTATTTTATGAACTGACCTGCCGATATAAAACCCTTCGCCATCGCGTGCGCCATCCTCCCCCCACCGATAAATCCGATTTTCAGCATATTCCCGTCGATACCTCTGAGCTCCTTTGCGTTTCCTTTATCCAAATTCATTTTAAACACTATATTTTGGTAAATATTGAAATCTTGGACCAATTATTGTTTCCTGTTTGTACACTGTTAATCTTCTTAAAATCTTACTCCGAATACCTATCATTTTTGTAATTTAAAAAATAATGGACGAGAAATAGTGTACATTAAATAATTATTTCGATACCATCAAATAACAGATTGTTTCAAGAAACTACTTACTACGAAATATACTACTATAATAGTGTTTATAAAATTAATGAATGTATCATTCTACATGTATTATCTTTAATTCAGGGACGTAGCGAGGTCATTTGGCACCCCAGTCAAGGAGTAGATTTTGCACCTTCTAACCCAATCAAACTCCTTAAAATGTAAAATCGATTAATTTAGAAGAATGTCTTAAAATGAATTTAAGCGATCGCAAATTTTATAACTAGTGGAACCCTTTCAAGGATAAACGCGTGACTGTACATTTAAAAAATCAATGCTTTGATGTGTTATGATAGATGACCTCTGTGTCAATGCATGCATTTCCGAGAAAAATATCCAAACTTCAATTATATTCTACAAAGAGCGTATTTAAACAAAAAAAAAACATTGGTACTATTTTGGCGCCCTCTATGCACCTCCAGCGCTTTGGCGATTGCTAGGGTTCAACTTTATATGTATATCTATTCTATTGAACACTTTGAAATATGTACTAAAATTACAGAAAGACCTTGCGGACCATCATACATATTTTAAATGTTTCATTAAGAATTGACATCGATTAATAACATCGCAGCGATTCATCAAAATGAAAACAACATTGGTAAAAAAAACACCTCCAATCACGTAACCGTTAACCAACTACACGAAGAATATAAATAAATTTAACTGCACTTTATGAATAAAGGTTTTAATATTTACCTATGGCGCCACAAACTTGCAAAACAATATTCCACACTTCGTTCAACAATATTACTGAGTCAGTATTAAAATTAGTTTATATGGATATTTGCTAATTTATATTGAAAAAAAAACACACAACTGACTTACAAGAATTCTATCCAAAAATGATTAGACACGAAAATATAGATATAAACATACAAACATAAAAACTGATCTCAAGGGTCAACTGATACGGTTTTATCAGGCGTTTATTTTCAAATAGTTAGTTATCCAATATCAGAATAGACGTGCTTAAAATATTGGCAGCTATGGTAGTCGACCTCACGTCTATTGGTGTACTTATTATCTTAGGCATGTATTTTCCGTAAGCAAAGTTTTCGATATTTATTGTACGAAACACATTATCTTTATGAAAATAAACACAACTCTTTTATCATGATCAGGACCAGTTACGGTTGAAAATGATCATTCAATCATTCAATACAATTGTGGAATTAGTGCTTGAGAGTTGTATTTGTTTGTTTTATAAAAATAGTTCCTCTTCGGAATTGACACAATCAAAGTGAAAAAAAAATATTAAATTTTTTTAAATTCATTTCGACCTCTTATGATAAAAGAAACGTATCTCGATATTTGCCAGTTACGATTTATGATTGCCTCTAGATACAAAGTATTGTATTACGTTATATGTCGAAGAGATCAATAGAAGAAGTGAATACGAAGATATTTCAATATGTGAATTTCTTCTCCATAGCTTTAGTAATCCTTTAAACACAATTAGAATAAATTAGTATGTATGTGATATTTGACAGATAAATCATAAATCCAAAGCATCGCCTTTGAAGATAATGAAAGGAACAATGGTATCTATTACAAAATAGATAAAATTGATAACTGGTGAAACCTAGTGTTTGGCCCTCCTGAAAAGTAGAGAAAAATGAGTTATATTTCTCTTTCTCTAATGGGCCGATTTCCGGTCGTGGTATGCACTAATATGCCAAATAATAATTCCATTTTGACAAGATTTTCATCTACAACCATTCAATGAATATATTATGTACATCTCTCTTTATTGACACTGGCTATCCGACTTATCTAGTTTACGTTTATGTTCAATCATTGGGTTAATCATATTTTTCTTAGGACATTGTAGAGTGTAAGGTTCACTAATTTTTTGAACGCATTAAACTAAAGACACAATGTCTGTATCCGAGTGATCAATGTCTTTGGCTTCAATAGCGAAGTGCTCGGGCTCACAAGTCCCGGCAAGGTCAGTATGAATAAAAAAAAATAAGAAAATAATTCGAAATTTACGACAGGGCGCATATGTAATTTAATTTGTTCTCGGACCGATCTCAAGTGACATAAAAATTATTAATCTCATAATATTTTTCAATTTGTAAGTATTTGTCACCATTGACATTTGCTATATGCCAAATATATTTTTAAATTTCTAAAATAAATTGTATCGAGAAGATTTTTATATAAATATTATATAAAATATTTTGTCTGGTTAGCTAGATTTAATCATATTGTATATTTGTAAATTTTTTTAACACATCGATGTCACAGTCTCAAATTCCGAATTTTATTACGCACTCTCAAAACAAAACATGCAGAATATTTAATTTAAATATTTAATATAACTTGTATCTATGGACGTGAGTTTATAGGAACAGGTGTTAATTTAAATGCAACTGTATTCTATTATCTTCCTCAAAATCATAATATAAAGTTTCCGCCCCTGGTGCAAATTTCTATGGGTTTTATTTAAACTTTTTAATATTAAGAGTAAAATTATAGTAATATTTTTTTTTAAGAAATTAAGCTTATTATTTCAAATAGTATTTTTTGTAATTGGAAACCGCCTTATTGAAAGTTGTAATGTCTTTTTTATATAGATTTATCACTGAACTGTAAAACGTCGCTGCGCTTGCAAAATCCGCTATGTAATATGAACACAACTTTTCAGGCGAAGAAAAAAACTAATGGTTCATAATAGCGTTGGTTTCATTATTAGAAAATGGGTTCTAGGACTATCCGTTGCATCTTTTTTCTATCACAAAGCATAAAATACCGATATTGGCAACAAAATGTTTAGTCCAACAACGAAATAGTAAAACTTATTAAAATAACGAAGCAGTATTTATATTATGTGATAATGATTATTGAAGAGCAATTATTGATGTAACATATTCACCACCATCAAGTCTAAATCACAACTAAAATAAAACTCTCAGAATAAAGAGTTATCATGGTAGCTTTAAAATATATTATATTATATCTATTTGATTTTTTTATTATGACACAGATAAACTTCAACAAACAAGATAAGACTTAATGGAAACATAAATTAGATACACCACGAAGGAAGTTCATCCTTTATCATGAATCATATGATAAACTTAATGACCTGCGATTTTATATATGTATAGAAGTATTTTCTATTGATTTTCAGTTCCAGTGAAGCTTTTTGAACGTGATCAAAATTAAATTTGACACACACATGTAAAACACATTCTACTAGGAGCAGTGACGGCTGGTGACGGGGTGTTGGGGGGTGCAAAGGAAGATTCAACCATTTTTGCAAGAGTTCTTTCCTATTCATTGGATTTTAAAACACTTCTATAGCATGGACTTTCAATTCAGATGTTCGCAATACCAACTGTTTCTCTTCCGTAGTACGGAAAAATAGTTGATACTTCCTTTTGCACCCCCCAGCACCCCGTCACCAGCCGTCACTGACTAGGAGTCTTTTTAACTCACCAGTCATCCCATCTTGGCCATCATACTGTATTAATTAGTCTTCAATGGTTAAGTCAACATAGTCTCTAGGTATAAATTAATATTTTTCGAATGAATAAACTATGTATTGTGGTAAATAGTTCAAATATTGCCATCATTTATCAATAACAACTCAATGTTAGAAATTATTATATGTTTTATTGGTTGGATTTAGTTTATAATCCAATTGATAAGATAGACTTGAAATACTGGAGCAGAGATACAATCATTCCTGTACATACTGAATAGAAAAATAAACAAGACAGGGTAGGGTGACCAGATATTTATATTGCAACTTAAATTTCAATATTCAGAAACACATGTTTTTTTTTGTATGCACTAGGGTTATTAGCTCTTTCTAAATTAGGCGATAAATCTTCGTGCAAATGGTTAACTGCCCGAAATTGACTCATTATTTCCAAGAAAAAAAAATGAAAAAATATATATTTTGTATTTTATGAAAAACACATGTTTCGTATTTTGGAGTCAAAGCAAAACGTTTCGTACTGTTCGGGTTCTCTTTCGTGACGCATCGATATTTTTATCGTGGATTATTTTGGAAGTTTTTGCCCCCAAACGTTGATTTTTTCTAAAAAAAAAATTTTTTTTTTGTGTGCGACGGGACGCTTTCCGGGTTAATTGATAATTATGTTATGTTATAAGGTTCATAAGACTATATAAGTAAAATATTAGTTTTTGTAATTTTTATGTTTAGTGTTTATTTGACATTTATCAAATCAATCAACGTTTGCGGTGAAAATTAAAAAAAAAATCTGTTCCGTGTCTGCTTTGGACAATTAAATTATGGGGTGAGTCGGCTTTTTTTCCTATTCATTTTTTTACTATAATATTATATGTGGTCTCCCCGGAAGTACTTTATCATAGTCATAATTTATTTCATTATAGGAGTAATAGCTTGCCATAATAAAATTAAAATTATAAATTATGTTTTTCTATATATATATTATTTGTGCAACCCTGAAAGCATTTTGTGGTATTTATAAAATATAGTTTATTATAAAAAAAATAACTTTCCAGTCATAAAATAATAATTTTAATTTATTCATAAATTACATTATTTTTTTGTGGCAGCCCTAGATGCAATTTGTGCTACGTATATGATTTGTTTTACTATAGAAAAAATAACTTATACATATATACATATTTCATATTTTTATTTATAATATTTATTGTTTTTGGCAGCCCTAGAGACGTAATTTAAATCTTGTACTTTTAATATATTTTTTTCACTTTTCTATGAAAATCAATAATAACTTGAGTATAAAATTATTTTCCGGGTATGTTACGTGGCATTTTCATAAAAACGATGATTGAAAATGGCTAAATTTCCTATTTATGTGTATTCAATTCAATATCAACCCTATCAATGCGGCCAAAAGCCAAATTTGACATATTAAATACAAAAATAAAAAGTTCAAACTTTTCAAAATTTCCGACTCCGAGTACGACTCCGGCCAAAGCGCCGCTCCGACTCCGGCCAAAAAGCTCCGACTTTACAGCCATGGTTTAAAGGGTTAAATGGCATAGAAGGCACTCGCTCTCTGTTTCTTACAAACTTGGCATTGACGCAGTTTGAGAAGAAAAATTATGGTAAATGTACTCGCTGCAGTGTTTTCAATAATGATAGATGACAATTATAATTTTTTAAGATTTTTATTGTTTTTCATTTATTTATATATAATAGCCATTTCTATATACAACAAACATATAATATAATAATGTTATGAATATACTCAATTAAAACTTATCCATTCTGTGTTAATACAATAATATTTATCGAGAATTGAATTTACACAAAAGGTTATATTCCATTCCGCCAAAGATATGACAAATTTTACAAAAGAAAAACGAAAGGCAAAAGCTATAACCACAACACATAATTATAAATCGTAAACTATCGTTTCCATTATGACAAGAGATGATAAGTCCACTCTGATTTTTATTTAATTTATTGGCATTTATCACTAACCAATTTTTATTATTTATGCAGTATTCCAATACAGTGTATTGAATAATGAGTGATTTGAGAATAAATAATGGAAGCACCGAAAATGAACGCGGTGCATTTGTATAGCAAGGCTAATTTCAGCAAAATTTGGAATTATCATGTTTTGTAGGAACAGCTTGACGGTTTTATAGCTAGGAACAGTCAATTAAAATATTTTGATAATCACAAAACAACATCTGCTTGAAATCAATTAAAATCGAAATCGAAAACAGCGAAAATTGGCACATCTAAGTTATTTTATAACATTATTTATCGCATTAAAAAGACTAATGAGGATTAATAATTAAACTAATTGATGAAATGAATTATTATTCATTATCGACAAGTTTGAGTTGTGTTTACTGTGGATCCAATTTGGTATGAAAGTAGTGGAAAGCACATTTTACAAATGTGATGAAGTACGTATAGAAAAATAATCAGATGTAAAAAGAAAACTGTAATTGAGACTTAAGTACCAACTGCAATATGTCGAATGAAATCATTGTTAACATTAAATGTCCAAAGATAAAAAAATAATGACGCAAATTCTTCACATGTTCCGAAAATAATATAGAACTTTTAAGCTCTTAGTTATTATAAATACTAAACACATTTTCATTTTTATTTGGTGAATTTTGTACAGAAACAAACTCTTTTTACCAATCATTCAAATCTTTAATTTTAAGTAATCATGCAACACGGATATAATATAATAAAATGGTTTATCATATTTATATGGGCGACATATAAGTAGCTCAACGTGACATATTTTATAGCACTGCTATTTTGTGTTTATGTACATAAATGATATGTTTGAAGGTCAGATCAAAATTAGCATGAAATCAATATCTTGCAGTAGATGAGACTGATATAGTTATTATACTGGAATTACACATTATTTAATTAAGGTTCAATTGTACTTAAGGAAATATTCACCGAGTTGTCAGTTAGTATTCTCTATCACAAAGCCTAAAAATGAATTTCTTAATTTATCCACAAGCTACTAAATAAGAACAACGAAAGTCTCAATTCAGGTTAACCACTTTAACATTTATATTCAATTAATGATTAAGAAGGAGGTTTATGCATTGCTGTAGTCTTAAAACTTCACCGAGGGTAAGAGGGTATACCCTCCACTACAGCACTGGGTATATTTCATTAAAAATTGTTGAAAGAGACTGTTATTGCTAAAATTTAAGCCGTTAAAAGAATTCACTTGCTATTTTAAAAGGGCTTACTTACTAAGCAAAACTGACTCTCATATTTAAAAAGTAAAAATATTAACAAGGGCATACATAACATGAGATCTTTGTAGAATAAAAATTCCAATGAACTTACAGAGCAATTTATTACGACAGTCATTAATAAAAAAAAATGCAGCAAAGTGTACTGACATCTTCATTTATAGATAAATTTTTAAAGTACAAGTGTGAAGTATTAATATAAAAATAATAAAAATGTCACTGCACCAGGAATTCAGAATATTTTGATGAAAAATCAAAATAAATCCATGGTTTTAATCATTCTTTCAACATTTCGAATGTATGATGGTGATTGAATTGATAGAACTTTTCGGGCAACATAAATTGTTGAAAATTAAAAGCATACAAATGTCATATCGATTGGCAGACACATAAATCTATAAAACCTATAGTTTTTAAAACATGAAAATTGTGATTCTTTGATTCGTCAACCCAGGTAGTGTATTTTTTTTTCATTTTAAATACACAGACATCGATAAGGTAAGGGTAATTATCCATTTCAACAGCATGCCACCTAAAATTGTTTGAAATATGACCATCAAAAATACAATACATAGATTATATGAGAAAGAAGTGTAATAATCTTGTTTGACAGATAAACTCTAATATTGGCCAAGTCAAATAGTATGCAGTAACGTATTGTTTATTCCTTTTATGTTATTATGCAGCAGATTTTTATATTCCAAATGTTAATGATTGATGACATTGTCAAAATAAAAAAAATCCTTTTGAGAGAGATGATCATATTGCCAATGTTTAACATTCAGTCAAATATTGTGTAAAATATTAGGTAGTATTATAAACTCATGCATTGAATTGCATAACTATCCCAAAATTAAACATTATATTCGATCATGCACTCATAAATCTGTCTTTGATAAACAATTCACAAATTCTCATTCTATATTATTCATAAACGATAATTATCTAAGTTGTCTCTCCGTTATCATAAATATTTTCAGCATAGAGCGCCCATCAGAAAAAAAGAATCCAGCTCGTTGTCTAGGGTGGTCAGATGAGAGAACATAATATTTTTTTTTTTATTTTAAAACAAATACATACATTCATTATATAGACAGGAAATGTATGATTACACATTGAACGAGTTTATAATAAGTTTGCAATAAAAAAAACTTCATTGTGATTTAATACATGTGTATGTGTTTAGAATTTTCATCAAACACAACAAAAGAAAAAAAAATGCCAGATTGAAATTTCAGCCTGTGGGAGTTTTAGCTGAAGTAGGTGAGCCGAAATTTCAGCCCTGTGGGAGTAAAAGGGTTAAGGGTAGACAGGTAATCAAACATAATAATTATTATTAAAAAAATAAAGTGCACGTTGATCTCTGGCCATTTTAAGGATTCAAAAAAATTGTATTAATAAAAATATTATTTTATTATACATATTTGATGATCCCTTTTTTATTTAAATATATTATGCGAATATGAGAATATTTTAAAATAGTCAAAGGATATAATGACATTGCATATTAATGATTTCAATACTTGAGCTCTTGCGCTCTGATGGGGCCCTACCCTAAATTTATTTAAAATCATTTCTTTCATTACTTAATGTTAATCTTTTCGAAGTGTTATCCGTGGAACAGTAAGAGAATGAATCATTCAATTTTTATGAACATAATAGCTGTAGCTGCCACGCTTTGAAACAAATAATACAACAATTTGGTAATTATTAATCTGTCCATTGATTATTTCAATGGTAATTGGCCACGAATGTGTAAACAAAAATAAACATTTTATTCCTGGTTAAAAAAAGCTTGAATTCACTGAATAGTTAAAAGGAGCAGGTGCGATACAGAGGTAACAATACCATATTGAATGATGAATTCGCTTACTCGTTTGACAGTCACTTAAAAATTTAATATCATGTACACTTCTCTATCCATCTTATTTTACATTTATGTAGTAACTATTAACACATTAAATTCAAATATGCTTGAGATTTATACAAACCGAATGATTGTTATTTTTAAATTATTCTCAAATCTTCATACTTTAATTCACTTTTATTTATATACTTTAAAGATATAATATAATATGTAATCCAATATTAATTATTAAGTTTTCATTATTATTATCGATTGATAAAAACTAAATGAGTTAGAAATTAGTATTTCTTGCGTAAAAATTAATACAACACTTATTAAATCTTTGATGTTTGATTTGTAGAGGTTTTTATTTCACCCCCGTCTCTTTCTTAACTCTTTTTACTTTGCCGTATCACGACTTACATTTTCATAAAATGGCCACTTTGAATGACTCAACATTTCATACCGAACTACCAAAATAAAGGAGAATTTAATGCGGACATGAGACGCAATTATTAGTGAATCATGTGAGGACATGAAAACTCAAACTCAAATGGCAATAAAATTGGTAATAAGGTGAAAAGTATCAAAGTATTTGATTTTACAAGTTATATAATATAATTGATAGCTATTTCAACATCACATCACAGTTCCATAGCTAAAAATTAATGTACACGATTCTTGCAGAAATAAATACTTGTTTAAATTTAGTAAGATGGAGTTCTTCAATTAAATTATATCATTTCACCTGGTATATTCATATCTTTTAAAGAGGTATGAAATTTTAAAAAGAAACAGTTCTGGTATCCAATTGTTAACTTGTCAATTTATTTAAAAAATATATTGCAAGTATTGAAAAACAGTTACTGTTAGACATTACATTCACGATTTGTGCATTTTGTGTCACTTCCAGTTCCCCCTTATCCACTCATTCGCTTTTTGATACGCTTAACATTCAAAGATTTTAAACTATCGAGATTATTGAGCACACGCTTTGCTGAAAATAGGCAGTTTTCGTTGAAAATGAATTCTGACCATTTCGCCAGACAGACGGAGCGAGAGGCTACACCTTGTGAATCATCAGACTTAAATTTAGTTTTGATCGGTGTATTTTCTCTTTGACTACAACGAATATTCTTAAAATATTTCAATAGATCGAAAAATACTTTATTCTTTATTTTATTATCATAGATGATTAAATTACTAAATAAAGCATCAGAGACTTGGATTACTCCGTCGGATATCTTCGTGTCGATAATCATTTTTATAAAAACCAACAGAATCAATTTCTTCAAATCATATTGAGAGTCATCGTTTACACTGTGTGATGACAGTGATACGGTGAAATTATTATTGCGGTAAACATACAACGCTCCAAATATTAATAATCTATAAATGGATGGTCCACTAGTATTGTTTTTGAGAAAATTCGAAGGAGTTTTGTGTAATCCTGAACAGATAACCGTGATAGAAAATGAAGTTAACATCTCGTAGAATACATTATTTTTAAAGCATTCCATATTAACATAAAATGACTTAGGAATCATGAGTATCATCGGAGAGGGTGTCCAGTGAATTCTCATAACATGGACTGTGATACGTTCGTCAAAGGAATTTATATTTAATAATAATTGCTTATTATTCAAAAATATATTTTTTTGACGTGTCGAATACATAAAAATATCGATGAGTACAATATTTCGATGAAAATAAACATTTTCCTTATGTGTACGTGATATTATTTGATGGTATACGTTATGACGAGGGTTATCACAGAATATGAGCTGAACAAGATTCGAAAACAAATGATTGAATGACTTTCGGAACAGGTCTACGAAGAGGTGGCCGGTGTCACTGACAAATATTTGCATACTAAAATATATCAAGACCGGTGACAAATGATAATCTTTAGGGTTTTTAGGTAAAAAATAACAGTTGATTTTTACAACTGCAATTTTGATGGCGCGAGCAAGAAATATTTCATCAATGTTACTGAGAGAAGAGAACTTAAAATTAATATTGAAAACTCTCACTATGTTTTTGAATACTAACACAAAGATTATTCCCAATGCTATTACCAAGAGATTATTTTTGAAGTTTCTGTGGATAATAAACGGAAAAAAATAAATAGGCAGTCTGTGGATAATAATCATCAAAAGAGCCGCTCTGTACAGAAAAATATGAAGTGATACAAATTCAGTACACGCTATATCAAAGAAATTCTTGTCAAGAATTGCAGCATTCACGTCTATTGCTTTACACACAGTATCCTGAGCAAAGCTGTTGAAAACTGTCACATTCCGATAGTGTAAAATTAATTTTGAACAAAGTAACACGGTAGAATGCTGCTTAACAGCTGTGTCAAAACAGACAAAACCAAATTCATCAGAATGCAGAAGCCACTTTGTGAAATACGGATGACTTGCAAGATTGTAATATTTGATGTAAAAAGGGTCGAAATGAGACAGGGGTTTCCCTATAACGACAAAAACAAAACGGGGCATTATTGAATCGCACCCGGGATCGATTCTCAATTTTAACATACTGCTTCGTTATAACTCCATATCTCTGGCTTCGTCCTCGCTATAGTCACTCATGGAACTCTCACTGTCGCTGTTTTGCGCATGGTCACCGGACGCCCCCGCTCCGCCCACCGCCGTATTGCCGTTGGTGGTGGATGTCGAGCGTCCAGATGATGCTCCTCCTCCCGATGATCGTTCGTTGAGGGCATCTTCGGTTGCAAATTTACGCACGTAGTCTGGAGACAGAAAGAAATATATGTACTTATCTTTCTTGTGTTATTTAAATGACATCACCGTCGACAAAAGGAATGACCAGGGTCAGATATATTTGCCATCTGTTTTTTCTTCTTCTTATAGAACTTAAATCATTTCATTTCATAATACTCTGTTTGGTTAAAGACAGATGTGTTTACATTTTCAATTTAATCAAGGAGCTTTCTGACCTGCCGTGATTTTAAGTAGTCGGATCCCAATTTCGTTCGCCGTTCATATGCATAAAGCTGAAAACCTGTTTTGCAATAAATAGGTAGCCTCACTCGGTGTTCATAACTGTTGTGTTTTCAATGATTTGCTGACAATATTAAATTTTAAAAAAAATATGCTGTTTATTGAATTACCTGAAACTTTCTTTTTATACTCATCAGGTTTGTGCAGGTACATAGCGGCCGCATCTCCATTCAAAGGATCTATCGGATTAGGGTAAGTTAAAAGTTGAGGAAGAAATGACTCAAAAATGTTTGATAAGTCTGAAAAGAAGAAATGAAAACCATTATTATGGTAACGTATTTATGTGACATAATATTATTGAGAAGTTATTGAGGGTTATGAAATAATTAAAAAACTAACCATAGAGTGCCGTCCATGCCTGATTAATGACATCCAAGCACACGGTCCCGGAAACTTCATCTATATTGGGATGGTAGACTTTATTCATAAATCCTATCGAGGGCGATTTGAAAGGGTAATGTTCAGGTAAATGGACCCGAACTTTCCAGACTCCACCCTCATAAGGTGCTGAAATAAGATGAAAAACAGTTAAAGGTAAATACTTATCATCGATTGTTTTTTACTGTAACAGTTATGTTTTTATCAAACTGATTTTTTGAAAGAGTGCACATAAAGGTCGGTGTTGGGCAATTTTAAATGCTATAAGATTTATCTTCGTCAAAATAATACTCATAATAATACATCAAAGCCACAATTTTACTAAGCATTAAATTGAGCCAAGTGAATTATACAGGAGAAAGTGACCAAGTGAAAAATGATTAAATGTTCAAATCGACCCTTTGCAACCCCTTTGAATACATATTCAATCTTAAAAGATTCAGGATTTACATTTCTGATTTTGTTTTTCTACATTTTTTTCTAGATAACTATTAACCACTTCCCCGACAAATTATTTTAACAAAAATGTTCCAAAAAAAATCTATTTTTATTTTCTTTTAATTTGAAACATATAAATTTTTTTTTTACCCTTCGAAGTCTATTTTTTTACATTTTTTTTAATTATTATTTTTTTCTTAGAATATTATATGTACATATTATATACATAATACCATATCATGAAATAGTCTCCTACAAAGTCAGAAATCGTGAAATTACATGAAACACGTATTTGTGAACGCCGAAATTTGAACGACAATTTTAAAATGCTCACACGTATTTGCGTGAGTGCCGAAATTGGAACACTATTGTTTTACACGTATTCGTGTGAGCGCCGGGGAAGCGGTTAAGTTTGTAAGAAATAAAACAGCTTTTTAGTTGAGAAAAATGCCAATTGTTATTAATGAAAAATGCTAAATGTTACTTACTTCCTCTGGGACCAAAGAACTTAACACAGAATTCATTAAGACCTCCTAATATGGTAACCTCATGTTTACTCTCAATACTGATTTGTATAATTAAGGATAATCATTGGTAATTGTGGAATTATTCCACTCCCAAATTGAACAATATATTATAATAGATAATTCCAATAGAGAATAAAGGAGTCTAAGAATTCAAACAATTCAAATTTGAGTCTAAGGATGATGTGTTCCATTTCAAAACATTCACTAGGAAGCACAAAAAAACACTGATAATTAAAAGCCGTTTTAGGACATATTTGAATGCAAAGCAAATATTTGTTTATGATAACAATATGAATATATTTTTTATTACTGGTATTGATTGTGAAATAGTAAAATACAGATATTGATTAATTAATCAATGTTCCAGTTTGCCATTTTTTTTATGTTTACCACTTTTATATGTCTTTCCTTTTTAATGACATGAGAAAGCTACAAAAGCTAATTAATAGTTCACACAATATTTTTTTTAAATCTTTAATTGCTGTAGGTACTTCGAAATAAATATAAATGCAACAATGAATCCTTTCACCAATTTCATATTGTATATTAAGATAATAAATATCAAATATCTGAATCGTTGCATATCTGAGCAATTTAAAAGTGAATGCAAAAAACCGTATTCATAAAAATTATGTGGCTGAATAAATTGAATTGTTATATATTAACTTTCATTTTGTTTATCTTTATTTTAATTAATAATTTATAATAAAGATGTTTCATTATTCAAAATTGAAGTAGATTTTTGTCATAAAAGAATATTAGATAAACAGAGTGATATTTCATAATTAGGAGAGAAGGGTTACTATATAGATTGAAACTCTTTTTCTCATGATTTAAATTAAATTGAAACTGTTTCGAACCAACTACTTTATTCCCTGAAACTAAGTGGCTCAGTACTTGACAGGAAGAAACAATGATATATTAATTGTAATAATTAAAAATAGTTGTTAATTTAGTAAAAATATAACAAAAAAAATAGCTGAGACTGCTTACAGATTACCATTTGCATCTGTTTACAAAACACAAAGGAAGTAGGTACATTCAGTCAAAATAAACATGAATTATTCATTTGACAAGTACCTAGGTAAATGTTTTAAAATCTTTTAAAGGGTAATAAATCACACAATGTTTCATTTATGTGTTAATGGATCTTTCTATGTGCCCCAAGTAGTGATAAAATCCCCCCCCCTCCTTCACACTGCAAAGGTAGAGTACATCTTCAGTATAAACTGGACCAACCCAAAAAATACACCTAACAGCCATGACCCAATTAAGTCAACGGCAAAATTCAATCAATTTGTAAAATTGAATACTGCCGTAATCATTCGTAAAAACGTTCCAAACAAAGAAATGCGTAATCGGTGTAAACACGTCACAGAGACATATTTATATTCCTAGGTGCAAGCTTTACGCAGCCATTTAATGCAAGACATTGCGACATATACCAGTCTCGTTGTAAATTGAACTATTAAATGCAACAATAAATTCTATCCCTAAAATATAGCCTGAAAAATATCATAAAGAATCTCATCTAACACAACATAACTGCCATTGTGTCCCGATGCAAAATATCGATTTTAGCAGGGCACTGACAATCAGCTGATACCAGGAGGCAGCATATTTACATGAGCCCTATTCATTTCTACCAGGCTGTAGATAACAAAGAAAGGATACAGTTTGATGACGTCCGTGTCCATCCGGCGTTTACCAGCGCTTGGAGACGACATTTTTAAAAAAACTAACACGTTTCACTTGTTTGAAGAGACACTTGCGAGACAAATATTAAGAGAGTATAGCTATCGCCAGAGATTAATTCGTCGCAGTGGTCAAAAAAATAACATTAGCAGAATAACAATGGATGATGCACAGAAAGAGGTTGCGCGTAGACTCAGAACTCTAGATTTTCTGAATAAAAACTTTTTATGTTGGTATTATACATTTCTTGCAAAATCAGAATCCTGACTTAATTATTATAAAAAAAAAATATTCATAAAATACAAATATATTTTGTATAATTTATTTAAGAGTAAAGGGAAAGGTTTTGGGAAAAATAGCACGCGAGTCAATCGTTATAAAAAAAATATAATTACATTTGTTGATAGTTCTATGAAAATGATAACTAAAAACAAAACTAGAAAGTTTTTCTAGTTACTAAATATTTACACTAAAAAATATTTTGGAATATAAGTAAACCTTTCTATATCGAATTTTATTAAATTTGTATTGGAAAATCCCCTATCTATGTCCTTGCTGATATCTATGCAATGTTACTAATTAATTTGCTGCGCTGTGTGAAAATTGAGAATTATTTATAAATTGATCCAAGCAAACATCAACCCTTTTATGTGCGGTCATAAACTTTGCAAAGCTAATAGTCCCATCCTCTATTCAGATCCGAGTATCTTTGGATAGATGTAATATCTTAACTTAAGTAATCGTGTTATTAGTAGTACATGACAGATGGGTGTAATATATAGTTGACTACAGTAACCGATGTCATTATAACCATTCGTCCATTCTGTTCTGACGTTGTACAGATGTTGATAATTGTGTAAATACTGGAGCGGGAACGCTGATGCCTAATTTTAGCTCAGTAAGCGACTGATTCACTGGCCAATAACCACACCACCATGTCCGATGCGGAGATAGACGTCGGGTCGAGTTTATAACCTATCGAAAATGAACTTCTGATATCGGACTCTGGATGTAATCCTAATTTGATCGCTTTGAACATATAAATACCCTTCCTATTACAGAACCAGCAAAAATGGCTGTAACTTTTGACCACAATGATATGACCAGGTAAATGTTTTGCATAACAGTTATATTTATTGTTGATAGACTTAATAAACAGGTTTACAAATAGGTCTCAATTAGTTTAACGCACGGCTTAAGAATCACGCGCTAAATGGTATAAATACAATGATCTTAGCAGTAATGTACCCCATTACAATATGAAGAAATACTATCGACATACTCGTCACTTCAGATTATTATATTCATAGTGATTTGAAAGAAATTGAGAAAAATCGCCAGCAAACTAATTTTTATTTATGTGGACTTAACTCAAAGTTTATGTGCTACTTTTATCAAAATTCATTGTATGATGTTGATACTATAGATCAGTGGTTCTCACGTAAAATTGTCTGGTGGCCGCACCAAATTTTTGTTTTGAATCTTTTGTGTTTGTGATTTATCAAATGGACCTAACCATGCTTGTCAATTTACTATTGGTATTAATTTCACGAGAAATATTTAATTTTCAGAGTATTTTTTGATAAATTAACTTGTAAGACCACATTTTTTTCATTATCAATATTTAATATAAAGCTGTTGGTGGCCGCACATGAGAACCACTGCTATAGATGTACCACCATTACTTACCGTATGCATTACACCTGTACTGTCACCAAAACTAATAAATTGTCCCTGTTTAGATATCTTCTAAAACCATTTAAGTTGCATTGTTGTACTTAAAATATACATAAAGATTTTTTTCATTTATGTCTTGCATATAAAAATGTGCAAGTAAATAAAAAATTTAGTTGAGTATGTCACATCACAACGGTCAAGTTATAATGGTACATCTATAACAATTATTTCAATTTTCGAGGTACAATTGATTTCATTTAGTGTTCCAAAGCATTGTTGGTTTCTGATTGTAAATTAAATGTAACGCATGGATGTTTTTGTTGTTGTCCTCATCGTTCTCCTCCATATTCCAACTATTTTTTTCTGTTAATACATTTTTAATTCAAATAGTACTAACCGTAAAAAAATCCAGATGCTGCACCTGTTACTGTCAACTAGTGGTTCATAGTCCGCTAGGTATATGGTTTAGTGGTTTCAGTTACAGTGCTGGCTAGCACAGATCGTGGTTTCATAAATTGATTTTTTGACTAGTAAGTTTCTGCTTAAAGACAGGGATATCTCAAATCTAATCTCCTCTCAACCTTCTGATCCTAAAAAACAGGGTGTCGAGCGAGCGGTTAGTCAACCACTAGTCCTGTACTAGCCCCATACTTCAAATAACAAGCAGTACTAGTCAAAAAACTTCTGTTAAGATCAGTTCCATTAATTATCAATATGCCCCACATTGGGAGTAAACATGGTTAGAAAAAAACTGAACACATTGCACAAATAGAAAGAATATGCCTGCTCGCAATACTCCCTTCTGTATTTTTAATTCCTTTTACGATATACGTTGTATTGTATAGAATTAGGATACTATAAAATACATCATCTTAATGTGTATTAATTCAATAATAATATGGTTCTTTTAAAACAGGCATGTTTTGGTTATCTTGCTGGAGTTTGTTTTGATTACTAACATAAGAAAAATTCCATTGAATTTTACCATGCTAGAATGTATTTTTAAATATTATTTGTTAGAATGTCTGTTTCCTTTGTATAAGAATGCATATTTGCTATAATGTTGCTATATGTATGTGTATGTTATACATTACGTTATTGCCTGCAGTTTCCCTCTGGTACTGTAACTTCTATATATAATATGTGATACATTATGATATCACTTTGAATTCATAATTTTTGTTTCTATTTGAATGCAAAAATATATTTACAAAACAATATCACAAACTGTTGCTCATCGCTCTGATAATTTATTGGATGTCTATGTTACATATCTAATGACCGCAGTTTTCCCCCATCTTTTTGGGATATCCCAGCATTTACTCAAAGTGAACACAGTTTGCCAAATATAGCCCGTGTCTGCCTTGGACATCTTCACCCCTTGTCATAAAGAGATGTACCAATTTTTTCCCTCTATTTATGTATAAATACTTTTACTTTCGATAAAAAGTAGTACCAAATCTATTGTCATTTATAGAAATCTCATCAACATGGTAGTGAAAAAAAATATTTTTTTATATAATATGTACATTTATAAAAATCCACCTTACAATAAATAACTACTATTTTTTTGTAATAAAACTCAATAAACATTTTATTAATGCATTGTTGTATTTATTTTTTCTCTCAGTTGGTACTTCAGCGGACTCTCTAGAGTAGCGGCGACACAAATGCTCAGAAGTGAAAAAGAGAGCGGAGTGTTTTTGGTCAGAGATAGTAATACTATTCAAGGAGATTTTGTTCTCTGCGTCAGGTAAATCCTATGTACAATTTAACATATCTATTTGATGGAACTTCAATATTAAATTTGAACTGAGTTCCGTGATTATAAATGCATTTGAATGTTAAAAGGCGAAACCAGGTTGTCATTGACAAAACTTATAATTTGATATTATAGTTTCATCAAGAATGCACAGCTGATATCTTAAATTAATTGTTATATTATTACTAGCTATTTTTTATCAATGAATTTTACCATTTATTTTTGAGTATTTTTCCAAACCATTAATTCAGAGAGAATACTACCAAAGAAGGCAAAACGAACGTGTCTCGAAAAATTATCCCAGTTCTACTGTAAAAACTAATGGTTTGAAAATCAGTGGTTGCTTATAATCATTGAATTTTATAAAATAACTAATCACAGAGTGATACAGCTATAGTTAGTATATCTATATAAGAGTCAGATGCTAAAATATTGCTGTGTTATCAGCATTAGAATATATCTAGATTCTAGAATTATGACAATTATGAAAAGTTATTATTTCCACATTTGCCTCATTTCCATTGATCAGTTATGATGATCAACCCGCCAATTCATGCTTTTTTTTAATTTAAAAAATTAAACTTATTGCTTTAATAGAAGAAGTGTTTTAAAATACCGTTGAAAGTTAAGCAAATGTTTGACTGCTTTCAATTAACTTCTTAATGTAAGAGGGGAAAAGTAGAATTGGATTGAAATGATTTTCAATTCAACGTGTATATTTGTGCAATTTGGTGAATTGTTATTATCTTCAGATTCTTTCAAATTTATATAGAATTTATAATAGTGTTTGACACGCAACATTAACAATAAAAATGAAAAAAAAATGATTGAAAATATAAATTAATTCCATTCATCTCATTAAATTGTTGGTTATTAGAGACACATATTGTTTATGCTCAAATTCCCTTTCCATTATAATAAATTTTGTGTATCTAAACATAGTACTTTTCTTGCAGAATGAATTCCTAATTTCCTAAGCCTGCAATAGAGGATTGAATTCGATTTTGTATACTAATTAATTATAAGAGGTGTACCCATATTAATATATTTACAGTTATATTTGTCGCATTGTAACTATTCAATTTATCTTGTAGGGAAACCGATGATAGTCGCGTGTCACATTATATAATCAACCGTGTGGCTCAAACAGACGGCACCTTCCAGTTTCGAATCGGAGACCAGCAGTTTGCAGATCTGCCCAGTCTTTTGGCATTTTACCGACAGCACTATTTGGACTCCACACCCCTCGTCAGACCTCTCGTCTACACTCCGCCCACCATCGTTCTCGAGACAGTTATCGCTAAATATGATTTTGACGGTCAAGTTAGTATTTATTTGAATGTATTTTCAATCAAATAGACTTGTCTATTATTTTATATACAACTATGCAGATATTGTCTTGGTTGGAAATTATGATCATTTTATCAATTTTGATCTATTGGACTGTCTTAATATATCCTACTTACAGCTAAGTTACTTGTAAATAATAAAATCAACTTTGTATCTCTCGAAAACGTCATGATTTATAGTAAATCTATCGATAATAAATTAATCGGGCGATTCATTATCAGTTGACCTCTGTTATGATCAGGTTAAAAATATTTTATGCAGACCAATAATATGAATAATTTATTTTAAATATAATTTGTGATCCAAATGACAAAAGAATGTCCATTGAAATTTAAATACAGAAAACAAATTTTGTACAATTTCAGTATTTTAAGTTGCTTTTTTTTTGATATCCAGCAAAAATTCTCTTTATAATCTTATCTAATCTAAATCTTTATTCAGGACACTGACGATCTTCCGTTCAGAAAAGGAGAAGCTTTAGATGTAATATGTAAAGACGAAGACCAATGGTGGACGGCAAGAAACAGAGTGGGCAACACTGGATCTATTCCGGTACCTTACGTTATGCGGGTATGGAAGATTTTGTCTTGAAACATTATTATTTTAAATCAGAAGATTATAAATATAACAAATCATTGCTATTGCATGGCATGCACACATACTGTAGAGTTTAATTGACCGAGGAGGTTAATTTTCCAGTTAGATTAAATCCTTCACTCGTCTTAAGATTTTCTTTATCAAATTTTTGGGATGGACATTGGCTTCCTCCTTTTTTGTTTCTTAAGGTGTCTCAGCAATATATGTTCTATATTTATTCCGAGGACAAAATAGTTCGCAAGATCCATTATTTTGTAATTTTTTTACGAGGGAGCAATTCAATAGTTACATTTTTTTTGTCCTACTTCCAAGTATATTTTTTTATATTCTCAGCCGATTGGTTATGATCGTTGGGTGAAAAATTTAAATTTTGAAACTTGACCAAACCCTTAATTTTTTTTTTGAATTTTACAGTTTGCTGAGACGAGTGCCAACAGCAACAACTTGACAGATTCCCCAAATCCGGCAACGCAGCACAATAATATGAATCACTCTTCAGTCGGCCACGATAACCAACACCCTCCCACTATCACCACTCATGCCAGAACAAATATGCAGGTGAGCTGTCATAATTTTTGATTTACCCCTAATGCTTACACATATGTCTCAATATTAATTTACATTTATCAATGGTGCATACTTGTCAATCCTCATGGTGCGATGGCAGATACTATTAGTACTCGTGTTTTTCTGACGATATAAATTTTCAGAAATCAAATTGTCAATTTATATATATTCAGCATTATTACATTACAATACTTGAAATTAATCATTCTCATCCAGGATCGGTCTTCATATAAACCTTCTGTCTAAGAATCTCCGCAAGCTTAACCCAAGATATGTTTGACAAAATGTGTTCACTAATGTGACCACTGAAATTTGCAGCACTGTTTTATTGATTGAAAATATTGCGTATGAATGCAATCGCTAGAAATTGTTGAAATAGGGAATTTTAGAAAAGCTCAATTTCATAATGAGTGGATGTTTCATGGCGGTATAACTGAGCTCTATATTTTTATAAGCATAATACCTTTCCGCTGTGAATTAATAGTTAACACATTGGATGATGAGAACACGCCTAGCGTGTCCATTTTCATACTAAAAAACAGGTTCAGCATTGAAAGCGTTAATACTTTAGAATTGATCATTCAACTTAAATCATTTTTTGCAGAGACTCCTACCAGCTCTAGCCCGTGTTCGACAGACCAGAGTTCCAAACGCGTATGACAGAACGGCTCTGAGATTAGAAATGGGCGACATCATCAACGTCACCAAGATAAACATCAACGGGCAATGGGAAGGCGAGCTGAACGGCCGCACGGGTCACTTCCCCTTCACTCATGTTGAATTTATAGATGAACCGCCCCCGCATGAAGGGAGGGGAAGTTAAAACACGTCAGTGTAAACATCAAGCCCCTATCTTTTTGTACTCCTCAACATAACAACCGCAACATACATTACCCATAATTAAATATGCTTGTCATTCACTACATTATATAATACGACTCTTGCATAAATCTTCATTGTAAATGCCGCATTCAAAATATTACCCATTCAGCCATACATCCAGCTTGTGCTACACAATATTAATAGAATCAAATGCTATTTTAAAAAAAAAACAATCTGAAAATTAATGCCAACTACATTAATATAATGAAATATCCTCTTCACTATTATAGATTACATACAAAAATCTGTCTGCTTCATCTTAGAAACAGTATAAAACAGCAACTACTTCAAATATTTTCATGTAAAATGCAGGATTCCAAGAAACTATTTATTTCTGTATATTCATCTTATCCCGGTTTGGGCACACGCTGCGAATACCTAAAGACCTGAATCCTGTCCGTATCTTCCAGTCTGACAGATTCTGTTGTTCAAAAAAGCCAGCCATAGGACGCTCTCAGCGGAGCTGTGGTGGACACAGGTAAGATTTAATTAAGACGAAAAAAAGAGATTGGCTGGGAACAGAAAATCTCTTAGGCGTTATATGTTGACTGCGCTACGAATAGGGAGAGGACTGGCCAAAGAGATGAAAAGAAAACGTGTCTATTAAATATTGATAACCGGGCTTAAAATAAAAAATGTAAGAATATCTGATATTTTGTTGAGCTTATTGCATAACAATCCTATATCTAGTAAGGCTAAAAATCTGTATTTTTTTATTTAATCGGAAAACCCCATTCATAATTTCTAAGATATCTTTCTACTGTTAAACTTCGTGACTAATATTCCAAAATTATTTTTACTACCACTTCCCATCGTTTGTCAGGCCCCTTTGGCACTCTAGCTTAGTAGATATTCCATTTATGACTTGTTGAGCATGCGTGTTCATGTCATAAGTATTTTTATATTATGTGCATGCTAATTTAAGATTTTTTGTACACGTTTGTCAATCTATTTTCATCATATTCACATCAACATTACGAATTCAATCTTCGTAATGCTTTTCCATTCAAATTGGTTCTTCACTTATTAGTTCTCGATTGCTAAAAAAAAAGTATTATTTTTGTGTAATATTTAAAAACTAGATAAGAAATTGATCTTCAAATGGTTGTCATTGAATATTATGACTTTAAATTGTAACTCCAATTTATAATTGCCAATAATTTTACATTATTGTAACTTTAAATATGTATCTGTAAATTTTTATTACAATTGCTAGAGAATAATTTCGGGTACATAAAGGCATTTAAAAACTTTTAATGGCATAGAAGATATCTTATTTGATTCATATTACTTTTCTACAAATCTCTTTAGAATGCCATCGGTTTTCGTCGGCATAGTTGCAATAAAAAAATCTATACTAATCATTTGTCAGTATTCAATCTTAATGGAATGTGTCATTTTGATTAAAAAAAAATGTGATTATACCAACAACAGTTATCCTGTATATGTTCACCCCTAATAATTGTACTTCTTTCATTTTGAAGCTATTCCTCTTCACATTTATTTTCAACGGCCTCGTGAAAAACAATACATTAGGAATCCAAAAAGACAACACCTTTAAAAATATTCGAGAATTCATTTATATTTTTTGGTTAATAGCTGCGATATATATTTATTGAATCTTGCTCATTCACGAAGATGTTTTATCAAAATTTATTAATGAATTGATTGTTTTTAAAATTAATGTTAGCCTGATGGCTTCTTAAAAATCAAATTTATATTTTTCTTAGACATTTAATGCATATGTGTATTTGAAGTATGTATATTTAGTTATTCAATAAGCATATTTTTATAGTGAGGTTTAAAAAGTGATTGAGATTTAACAAGGAATGTAGTATTTGGTAAACCCATTGATTTGACATATGAAAGAAGGATAATTATTTATGATCAGTCCTGTCATTTATTTTATAAAAAACCTAATATCGTGCAGCGTTATGCTGGATACTTGAAATTCAATTTTGCTCAAAGAATAAATTTGCATGAAGAATCATCAACATTTTCCATGCAATTTATAATCCATAATATAAGTGAAAAAATTCATCGCTTTTTGAACACTTTTTTACTTGGGTTTAAAAAATACTTTAATAACATCTTATGAATACAGTACTATTGTCAGGTAGAGTTATTCAAGAACATTAGACTATTTTTTTAATTAGTAATCATTATGATACATTGCAATGGTTGTTATCCAATGGGTGTATTCTGGCAAATTAATATTAATGACTGAAATAACTGCTTTGTGAATATCATGTTTAGAATGTAAGTAAGTATAATTTTTAGCTCTAGCACCAAAATAATTGTAAATAACTTTTTGCCATTATGTTTATGATATTTATAACCAAAATTTTGATTTGGAATTTCTCTTGCATATAAAATCAATAAAGAATATAATTAAACATTGTATAAATACATTTTATGTATTTCCAACTTCACTTGTCACTTGCTTGATCGTTTAGAGCCAAGTATTTACTATACATACTGCTGAACTAGAAATGGCAAAATGAAAACTACTATAATTCTGTATGTAAAAATATCCATTGCAGTCATGTTTATAATCTATGACTACTGGCATAAAGAGATATGACTTTATTTTCAATTTACAAATTGATAATTAAGTTTGTTATTCACTTTTATGGTGTTGTCAATTCTTGTTGGGAAGACATTGTATGTAAATGAATAAACAAAATTATTATTTTACTTCTTTGTCTTCAGATCAATTATATCAGCCATAAAAATATATCTGGAAGTAGTATAAAATAATTGTGTTTTTTAGCTAGTTATGGTGATAAAAATGATTACAGGCTCTCTTTGTCCGGTTCTATTTCGCAAGATTGACATACTAACTGAAAACTCGCAATATTTGACCATATCTGTTTGTGCCAAAGTTATATAGTGCTAGAAATAATTTATTTCTTATAACCATGCTATTTCATACAAATTATTATAAATCAAGTGCTTTTTACTTAAAAATAAAATAATCAATGATATTAAAGTATAGAACTCAGCTAAAGATGGTTTTCTACATTTGTAGTAAACTAGTTAGACTGTTCTCGAAGAATAACCCACCAATATGCATTTAATAATCTTTTACTGTGGTGACTTTCCTAACAAGCTTTTATCAATTATTTATTTTTGAAATTATTCAGCGTCATACACTCGATCCTCTTTTTTTGCGGTGGATGTGCTCCACGGGATATCGCATAAAAAAAGACTCAAAACCCATTTTACTTGCCTGCCTCGGAAACATGTAACAAAAAACTTATCAATTTTATCAGTTGATAAACCCAGGTAACACGGAATTTTGCATGTATAGTATGTGGACAATGCTCTATGAAGCAAATAATTATAAATGTATGCAAATATAGTCTCAAAAATTTATAAATTTGCATTTTAAAAAACCACATAACTTTGACATTGCATATTATGATAATGGATATTGTGCATGTGTACATGTAGCGAAAAAGTCCAGTAAACTGATTGTGGAGGTTGTAAGCTAGTTAGCCTGTTCATTCAACGCTGCTCAACCTGCTGAAAACCCCCAACAAAAAGTTTCTTAGACTCGCTTGAATATGTCTACTGACCTCAAGCACATGGGCCATTCAACTCCATCTCTTTATGGTGGCATTTTGATAATCTGATCTGATTCGAAACAAGAAAATTTTACTCCTAACTAAGTCTACAACAAAAACGTATTGACTAGATTTTTTGAAGAAAATTTCATCATATTTCTCCAACTGTTTTTTGTGAAACAGCATAACACAGTTTTTATTTATTTGTTTTGTATTGCATATTGATTGTAAAAATCAACATCAGGAAGTACCCATTTCTTTAATTCATACTAAATCAATATCTACTAAGGTGTTCCAATGAGACTAAAATTAAAAATATCTAGACTAGATCACATACTCTATTTTTTAAGTATTGATTTTACTTCTTTATCACTAAATATATTCAGAAAAAGCTGTATGTTCTTAAATGACTAAATTAACTAAAAATGTTCGCTCATATTCTTATTTGTCTAGCTGTCATACGTAATTTCATTATATGATCTGTGGATTCTTTTACAACACATTCTAAAATCTTCCAGAGTAATCAGTCTATTCAATCAAATTTGACTTAATTTTTCAGTTCTTTTTTCACCTCTATTTCAACATACTTATTCAAATTGGATCATATTTTAATGATGGTAAAAAAATGATAATATATATGTATTTCATTGAAAGGTGCGCGATGCTGAAGCCAACTTCATATTTGTAAATATGATATCAAATGTAAATATTTTATTGATGTGCATGTTATATTTAATTTTTTAAGATTAATTTAATAATGATCATTCATATTCTTTTAACCGCAAAGGACTTTATTACATAGGTAGATTTCATAAAATGTATTTTTTTAATTTATTTTTCATAATTTAAGACTATCATTAGTGTTGCCTATTTTTAATGTTATTTCTTTTATATTTCTCACCGATAAACTTCGCAGTTTTAAGGATTTCTTTAAAAAATATGTTTATTCTCTTACAATGTGTAGTTTCAAGATACTTGTTGTACATGATTTTTAAGTATTCGTTTTATCTCTTCTCTAGTTTAATGTTGCCAAGTATTTATTTGCCAAAAGAATATTTTAGGCTCTTAAATTTTCCTTGTTTTATCAACTGTTTTTAGAATAATGTAAAATGGCATAAAATCTGCATGTTACGGCCATTTTGATTCTTTTATTCGGTAAGTCACAATTGAGAGGTGTTGGTGCAAAGAACGAATAACATAATGATATAAAATGAATTGATTGAGCATGTCAGTACGTTATAAAAATGGCAGATTCGTCTTTTTCATTTCTTTCGATTGAGTGTTGTTTCCATTGAATATTGATTTATCAACCATTTTAAAATCATGAAGCGTATTTATATAATGTGAGGAACATAAAATGTCCACGATCTGTAAGGTAAGTTATTTGTAAAAAAATTGATTCAAATGATAATTAGTTGAAATATGTTTTAAAGCAGGCATGGGCAACCTTTCCTAGGTCTGGGGCCAAATTATCATTCTTTCTCCGAGTCAAGGGCCGGACCAAATTAATAAACATAATAAAGTAATATTTAATTCACTAAAACACGTTGCTACTTCTTTTATATATTTATATTAATATAATGAACGACATAATATTAATATTATATACTGATTACAAAATTTAGTGTGGCCGAGCGTGGGAGTAAGATTGGCCTTGTACTTGAATTACGAGAATATCCATATTGGATGGAATTATATGTGATGTTTGTATGAGCTGATAGACTAGGAAAAAGGTTTAAAAAAAATTTTATCCCTCCCTGGAACTATTAATTTCTTTATCTATTATTTTGCCGAGATGAATCAGGGCCAGACAAAATAGCTTGGAGGGCCAGTGGTTGCCCATGTATGTTTTAAAGCATCATTTAATTATAAAGCATAACTGTTCGCACATGTTTAAATCAAATTATTTTCACTGCAGTTGTATGAATATCATAAAAAAAACATGTTTTATAATTTTTTTAACCTTTTGTCAATTTACTCTTTACAACACAATATTGAATATCCATAAAAAATGTATTGAAAACACCATGATTATACCATTTACATGTTAATATTGTTCAAACGCTGTAGACGATCTATGTAATAAATAATAGCTCATAACAGTTATTTGCTTGAAAATAATATGACATACCTAATCTAAATTTGTATCAAAATTTAGGTTATCATAAAATCATACTAATCATTATATAATCTTTTTTAAAAATTACACTTGTTCACACATAAAGTTAGTGTTTTAATAATAGATATTTTATATATCTATATCGGATTATAATATTCTGCTTGTACATCGTTTCTTCTTTTTGTAGGTGATGCATTGAGATTCAAATATGTAAATATATTGTTTAAGAAAACCTAAAGACATTGTGAAGGCAACTCGCTGACATAACCATAAAATTATATATGCTTGTTTAAACAACATTGATGGTGCAATATTTAATTGTCCAATAAAATTTACACTCATCAGTCAATTTTTCATACAATTACTCGGTAAAAGTGTTTCAAATTTATTACCTTAGTACAATAGTTGGATCTCTTTTCAAATCAATTGTTTATTTTTTCTCATCGCAGTGAATGCTTTAACTGAAATATGATGGATTAAATGGTTAATTATAAAACACCATCCAACACTCAATGTCCAAATTTTTTCAATGGTACAAAAAACACATTTATTTTAAACACTTGTTTTTTCACACAGGAGACTTTGCAATTTATAGTTCCCTGCTTCAATACAAAACATCACTTCTATAATACATGTTTTGTATTTTTAGCCACAGTAAACCTAAGTAAGTAAGTAAGAAAGAGATTTTGTGTCCGAACGTGTGTGTGCCCTTGAAGCGATTTTTTTTCTATTTCATGTAAAGCATATTCACATTTCAGCATTATTGGATTTTGTGTAAACTTCCATAAGAAGTTTTTATCATCGATTTTGAAACTGAGCCTGTGGTATTAAGGTACTCAAAGGGCAGTGAGTATGGACATATACAATGATTTTTGACATTGAATGTTACTATAAGCTTCCTCGCAAAAACTTAAGTGTTACCTATGCCCCGGAACCAGTACACTTTTCAAAGGAGGCGCGACACTGCTATGTGCATTGAATCTCTGAGTGTTCAGACCGCTTCAATGTTTTTTTCGGACGAGAATAATGAAGCTGTGAGATTTTTAACCTGACATTGACAGGACTGATTTGTGCTAAATGGTAATAGACAGCTATCTTATAATAATTTTAAAGTTGAAAAGGTTACATTTATTCAACTGCATTATCTTTGTAATTGTAATACTTTTCGTAATCCATAGCAGTATCAACAATTTATTTGTGTACACTGTCACGCTGCAAGAAGTATGATAATGGAGTATATAGAAATTGTTCATTTAAGTAGAAGCATAGTATTTTATTTCATGTAACTATGTATATTCTAAATGAGCCGATTTTTTGATAACGATTCTGCGAATTGAATATTTACTCCCAGCACCAGTTGCTAACTTTTTGTAGCGTATCAATATTTTATATATTGTAATATGACACTCTGTGGCACGTTTTGTGTAAACTGATAAAGTTGATGATAATAAATATAATTTTTTATGACATAAATTATGCTGTTTTTCTTTTTGCAATACAAACCTGCCATGCTCCGCTTTCAGTGTAAGAAACTAAAGAAACATGGTGTGTACTTTAATAAAGGATCTTTTCAGAAAAAGCGAATGGAAACATGAAATAGACATAATAAATTGGAATGTTTTTCTAAAATATTCAGTGAGGATGCTGAAATTTGGTCATCTTAACTCGCTTTTCAAAGAAGGATAAATAATATATAAGGACCGGTCTAACCAATCACTCCCTCTATTCTCCATTTGGTGATGATAATATTTTAATATGAGCTTATTACATCAGACATCCATGCCCTTGGATACACTATTATCTAACTTTAGCAGAACAGATCACAAATGTTAAATGCACATTGCCAAGATTTGAGCTCGGAACTTTCTTTTAACTTATCTGAAATATAATATGACATCATAAAGAACTTCATAAGATCAAAAGAGAAACAAAGAGTTGTTTCAAATCAGTAACATTTTATTTGAAAATAGTTGACATAATTACTATTGTAACATGTTTTATACTAGAACAATAACTATTCTGTGTTTTTTACATACATAGCTGTATAAATTACATTTTATTATTCTTCTTTCGACTAAATCTATTATACTGGACTAATGACAAACGAAAATTGACAAAGCTTAAGATTATTTTTAGCTAACTATCTTGGCATGCAATTATTTTTGAGAATTGAATACATTACTTGGCAAATATTATCTAGGAATACATTTGGGTTATAACAAACTGATGCATATCTCCCAAAATGAATTCATACTATATTCATTTTTCATGTGAGTATTAAAATTGTATTAGATGAATCTGAAAAGCAAGTTTGATGATCATAATTGAAGTGTATTTTTTAATAGCAAAATAATAGTATTACAATAACTACAGAAAACTTACCGTAGAATAAAAATATATTTCTTATTACAGACAAAATAAACTCTAGAACAGTGTTTCCCGATCAATGATTCATAGTGTTGGCCCACATATATTTTCTTACAAAAACATTTGGAATCTGTTCTGAATTTTACCTGTTCCACAAGCGTAAAAATGTTGGGAAACACTGCTCTAGATAAGAACTTGCATCGAAAATCTATTATGATTGATAAAAATACAATATATTATACTTCCTTACTAAATTGAGATTGATATACAAATTTACTGTACAAGTGCATTCATTTAATAATCTTCAGAATATTATATGTACATTAAAAATTACTCATTGTATCATTCGTGAAAGTTAAAAAAAAAATGAACAATATTCTGGCATAGAAAACCATGTAAAAAGGTAATAATAAAAACTCAATAAATATTACACAAAGCACACGTTCGATCCTGCCGTTGATTAGGCAAGGTTTCTAAGTCTATGTTGGTAACACACTCATGAACTCGCCCTTTAGCTGTTGACCAACTATTATTTACTTTATTAAACTGGTCCTATTACCGGTGGTGCAAATAAGAACAGCGATTATCCTGTAAATCGTAGGTAGAATTTATAAGTCCCTCCACTGTAAGAATTTCAATTCTACTAGCTGAAAGCCGGGATGCAATATCGTGCGAGATAGAGCATGTGTTGTAAAATTGTTTCTGGGAAACGTGAAAAATATGTATTTGTTATTTTTTTTGGACAGTATAGTAGTGTAGGTATATCAATTGCACATAGGTCAACAGTCTATATAGATAGGCCAGAACTTAATAACTCATTTAATAAGTCTTGGATAACTGCTCCTAAGACACTCCTGTCAATCATTTGAATGTGCTTGATACTGTTGTGTTACGGGATAATAATGGCTGTGAATCTGTAACGGATGTACAATGCATAGTTAGAGATTCAGTTGCCACATTTTCTCTGTATGTATAAAATAGACTTTTTATTTCATTTGACAATAAAACATTTTTATTTTGTAATTTTTTTAATTTAGCTATGTTCACATTGTTGTTCATACAATTTGTTTAGTTGCATTAATTATTTCTACGGAATTATGACTGCCATTGGTAAAGTTCATGCGCCAATTCATTTGACTTCGATCACTTTATAATGACCTATTTTCACAAATGATGGAGAATGTATGCAAACTCATTATGTATTGACAATCTTATAATTTAGTCGTAATCAGAATATGTGCAAGTAAATCAACACATAATCTGTGTACACCATTTCTTAGTCTCTGACAAAAGCGTTTAAACCTCATGTCAGATTTTAAATATTGTATTACTGTGTCCCACTGATTTGGTGTCAATATTTCCCAATTGATTGATCAAATTAGGTTTAAATCGCTTAGCTAAAATCAATTATGATATTAAAAGACAGCACTCTGTATTTTTTTTCTCATACGCGACACCAAAATTTGCCCCAAGTTTTCGTGGCACACCATTAGTGGTGAGTGTATGTAAAAAAGACTTGCATAACGCTAAAGGTACCACAGTACACCGGTTGGAAAGCACTGGTAAGTGGAATGCTTTGTTTTGAGGATAAATGTTATAATGTTTTTAAGATGATGCACCTCATGAGTTTGCATATACATTGAATATAAAATAATGGACAGTTTTGAAATGGTCAAATAGTTTAGATATTAGCGGTATTGGGAATGAAACACAATATAAAATTTAATCGTCAGTTTTGTTATTTGTACGTATTGTAATAACAAGTAGTCACACGTGTTTCACCTACTAGGTATTTATTCATTACTAAAGTAACCTTACGATAGTGTCTGAAAATGTTTCTTACATATGCGAAACACATCATGTAACAAGTCATGACTTGTTACACAATACGTGGAATAACAAAATTATCTTAGCTTCCACAAATTTACAGCCGAAACCATCAAAAGTATTAAAAATAATATATTTGTGTATTATCATTTGGTTTGAATATTTATAATGGTATAACAATGTTACAAATGGTAATTTTACCAACCCAATTAACTAAAGAAATCAAATACCTCTTTTTTGACAAAAATAAATATTTTAAAATTGCTATGCAGAACAAAAAGATGTGACTAATACATTCAATTGAAAATGATTCATATTTTTACTAATAAATGCAGTTTGACAGTTAAACATAACAACTTTAAAATAAGTACTAAACTATAAAAAAAGAAAACTTTATGAGATAGCAACAATATCACATGCATATTGGTGTTGGTTTCACATTTGAAAATTACATAGTAAAAATAAAATAGTGTGTTCAACACAGAATCAGGTTTGCACTAAGACGCATTTTTTCAGTGAGCCTTAAAAAACATTATTTTTTACCATTCACCATTTGGCATTATGTATTAAAAAATTTTCGCAATGAAATAAAACACAAAAATTTGTGAATGTTGCTATCCCAGAATACATGTATGTACAAAAAAAATTACAATCTATATGCAAAACACTTTACAGAAAAATGCAAAATATATCTTGACGATATAGGAAAACTTAATTGCTTTATTTTATCCCTATCTGCCATTTTATTTTCTTATATTGAAACATCAAATCTGTAAAATAAATATAATATTCAAATAAAAAATGTTACAAAAAACATTGATTAGTGGAAAAGGTTAAAATCTTGACGATATTCCTATTAGTCAAATAGATGATGATATTTGTATTCATTCACACACGGAACAACATATAATACTGATATTATATATAAGCTGCTTCGATATTATTCCATGTGTTCAATTGAATATTTTTACAGAGATACATTAATTAGAAAATGATGTTTGTAATATATTAAATTATATATTAATCTACTATAGTATAATCAATTTGACATTATACATTCTTTTTGTTCGTATTCATCCAAATTATTTACCAACTCTCTAACTCTCAATACATACATTTTATAAGCGGGTTATGTAATTTTACAGAATTTGATATTGTATGAATTATCAAAGTATTATAGAAGAAAAAAACAAATGAACTTTCACAAATATTTGCAAAATTATAGATATTTTCTATCTTGCAGAATTGCATTAAAGGTGACAAACAAGATGTACGTAGTATTTATTTTTTCGTCAAATAATGAATGATTTTTACTGCGGCAACTTTTTATTTTTAAAATATAAAAATGTGAATATATTGAATAAAATTAAACATCTAGAATAAATCTACAATGCATGCTTTGTAGTTATTTTGCTGTTAATAAACTAAGTATTTTTCAGCAAAAATGGTCTGATTGTACATTCCAATAATAAAGTGAGAGTAAGAGCGTTAGAGATAATATAAAAAATAATATATTTAAAATTTTCAAGTACTTGCACTTAATTACAAGAATCTATATGAATTTGTTTTGGTGACGGATGAATTTTTGTTCAAATTTAAATTCTTTAGTGGTTAACTTTATTTAGAATAGCCTAATTTGCATATAGACCATAAATATTTCAAGAGACAAGTTATTCAACCATACGGACGGTGAAAACATTATAATTTTTTACTTGGCAAAGTACACCAACTCAATATTTTATTTCATAATCTGTGCGACAGTTTAATTTACAGTGAAATTCAATGTTTTTAACCGATGATGACACCACAACCGAATCTAAACTGCTGCTTTGTATGGTTGACACTCCCTGACAACGCGAAGCTAAATGGTAAAGGCTGCAATCTTTTCTCTAATGTGGCGCCGACAGTCCAATTTGAATCAATCATGCCTGAAATATAAGTTAGTAAAATAATTCATGGTATCTTTTTGAGAGTTGATAGTGTCTGGAATAGTTGCAGTTAAATATTATCAAATTGGTTCCCAAAAAATTGGTTGTAGAGAGATAACTACCAATAATAAATTGCGTGAATTTACCATTTTCAAAAATGATAGCACACGCTTTCCGTGATATTTTATTATTCTTCAATGATTTCTGTTTATTATACTGACTTTTCAATTATAAGATTATTGCAGTTTTCTCAAGTTAATGCACTAAGTATTTCAAATTTTTACTCTGGCATGGTTAAATACACTTTGAACCTTATTCAACAATAATAAATAAAGATATTTTTAATTTTATTTCAGACAAATTTTGTAGGACAGAAAATAATGTTACAACTATAATTACCTTTAAAGACAAGATCAGCTTTTGGCAGCTGAACCTGGTAACCAATTGTGCCAACTGATTCTTGACCTCGTAATGAAGTTTCTAATTCTACACCAATCTGAAAATTTTAATTTGATTTTGTTAGTAAGCATATTTTGTATCATTTTTAGAATATGTGTATTTTGAAATGATTAAAATATTTCCTGTATACACTCAACTCTTTTTTTTACAATGTGGAACCATTTCATTGAACACTGTGTTAAAAAGGGATAGAATACATAGAAAATGGTTTGAAAAACCGTGTAATTTGAACAAATATCTAAACCAATAGGAAACCATGTAAAAAATTAAATCAATAATGCATTCTTTTTTTAGGACCGTGTATTTAACATAATTAGCACCAAGTGATGATTTTTCTTATCGGAATCAATTGATATTTCAAATTATGCGTTAGTAAATTGAAATTATGAAACCCACCTGAACTTGTTCACTAGCTTGTTTGTAATAGCACACGTGTAGACCTCCCATTCCAAGTGTGCCTGATACTTCAGAATCTGAAATTAAACATATTTTACACATATAAAAAAAAAGTATGGTAAAAGTCCGTTAATTCGAAATTCAAGGGACCGAATTTCCCAAAAAAATTCGAACTACGGGATCAGTATGAAAAATTGAATTTTCGCGGCAATTGTCGACGGCTTGGAACATCAAGGCCATTTTTTCGATTTTTTATGGACCGAAAAAATTCAAATTACGCAATCACTAAAAAAAAGAATTTTTCGTGGCAATTGTCGACGGCTTTGAACATCGCGTGTCTCATCAACATGTCTCGCTTGCACCAATGTTATAAATGCTCGAATTCGATACTTCACTTTATATAGATGTCTCACTTACACTAATGGTTTACATAAGCTTTACTCTTCAAAACAACTAACTGTTAACATAACAAACTCATGAAATTGTCGAAACTGTCAAAATTTCGAATTACAAGAAGTCGTATGTACATTTTGACGAAAAACATTACGAATTAAGCGATATTTCGAATTAACGGTACATTTTACTATGAAAAGTCAATATTGGGATGAGCAAATATTGAAAATTTCGAATTACGAATTATCGTTGTTCGAATTAACGGACTTTTACTGTATATAGATTCAAAAAATTCATATATCAACAACTATTTGTATGACTTTGAGGAAATTTCGTATAGAAACAATGTGTAAATTGAGGATGTTTATAAGTAAACAATATGTTTTGGAATCGGAGCGACTCGCTTGATTAGCTCACCCTTGCAGGTCAGCAATTTAAAGAGGTATAAAACCTTCATACAATAAAACAATGTATTTTTCTTATATCATAATAAAAATCGGTAGGCATAACCGTTTATGGCAGTGTTATTTGTCCAGAAAGCAATTATATATATTTAATATGATAAAGAATAAAAAATATTATTTATTGCTGTAATAAACATTATATTTTATGCAATGAATGAAAATCTTACACAAGCAATTTATGTAACATAAGAACAATTTAAGACTCACACACTGAAAAAATAGCTTTGTGTTTTAGTTCTACAAAAATTATATAATATTTAGTTGATATCAATTTTGGCATACGCCCTCGTCAGAATTATAGCTACAAGGATATGCCAATTTAATCAATAAATTTAAGACTCACCCGACATTGTGTAACGTCCAGCAGCTGAGACTACTGCAATTTCACCGCCTGGTATTTTTGGATTTTTTTGGAACGCCAACTCAGCCCCCAAAGCCAGCCGGTTTGTCACCGACTGCAGGTAGTGACCGACTGCTACGTACGAGCGCTCATGCATTTCTTGGCTTCCTAATGTTAGAGCGGCAGTGTGGTAATCACCTCTGTATTCTGTGGTCAACTGGACGGCGGCTATTTTAGCTGCTTGTACCTGAGAACCATTTATTTACAGGCTAATTACTAGAGCATAAATAGTCATTTCAATTAAGTTACATAGAAGGACAAAGACTTGTGTAGGAACATATATTAGACACACTCTTCTTCATTTAGGGATTTGATAACAACCATGATAATAGATTTAACTGATGTAGCCATTCTTAATACCTGTCCTAGAAACCGGCACTTGACCTCAGGCGTAAACTGGTGAATCACGTTGCAATTAATGTTTCCGTCAGGGTCCACATCTCCAAGAACAACGGGGAACGCCTCTGTCGGGCTGGTCTGCTTTGTGCCTACAAATGTCCCTCCAATTTTATATCCACTAGGGGATATTGAACTCATGTTGATGGTATGTGATATCTGAAAGATTTTGAAAATTAAAATGAATAATTTCTAAAAGTAATATATTCAATACATGACCCAAAACTGTTGTCACTTTAGAAAGCGACAGTAATGCTTGGGCTATAACTGTTTTTTAACGATGAAAAAGTAATGTTTGAAACAAGTGTACAAAGTGGGTAAACTACTAATAGATAAGGGGCAAGTTCATGATTAAGCTGTCAATTTTCTTTGTTGACTATTAGTAAGTATAGTTAAAATAGATACTTTAAAAGTATATCATAATCCATGTCTATTGACCATATAATAGAATTAGCTCATACACACTGATCATGCATGGATTACAACATTTGTGTATGGCGATTTCTGGTATATGGAAAATTCAATTAATTCTTATTAAATGCAATATAAAACTATCAGGCAATAAAATATAGATATAATTGTTATCATAGACCCATCATCAATTATGAAAATAAGAACAACCTACCTGAAAATGGTTACTGATGCCTCTATTAACAATAAGTTTTCCTCCTTCAAAGTTGATCGGAAAGATTTCTAAAAAAAAAATATTCAGTATACAACGATTTTGAAATTAAAATCAATCAAGATTCAATATTAATCCGAATGTAATTGAATCAGATTCTATTAAATTCCAATTTAAAAATATATTTTTCATTATGAAATCTTTAGGTTTTCTCGTATTCTTCAATTCAAGTAGATTATTAGAAACGTCTATTTCTTGGCCACCTCCACTCAAATTAGTGACATTTCATCCTTGAGCTGAAGAACCATAACCTGTAATTTTGGTAAAATATTTCAATATCGTCGGCATTTCTGTAGCGGTTTTTAGTTTATTATCATGAACGAATTACAATAAAGGGATTATCCAAGTTATGTCACAAGAAATATATTAAAGTAATGCCTTAAGAACAGATATTTGATACCATCTTTCACAATTCAAAACGATGATTTCAGGCATCTGTCAATAAAAAAAGCTAAAAGAAAATAGTAACAGAGAACCTGCCGGAAGATCAGCGATATATTTAGTGATTAGAACAATCATTTAATGCATATAAATTGTAAATAGTATGGACTAACCCTTGCACTTTTTATGTATCTCATCCATGGACCCAGGGTTTGGAAGTTTGTATTCATTTTCTAATAAAGATATGGGCGGATCTATTACCGCCTGCATGTGGGCTCTATGGGAACTGGCAAAGGCACCCATTTTCAATATATAATTTAATTTTCTTGAATGAATTCGGCAGAATAGTTGTTAAAGACAACCCACATGTATGGTTATCACGCTATTATGCAGAAGGCAGGGGGTTGCAACTCTCTACAAATTTCATGCAAATAGAAGAGGCAACGTTTTTGGGACGACACGCCCACATCCGTTTTGGAGACAGTCACAGTTCTTTGGGCGCGGGAATTTAATTATATAGAATATTTGTGGAATAATTTTTGTATTCAGATATTTTTATTAAATAAAAGATAATTTTAGAAGATATACGATAAATTTAGAAGATAAAGTCACTAAAAATAAGTATAGGAATATTAACGATATTTAATATTGAAAAACTCTTTCAACTAAGTACCTCGCAAAAGTCAACAGACACCAAAAAAAAAATCAAAAAAGGATCACGAACTTATTGTCAGTAAGTCTGTCATTCAACATAATCTAAAATGACTTTTTCTGAGTATCTGATATTTACTTTGCAATTAGTACAATCATGGCTGTGGAGTCAGCGTCGGAGTCATGGAGTCAGTGTGTTTTGGCTGGAGTTGGAGTCGTCGCGGTGTTTTGGCCGGAGTCAGGAAATTTTGAAAAGTTTGAAATTTTATTTTTGCATATAATATGTCAAATTTGGCTATTGGCCAGATTGGTTGGAAAATATGACGCATCTATTTTTTTTATAGTCAGAGTCGTGTTTTTGGTTAATGTTGGAGTTGGAGTCGAAGTCGTGTTGTTGGTAAATGCTGGAGTCGGAGTCGTTGTTTTTAAAGACTCCACAGCCCTGATTACAATACACAGTTCGTGTAGGTAATATAACGAGCATTTATTACTGTGTCAATAGTATTCATAATTTACAGCTGAAAGATTGCTCCGTCGCTATCCAAAGTCTCAAAACCCACAAAACAGTTTTAAGTATTGATATGATGAGTCAGTGGAAAATACATGGAAATGATTGTTGAGGAGTGTTGAAGAATTTCCCAAGCGCTTGGATGACAATTTTTTTTGTTAATATTTCAGACCCTATATATACTTAGTCGTGAAAAATATTTTTATACATACTATATGAAGGAAGTAAGCAAATATGTATTATATTGTAGTTGTCAGTCCATTTATTCGAAAAAAACATATTTTTTATTATTCAGTAAAATAAATTTTCGTTGTCATGCTGAATGTTTTGTTTTCCTCGACTCGTTATATTTTTAAGTTTTCCTATGTATTTTTTTTTGATTAACAGCTGTTTTCTTTCCTACAAACCATTCATTTGTTAAATAATAATAATTGTTCTAAAGACTAGTACAGACCACAAATTGTAGATGGCAATGACTTTAAGCAATTTTATATCTGTAGTTACCAATCTAAAGTATATTGGTCTATGCTCTTATGGAATAAAAAAATCGCCGATCAGTATGGATTCGTAACCAACTTAAGAAATCCGTACGATTTACCAACAAAGCAAATATTAAAAAACATAGATATGAATAGAAAACAATTTAAACTTTTAGGCAAGTTTTAATAGATTTAGGTAGGTATGTTAATAAGCTAAAATATGATTTCGCATATTTTACCAGATGATGGTAAACTTATTGAAAGAGAAGCATTAAATAAAAAATCATGCGACTACAAATGCAATATTCTAGTTCTAACCAAAATTGCATTGAAAGAGTATTTAAAAATTTTCACTATATTTTTTCAACAAATTTCCTATGAATCTTTCTCTTTTGATTGTTAACAAAATGAAATTCGAATATTCAAGTGTATTATCATTATTTTATTTCAATGTTTTTACCTAAATTTAAAAACTCGTACGGCTAGTAAAGCAAAAATTCTAGGTCAACATGTTCGATAGTCTAGTGGCGTATCTATTCAGGTCTATCTTCTGTGTCGCTGCCCAGATATTTAAGAAATTAGGAGTGTATCTACAGTTGTGTGCTAATTTTTAACTTGTTAATCGATCACGGTCGAGTTTTCGTTCGCCATTTGATAGATTATGGTGCCGCGTTGTACTTTGTTGATCTAGTGAATACGATAAAGTTGTTTTTAGTTACAAAAATTGGCTGGCCGCTCCCACGGGCCGTAATACGTCAAGCGCGTATTTTTTTACACGGGACGGGTACATCGGACGTAGTACTATGAGAGCGGTGCATTCGTTAGTGCCACTGAAATGCATCGGAGACGCGTCAAAATAACCTTGCGGCCTATTTTGACATGATTGACAGACGTCGCAAGGCTTATAGCCGACAGTTCAACCGCTATTCACGGCTATCGGTTAGTATTCAATGTTTTGTGCCGTCTAAACATTAGTACTACGCGGGCTCACGCATGGTACAAGGGCGTATTTTTCCATCTCGGAATGCTAATAGACTCCGCTTGTTATCTATCGAATGTGATTAATCCAGTTAAGTTGTTTGAGTTACCTTTAAGGCGTGTTCCAAAGCTTTTGTGTGGCAAACCATCGAGTATTTTGCAGTGAGTGTCAATAGTTTGAAAACGGGTCGCAATGATTGTCATTTGTATGCCCGACGGTATGTGTGTACCCGTGTATGTATATTATGAATTATTTGCTATTGTAGTCGTTGTTTTGTGTGAAAATAAACGATGAATGGAAGTGTAATTACATTTGTAATCAACTTCTCATTGCTTTTTGCATCAACTCGCATGTATTCACTTCGACTTTTTTCAAACTGTCTAGAAACTGACAGTTGTCTGCTATATTTTGCTCGTTTGTTTTCGTGTCATTCGCTTTCTCATTTTTTAAATATGATTTTTCCCAAATTCTGTCGTTTAATAAGAAACATCTGTGCAATCTTCAGTTTATATCAATACAAAAAAAAAAAACTATAGATTGTACAAATACACCATTTTTGTCATTGCAAAACAGTTTGACAATTAGAAACCAAATTATGCAAATTCCTTCAAATAGAAAATTATCAATATCATTGCACAGTAAGTAATTATCTAGATAGATCAGTTGCAATACTTTACCAACCATGTCCATTGAATAAAAGTACAGTTGAAACATTTTGAAATCTTTTAAAAAAAAATGTTCAAAATATATCTACGGCCAAACATATCTGGAAATGTTTGAAAATTGAAATCCCTTTATTTTATTAATTTTCACGATCATTACGGATTTGTAATAATGTACTCTGGGAAAGTTTTCCTGCTTATTTCCTATATATTTATTCATGAAGCTATATAAAAAACTGGAAAGAAAATCAGCTTTTATAACTCAAGTGAATCCCTCTGATAAAAAAGGTTTTCAATTATAAAGAAATTCAAACCGAAATTTCTTGATAATTGGCGATTAAGATGGGGGTTTTGCAGTCAGGATGAGCATTTTACAATATCCATGATGGTTTAATTGAATTTCGTGTATTTTTTTAAATCTTTGCTTTTTATATGAATTGATTTTTATTTTAAATAAACCTATTATTTTAATTTCATCAATACCATCTTCTTCGCCTGTCAAAAATTGAGGTTGTGATTTCTCAACATTTTCTATTCTTGGTATTTGATTATACAAGCAAATTCATTTGGTAACTGTGAATTGAGAAATAGTTTCTTCCAACAAATGTCTTTCGACTCAGCATTTAAAAACTTCATTATTAATGTGGTCTCGTCTAAAATGAAGTTGCTATTTAATTAAAATGTTCACTGCAGAATAGTCTAGGTGTAAATTGATGTTGCACCAAGGTGCTCCTAGATACCAACCAAGATGGTAATTTTTTTTTGCTGAAGGCTGAAGATACGTGGAATCAATGCCTAATTATTAATTGAAACAGATGGGGTAAGACGCTTAGCGTGATATATTTAGGCAGTGAATGTCATAGCATACGCGTTTGCTGCACTGGAAATGTTAAATGAAAACAGTCATAGTTAGATTGCGGGCTATGATTCACTGTAGCTTATAGCTGAATTCAAATATGTATTAGTGGAACTAGAATGTTGGTTTTGCTATTGTAACATGATTCATATCAACTCTCTGTGACGAATAAAATAAATAAAATATTGATTGTGAATGTTGTGTGTTATCTATATTGATTATATTTTATAGAATATTATTGGATTATTGTTATACTTATTTGAGTTATGTTGATAAATCCTACTTAGCAAGACACTTGTTTTTATCGGATAATTAAGGTTGTAAGACTCCTCGTGTTCTAGACTTTCCGTCCTGATCTATTCTTCGATCAAATGTTGGAATCTTCAAATTGAAATTTTTTCAATTGATTTATGAATTTGTTACCTATAGGATTGGTATCTGTGATGGTTTTGGTCCCTCCATACCCTACTTAATCATGAAAATAGGATGCAAAGAATGGTAATAAGTAACATCTTGTCCTTTAGTTCATAGGTTCCCAACCTGTGGGTCGCCAACTTATACAGACAACTAAAAAAATATTCACTAAATTGCAATTTTTATTTATAATGGTCTCTTGAAGTTTGAAGATTTTCATATATATTTTTAAAATTAAAATAAGTGTAATCCTGGTACGCTATTCTCTCACAGTTGGTTGAAACATGTGGCGCAGAGTTTGCGGGTAACGGTTAAATATCTCCATTGTTTGAGGCGCTCCTAAGCAAAATTCAACGTGTGACTGTCACGTATTCTTCAAAATATATTTTGTGATTCGCTCACTTTACCAGATGCACCGGTGCACACGCATCGCTTTTTTATTTAAAAACAAAAGTAAGAAACCAATTAAATGTTGAAAATGACATGAGGTTGGCGTTAACCAAAACTCATCCGCGAATTTTGAGACTGATTAACAACATGCAATTTCAACCGTCTCATTAAATTAATTATTCAACATACATAATTTGAAATAAAATTAAACTAAAAAAATATTTTCGGTGGTTTTTTTAATTACCTCTTTAATTATCATAAATGACTTTTGGATTGTATGGGGGTCGCGGGTCACATGGATTTTTTGAAAAGGGGTCGCCACCCGAAAAAGGTTGGGAACCTATGCTTTAGTTGGTTGGGTAACTAGAAGTATTCAAAGATTTTTTTAAACTGAACAATAAAATAAAGTAGTAGAACTTTAAACTGTCTTTTTTAAAATGTGTATTGCCACGGAATGAACTAAATTAGTCAGCTTGGTGAAGTCCTTTTTTCAAGTAAATTTTAATATATTATTTATTTTAAAATTTTACAGTGCACCTTTTATACCATAGACAGCATTGCTGAACGCACAACCTGCTGAGAATAAAAGCGGCGATTCGTCGCCTATCCACGTTTTTGTTGTGAAATGAAGTTCCGGTATCGTTGCCGGTGTGTCAACTGAAACGTTGCAAGCTGATTGGTCGGCCATCTCTGGAGAGACATGGAAGGGGCCAAGAAGTTGCATCCCAATTCACTGTATGGGTAAGTACGCAAGAAAAGGTCAAGTTAATTTTACATACACTAGTTATATGATTGGGATTGCTGAATGAATGGCTTGCATACTGTTGAATATACCACTTCAATCACCCACCAACTCAAAAATTTTACATAACAAAAAAGAAAAGGAAAAATAGGGATAACTTATTGAAAAAAAATGTATTCCGTCAAAACCTAGAGTGCCTTTTTATTGCTGCAGTGTCATTGAACTAAATTCATAAAAATATCACAAATCTCTTTCTTTCGATAAATTTATCAGGAACTTTGTGGAAATTCATATTAAATATTAAATATAAAATTAAATTTGACATGAAATTGGAATTTGACAATCAGTGAAGTGTTACAAAAAGTATCATGTAATTTGTCTCTTTACAAAGCATCTTGATCAGATATCTGAGAATGCTTCTCGAAAAGGCGCAACACGTGTCACTTTTTGTAACACAATCAAACAAACATCAAATTTGATTTTATATTAAAAATTAATTTCCACAAAGTTCCCCGTTTCTGTAAAATTTTATTTACATTGTCAATAAGTATATTTGAAACAATTGTATACATAGCTCAGAGTGAGAAATAATTCTGTTTTATTATAACTTAGTTAATAAAAATAATAAAACATTTTTAGTACTTTTCCCACATAAAATTTATTAAATCAGGACCGGTTTCGCTCATGGTGAGCATTGTCAACTGATAACTTAGTTAAGTTCCAGTTTTGTTAATATTTTAAATGTCATGTGTAAGTAATTATTAATATTTTGGTTCAAAAAACTATTGATACATTCTTAATTATTTACTGGATCTTTGCTGTAACTGTTGTAGATTCTCTTTAAATCTAAAAGTTACTTAATGATTAAATTCGTCATGAGTTTTTTGGTAATAAGTTGCAAGTGACATATACAAATTATATACCGCGTATGTTGCTGAAAATTGAATTTTAATCTGTAGCCCAATAACATTACTGCTATAAACTCACGCTGATAAATAATAAATGAATTTATTGATCTCGCAGGTTTTTGTTGGCATGTTGTTTCATTATCTGAAGTGTAGTATTAAATAGAGATTTTTGAATATGATAAATGTTGATATTACGTGTTCTACATGATAAGTGGTTTATTCAATTCGCTTGTCTAATGGTGATAGCTGACAAAGTGTAACACCGCATTTTATTTGTTTGATAAATATTGAAAATTAACTACTGCAATATGTGAGTAAATTTATAGTAAGTTTAATTCTTGATACGGAAAGAAAAATAGCAATGTATTTTAATTCTACAGTATGCGCCATTTGATTCTACGCACCTCGAAAATCATAGAATTTTGCGATTTAAATTTAATTCACACACATATTCACAAAAGTAATTAATACATCTATTAGAATACTACATAATACATCATTTTAAATAATATCTTGCAATAGAAGTCCTGTTTTTATCAACAAGTTCTCAGAAAATGGATTTCTAGGGGATTACGGCCAACACGACCGTTGTGTTTGGGGTTGATTTATGGCGGGTAAACAATTCACCGAACCTTTTTTTTGTGTTAGAAGGAAAGATTAGATGTCAAGTAACATTTTAAATGAAGTAAAACAATTTTATGGCTGCGCATTTTTTTTTAATATTTTGTTACATCTCCTTTGGCCTCAATTACCGCCAACATCCTTCTGGGAAGAGACGCATACAAATTTTTTGAAATTTCTTCGGTGATTTCATTCTCCCATACTTCCGCTATATTTTTTTTAAGTTCTAGTAAATTCGTTGCCTTTTTATTTCGCAATTTTTGTTTAATTATGGCCCACAGGTGCTCTATCGGATTCAGATCGGGACTGTTGCCTGGCCAATCCAAGGACGTTATTCCCCAACGCTCCTTAGCTTCGTTAACCTGTAATAGAGGACAATATTTTACGTCGAATGGTGAAAATTAGAACGAAAAAAACCTTAAAAAAACCAAAGGGTTACTCACATAGCGGGATCGATGGCAGGGGGCTGAATCGTCCTGGTAAATCGGATCCGGGTGATGTTGTGTTAGGTCCTCGATAGTTGGCAAGACAAACTTTTTAATAACTTTTTTGTATTTTTTCCCGTTCATTATGCCATTAATGAAGTTTAGCGGCCCTAGCCCATAAAATGTCATGCATCCCCATATCATAACATACGGGAATGCTTCACCGTGCGACATTATGCATTTCGGATGAAATCGTTCCCCAATTCGCCGTCGCACAATCTGCCGACCGTCCGATCCAAACAAATTAAATTTACTTTCATCGGAGAAAATAACTCTTTTCCATTCATTTTTCGGTCCAATTTCGATGACATTGGGCCCACTCGAGACGTTTTTTTTTCATTTTCTCCGTAAGTAACGGTTTTCCCGCACTAATTCGGGCCTTAAAACCCAGCTCCGTGATCCTCCTCTGCGTGGTCCGCAACGAAATATCGGTTGACAACGAAGATTCGATCTCTGACTTTATTTCTGGAGCCGATTTAAAACGATTTTCTAGCACAATATTTTTTTTATTGTGCGGTCGACCTCGCTGAGTCGTTACTCGCGCCCTACCACCCCCTTGAAGTCTCTCTATCACCATTGTTTCTCGATATTTTTTCATGAAACAACGTATCGCACCCTCACTGAACCCCACTCGACGAGATATTTCACGCATGGAAATATTCTCCTCCACCAAAGTCAATACTTTCGACTTGATCGCAATCGACATACGCTTTTCACTCGACATGTTTATTTGACAAACTTCACACGATCACGGCTAGCGAACAACTGACCTGCTTTCTGGTCGTAAAATTGTGTCGAACTATAACCAATAGTATCCCGAATATCCCTTAAAAAACTTACCCGAAAAAAATAACGGATTCTAAGAAAAAAACGCAAAACATTACAAAACATCGGGGTGCGTAGAATCAAATGGCGCATACTGTACATAAATCATCAATCAATTAATTCTTGATAGTATTTATTTTACTACTGATTTTTAGAATTTTGTGGTTCTTACCGATTCAATCTCTCTAGACTTACTGGTTTCCCCAGCTCCAAAAAAATATTTACGATGATGCCTGCTTAGCAATAGATGTTATTTTTTCAAACAATATTCAAACTATTAAGATTTTGTTATGAATTGTACTGCCATGTGGCTGACTCATTACACAAAATATTTTTGGAAAAATTCTTTACCTGTTACTGGTCCCAAATCTCATTAATCTTACCTACCTGAAGATAGCCCACGCCTCTCTAAGTGTGGGCTCATGCAATATTCCATTAGCATGCAGTAAAAATTTCAAATTATATTCAGATGAATGTAAAGAAAGCATCACTTCTCAGCGTTAAAAGAATTCTCTTAGAAATAAAAAAACCTCTTGTTCTTCGAGGGTCTTAAGAGGCATATCTTTTTTATCTCTGTGATCATAATTTATTGCCCGATATTAAGATAGCGGTCTCCTCTGATTTGTTTTATACAGACTCCGAATTTTGCTGTGAAAATTGTTTGATTTAACCTAACCCAACCATATTGTATGCAAACTACTGATAGTCAAGTCATGTCTACTGTAGAAAAAATTTCATATGGTATTAGTAAATATTAAATCTACAATTGCTTTTGAAACTTTATAATTTTGTAAAAATACTCCCCTCCCTGCATTGTGTCTACGGAAATCTTTTATTCACTAACATTGCCTGATTTGATAATGTCAATTTGAGATATTTTAATTCTTGAATAATCTTACCAGTTTGCTCGTATTTTATTTGGACTGAATTTATTTTTGCAGGACTCGCGGCGATATTCAACAGCCTGCGTTGTCAGCGTACGAACGCAGCAATGGGCACGCTGGCGGAGGCAGAAGAAGCCCTGACCTCGGACCTGGAGGGGTAGGAGGAATGCCCTTGCAGCAGCAGCAACCGCCAGCAGATCTCAATGATGCACATCATCAGCATCTTATGCAGGTAATAAAACTTTCATTTATTGTATCGTCATATACTTTGTAAAAAAAAGAAATCATAGCTATTTCTTCGACGCAATCATCAGAACTATGGTTAAATACAGTTCAAATATTTAAGAATAATTTATTCAAATCAGTTCCCTTTTCTTATATTGGCAATAATTTCATTTAGGGTGGGGATTATCAAGTATCTGGAATTCCTGAAGCGGAGTATGGTGGAATGTATCTGCCTCCAGGAGCCCAGTACAATCATATGGGACACATAGCTGTAGCACCATCGCAAAAATATCCGCATGTAAGTTTCCACTTTTTTTATTATACAATTGTATAAATATACAGTGTGATGTATGACCTAACATTTAAAAATACTAAATGGGCCTAGACAAATCATTCTTAATTTTTCTTTTTAATTGCCTTGAACAATTTTTTTAAGGAATGACTGGAAAGAATGTTGTTATGTTTGATTAATCTTTAAATACTTTGCTGCTCATTCGTCAGGAAATTTAGTGATTCTTTGGTCAATTCATCTTTGTAGATGATGGGAGATGCAGGCGGTTATCCTCACTATCAGACCTATTCGCACTATGGAGGCAATCCTTACGGTGCGGCGCCCCAATATTTGTCAGAGGCTTCACCGCAGATGGCTCAATATATGGGACAGGTAATAAATTGTCTTATAATATTTCTCAAACAATGTGTAGAAATGACGTGCCTATGTATAATTAAATATATTGCCTTTCTCCTAAGAATTGACACACTAAACAACTTAAAAGTGATATATCCTAATAATTGAGTATTTTACTGATTATCAAATATACTTTGGTTTTTAGGAATATGTTGAAAGAGCAAGATCACCTCCTTCTCCGAGTTCAAGAAGTGCATCTCCGTCTCCCGGAATGATGGGGGGAGTTCGCATACTTCCGCCATCACCTAATCCTTCAGGAGCTCCTCACCACCAGCTGCATGCCATGCCGCAGACGAGGTAGACAATCGTTTTGTGATTTACCCCTAATATCATAACCATTAAGTTTCAACAAATAACATTAGCAGACGTGGCGGACTGTTAAGATTATTCAATTTTTACCAAACAAATTATCACTATGTTTGATAATGAAAGTTATTTTCCACTCTTGTCACCGCATGAAACACTTCAGCATATTAATATTTTGTTGAATGAATATTTACAAATTTATTTATCAACATAAATCTTATATATAAATTAAATATTTTAAAACAAACATATCTGAGTGCATATGGAAAAGGGTGTTAAGTTTTAAAGATAGAACAATGAATCGAATAAGCAAAAATTATTACAATGCACATATGCCTATGGAAGAAACCAGTTGAATCTATGCGGCTGAAATTGTAAATTTTACATTGGAACTTCACATTTTTCATTAATGTTACCATATCTATCAAATCTTGTTTTGTGTTTTTTTTTTATTACATAATATAAATAATGAATAAATTTTTAGGTATGAGGATGTAGATCAATTAAGCAGATTAGTAGGATCTGAGCACTATTGTGTGGCTCCTTCACCGAGACCCTCCCTGGCCGATCAATATTCAGGAGGTCCAGTCGGCGTTCCGCCTCCTACCGATGGTGGAGTACCTCCGCATCAGCTGCATGTCTATGGATATGTTGCCCCACAGCAGAACTACCCAATGCCTATGTCTTTCAAGGTATGTTTCTAACTTTTGTTAGCCTTTTGTCATAAAATATCTCAATCTGGTCAGTAAAGCAACTTCAAATTCATTAATGAGAGTACAATCTGATCCTGTGTTTATTTACAGGATTCCCAAAACGGCTTGAGCTTGGGTAGTGCAGGAGGTCAATCGATGTACGGAGATGAAGAAGAAATGCAGAAGCAAATGGCTGGAATGACGATGGGTGAGCACACGCTGTCTGATAAGTTAAAATACCTTTACACGCCCAGTAGTTTTGTACGAAACTCGAAGATCTCATATATTTAAATACATTTATTGTACAACATTTTTTTATACTTTTCACTTGTCAATGTAATCATTAATGTTTTTATTAGAAATGCTCGGAGGACCGGGCGGAGTGGGAGTAGGAGTGGACGCGCCGCGTCTGCAATGGCGTGATCCCAACCTACCTGAGGTGATCGGCTTCTTGGAGAGTCCGAGCGCAGTGGTGAAGGCCAATGCGGCCGCCTATCTTCAACATCTCTGTTATATGGATGATCCTAATAAACAGAAAACCAGAAACTTGGGTAATATTTCAATCTAACAATATTCAATTGCAATTAAACTGTAAAAACCAATTGCACATAGATGAAATTATGTCTGCTAATGATAACATCAATTTACAAAAATAAAACAATAAGTTTTTCTGTTTTACAGGAGGAATTCCACCTCTAGTCCGACTGCTGTCCCACGAGAGTGCAGAAGTGTGTCGCAATGCATGCGGAGCACTGCGTAACCTTTCATATGGCCGACAGAATGATGAAAATAAAAGAGCTATCAAGCAGGCCGGAGGAATATCTGCGCTCACCACATTGCTGAGTAGGGCTCATGATGTAGAGGTATGAGACATTTTATTTTGATGGACAGTTTGCAGTGGATCCTATCTTGCTGCTGTTAGATTCAATTTATGTTGGCAAATAAGTAAAAGTTTTATTGTTTCAAGGATAAAACTGCAATTTATTTTAATTATCATTGCAACCTATTTCATAATATATGTTAATTTTTTTCAGGTAAAAGAACTTGTGACCGGGGTGATATGGAACATGTCTTCGTGTGAAGACTTGAAGCAGTGCATCATCGAAGAAGGCGCTCAAGTGATAGTATCGCAGGTCATAATTCCACATTCCGGATGGCATGCTGTCAATCCCGGAGACACCTATTGGTCTACAGGTAGAATATTCTTTTAAATTCATGCAGGCCGCAAGGGCAAATTTCCTGCAAAGCACCTAAAACAGTGACTCAAAATAGGGGCAGTAGGACTTAAAGTGAAAATTGATAATTGCACTATTGCTCATGGTTTTATATATTTTTTCCAACCTCATAACTCTCGCACTCCGTTATTGTATATATTAAATGAATTCAAATAATCGAGCTAGAGTTTCCCTTTGCAGTATTCCGAAATGCGTCTGGTGTTTTGAGGAACGTGAGTTCTGCTGGGGCTCCGGCTAGGCGGCGCCTGCGAGCTCTTCCAGGACTGGCCGAAGCTCTTCTTCATGTCGTGAAGACAGCTCTGGCCCAAGACAGTATGAGTAGCAAAATTGTTGAGAACTGCGTCTGCACACTCAGGAATCTCTCATACAGGTAATATTACTAGGAAGGTTACCTACTACATATTAACACATTTTTTACGGGGCTTTTTAATTACTATGGTAATAAAGCACAAATTTGTGCACATCGCAAACAATGGGTTGAAGATATTAAGAAACTTAAAATTCGATAATACAGCTTTTGATTGTATTCATAATCATAATTTCCACGCTTACTGTGAGTAAGTTGGTGATCATGATTCTTGCATTACATTTAATATTCACGCCACTCAATAAAAAACCGTGCCACCTTTCTTCGAATTATGAAAGGATGTTATTTTTCGTTATATCGTAATAAATAGAGGGATTAAAAATAATTGGATTGATATTGATTGCGGACAAACCCATTAAGAATATGTGGGAACACTAAAAACCGAAAATACATGAAGCCACAATTCATTAAACAAACAAATCTCTAACAAAAAAAGCAATGCTTGTCGACATGGCGTATTTATTATCTTTAATTGACGTGTCAAATTAAGAGCCCTGCGACGAACTCATTCGATGGTCGTTGTCACTTCGAAACATACATATATTACTCGCTTAATTACGGGAAACACATAAATAATTTAATATCGAGACATTTATCACCAAATGTTTTTTTTTTTTATTTTTTTTTTAAATATTTGGCATTACAGCTTGCGCCAATGCACCAAATATTCTGAGTTATTAAAGTCACACGAGATTAACTTTCGATGGTAAATAATGTATCAGTTGTGCACAAATCAACGATAAATAACATAACACCCAGCCCAAGATCTTTTTTTCAATTGAAAAAATCTAACCTTGCGGGGATTGAACCGGGCCCCGATGCTAGGACAAAGCTCTTGCCACTAGACCACAGGGACCGACCTGTTCAACACACATACACCTAGGGAGAGATTATTATTTATGATTTTTTAAAATCTTTTTTAAGAGTTATAAATTTTGTAGAAAAGATAACGACAAATACATCACAATCTTTGCACATGAAACTTGTTAAAGTTTTTTTTATTTTTCTTTGAATTACATTTGAGCATTGTGCAAATCACAAATCAGAACTAAATGTTTTAAATATTGAATACACCCAATAATTTTTTAGTAAACACAATAGTCGACACAATTAGAATAAATACACGATAGTTTTTTATTTAAATGTGTCCCTCAATAATCAGTATAAAAACATTAAATAAAGATCGCTGAAAAATAAATATAATACCAGCGCAGTGCCCTGTTATATGTGAACTGCGCGAAGTTGCGAGTTCGCAGCTTTCAAGCGAATAAAGCGCACTGACGGGGTAAAATCGAAAAATTGTAGCTGTTCGAGAAATCGATGTTTTTATATTTAAATCTATTATTTCTGACAATCTCAAGGAGTTTGTGGTAGCAAGATAGATAAGGCAATATTTTAAAACAATAATCACCCCTGTGTGCAAGAGATTTATCGTTTAATCATCAGTTGAAAGTTCCCGTCACACAAGTCGTGACAGACAGCGTCTGGGCCTTGTCTTTTCCGGTTAACATCTGTGACGTTCGTCCGCCACGGGTTAAGATATAAATTTTTTCATACTATTAGCTTTACCTACAATGATTCTTACAACTAATAAATTTGATACTTTTGTTGCTCAAACATGTTTTTATGGTGTAGTAATTTTATTTTATTTTATGTAGATGTCAAGAAGTTGAAGATCCTGCTTATGACAGGCGGCAGCTTGAAACGACTCCACAAACACAAGCCGTTGCAACAAGGTCAACAGCGCCACCCACCAAAGGTTCATTATACCCTCATGCTTATTTTTACTACAGGATATATTTTTATTGCACTATTAATGGTGTAAAACCATATCGTCGGGTCTGCGGTTGAGTGTCAACGTTATTAGCTTCCATTGCAGAGCTCGCGGGTTTGAATCCCAGTTCGGGCAGTTACATCTTCTGATTAAATTATTGGTTTCTGTTTGAAGACATGGATGTCTGCGTTGTCTAAAATTTATTCCCACACTCAACCGATCGCAAAAATGGAACATTGCAACAGCGATTAGCTAACCATAAGTCCTGTCCTAGACCTATCCTTCTATCCCTCCTCCGTTCAAAAAAAAGAGGTTGAGATACTGGGTAACAAGCAGTTCTCTTAGAAAAAACTTCTGCTTAGATAAACTCAATTGAGTCTATACTCAAAAGAGTGGACATGATTAAAAAAAATTGTTGTAAATATATATAATATATTGAATTTCTACTATAAAATGTATGGTCCGTCCTCTGTGTAATATCATTGGACATTTCGCGAGTACGCAATTTTTTTTCACTTATAAATATTTGTGGACCTTTTTTTTTGCTTTTGAACTTTGGCAATGCAAAAATACTCGTCTAAAAATCTGTGTCACACAGAAACCGACCTGTAATTTCAAAACACTTTCATTCTAGGTGACAGTTTAGGTTGCTTTGGTGGCAGTAAGAAAAAGAAAGAAGGCCAGTCAGGGGCGTCCTCCGCGTCCACTAGTCCACACGGCCGGGGTCCCGGAGACGTCTCCTCCGATAATGTTACACACAATAATGGACGAGACGATGGCCCACAACAGATGGCACAGCAGGTTCCCAAGGGCACTGAAACACTTTGGAGCCCCGAAGTGAGCCTTACTTATTTGAATATTTAACATACTTTATTTATTTGCCTAAAAATATTTAAATAATTTTAGTAATATTGTACATATTCTCTTTTCATCTTTACACTGTTATCAACTGTTGAAGAAAAATAATTCTATGAGCGTTGATAAATGGATATATTTGTAAATGTTAACCCTTATGCAACTATACTCAATTTGGGTTCTATGAACTTGTTTGTTAAGTTAAGAATAGAGACTTGAAAAAGTTGCTAATTTTTTGTATTCATTCTACAGGTTGTTCCGTTATACCTGGCATTGCTGCAGCATTGCTCGAATCCGGAGACGTTGGAAGCGGCAGCCGGTGCATTGCAAAATCTAGCAGCTTGTTACTGGCAACCCAGTATCGAGATTAGAGCCGCTGTTAGGAAAGAAAAAGGTAAAAATTACTTGGGCATCACCAATATTGACATCATTTATTTTATACCAAGTTCATTTTATCCTCCCCCTCTCAAAAGAGTGGTTGAGGAAATGACATCAGTCAATAGTTTCTTCAGCCTGTATATCTGAAATTGTATGATTTCTCTTGAACATTGTTTGTCTTTTTAAAGGATTGCCCATCCTTGTGGAGTTATTGCGCATGGAGGTTGATCGTGTAGTGTGCGCAATAGCTACAGCCCTTCGCAACTTGGCTATTGATCAGCGCAACAAAGAGCTTATCGGAAAGTATGCCATGAGGGACCTCGTTCAAAAACTTCCCAGCGGCGTTCCTCAGCACGACCAGGTTAGTTTTAAAACACTTATTTTTATTAAATTCTACATAAATAACTCAGTGCCATGACCATAGACAAATAGAATGAAATAATTGTAACAATTTTTTTTTTATTCATTATCTAATCATCATACCTTAATATTAGATATTAGACAGGCTGCACCTTAGCTCTTCTTCAGGCTGCAGTTTGTGTAGAAAATTTGTTTTCAATATAGTAGAAGCTGGAAACCCCGATTTGCACGTGTTTGTTTTTGCAAAGAGTAGAAGTTTGTTGATTATTTCGCTTACTAATATTGGCTTTTCAATCAGAATGCACACAAAGCTCAGTGCGTTTGCTGCTGTCATGAAGTTCCTCATCACTTAGTATTTCAATGAATTGTTCTTCAATGTTACTAATATAGAAAACCTATTATGTTAGTCGTTCATTTTATTACATCAAGAGAATATTGATTCGTTGAAAATACTTCACCACCCACTAAATATTCTTATCACCCATAGGCGACAAATGTTCCACTTTATTATGAATCATTCAAAATTATGAATTATACAGTTACAATCTGTTGTTATGTGTCACAAGTATTTGAATCATTGGTTTTTGTTACACAGGGAACATCAGACGACACGATAGCAGCGGTCCTGGCAACATTAAACGAAGTGATCAAGCGCAATGCGGAATTCTCCCGGGCACTTTTGGAAGCCGGCGGTGTCGATAGACTCGTTTCAATTACCCACAATCGCACTAAATACACACCGAGGGTTCTCAAATTTGCAGGTAAAATACCATTTCAACATCTGCTGTCTCGCAAAATTTGAATCTCAATCGACCATGAGACTAAGTTACCTTAATCAAGCACCCTCAGTCAAAATCCTTAATTATAAGCTACCTTACATCTGTATGCAACAAAAGTTTGTCATATGCCGAACCACATTATTCTAATAATGATCAAAATTACTTTCTTTGTAAAGCTTTACTACTTGATTTGGGTTTAATACTTTTGAATTATTATATGTGGAATATGCATAAATGATCATCGCCTAGTAAAGATATTTGTAAACTGTACATTGACCAATGCCAATTACTTTTCTAGGTCAAGTGCTGTTCACGATGTGGCAACACCAAGAGTTGCGCGACGTTTACCGCAAGCACGGCTGGAAAGAACCCGACTTTGTCAGCCGTGGGTCGACAGGATCCGCAAGCGGAGGAGGCCGCGCGCCCGGATCACCTGGAGGCGGGGCTCCGGGAGCCAACAGTACGCTCAGTCGGCCGATGGCTTCGCAGGGTGGCACTCGCTACGAGGACAGAACTATAAAGAGAACTGGAAATCAACACAGGCATCAGGTATGTCCAATTATATATTTTTCTAAATCCCCTATACATGTGCAACTTTAATATCTATATGTATTTTTATTTGATAATTTATCCTAAATACATTAGTGAAATATATGGCTCATTGGCAACAGCTGCAATGTCACGTATTGCACTTCTCATTTATACAGTGAATGATATCATATTTTTACACTATTATAATTTAAAATAAAGTATTGAAAATTTTTCACATTGAACTTATGCACGTTTCTAAATATTTTATTAAATGCTCTCTTGATATACAAACTTTATCTAATATCGCGTAAATTATGACAGGGCGACGAAATACCGATGTCCGACATGAACTATGCGGAGAACGCCGGAAATCCTAATGGCAGAGCAATGCAACCGGGAATGCCATCATCGCAGCAGCCGCAGCCGGGACGTTAAGTTGTCATTTCAAATATTCTGTGCCCGGTGACGATTGAAAAAAAAACTATTTCGCTTCACTGAAGACACTAAAATATGTGACGTGCTAACTTTCTACATTATTAAATACAGTGCAAGAACTACAATAGTATAAGTGCATTTTTTAAAAATTACATGCTTTCAAAGTGTGCATTTTTTTAACGAGAGAGGTATTTATTTATTCTAAAATATTTTGAGTAATTTTCTGGCAGCCGTATGACGATCAAGTTATATCAATCGTGTTGTAATATATTATAAGAAAAGAATATGGATCGGGTCGCCGCTTCATCAATTGAAACAAAGCGTTCGTTTGTTTGTTGAAAAGTGACAAGACAATATTCGAATATTAAAATTAAAATTGCGAGTGTTAAAATATCGTTATTCGGATGCCTGCGAGAGATGGAGCGGCCGCGCATTAAGGATTCATTAGAGGCGGTCTAAAAGCATTCATTAAGTAAACTTATCGCAAAATTTGGACAGTCTTATTTTCATTGTGCATATTATTAGACTTGTCTGACAGTGATAGATGAGTATTACGAAGGGACATAAAATATCAATAAATTAAACATCCGGATGAGCAGTGGCTTAAAATTTAAAAAAAAAAACCTTATAGCACAATATACCCATTTATTGTGTGACATTCGACTTTCTTGGGCGAAATTGACACGAATCGAGTGATTAAAAATAGACGGCAATTATTTGAATTTCAATTATTTGTATTCCTTAAAATGTGATTGAATGCATTATCGGTGTAATTTAAAAAATTGACATTCGAAAATATATTTATTGATATGGCAGCATTTGAATTATTAATATCGTATTTATTATATTGGGCTCCTTTAGAGTTGAGCGGTAAATTATTTAAATGCGTTCACGGCATTATATTGTAAAAAAATATATAAATATTTATATTACGTGAAAATTTACTATTATTGTGTGGGCACATTGTAGCTGAATCGATTGAAACGAGTTTGATATACGTTTTTCAAATGGCTATCGTTGAACGCTTACGATTTGAGATTTTCACTCGGGTTAAGTCTTTCTCTTCCTAATAGTATCCCTATACCTATTCCTATAGACTGAAAGAGCACGATCTCGATTTTTACACACGGCAAATTTTGGTGTGAACTCTAAAGTAAATAATCATTAATTTGGCCTGTTTTTACCTGTTATGGAAGTAAAAGATTACTCTTGTCGAGGCCGAAGGTTATTTTCAATCATATTTTTACGTAAACGAGTACTTATAGATGTTACCGTCATAGAAAAATGACTTATTTAAAAAATATTTTAGGAGTGGATGACGTTAAGATCTTGTTTTGAATGAAGTTAAATGAAAATTAATCGCTTGCATAGAAAAAAGCTTCTCCGGTTTGTACTGCATTTTGCATTCAATTATCAATTGTGTGAAGTGTCAGAGTTTGTTTTATTGCTAGCTGTCACTTCTGTAAAATTTAGAATTGAGTTTGGAATGTTTGAAATTTTAAATTGTAAAATATTGTACTCCGGCGGCAACTTTGTTACGTTTCAGGGCAGCTGATTTTTAATATTTTTTTATCACATTTATTTGTCCATAGCAATATCATCATTATCGACTGTATCTTATGAGGTATTTTAGATTTGGTATTTCTTTGTGGGACAATTCCATCTGCGGCTGTAAATATGTTTTTTTGTGTATTCATAATAAATATAAATTATTATTATTATTACGCAAAGAAATATTAATATAGTGTAAATCGTACGCGCACTCTTAGATGAGAATGTAAAAGATCTCAAATGACCGTGAATGAAATCGCTCGGCATCTTTAGTGGTCTATATGTTATGATTATTATATATCTTCATTTGATTATTGTTACTTTTACCTTCTTTGACATTAAGTAAAACAGACAACCGCATTAAAGTTTAGTATTACAGTTTATTCTGCTATATATGTTTTGTTTTATTGACTTTCTGGAACTCTAATATCTCTTTCGTAGAGACATACTTGACAAGATTTACTAGTCGGTCAAAGTAGAACATTGATCGACAGCTACAGCTCGCAAACTTGCCTGGATATTTTTAATATCATTTGATATCAAGATATAGACCCAACAACTTTTCATTTCTGGTGTATTATATTTTGGTTCATGGAAAGATACTGTAGAATAAATGAGATATTGAGTGGAAGAGAGACCTTAACTCAAAAATGAGGTACTGGGATAGATGCATTCAATGTTCACTGATGACATTATATTTGGTAGAACATATTTTTCCAATCCACATCTATTTTTGAAGTATAATTGACGTTTTTGTGCATTATTTCTTATCTCGAATATTCATTGGAATATGAAGACAGTTGCTGAAATAATGAAGCTATGCAAGATTATTACAAAATCACATTACTTGTATGGGCAAAATATGTGTTATTTTAAATATATAAATCAGGGAATCTTAAATATTATTATGATTAAAAATATTTGAATGTTCCAAGAAGTACAGTTGTCATATTATATATGTTTTGATTGTTTAGCGGTTAGGAGATTTGTCAGCCATAAAGAATAATATATTAATTATAGCAAGTATTTGCACCATTTTCATCACCCACACACACCTAGATGTTTATTAAAAAGTTAATACATATTTATAAATTTTTTAATCGAATCACATTTTGGGTCTTATCCTTTTTTTTCGGGAGACCCAAATATTCATTCATTACAGGCAGAATCCACAAATTAACACTATTGTGATAATGCCACTGACACCATTGCCAGAACGGATTCCAATCTTTTGAAATTCTCATGCGGATGTGACACAGTTCAAGTTTAATTAATTCAAACAACCAGGGAATTAACCATTCTAAAAAATCAAAATGGTCACTTATCAGGTCTCCTGAGTTCTGGTAGCTTTATTCCCTTCTGCCTAATTTATTAAAACCATTTTCTCATATAAAGTTGATCATTTTCAATGATAATTAAAAATTCATCAATTTTCTTTATTGCACATCTACTTTCACTATGTTCAAATTGTGTAATAAGTGAAAAACCTGTATTTAATTCGTTAAGCATGGTATATGGTTAGAATTACTTACATTTATACCCCTAATCATGGGTTGCATAGAGGCTTATCATTTCTCTCTGATTATTGCAAATTCATCCACAGTAACACCACTGAGATGATTTACTTCTTCATGTCAGGTGACGCAGTATAATCAAATTAATTCTCTCAATACCGACACCGACCATTCAAATAAATTCTTCCATTCTATTCAAAATTTTATATCCTTAGCAAACTCATTCAGTATTTTACACTGAGGACATATTCTTCCAATAAAAAAATTCATAATGGCAAAGAGATCATTACATTTTGATAATATATATTATAAATGTCAATTTTTACCAGAAATTAAGTGCATATTATTTATCAAAACATCAAACCGATCCTCTTTTGATTGATTAAAACACAGGCATATGATATTGGTCTAAATTCATCTAATGTTAACTTATTAATAGGAAATCAAAGTCTGAATTTGTAACATTTTTTAATACTTACAATATAATTGATAAAATAATTTGTTTCATCCTGAATATTTATTTTGCACAGAGAAGGTTTAAAGTGTGCTTTTCTATCTATTACTATCTGGTACTGTATTAGTTTTTTCGAGTTACTTGCAATGCTCTATTAGGCTCCTAATTTATTGATAATCAAGTCATTCGACAAACAACATGTTGAGCGAAATATTTGTAGCATTTTTTATCAACCTTAAATCACAGCAGTTCACTTAATGTGTATTTTAATGTTATTTTTGTACTGTTATTTTAGACACAATAAATGCATGATTCAAATATAATGTGATGCCCATTTGTGGGATTCTCACTTCATGCTTTGCATTAAACCTTCTTGTGTTGTTAAAACATTATATATAAATTGATTTATTCTCTATGAATTACATTTTTACTGTCATTATGTTTTTTTTGTTGTACTGCTACATTACAATGCGACATATTGTGTCGAAATGGAAGGCAAACAATTTAGATTGGCCTAAATGAGTATTTTGTGATATTTCTAATAGTTTCTATTAGCTTTTATTTTTATTTTATGGTAAAGTGATAACAGCGACATTGTAAATGTGAACATTCATAGAGAATCGATTAATTTCTCTGTAGACATTAAAAACATATTATATATCAGTAGAAAAATAAAGCAGTATATAAAAAATACTAAAAATATATATTATTATTTATATGTAAATTTGATATTATAAATATGAAATGAATTATCAGAACGAAATAACTATGTCCAGTAGGATTATTATTCATTATAAAGAAACACTTAAATATTAAATATATGTTATGATATACACATGTAATATATCTTTACATACAAATGCAATTAAATAGTAAATAATCACAATTGGTAAGTTTGGGCTTTTCCATATACTCGATTACCATACTATAGAGATTGTATAACTAAATAGATGATGTTGAACTCCTTTTCACGTACAGACTATAAATAGACTACCATACTTCTCGGTTTGACTGGGACTGTTTTGTTTCAAAGATATGGTCTTGGCTAGGCATATTGTCTATTATTATATGGGTCAAAAAAGTCAAAAGGTCCAGCCTTACAAAATGGCAATACAAAAACCCCACATTTAACTTAAGCCTAGTATGCAGCGTCACATCAGGTGTGCAGCTACCACGCATGCGAATCTTGTCTAACTTCCACCAGGTTGCGTGGGTAATTTTCTTGAGTAAAAGTACTACTCCACTGTTTGTCTTAAGCAAACTCGAAATTGTCCGAGTTTGAGAAAAAACAATACGGTAATACTACTGATAAAACAATGCTTGAGCAAACTTAATATGCCCTGCCAAAAACCCAATATTTTCCACAAACTTTGCCGCAATGCAGGCTTTGACTATTTTCTCAAAGCAGTAATATAAAACTGTGCGTATATAAACAATATATAAATATTTTATTACCTATCCAGTTTTCAATTTCTGTAGTATTGCAATCCTGTTTGATTCTGCTCAATTTTCGTTGAAATCTGTTATATCCTTAAATGTGAAATGTTTGTTCCAACTGAAAATGTTCAACTAAAGAAAATTGCATTCACTGACAATAGTTTTTACTAACTTCTATATATTGGTTGATATCTGATAATTATGTATAGACTCCACCATTCCTCTTTTGTGTGTATTTGACAAAAAAATCTCTGTCTAAGTAAATAACATGCCGTATAAAGATAAAAAAAACATTGGTAGCAGAATAATTAAATTTTATTTCAAAACTATTTCATCTATTCATAAAGAACCTTATTATACTTGCCTATTAGTTGACAAATTTACTTAAATGTTAAATAATGATGTCGGAATAGTTAATGTATTTTTAAAATACATTGACCATTTCGTTATTTTAAAGACAACTAGAAAATTACCTTAGCTTTGAAACGAGTCAGAAATTAATCCCAAGTTCTATAAATTCTACTAATGCTTATAAATAGTTATCATTCGATTTCCAAAAAAAAACATCTTACTCTTAGTAATGAATATTGACAAAGTATTCTTGGCATTTTGTGATGATGTTTCTTTTCTTTAGGTATTTAGATACATAAATAATTATATGTAAATTTTCTTTCTTGAAATGCAGCCAGCCATTAGGTTTTAATTATTTAAACACTTAATTTAAAGTAAAAGAAATGCATTGTAATTATAGCTATATTTTTTATATAATTTTTTTTATTTTTAGGGAATATAAATATTAGTAATCATATATAGTAGAAATTATGTTTTCTTTTTGTTAATTAAATTTTTATGATAAGCAGATACATAATTATTAAATGTAAAATTTTATATTATTTCTTTTATATAAATGATTTTTTATTTGAATTATTTGGTTTTATTTATTTTTTCTTATGAATTTTTTAGCAATTGATTTATTCACTTATTTCAATACTGCCAGAATAAATCACTTTACACACCACAGGAAGAATACTGCACAACAATTAAACATGCTCTGGGCATAGTGAAATTGAAAACCCACATTTTTATCAGTCACTAATAAAGAGCACAGGTGGTACTTTTTTAAGACACCTAGAGGTAAATATGATAATTAAAATATTTCCGCGGTAAAGATATTTATTTAATGTGGATCCATAAGGGTTTCATTGAATGCATCTCATTTATAAGATCTGCTATTATTAACTGGAATATTGCGAATCGATAGAGAATGGTCACATTTTTTTACATTGCTACAAAATTTAATATTTTTTTACCTTCGTCTTGGAAGCTATTGCTGATATTCCCTGAAAACTATCAATAGTTCTTTGTACTATTTTAAGGAAATCTTTTCAGAGATGAATCTTCAATCTATCATCTGACTTGAGACTACTTGCAAACTCTTTCAGTAACAACGCTTTGGTAATTTTTAAAGTTCATTGAAACCCGGATTTATTGTTCTGGCATTCATTGATTTCCCGCATTTATCATTACCATTTTTTTACAATCCCAGCAGAAAGAAAGTTAAGAAACCCTAAAAAAAATTAAAGGTTCCACTAGATATAATACAGATAGCTACTGCAATCAACATAACCAAAATGCACTATAGATAAATATGATAACCACAACTGCTCATTTTATATTTTCCAAAGAAATGATAAGAAAAGTTAAATATAGGTGTTACCTGCACATCAATGTGACTTCATTAAATGGTTATTTATTTCTGCATAAACAGCTTTATTACTATCATTATTTACCACTTGATTTTTTATTATTTTAACACATATATATGATTTATTTCAACATTGTCAACTGTCATCGTGGAATTGTGTTTAAATTAAAATCATCAAAATAGTGTGCCACTAAACAATTGAAAGTGTGTTTGATGCATATCATAATGTAATTAAAATGAGTGGTGATGTTATATAATAGTACTTCCATTCGAAATGTTTTCTAGGTTAGGATCATATATTTTTACATTATTTCAGTTGTTAGAGAACATTTAAAATAAGAAATTAAAATGTGTAAAAGATTAATGAAATTCTTTTGTCATCTAATTTTTGTTGAAAAGTATTTGGCAATGGTTTCAACACTGCTAATTTCAATAACCTAATGAAACAAATCTTGGCAATATTTTGGCAACATTAAAAAAGCTCATGTTACATTTCCACAAAATGTTCTTACTGTCCTCAGATAAGCAATTGTGTTCCATAGAGCAGTGGAATATTTTCATCACATTTCAATAATTGGCATTGGTACATAATTAAAAATCTCTTTTCCAACCGCAGTATGGAGATTTTTTTATTTAATGCAAATTTAGCAAATAAGAAATATCTTACACAAAATGTTTTATTAAATTTGTAACATGATATATTATTTGAGATTTTTCATTGTTCTATAAAACCTTATAGACATAAAATAAGAAACTATAGATTTAATCAAATTAAGGATATATTAAAAATAATTTGTGTCATAAGTACATATATTTTGCCACATCTGTTTTATAACTATGGACCAACAATTTGAATTTTTTCAAGGATTTGAACAGAGGAATTATTTATTTGTTGGTGTATGTTGATATTTAGGAATCAAATGTTATTATACATTTTTTTATTTGAACAGGGTTGACAGATCTCTTTGGCCACTTTCATGACATTCGTTTTCTTTTGTTTTAACTTAAGAAGTTTTAAAGCTCAAAATATGTTGGAAAATTACTGAGAAATATTTCTTACTCCTTTCTAATACAAGTGTATCGGCATAACAAAAATGTCTACATTAGTACCAACGGTAAATTGTTTTTTTCTCTTCGTATTTTCTTGCAAAAATTAACAGAAATAATTATTGGAGGATTGAATAGAAATTTTTTCAGCATATTTAAACTTTATCACAATTAAAAAAATTGTATTGCTATAGTATTTTTATTGATTTATTTTGTTAGAATATACATAAGAACTAAAAAAATATAATGTTTAATGTTGAGAGTGTTTGTCAGCTCGGGGATTCCGTTTAAGGATAGTAAAGAAATATTCAATTCATAAAAGCATAATAGCAGTAATTATTATAATTAATAATTATTATTGAAACGATGTAAAATAATATACCAACCTCACCATTTACAATTACTAGTGAATAAAATATAAATAATCGGGTAAAGTTAGATTGTATTACATACATAATTAAAATTTTAAGGCTGTTTTATTTCAGAATATGCACATATTGAGAAATATTTTTAATTATGTTCTTAGAGGTTTCTATGAGTAGTTGTTTATTTCATATTATTAAATAATAACGTTAAAATAAATGATATGTTATGCTTTTGTCACATACGGCAGCTATCATGCTGAATGATTGTAAAATTATGAAGAAAAAATTTTGCAACCCCCCCCTGCCTGAATGCCTTGCTTTTAGATGCTACTTAAAAAAATATTTATTATAAATTATTGGCCTATAAAGATAGCGGTGGAGTCCATTACAACATCAACAATATCACTCGTACAGTTCATCTATAATACATTATAAATATTTAGTAATTATATAATTTTATTACCAAAGCAATAGTGGGATAAATTCCAACAACAAATAAATACCATATGAATTAATATGTACCTTTATAATTGTATGAAACAAATTTATGTTAACTCTTTCTCCTTTTTCAGGTAAAAAACATTTTATGTGAATAAAATAAATCAAAATATCTCTTTTTAGTAGGATACAAATAATATCAAACATAAAATAGTCAAAGGACCATGTTCTGCAACCCAAATTTTCTCACACTTACCTCACCTTAAATATAGATATGATCAACATTTGACGCTTTGCACAGCGAATAAATTATTCAGTAACAATACATTATTACTTAATTAAAACAAGCTCGTTTACAGATACCCTATGTGAATAAAACCACAAGTGTGATCCTTGATTTCAAAGGAAGGGGTTAATACAGAAGTATAAGCATTAAACATTGTATTAATCTGACCTAACTCAAAGTTATACTGCAAATATTAAGAAGTAAAAGAATTGACAAAAATTTGTTTCCGAAAATTCGGCATCCTTGCTTAAAGTGGGATTAAACCATGCTACCAGTTTGCATCATAGAAAACGAGAGGGACTTTTTCGCACAACTAAATACATATATGTTTAAATCTATTTTTACCCAATGATAAACATTTTAGTGTTCAGAATAATAATTTTGTTTGTGTGTATTATTTTACAACAACAGTTCTGCTGCAATTACTGTGTAGATATATTTATTTATGTACTTGTATCGTTATATATTACAAACTGTACACACATTATGAATGGACGCATATTAGACATAAACAATTGGGATTGTTCACAATGTGTGTACACTCTTTTATATTTAACTATAATTTTTATATAATTTACAAAGCGAACACTGCCAATTGACCATAAGACACGAGCACACAGTATACCTACATTATTATAGAATATAATATATTCTTAACGGTAATGATAATATTTCATAATTGATACACAACTTCATCGCTATTTTATATTGTAATTTATCACAAGCCGTATATCTATTGATAGTGTCTAAATAATATTAAAAGTATTGTTACAACTGGCCTATATGGTGTATCTATATAGTGATAAGAATTGAACTTATGATGTAATTATTATTTGTAACGATAGAACCGGGCCACACTGCTCAAAAAACTTACTTTAAATCTGTCATAACGTGGTCGCGAGCGTCATTCCCACATTCAGCCAATGAAATGATTCATATAAAAAGGACAGGTACTTACATTCGATTGTAATGAAATATAAATTTATGTCTAAGTAGGGGTTTAAAAAATTTTATACCACTTTATTTAATCACGTAGGTGTGTTTTTTATTGTATAACAAAAAATAAATCTAAACTATTTCCCATAGCAATCATTACATAAAAATTGATAAATTATCAAAAAAAAAATCTCTTTTAATACATAGGTCTTCATTGTAATAAATTTTTTATAACCCATATAAATAACTTTTGTTTGCTCATCATTGGTTTAAAATGTGTTTTGGTTTATTTTCACCCGCCCGTTAATGTAAAATGAATTATAGTAGAAAATGTTTTCATCACAATTATACAAATTTTATAAGTGTATTCATGGAGCAAATGGTTTTATACCATAATGAATAAATAATAAATTTTGAATTTTACACGAATATTAATTAAATTCCTACTTAAATATCATCTACTCTTAAGAAGTTAAACCCATTCGCTCCAGGAGTATTCAAATAATTTGTTAAATAATAAGATAAATCAACTTTTATGCAATTTATAATTTCATTTTTGCTTTTAAGGCCAATTACAAAAGATAAATACATTTTTATTTTGGAAATACTGAAATAAACTTACATTGGTGATTCTGAATACTTCATAGAATATTGATGAATCGATTGCTAAGCAGACAATATTTTTAAAACAAAAAACTTAAACGCTTTTTAGTATTGTCTACTTGGTATTAACAGGCATGGATTTGTATTTAAATTAAGTAATTTTAAAATGATTTTATAATATTCTTTTCCAAGTTATTATGAATGTAGAATTTCCAAAAAAATATAATTTTTACCATTTGTTAAATTTATTTCTTTCAAAATGTTCAAATAAGTAAAACCATGAAATTAAATAAGAAATGAATTTAGAGAATTAAACTTATTTGAATACAATATGTAGTACTACAAATCAAAGATAGCAAAGTCAATAGCAAGCAATTAGAGAACACTTTACATAAATTTGTTCAAGATTGACATTGTTTTCATAATAATTTCTCTATATTCACAGAAGATGGCTATTATTGGTTTGCAACGATTCTAGTGTTGATTTATTAAAATAACGAAAAGAAGAACAAAAATTTAAATCCATGCACCTGTATATGAATCAATTATTCTTTAATAAAACATAATTAAACATCAGTGATTTTTATTGCTAGGAACATTGACAAGGAGTAGGCCCATTTGAAATGCTAGAATCTGCCATCTGTATTTTGATTTCGAAACTGGTTCTGACCACATCGGCACTTCTATAAATGATCATTGTTCCATGTTTTAAATTATATATACCTATTACCTACCTTTTTTTTGTAACTAAAAAAATAAAACACCGTACTCGCACATCGAATTATAAATCGTTTATTGTGTGTAATCCACGTCTCTATCTTCCCGTGTTTTCCATGAGATTTGATGAATCAAAATAAATTACGATTTTATTAGTGGAGACGGGCCATTACGTAAACATATTAACCAATGTATTAAGTGTGAAACTCTTATGTATAATATATGACATATTATATTTTTTAATAATATAACTCCCATGTGTACCGTTTTAGATATTTATTTATTTTTAATTGAAACATTATAATTGTCTTATTATGAAAAATATTTTAGTGAAGTACTAATTATTATTATAAAATAATTATTTGTATCGGACGAGTAAAGAATGGCTCAAAAATGTGTGCACCGTTTTAGTTTTAGGTAGAACATTTTGTATCACTCATTTTGGTAATAAATGTGTAAAATATAACTCAATACATGTACCTATGTTATTATTATATTAATAATATAAAAATTTAATTGTATGTTTCATTTATAATGCATTGCTTGTTTCCTATGAACGCTGGTCACACTTTACTCTAATACAGCGGTTCCTAACCTTTGGGTCGATTGGCATGTTTAGTGAGTGAATCATGAAATATTTTCAACAAATATTCTTGCCTACATTTATATTCTCGCAAGAATATTTTATTGAATACAAAATTTAGATTCGTATTTGATTGGATGTAATAAAATTTAAAAACAGACTGTAGTTCGAAGAGGACCTAAGGTGCAGCCTGTCTACATTGGCGGATTACCGCATAACCGTAAGAGTTTTAACTCTTATTTTTTTTATTTTAACTCTCATTTTATTGTACCTATTCATTATTTTGTTTTATTTTTGAATCAATAGCTTTTTGAATATTTTTTTATTTATTCATTCACTACTTAATTACTATATTTCGTATTATACGAAATACATCTAGATACGTCAATATTTTTACACGTTAATTTGAAACGATCGTTTGTTCTCCGCTCCCTATATGAGTACCGCAGCTCCACCGAGTACATCGTATGCATGTTCATCAACGGCTTTCCTGGGCGACGGAGTCCATCCGAATTGTAGAAGAGACGCGAAGGATGCAGGCTCCCTCGGGGCATGCGAAACACATTTTCAAGCCAGCTCCAGCTTCGCCTCTTTATTTTGGACGCATTAAGTGACTGATTTGTCCGCTCTCTTACTTCCGAGTTCCTGATAAAATTAAACCACTGTTGTACTCAATATCCACAGCAAGTATCTGTTTTCATATCACAGTATACAGTTACCCTGTCAAAGGTCTTCTTGTAGTCGACAAAGCAACACACTAGTGAGCTTTTAAATAAATTGATTTGCTGGAGAAGGCATCTGATATTGTGAATTTAATCCGCACAGAATCGGTAAGGTAAGAACCCGGCCTAATTTTTCCATTCACCTGATACTCTTTGTTTTACGTTAAGAACAATGATTCACACGGTGTGTAATGTGCAAATTATTAATTGGATATTTGGACGAAATCTCATAAGTTTTTCAAATCAGCTGATGATGATCATATACATCTTCACGCCTCAAATACCGCCTAGACGTCATGATCAAAGACGCCATACGTACTTCATTGACGCGGCCAATTGAAGAAAATCATCGACAGTCTGAGATCAAAAAGATCTAACCTAGGTCATGGTTATTAGACGACATTAGTGAATAATTATATTACTGAGACTGCAATCCAAACGGCAGGTGTTAAAAATAACACCAAACTGTCTTCATTTAGTCCACTATCAAAATGGTATGCAACAGAAACCTATAATACTCGATGTGCAGTGACAGGAGACAGAATGGTAGTTAGTATCCTCAATCATAAGAATTATAGCTTATATCCCGGGCAGGTCCAGAATGATCAAGACGGTTAGCATTTATAAAAAAAATTCTACGCTATCTAGCAGGGTTCGCCAACGAAGAAACTGTAACAATATCTTAAGTACTGCATATGAAGTTGATAAAAAATGTTGTTTTTTTCAGACTAACATTGCAATATAATGGGGATAGGTTGTCTCCGGGGGCCGCACGAAACATGCTTTTTGTTCAGAGGGTGGCTGCGGAAGTCACAACACTTTGTATTCTCTTGTAGTAATGTATATATTATATGTTACTATTAAAAAATAATAAAACATCGTTTTACTTATTCCACAATTTGTTTATTAAGAATAATGTATTAAATTTGTTGTGGAATAAGTAAACTAAGTGTGTTTGATTATTTTTGAATATAATGCCTTTCTACCAGTATTGCCAGTGAACACCTTAAAAGTGGTCAATGTATGTATCTATTTTTAATATATTTATAAGCTGTTATTGTAGACTGAACTTCTTTCCAAATTTAAATATTTACCAATCACAGAATCCCGGAGAACTTTTGAGACAGTACATGACAGCTGACATTCTCAGTTAAAGGATGGTATTTTTGAAATTCCGTTCGTCATACATTCCAGACTCGGTGTCTACGACATAAATATATTGATTGTATTTTTGATATTATAATTTCGCGACTAGACGACAACTTTACTTCCCAATAAACGAATATTTCAGTCTGTCGTTTCAATAAAGTTAATCGCTACAGCAAAAGCTCGTGAATCAAACCGCCATAACTCCATTTATTTTTCATTATTCTAGCTATCATTTCGGCGCGTGATCATCATAATTCTTGAAATGGGTACACTATTATACGTTGAACTGAAAAAACAATCATTTAAAAGGGTCGTATATATTGCTCGAGAAAAGAGAAAAGAGAGGTATTGCAGCTTGTAAAATATGACAATAGCAGAAGAACAAAATTTACATACATATAGATGCAACATCATTACTTGTCCGCCGCTGAATTCGGAACTAAAATTGTCCCTATAGACTTGTTTAATATCTTCAAAAGCCAAGTTGTTTTGTTTTAAATAAACATATCTGTAATATAAAATTAAAAATAATTTTGATTATTCCACGTATTGATAGTTTACTTAAAGATACTTTTTTCATCTATATCTTGCATATAAAAATGTGTCAGTAAATAATCAATTTTGGTTCGTTATTGCACATCACTCTCACAGTGGTGGCGCCCTCACTAACGGCCAAGTTATAATGGTACATCTATAGTATAAGGTGAGCGCATGTACCTATGTATATTGTTTTTCGGTACACTCACTGTCCAAATGAGGAGTAACGACGTCTGCTAACGAGAAAAAAAAATGTCGTCTTATCTAAGAAAATACAGCAAATAAAATGTAAAAGTCACTTAGCAGCGACACATTGCATCTTGTTCCTCTTGCGATTTAGACGGGTTTTTTGGAATCTTACCCAACGAAGCTAAAGAAAGTAACAGTTTTTATTATAACAACACTTGTTTCGATCACGTCTAGTTCAATGCTTTAAACTTTAAACGTAAGTGAAGCTTCATTACAGTTCAAATGACCCCATTCCATATTCCAGAGTTACTCAAATAAGGAAAATCGCATTTTTGTATGGCCTTGGGCACTGTTCGAAACAATATAATAAACGGATTCGTTTATTTGTAAAAAAATGTATTCCATATTCGAAATTTCGATTAATACAACTAGTTATAGGGTTCTGACATTAATAACAACTATTTTCGTAGAGGCACTAATTTTCTATATATGGAAATAACTGACCCGCCGAAATAATTCAGAGGAAAAATAAACAAACTTTATTTATTTAATGGCTTGGTCTTAGTCGAACTATATGTGTCGGTGAAAAAAATTGGTTATATCTTATAAATACGTTATTGTTTTCAAATTTTAAACTATTCAACTAAGCTTCTAGTATCTCGTACCGTTTTTCTAAGGTTATTAGAAGTCACGGAGCATTTTCGATTTAATGAAAAAATTTGTTCGAAACTCCTCAGGGCTTGATTATGTGGGTGCCATACATTGATAAATATATTGATGCTTCTTCTTTTGTTGACGGAAAAATGCGGCAGAGTTTGTGATAAAGAGAAAAAATGTGAATGGGGACATTTGGAATAACGCCGCACTGAGTCTGCATTTAGTTTACGAAAAACTTTGATCAAACGTTTCACATTTCGCAGAGCACTGGTTAAAATTCACTGGTCTAGTTCATAGAAAAGGCATGACTACCCCAGTGGCTTGGTTAAGAATAGTAACTAAAAGGTAAGACGAAATTTTAAAATTATTAAGAACAAAATAAAAGTTTAAGATTTTTCCTTTTTTTTAACCGAAGTTGGAATTGAAATTACAGCCTGGAATGAAATCCTTTAATTTAAAATCACTCCCTTAGTCTGAACTGAGGATCAATAAAATCGTATTTTTAATTATATATACCAAACTGCATCTTGTTTCATGACCTACCGTCTGGGAGAACACAGAACATTCCAAATAAATGTTAATCTACCGACACAAATGTTTGAAAACACAAGTGGCATTGCTAAGATAGTAAACCAATATATTTAGAAAAAAATGAATCTAATAAAAAAAATATCACGCGTTATTAATCAACAGCTTTTATACATTAATAATATTGAAGTAACGGGTAATTTTTTTTAATTGTAAGTGACTGTTCGCAAAAAATCATCAGAGATTTACTGAAAACATCGCGACTTTTACCAGAACGAAAACTAAATATTGTGATAGATTTAGCAGCAAAAAATGAATTTAAAGAAGAAAAAAATGGTTGAGCATTGCTAATTTTCTTTGCTTCGTGCACGTGTTCAATGTATTCATATCACTATCCATTTTGCATGTTTCTCGTAACAATGGTTGCCGTAATTTCGTAACATCGTAAATCAGATAATTCCTCTAAAATAAAACTTTGTATTGAATTAGAAAGTAACAGCTGCATTTATTTGAATTCTAAATCATTTTTATAATGTGTTGTTACAGCAGTGCTGATAAACTACTTATCTGTCTACGTACTTGCCAATTTTATTCGTGGCTTTTTTGTATTATATTTTGAAACATTCATCCTTGGCCTATATTTACCGCAAATATTTTTTGTCTCATTTAAGTTTAAAACGAAAGTGCACGCTTAGTTTATAGCTTAATAATAAATTTCCGACTTCTTACTATCAATGATTTTAAGCATTGCAGTCACGCAAGTCGAAGCGAAGAGAAAAAAGAAACTATTCGATACACGATAATTATTATGTTAATTAATTATTACAATGGCAATTTCACTGAAATGAAAAAACATTGATGTTTTTCCATTTTTAAATACGAAATACGATTTTTCGTTATGTCCATGTGTTTTTTGTCAAATTTCTCTATTGTTTATATTCTCAGCGTAACTAATATATATTATATATATCCACAATGTATAAGCTTGGGTTTGAAATGACATTAAATGATTCAAGGCCACACGTGTTTCAAGGCTTTAGTGATTTGCACTAAATTAGTCTGAAAATTAAAGACAGTTGAAAATGGAAACGTGCACAAGTTGTGACTTACTTAATTCGCATATGATATCCAAAAATTTTAAAAATTCAATGTTATTCACTTTCGTACACACCAAATCTTACTTCTTAGGCTTTTTTTTCAATATTTCAAAATCAATTCGACGAAACAATGTTTGCGCTAAGTTACTTCCAAACTATATTACGGTATTTTAATGAACCGTATGAGATGCGTTATTTTATTTAGTAAAAAGCTTGACATTAACTGAGTAACGGCACATTTTTTATTTTCAAAAAAAGCCCTGCAATTTGATATATATTAGTCTACTGTGAAAGCGACCATATTCATATCACAGCAGTGAACAGTTTGTAAAATGTGAATACGGAATACAAATAAGACATTATTCTAGTGTAGAAATTTTGTCATTTTTCTCATATCTATCATTCCATCTTCTGATTATTTATTATGTCACGGAAATAAATAAACTATTGATAAAAAAACGTTTCCGGCGATCTTTTGCTGGATTAAAGACACACGCGAGTTTTTTTATATGGCAAAGTTCATTTCTGTTGATAATGCGGAGTTGGGGTTAGCATTCTTCAAGGGTCAGAGAAAGAATAATTATTTTCATATTTCATGAGTGCAAGAAAATTAGCGTTTATTACATTATACATTACACCAGTGCATTACATACAGTGGTTCGCAACCAAAGCCATCATGAACGGGTCTCTGATGGTACGTCAAAGAAAATGCCGATTTATGAAGTCACCACATAGCAGGGCCAGATTTACATATATGTATGTATGTTAAAAATGCGTGGGCTTCCAGCTGAGATATATGTCAAATTTGAATCGTTTGAATTTTGTACTTTTACATGAGTTTTGTCGCTCGTGACCCGGGTTTCGCCTTTAGATATCTTCATGCATTTCAAGTGCACGAATGAACTTGAAGTGCCCGTAGATGCCGAAATTATTAAAATATTAAAATATTGATATTAATACGCCAGACAGGAGTGTGATTTGGAATAGCAGTGTGATCGATGCTTTGGCCACCCCTGTCCTATATAATATATATAATTCGGTTGTTAATTTAGAAAATGATGTATTTAAATCTATTATCTTATCTTTTGGGATTTGGGATACGACTTCAAGGTAGTGGACCCGGAGTGAAGTAAGTAACGAAATGTATTGTTTGAAGCAACCATACGTTTTTTTACCCGTAAATTTCTCGGATATTCCTGTTTATCGAATTTATAATAAAGAAGTGCAGGCAAATATATGTTCAAATAACATCCCCCCCCCCGCCCCAATCGAAGATTTTCAGTTGTATATCAAATTTTACAATCGTGTGAAATCATTACACCTTAATCCGGCCCTGGCTACCAGTGTATTTTTCATTAAGTAATTCACAGCATTCAGTACAATGAATTAATAAATAGGGGCTTATTCATTTACATTCGCTGACGTATTTTGTGGTCTATTGTATGTTTGAATTAACGCCGAAATATAATATATTTCATTGAAAGACATAATAGAAAATATAACTACAAAAATCAATAAATTACAGTTCAAAACTGTAAATTATAAGTATTACGGTAAAATAAAATTAACTAGATAATTAATTATTATTAATAAGATTACAAGCCATGGTCATTTATGATGATAAAAAAATTCAACGTAAGTTATGTATGTCATTATCAGTACCGTCCCACTTTGAAATACATTGCGTACTAAATAAATTATAATGATCTTATGTCTATAAAAACAGCACTAAAATTATAATTGTTGATAATATAATAAAATCCTCAACATATAATATTATGAAGTTCTGGACCGATTTCGCTCAGCGTGCGAATTTTTGACTGATGACAAATGCATAATAAATACAAGACAATTTCCAATAAACCATTGGCTTAAGATAAATAAAAAGAATGTAATGAAAGTCATACAGAAGTGGAATTAAATTTTAATAATTAAAATGTTATTTTATGTCAGTATACTTAAAAACTCTTGACCTGAAGCCATCTGTAGGGAAACATAATTCATAAATAACCAGGGCTGTGGAGTCGGAGTCGTCGCGGCGTTTTAGTCAGAGTCGTACTTGGAGTCGGAAAATTTGGAAAGTTTGAACTTTTTGTTTATGCATAAACTTGTACATTTGGCTTTTGGCTGGATTGGTTGGTTGATATTAAATTTAGCATGGATAAAAACGTGACGAAACTAAACTTCTCATAGTCGGAGTCGTGTTAAATAAAATCCCTTAAAAATAAGAGACTCTTAACGACAAATACTGACCTTATTCTATTAGACTTAACTATGAATGTGTCAGTAATTTATGATTATGAAATACGTTTTTATCGGTCTTGGCTGGGTAAAATAGACAGTTTTGAATATCATTCATATTTATCAATAGCTTCAATAATCTTGCTGGAAAAATTATAACAAATAACATCTTCAGTTATGTGGAGACATAGCTATGGCACCTGTACACCACTGGAGTGTGAATTATTATACTTATTAATTAAACTGGTCACATTTCTAATTTAATTTTATGCCAAAAATTGTAATTGATAACGACGAATCAAGTGACTGACGATGATAGACATTTGTGAATAAAATTTTTCGTAAAACAGAATATTAAAATTTCTCTCTTCAACATCGTTGTATTTTTATACTAACTAAAAGCAGACATGGATCAAGTAAAAAAGAATTACTCGAAACATTATGTCAATGGACAAATGTCAATTTGTTTTTAAGTACGCACATCAGGTTGTTTTACCATATTGTTTTAATTTTGCGTCTCTATCGCTCGTGCCGAAATGAGTTTATTAACCCACACATAAAAACATTATAATCAATTTTCGTACCCTAAACAAACAATAATTTAAAAATAAACTCATTATGTTTTTAATGTTGTATGTCTATGATATCTTGCAAAAGCTATCAATTCATTGTTGGAAGTTTCTATTTTGTATATATGTTACAGTGCAACTGTATTCTCAGTGAAAATATATCCTTTTGGAGATGAAATTGAAATTGCTGTCATTGAAATTAAATTTGACCGCCCTATCTTCAGCCCAATGTGTGTCTGTGTTTTTCTTTGGTTCTCTTTTTATGAAAGGGACTACTTGCTGATTTTGATTCATTGAAGCAAACCAAAATTTTAGGCCGGCAAATCAACGACTTGGGCCAATAATTTCAATGATCGTGACCAGTGAAATCATGTTGGAATGCAAATCTATTACTTGATACATTTTCACTGTAACATACATATATAATATAGAATAGTAGGTATGTTCATGCGAAATATAAAATGTTGATCAATATCGCTACTGTTCTGCTGGAAGAAGATCTGCGAGCTACTTGGCTTTTTTTATTGAGAGGCAAAGTCTGTACATGTACCGATTATATTGATCTCTTCCGCACATGATTCTTAACTAGGTATTTTCTGATTAAAATCTGTCAGCTTAATGCTTTATATGGGAAAAACCCATTGCAAATTATCAATTTGGTCATTGGTTATCTGGTTTTTAACTAGAAACAAACATTTATTTCTTACCATAAATTACTGGTTAGCAATATGTACATGAAGCTATTTTGAAAAGTTTTCCAGATTTTTAGATATATTTTCCGTAATCCCTACGAGTTAGAGAGAAGAGAAGACACGCGAGTTCTAACAGTTACTTTAAAAGCTCTTCCGGCCAGTCCTTGATAGATCGATAATCCTGTCGATTATTTTGTCAGCTGTATTACTTCTGAAGAGTTTCTCGGAAGAGAAAAGAAGAGAATATTATAAGGAAGTCTACACTGAGTTGACGACTTCCGAGGCAGTCCTTGGTCCAAATGAACAACCATAAATTGATAACAAATAACATGAATCACAATCAAATTTGAATTTTTTGAATTTTGTACTTTTCCATGAGTTTTGTCGCTAACGACCCGGGTATCGCCTTTCGGCATCTTCAGGCATTCCAAGTGCACGGATGTGAAAAGTACAAAATTCAAAAAATTCAAATTTGATATTGAAATTCCATCAAGCACCCTCAGTCGAAATACTTAATGAATCACAATGTACCACTTTTACGAATATTTATTCCGAAATGTTCCTTTATTTTTATTATATTTATGTACACAATTTTCAGCATGGAATGTATTTTATATATAATATACAGTGTCTATAAAATATGTAGCAATGTTCCAAAAAGCTTTTTGCTAGTGGTAAAACCGTTTCCATGAGCATCGCATGTGCTGAAAGAATTTATGATTTTTTGACGGCAATCAATTAGGAAAAAATTGGTCTGCATTTTCAACGATATTAACAACATAGATAAATACAAATATACTAAATACATATATTACATATATATTATAATACGAGCAATAAACTTCAGTAAAGGTAGCATGATACTACAATAAAATAAATCTACCCTTAAATTTGGTTCGCCACGATAAGATTTAAAAAAAAACATTCATTGACAGTTTATTTGGCGCAACTGCACGTGTTGCTGAATATCTTATCAAAATATTGCCGTTTTACTGACAAATAAACGAGTTTCGATCTTTTTCCTCCACGATGCATGTACGCGAAATTTTAATTGTCAACCGCTTCACAAATTGAATTTTGATTTCAGTTGAGAGCTTTTCAGGGTTGCATCATTTAGGAGACTAGATTTCTATCAATCTAATACTTTTATAAATTTTATTTTAACAAAATCTGTCTTTAATAGTTTAAATAAAAAACCGAATAAAATCATAAATTGATGACATAACAAATAAATTATTTATTATAACTAATGTTGTAGTCCGTTTTAGTTAAAAAAACTAAATAAAATAACCATAAAAAATAGAATATAGCTAAGAATAAATAGTAGAAGTATTAGATTACAAAAAAATATCATTATATATGAATATATCAGTTATTTTGTGACTTTTTCTCTTGTTGTTTAGTCACAAATATCAATAAATAAAAAGTGAGCGAGATATAATAGCATTATTTTTTATTCTTCTTGCACGCACGACTGAAGCTGTGTGAAAGAGATAGAGAAACCGTACGCCGATATATCGGTATTGTTTGGGTATAATAACTGAAAAATATTGAATTTACAGAAGGAATATTCAAACAAACATAAAACTATAATAAAAATAATTGAGAACTAATAATTTATTGTCAAAATTTAGATTCATCTATATAATAATGGTTTTCAAGAGTTCAAATATTAATAGCAAAATTATATCTAAAAGTATCTATCTACTACACTTTTTGTCAATAATCAGTTATTCATGTTGATTTTTTATATATATTATGCATAGATACCCATATTATATTATATATACATAGAGGGGTAGCCAGGTGGAGCAGTTTTCTTAGATCTAACGATATCGAAAACTCAATTTTAATATAGTTTAAAAAGTAATTTGAAATCTCATTAAAGTTATTGGAATCGATTATTTTCATCTCTTGTCTTATTTTTGAAAAAAATTAAAATAATCTAAAAAAGCAAAAAGCTTCAATCTCGGGAAAGGTTTAATGCAATGAAACAACGATTGAATATAACTGAATGAATATTAAAAACCATTAAACAAGCATTTATATTTAATATTTTCTTTCAAATTGTATTGAATGTTGAAGTTGCTTCAAAAACATCATTCGGCCTCGAATTTTACTGAAAGACCCTGTATACGTAATGAAAATTTTGAAATTAATTTTGGGTTATTCAGAAAAACTTCAATAAACAATATCAATCGTAAAATGTAAAGCCCTTGTTGTACGATATTCTTTTTTGAATGACTTAGCAGCCCTGCTTGAAACAAGGCTGTCAGTTCTACCGTCGCTCTTGTTCGAAGTCGTCGCGTGCTTTTTTTGTCCCAGCGTAAATTTTATTTAGTGTTTTTTTTCATCACAAAATTCAAAAAATATATTTACAACCGTAAAAAATCTAAAAAAAGTGTTTTCCAAAAAATAAAATTAACTTTTTCAATAATTGAATTTAATTTATTAATGTGTGTTGAATCTAAATATAAATACTAACGTATTTTTAATGACTATTAAGGTGTTGACAGTCAATTCTTGGTGGAAAGGCATTATATTCAATAAAATAAAATACATTTTTTTGTACCATTTTCAAATACCTTTTTTATAAAAAATTCTCGCGGCGAGCGAAACCGGTCCTTGGTGTTCAGAAATGTGTTTGATTTTTATAAAAATAAGATATTTTTAGTATAACCGGTAAAAAAATTATTTTACTATTATACAAATTATTGCATTTTACATAAATCTTTTTTCAAAAAACGAATTTATTAGAGAGAAGATTTACTTTCCTTTTTTGATCGTTATTTGATATTTGATGTTATTGATGTAACAATGTCTACATAATCTGTCGTAATAATGCCAATATACGTAACCTAATGTACAAAACGCTTCAAACAAATATTTTGTTAAAAAAATAAATGCATCATATTTATTCGAAGCATTTCGTTTTGTAACTGTAAGATATGGAGTAACATTTCGACAATGTCAATGATTAGACGCGATTTTTTTTATCTCTAGTTAGGCAATTTATTCTGTTCTTGTAAAAATTAGCTGATTGAAAAATTATTTTGTTTATATTTTGCATAGCAACGATTATACCTCTTATGTTCCAAAATATTCAAAATTATTACCGTTGGATAAGGCATGGGAAATTATAAATTCAGTTAAAAATATTATATATTGTGTTACTGTGATCACATACAGTAAATAATACACTTTTTACTTACTTAAAAACATGTTTTTATTAAATATAAATTACGTATTTCACATAAACGTGCGAAATAATAAAAAAATCTACAACAATGTTTAAGACATAAGCTATAGTTATTATTGCAATTAGAGATTTTTTTATCGTATGACAAGACTGAAAATGTTTAATTATATCAAATTCCATAACATATTACGTAAATTTACTCAGCCAAGAATAGAAAAATAGTTTAAAATTGCCCTACTTCATGATTTATATTTTTATTGAATGACAAAAGACGAATTATTTAAAACCAATCGAAGCCAATTCAATGAATTATTACCGACGATAAAATTAAGTGGGACATTTGAGAATGAAATTAATACCGCTATCTTTAATTACCTATGTAATTTTATTCGTTTATTTGGCAGTCCGCTATTAGAATTTTGCAGTGCCGAATGTTTTTTTATTTCCAAAAATATTATTTAAAAATATAAACTTACGCTTTCTTTATATATGTTTAAGTAAAATTTGAATCAATTCCAGGATCGATCCAATCAAACGTCTACACAATTGGTTATCTGTGTAGACGTGGTTCTGTGGTTTATTATTTCTTAAATACATTACAACTCTAAGAAAAAAATGTACAAAAGCATGACGAAATGTTTTATAAATTAGGATTAAAGGACTGTAACATTAATATTTTTTTTTATATAGTAACGATACCAGTTTTGATTCTAGTTTAGTCATATTAATACTGAATTCCATTTCGTGGAGTAAATATGGAAACTGTGAATAATTACTATTTTTACTCTCCCATTTTCACACAAAAGCTTTTATCATAATTCAGCAATTGCCCAACAATTGATTGCGGGCTGCTTATAGTTTGTGGTGCAATTTTTTGATGTTCAAAAGAAAAATATTTTCTTAAATCTATACGAAAATCATTACAACTATACAACTTTTTACTTGTCATTCCATTACAGTGAAACCCCGATTCTACGTTTTTCAAGAGACCGTATAAAACAAACAATTAATGCCGGAAACGATGAATGCGGGAAAGTGTACTGCATTCTTAAAACAACTTTTGTATAAATGTAAAATGAAACCTATTTTGATGATATTAAAACTTGGTATTCTCATTAAATTAAACACGGAAAAATAATGGCTAATTGATGGCTGGTATATGACAATGAAATATTTAACCTAATTGTGCATAATACGCAATTTACAAAGTACATTTTAATTGTTTTTCTATAATCTGAAGAGAACAATGCCGTTAAGAGAATGTAATGAAGGTTCAAGAAATTAATAATATATTAACAAAGAATTATCATTAAGTAGGTAAGTAAAGAGTATAATTAATACAACATTATACTATCATCGATTTTTAATAATAAATAATATTTCTTGGAAAAGCAATTGTAAAGCATTCATATCAAAGTAATATAAAGTGATCGATTGTTAATATAGATATCTTACTCAGAGGGAAGCGCGTCATCGGGAAACGTAAAAACACGAAGTAGGTATATTTGAAATGTTAAAACATCTCTCTCTTAAACAATTTACTGTAGAGTATATACATATAAGAAAACCTAATAATAACTGTCATCTAAATACTATTATTTTAATAGATAAGATTTTAGATTTTATACTTTCGTCTGAATGTGGTAGAACCAGTTCAGAGTGCTCAACACCTTTATATATCCGTAGATTTGCTAACTTTCATTTGTTTTCTCTATGCCTCAAAGACGATGAATAGCGAAATTCTGTTTTTGAATAACAAATCGCACATTATTCAGTTTGTTAGAATTTTAAATTGCATACCTATATAACATAAAAGAAAACTGTAAGCTGAAAAACGCTATTCGCCGAAAAGCTCGCATTTTATCATCAAGACAAGTATTATATTCGTATGATAAAGTATAAAGCGATTCGTCAATAATAAGTGCTCAACTCATCACAATTTAAAAATTATTTGCACCCACTATAAAAATAAATAATAAATCTATTGGCCTGCTGACTCGATATGCGACCTTTTCTCTGCACCAATACGAGGTTACAGACATTTTATTTTTACATAAATAAATTAATCAATTTTGTCTAGAAACAGTGTATTAATTCAATTGTGATAAGAGAAGATGTCAACTTATTTATAAGTGGAAATGTGAACTCTGTGGAATCGATAATAAATGCATTATTAATAAATAGGTAAATTACTCATCGCGAGACTAATCCGACTTTGTTGCAAGAGATTGGTAAGTAGAAAAATACATTTCTTTCTTCAATTACATGTGGTTTTACTCTCAATTCGTATATTGCATCATTGAATGCCACTATATTTGAGATAGTATACTAAGAACCAGGAGTTTTGTAGGATTTCGTAAGCATAATACGAGAGGCGTAAGTTATTCTGACATATGTACATAGTTATTATATACCTGGGATATCAGACTGCCAAGAAAATCACTTTACCTGGCGTGGAAATGGTGTTGCAATCGGCGGTTGCAGATGTATATGAATAATAAAAAATACGATTCTCATATTATCATGAATTAAATATGGATAGCATCTTTCATGCATATATTTTTTACGATTATATACTTATGTATTCTAAAATATAATAATAGCCTTTCAAAATGTTATTAGTTTGTTTTATTACTATACATTGGCCTGTTATTCCCATTTATATTCTCAATTGATATTAAAGCTGTCAATTAGACATACATCCTATAAACGTCTTTCCTTATCAATATGAGTACTATTATTATGTCAAACGTATTTATGGAAATGATTACTTTTGCGACGCTAAAGTATTTATTTGCACCTTTTTATCTAAGTTTTATTTCAAATTATTATATTTTATTGAAATACTCTATAGATTTTTTAAGCCATTACATATTAATAAATTTTAATTTGTAGACGAGTACGAGTTTGTCACAGGTGGAGCGTTATTTAGAAATTTTGTTAAAACAAAATTCCATTACATACATCGTTCAAATAATTTCCATTGCTGATTACACCTGCACAGATAGACGAATTAACAACAATCTATAAAAGATTCATTTTCGCAAGAAGACGCAATCGTCAGAAATATAATTATGTTTGTATATGGAAACAAATAGTACGGTGAAAAACAAAAGTTGTTTAGTAACTATGTATGCGTGATTTCGAACGTACAAGTATCATTGTTATTGAAGTGGCGTACATAATAAACACTGTATCATAAAAAATATATCTGTTTTTTTGAGAGTGGCTATTTATAATCAGTAATTCTTGTTTTCAATTGCCATGTCAATAAAACCTTTGATTACAGAGAAATTTGTTGAATGCATTGAATTCAAAATGTTAGATCAGGTATATGTCATGGAAACATAGTTAAATAATATTACTTTCCAGGACACACATTCTTAGTTACCCACTAGTGTTATTTAACCATATTTTACAATGAATGCTCCATATATGCTGATCTTATTTATTCATCGGTGATACTTAGTCCTGAGAAATAAAATATGCAATTTACTGAAGTCAATAGATATTATTTCATAATATTCTATAATATAATAGTTGGGGGCGCGTAGGCGTTCTATGAGGGTTGACGTGAAATGTTTCAGTAGAAATTACAATAAATCAGTTTTTATATCGCATGTTCATTAATTAGAATATGTTACTACAAATATCATGGACGTATGCAATCAGGAATATTAAGTACCGAAAAAAACTTAGATAAAAACTTAAAATAATAGCTAAAATAAATTATTTTTTGATTTTTGGGATGCTTGCTCCAGAATATCCAATTTAATTCTTGTAATTGAATAACCAAAACATCTCAAAATCTAAAAAACTTGATAGTTTAATAGCAAAGCAATTTAATATGAATTTTTCTTTCAGTAAATAATTCTAGTCAACCTTTGAATTGCAAAATTTTAGTAGTTGGTATGGTTGGTAACTTAAAAATAATCTCAAACTAACCAATTGTCTTTCGGGGTTATATGTACATATATGAAGACTGAACCGCCACAGTGTCTTAATGATAATAACTTTTTTTTACAATTTCACTAGAAATTTAGTCTCCTATGCCACCGGTTCACTAACACGTGTCGAGAATTAGTGCACAAATTGTTTCAATGTCATCTACGTTCAACATACGAAAGAAAATATTCTTTTTTGAACCGCCTACAAGTATGAGCATTTGGCACACTATAATGATATTGATAATAAATGTAAGAACCCACGAGTTATACCAAATTTATAATATTATCTAGCTGGCGAGTGAGACTTCCAAAAGGATGAAACTAAAAATTATATGTATGAGTATTTGATCTGCAAAAAACTAGTGAGAAGAATTTAAAAAAATATGTTTCGTCTATGATGAACTCATTTTTACTGTGGCATTATAAAACTTATTTTATTTTCTTGAATTATATCTCTTTATTGTTAGAAGCTTATATGAAATACTTACCACTGCAGCATGCAAAGCATATAACTCTCAAAATACCGATGCAACTGAAATATCTCTTCAGCGAATTCTACTTTTTAATATATTTTAATTCAATTTTTAAAAAAAGCTCGCTAAACAATAATAAGCAATTGATCTTATTTTATAGTACATATACCAACGTTCTCCCATTATTTTTAAAACAAAGTAATTGGTTTTTCAAATTAACCCAGCACTCTGCATAATTGTTTTAAAACCAAATAATGCTATTATAGTAACACGAAGCAAACTAGTTCCTATATTTATATTACGCAATAATGTTTTTGTTAGCTCGTTTCACAGGCGAGACCTGGTGGCACGCGTTCCTAATAAGACCACCCTCTTCGTGAATATTTCCTTCCCCCGATTATCAATGATGCGGGCGTGCATTCAAGTCCCTCCCCTAGTGGAGGACGATCACACGCGTCGCTTAGCCAACATCCCTTCGGGTGATAAGAATATCATGCGGGCGCATTGTCCCACATTCACTCAAGTTGCCCCCTTAATAACGTCAGGTCTCCGGATGTACATGTACGCGGAACGGTGTGAATTGAACGAATATATGATGAAATATCGATTTTTTAAATTAACGCACAATATTTTATGAGGTTATGTCATGTACAAGTATCCCATATACATCAATTAAAATCAATTCATTGTAGTTTTCTATCTTTTTACAATCCAGAATGATGATTGATTTGTGTCATTTCCAGTATTTTGTACCAATTGAATTCTTGCTTTATTTTGAAACATCTTCTTCCGGTGAGTGTTTACCCTCCCTAAATTGACATTCTTCCGAAACACTGCTAAACATATATGAAATCAACTTTTCACCCTTTGCCAAGAACTTTTCTTCAGCCTAAAACTTAAAAAAAAATATCGTTAAGAAGATACTGAATGAAATTAGTTTTTGGGAAGACTATGTTTGGTGGTAATAATCCGATATTATGATAAAAAAACGCAACTCTTGAGAGAAATGCAACGACCGGCGGTTTTAAAATGATTCCCACCGCTGCTGCCTTCACAAAATTATAGGTCAAATTACACAAATTGTGAAAGACTTACAATATATAAATAAAATCGTGTATCTATTTATGGTACGAATAATTCAAAAGTGATTGGAAATAAACAGACTTGATTTCTTATTTGATCGTATTACAACTTTGATTTGGTTTTAATTGAAACATATTTAATGGGTTAAGCTTTGGGGCTTTAATGTTAAAACAAAATAAACAGAGAAAATAATTTCGGTAACCGGCAACGATATTTATGGCACGTGTGTAGGTGAAACGGGGAACTCTTGGCTCACACGTGCTCCACTTCTAGATGTCATTGAGCAAAATGAGAATAATCAATTACGTTAATCAAAGACATGAAAATTCGCTGACGGGCTCGTTGCCGGCGGTGCCACAGTTACGCTAGTTATTGATCGTCAATTAACCTCGGCCGCACATCTTGGGTTACCAGCCACCAGTGTATCTGAATATTTATTCGCGAATCCTCAAAATCACGAAAAACGACCCTCAATACACGGATATTTTTCATTTTTCAACAACCCACAGGAGGCACATTTCTCATTATATCTACAATACATGCTAGTTATTCTGTTCAGCAATTACATGTTACAATAATTAAAAGGCGACATACGTGGTAAGGGTTTTTTTTAAACTTTAATTTGTTCTATTTTTATCATGGGTTTTAAATAAAATTGATTTTGATAAAATAAGATTATCTGCTTTGGCGGTTTGAATCTTTTTAAGATAGAGAGAGAAAATGCCAAAGATTCTAACTTATATGCTATGTGCACTATAATTTTTACAGCTGATTATTCTGTATGTTTTATATCAAGTACAATGGTAGATAAAAGAATTTCAAAAATAGCTTCCTATTATAGCTTGAGTGTACGACTTTATTTGATTAGAAATAGAGTATCATATATTTACTATTCTTTCAGTAATTATCACTTCAGAACAATGTTGGTAACTAAAGATTGGGAACCAACGTGCAAGGGAAATGGTGCGTGAGCGTAAACGAGTCCATCTATCACTCTCTAAGTAACATAATTATTTTCGTTTATTGCAAATATTATGACCCAAAAAACATATATTATTATGTACATTAAGTTAATATGTATTATTAAGTTAAATCTTATTATGACTAACTTGTAAGTCTCACATAATTTTATTACAGTCAGACATTTTCATCGTTCCCAATTCAAATTCGAATATCAAGCTTTTACTGAATATTCGAATTTAAATCTTTCTTTTGAAAGACCTTTTGAGAAGAATGTGTCAAATAGATACAACATATTTAAGGTAGAAATAACAAAGTTTTTTGGCCTGCAATATAAAATATACTTGATAGTTTTTTCGGCTTCGCGCCATCTTTAGAAACATCCTCATTTGGTTTACAATGACCACATCATTCTATACGTTTTGTAAAACTTATTACTATTTTTATCTTATTAAAAATTAATGTCATTTCAATATGTATGTCTCAAAGTATAAATCAGAAATATTTAGACATTTATCGACCAGTTCATTCTCATTTATTTATGATAATCAAAGAAATAGATAGTACCCCTTAAATTCATTGTTTGATTATATAATCCTACATATAAAAAGATAAAGAAGTCATACTAAGCAAAACCGAACCTGCTCTAAATGTTTTATAATAACATCTCACACAAACGCCTTCACCAAGGCGTTGTTTTCATTTTGGACATAAATTTATGTTTTTTACATTTCATTTTCCCGTCAAACTTTTTGTTTGATAATATTTCATTCAGTATGTCCAACAGATGTGTAGTAATAATGCGAACAATGAAGCTGTCCATTTTCATTGATCAGAATTATTGCCAACTTGACCGAGGAAGGCAGGCAGGCGGGTCTCGTGTCGAACGCATTCGACGCCGATTTACCATTCGTTATTTTGTAGGTCAGTGCGACTGGCTCCTGAATTAGGGTCACGAGACAATCCGTGATGACGGGCGTCTCTCCATCATGGATATTGATGATCGCTTACAATTTCCCGGAACAGCTTGCGATTGGCGCCAAGACATTGTTTCAACCATCGATTTAAATGACAGTATAATATTGCATTACTGGACTGTTGTTTTATATACTTTCGGTATTGATTGTTTGTTTTTTGGAAATGACCGCTATTTGTTTTTGCGACAACTTTTTTAGCATGTTGTTTTCTTACAAATTCTAATATATTATCAACCATTTGAATAACAAAAAAATAGCACTATAAATCAGATGTATAGAAGCAACTGCTTTTATATTTTGTTTATTGAAGGTATGTGCGATATTTTTGTTTTTGTTTTTATGTTAGTTTTAAATTGAGATAGAAACTTATTTTTTCATCACCATTTTAAAAAGAAAATGTTTCCTTGGTTAAAGCTTTCCATAATTGTTCGCGAAACAGTAAAAATGATTCATTCAATTTACAGAGACGGATAAATTTAAATTTTCATCATATATTTTAGTTAGGTAAATGTTAAAAGTGTATTAAATATATAAAATCTTTATGGGACTGTATGTTTAAATATGAGTTGGCAACCTTTCCCTTCCCTAATAACTAGTCCAAATGATGATTACGTGCATTAGATCTAAAATAACCAATATGTAGTGTAAATAGTAAATAATTACAATGAACTTCATTTAATTATTGTAATATACGGTCATATGCCATTACCATGCGGTGATATCGCACTGTAAGTCTTTTTCTCGTTTTTTTTTAATTCAATTTAATTGAGTGCAATTATTTATTTAAAATGCATTTCATTACAAGTTTATCACGCGTGAACTTTGTTTTCAAAGTCATGCGAACAATGGAAATCATTGAGACACGAGTATCGAAAAACAAAAAAAAGTTTCTACGTGATTTTTTTAATCATTACAAATTAAAATATAAGGTGTTTTGTGCTCATGATAATATATACACTACCATTTTTTAAGAATATGAATAAAGCCAACTGCGATTTTATCAAAGTTAATGAAACCGATATGAAACAAAATGAACACGTAATAATTACAAATTGAAATTAATTACCGGCTTAGTGATCGAGTGTTCAACGTCACTTCCGTCGTCCACAGGCTCGAATACAATTCCGGAGGTTTTCATATTTTTTTTTTACAGATTTACGATCAAGGCATCGATATTTATGATAGTTGCATAAAACAGGATAAAGCGAGAGCGATCAGTCAATTACTGTTTCGATTCATATTCCTATCCGTATATTCTTACCCTCTGCAAAAGTGAGATATTGAGTGATATAATAACAACCAGTTATTATCGAAAAACTTCTGTTGCTATACTCTACATCAGTAGCGTGCTAAAAATCAAAACACTTAATTATATAACACACACACACATATAATGTATGATGAAATAAAACAGTAATAAATATGAAATTTTGTTATATTTTCTTTTTTTTCCGTGGCTTCAAGATTAGTAGATTTAGCGTATAATCATTCACCGCTTAGTATTATTTTCGATGCTGTTTTCATTTGTAAAACGGCCAGGTACGTTCATCTGATGGCGCTTCGATTTTTTCTATGACATTGAAGAGTGACAATAATTAAGACAGTCCGGGTCTTTGACACTTTGATTAACGGCTCGATTTTGCTGCGTAGTCGAACATAAGTGGTCAATGCAGCTGAGCGAGCGTCAAAGCTTGGCGGTGACCCCGAAACAAAGCTGACGATATCGCTTATCGCACTCAACTTATCAATCACTCCCCCTCCCTGTACCAAAAATCGACATGCCTCCCCTCCTCCTGATGCAGTGCGGTGACGTCTACTTCTCGGCTAGTATTAAGTTCCACAATCAATTATTTATGCACATTAGAGGTCTGCACGGGCCGAAATTTTAAAATTTTACCCAGCCCGAACCCGAAGATCTCCGACCCGGCCCGGCCCAGGCCCGAGGCTCATTTCCAAAAATCTTACTTGAACCCGACCCGAGCCCGACATTTTCAACCTTGCCCGAAAAAAATCCGATTTTTTTTATTCAAATAAAAATTAAAAATTGATTCACCAACAGTCTGCAGTTGTGCGAAATACATTTCTTCCTAATTACAATTAGTTTTTGTTTGTTTTACAGGAATGACGACTCAAGTGAGAAGTTTCGAACTAGAAAAGCTGAAAATGCATTTTCATTTTATACACTCATTTTATACCTCTATGATTTCACTAAATGATTTCCACATTTCACTTTTCCCATGGGTTTTTAATGAAGAAATATATTCTCCACTCTTCAGTATTGTCTTAATATTTTCGAAGTCCATTTCTTGCCGGAAATTTACAAAAAATCAACCTTCCAAACCGAATTGCGACCGATCGAAATAACCATATAAGACGTACTGAAGTCAGGATCATATTATGAAATTCATTATGCGTATTGTACAAACGCCGATGAAGCAGACTTCATTAAAAAATACTAAAATAATGGCGTCAAAAGTCATTAAATTAAGAACAATGCATCTTGTTCTTTCGAATGGGTGTTCATCAGAGAATGTTTTTAAATAACGAACAAGGCTTCGAAAAGATGACTAATACGAGTACGTGAAGTTTATTATAGTATTAAATTTAGATTTACGATAATGGTGAGCTCATTAGGAAAAGACCCGATTTTTGTTATATTTTTGCCCGGCCCGGGCCCGAATCCAAACCTTCGTTACCCGGCCTGCGGGCCAAACCCGAGCCCGCGCTGACCTCTAATGCACATACAGAGATTCAAATGTAATTAAGTAATAATAATTACCACTCTCGCCTTGCTATCTCTTTTGGAAGTTTCTGAAATACTCATCGCTCGTGTTTTAATAAGAAACAAACCGGAATTGACCAAAAAAAAATATTTGATAAGCATTTTTTTATTGCCTATAATAAATTTTAAATGTGCGTCAGTAAACAAAATTCAAATTGTATTGCTTTATAAAATGTGATGCGCTTATAAAAGTTAAGCTTTTTAATCTAGATTCATCATTTATATAAGTTTTTCTTTATCTAATTATGTTGATTTGTGACATGGATTGTATTCAATATATTAGTTTCCAGTATATATTTACTTCATGCAAAAAATGTGTACTATCACACAATTAAAGTTACTCTGTTTTCTAAGACAAATCTTTTAAAAATAATAATGAATGCTGAATTATGGTATTCTCAAAATGCAATGTAAATTTTCAAGAAAATTTACTGAAGAATTACTTGACGCACTACGATCTTTGTCTGGAAAATTTTTCTTATGTAACTCTTATGTAAATACTACAAATGTAAAAAAAAACTTAAATAAGACGTTATCTTGAACATTTTACTATTATATTTAAGCATATGGTTATTTTCTGTTGATTAAAAGAGGCTTGTTTTATAAAAAATATTATTGCATAATATGATGTAATGCATATATAATACAGCTTAGCATTTCCTATTCTAGCGTAGCATTAATTGGCAGCCAAACTAAACAATGTATCTCTTGGACCAGTAGGATAGGGTAGTCGCATCTAAGGTCATGACCCATGACCCGTAGCTTAGGTCGAACTATTATCCACTTGAAGAGTGCAAGGTCGCTTATCTCCTTTCAAAGTCAATATACTATAACTGAATACAACGGCAATAAATTAATCTGACATACATTAGTGTTATTTAGAAAATTCTAAATATAGATTCCTTCCATTATTTACGATTGGATAGAAAATTTCCTTGTTTCTTAATTGTTAATAATTTCAGTGATAAAGTTTATCAAAATTTCAGCCCTTTTTAAATCATATAGATTTCAAATAATCGGCGTAGCCACATGACAAAAGTGTTTAACGATAGAGACCGGCTTGATAAAGAGCCCTTATTTTAGTTTTGGTAAATAACCAAATCTCTAGTAGGTATTTTTGGAATATTTACGCATATAATCACAGTATTTCTAGCTTTTTTAAAGATTATATATTTTATTGGACAATCGAATAAATTTTAAAAAATATACAGAATAAAACCGAGATTTATCTTTATGGTTACTTTGTTATTTTTGTTTTGGGTTGCTGAAATGTCTATCTACGCCACTGTATCAAATTGAAAAAGGTTTTTGAAATCACATTGAAAACAAACGTGAGACTAAAAAATAAAACTGTGGAATTGAAAATGGTTTCTAATTTATTTAAAAAAAATATTATTGTAATTACTGGACGTATAAAGAAATAGTTTTTTTTAATAATTTACCCATTTAAAAACAATACGGAAATGACTCTTATCGTACCTGACTAGAATGTGCAAAATGCAATTTCGTTTCCTGCATACAAATGCATAAATTATGTAATGTTGTAGGTGAGTGGCATTAACATTGCCAAATGCATATCTATAAATAAATTTATTAAGTCATATAATTGACGAATAACTTTAGTTTTAGAGTAATGAACATTTGATAAATATTCGAATCTTAAAAAGTTAGCTAGTTACATAGAAAACGAGTTGAAATAAAGTTGCAAACATTTATTATTCGTTTAACATGCAACAGGATCCCCGAAAATATGTATGCACTATAAACACATTCAAATAAATAAGAATTAATCGTCCAACACATTTAAAAGTACTGGAAGTGGTTAGGGAAGCTTAATTCCAAGTATAACTGTTTACCGAAGTCCGAAGATGCCTCTTCAAGAGACGAAACACGTGTCACAATTAGTAACACAATACGTGGAATAATCAAAGTTATTTAAAAAAAATATATTATAACTGTTTACGTTTCCATTGTTTTAAATATATAATAGTTTAAGATGGGTCTATTTTTTTTAAGTCCATATGAAAATGTATACAAGTTGCAATTGGAGCGAGTACATAAGAATTTCTCTTCTTCTTAGGGGCTGAGTTAATAATCCTGACATACTCAAGACTTAACGAATGAAGGCAAAGCAAGAATACTCATATTGGATCATATGTCTTAATTAATATTATGTAACAAAAATTACGAAAGGGCCTGTTTAAAAAAAGTTGTGTTAAATTATTTGAAGTCATGTTTTTGTTTCAGTAGTTGACCATCTCACAAATTGAAAAGTCTAGGTGTTGACCATGTCTAATCAGGGGGATTTATAGTGAATTTTCATTCAGGGTTGCCTCAAGGCTTTCTGTCACACCACTCTTGGTTGAATCAAGTAGCAATGGGTGGTTCAGGAACAAGGAACACACCGTTACTAGATTGATCACTTAAGAAATTTGAAATAATATACTTTCCTCACTAGGTGTTGTTTTCAAATGGCCACCCTGGCACTCCATTGGCTATATGGTGATGTGTTAGTGGCTCATTCCGACCACAGATGCCATGACTTTCTGAACTTTACAATTTAGCGCAATCCCGCATCTGCATTTCTTATTTTGGGCCATTTTATTCTCAAAAGGTCAAATACTGGTACATGGTCAACGACTGGTACATTTACCTTACTCATTATCCAAATGCACTGTATTCCAAAAAAAAAAATCCAATACATAATAACTATTTGCAAAAACGTATAACGATTCTCATTGTAATTATTTCACATGTGGCTATTTCCAATACGCTTTATAACAAGATTGCTTAATTTACCAAGAATAATTCATTAAATACCCCAATAATTCACTTTAATGGTGACATAGGTAGTAAATAACTTTTCAGAATTTCAACTGCAATTAGTTTTCATGTCACGAGTGTTTGGGGGTTTCGCTCTCTACAAATTTCAACATGAGTTACCCAAATCCGTCACCAGATGGGTGTGGTATTTTTTTGAATTTGTGTTGTTTCGATAAACAATTGAATGTTTTTTCTGAAAAATATTAGCAGAAGCAATTTATTACTAAAACAACATCATTTGTACAGTAAATTGGTAGATTGGTGAGTTTTGAAATTTGACAATTTTTTTTGTTATACTTACTATAGATATTCTAGGTTTATAATGTAGCATTTCCTTAGTTTTTACCAATTTAAAGATGTATTTTTACATTTTAGTCTTTTTTAAGAATGTTCGCTCCAAACCTTAGTCTTCTAATGAGGACTCTATGCAGAAGTTTCTTTGCAAAAATTTTGTGGAAGTAAGTAACTACACTTTTTTATTCGAGAAGGTCGAGGAATGACGATGAAAGTTATGAAATGACCAGCAGTTCGCTTATCACTCTCGACGACCCGTTATTCAAGATCATGGACGGGAAAGATAAAAATAAACACAAACAATATACATCCCTTTTAGACTCGCATTGAATTGATTGAAATTTTAATGCATAAAAAAAAGTTCTGGGTTCCAATTCCATGACTCTGGAATTATATAGACGGACATACATGTGAGTGAAAATACAGTAAGTATTGTACAAATTATTTGTAAACTACATAATAATATACGTCATACCTAGTATAATTGATTTCCCGCGTACAAATGGCGAGGTATATGGAGTCGTGGACTATTCGCAAGGTATCTGAATGGTCAGTCAAAATTGTCAATTTTACGAAACAAAAGTCATCCCAGTTTTTTTTATTGCAAAATGACACTTCAAATGCTACTTTGTATTCGTATGCTGTATCATCTGCAATTTATTTTAAAAAGCCTTGACCCGAGCTCATGCAAATTGAAAAATCACATTACCTTATTCTCGAATGCATTAAAATTTAAGAAGCGCCGTGATTTTATTTCAGAATTATCTTAACACATCTATGTATGTCGATTTATTTTTACGATACTGAATAACAATAAAATATCGCCTGCGTGTAATTTTAATCAAATTACTGATGGGAATTATGTGGCTATGTATAAAGGTATCGACTTATATTTCTGCAATTTATTGTCCTCGAAAAAATGGTTTTGAACGTTTTTCTTTCGTTTGACACATGAGTATACGGCAGGAGCCATGGCTGCATGCTGCTTGCGTTGTTTGCAACTCTTTCCAAGGTAATTATTACAGAACCATTTATCATAAAGATTTATATTCTGAATATTAACAACTGTGTTTAGAATCAAAAATATTCTCAAACCAATCAACAAAGCTTTCAAAAAGTTTTTTTTTTTGTTGTAAAATTGAAGATGACGTTTTCATTTATACACGCTTCAAGTGGTCATATTTCATATAGTTGAAATCAGGACTGTGGAGTCGGAGTCGGAGTCAGGGCTTTTTGGCCGGAGTCGTACTCGGAGTCGGAAATTTTTAAAAGTTTGAATTTTTTATTTTGCATTTAAAATGTCAAATTTGGCTTTTGGCCGCATTAATTGAGTTGATATTTAATTGAATACACATAAATAGGAAAATTAGTGAAAAAAAATTGTCGATATAAACTTTTTTTAGTCGGAGTCGGAGTCGTGTTTTTGGTCAATGTCGGAGTCGGAGTCGTGGTTTTGGTAAATGCCCTGATTGAAATACTCTTTCAAAATCACGCGTCGATTTATTTACATATGTAAAAAAATTACAACTGAAACGAAACATTCATAAATAATAATGATGCTATTTGTATCAAGAACATACTAATAAATTACATGATACGTTCGCTGAGCCTGAAAGAGTTTTTAAATTAATGTGACAAACACCTATCTTACATGTTCAAAAGCTTCAGTTTGAAATACCCAGTAGTATTTTATACAAATACTAGCTGACCCGGTGAACTTCGTACCGCCTCAGAATCAATATATGTGTTAACGTATTAGCTGAATTAAATAGTTTTTTATTAAGTCAAAATCAATACTCAAAATGAATATGCAAAATAAATGTACAAAAATCAAAATGAAGTATTTTAATTACATTAAAATGAATGTAATTCACTTGGCAGCAAGGCATTTGCTTTATTGAAGAGAATCAAAATGATTCGCGTAGCATTCTTGCACTGCTTTCTGTTAAACTATTTGCTGGATGGGTTGTACTCGGGCTGATCCCCTTCATTGAAGCACCTTATGACATAGGACATTTTTTGTGAATCACATTCACCACCAAACGTGTTCCGTTACATAGTTTTGGTTGGTACAGATTTTGAAACATGATGACTACCGAGCCAACCTTCAGTTGTAAAATGCCAAGCCAGGTAGATCCAATGAGCTTGATCTAATGGGATATTTTGGGATGTTGAAATACTTATTCTGCTGTTCGGAGCAGTGACAAAGCCAAAAAATGAAAGATCATCAAAATCGGTCCAGCCGTCCACGTATAAGTGGTGTAACTAACCTTGCCTTGTTTTTATATAGATAGATAGCTGACCCGGCAAACGTTATTCTGCCATATACATTATTTCTAGTGAATATTTTGGTTGTTAAGTAAAAAATAACGAATGTATTGTAAGTGTGTGGGGATGGGATCTATGAAAGAAAGAGGAATGGAGCACTTTAGACGATAACCGCTGATAAAAACAAAAAACACCAACCATTCATTTTCTCAATTCAATGTATTTCATAAAAGGAACGGACATATTCATTTTTTGATCTCTTAAATGTTAAATGTAAATTTAAAAAAAGTAATATATTTTTTATTCTAAAGTAGGAAAATGAAATACAGTAGAACCTCGATTATCCGGATTTTCGATTATCCCGATTGCTTAAAATAAACAAAAATATTACAAATTTGCTGTTATGCACGTGGCGAATTGCTTCAACTGTTTACGTACGTGATGGAATGCAGTCTTAATATTTTGATCGTTGCATTTGTTGTAACAATAAGTCTTGTGTAAAATATGGGTTAGTCATCGTCCAAATTCAATGCGCATTGAACGTTTGTTTCTTGAAAAATTGATCACGATTTTCATATTTATTTTTAATATTACCGATATGTCAACGAAGAGAAAACGTGTCGTAGTTTCATTAAAAGACAAATTGGATATAATCAATGCTTTGAAACGGGGTGAATCGGGACGATTTTTGTCTAATAAATATGGTGTCGGAACGTCAACGATCTCGGATATAAAATAACCTTCAAGAATTGTTGTAGGTTAGCTGTTATTGCTGCTCTAATGTTTCGCGTGTTTGTTGTTTTATTCGTTCGACGGCCCAAATTGGACCCCTTGCGTCTTGCTGGTATTGTTCACAGTAATATACGCACAACAAATTAATGAAATAAATTAATTAATTACGTTTAAATAAATCGTATAAAATTTAACACGCACTTCGTTCGCACGTTTGGCACAAATTCCGAATGAAATGTCAAACTTCACGCGCGTGTTAACGCCCTCTGTGATTCAACAACAAAAATAATAAATAATGACAGATGTCAGAAATATTAAAATACGTCCTGATAGGGACATCCTTCACTTAGCGGTATGAAATATAATTTACAACCTTCTCTCATATCTAACAAATATACATACAAAATTTCATAATAATCGGTCAAGCCGTTTCGAAGGAGTTCGGCGACAAAAATTTGTGTCGAGATTTTTATATATATAGAGATGAACTGTGCCGATGATACGAACCAAACGGTCCACTTTTTCATTGCATCTTGTATTGTCTGTTCACTTTGGTTTAACAATATATATATATTTTTATGATGACAACATTCACGACCCGATGAAGAAAAGTCACAAATCTTTTATTTATTGCAATCTGAAGAACTAAATCAATTATTTCCAATTAAAGGTTTAAACCCAACCCTACCTGATTGATTGCAACTCATTAGTTTATATTTTGTAATGCCAACGTCATTAGAAGTAAAATTATTTGTTTGCTTTGTATTGATTCTATAAATCCTTGCTTCCCGTAAAAAGGAAAAATCCCAAACTCAGTTTTGTAATTTCATCATTTTAAAAATATTACAATCAATCTTTTTTCATTACTTAAGCACACTTTGCGATAGTAAGTACGAAGATTTCCTTAAAGAAGCAAAACACGTGTCACAATTAGTAACACAATATGTGGAATAAGCAAAGTTATTTTAATTCAATTGTGTTTGATAAGTGGGAAATGCAATTTAAATCTCTAGGCTGGCAAGCTTCGGATGATCAAACAATATTTCATAGTAAAACAGGAAAAAATGTGACGCATTGGCTATTGTTCCAGTACTGAAGATGTTCAAATCGGATATATTATATTTGTCTGTACGTGCCGGGAGTAGCCCGGAAGCTTTTTATAGACTTGAGTTTTATCACATTTTTTTTACACGTGAAAGAAATGTAGTACCCTCCCGTACACGCAGCGCCGATAAAAATTGTGTACTGGAATTCCACATTTTAAATAATTCGCACTAGTCATTTTTGACAGGTCCGCAATAGAGAAGAGGTCGCGACCTCACCCAACCGTGACACGAGCCGTGTCTCGCGCACGCGTGCTTCTCGCAGTTACTATGCTCGTACCATGTGCTAATAATGTTGTACTTAATCGCCAAGCCAATAAATATTATTGGCTTCTAGTGTAGGCAGAGCATGAGCAATCTCGCCTGTGGCGTGCCTAAAATTTTGACAGGATCCGGGTCACTGATCAATTATTTGAAGAAGAAAAACCTGAGTTGACTCTTTTATTGTCAACATTCGGATGCTCCGACTTATGCTGTTTGTTTTTGCTATGATGTCCGCTCCAAGTGTGAAAGATACTATGTGGACACCCAATAGAGCTTATCTCAACATAAGTTGTTCTACAATTCCTTTCGGATAGAGCAGTGATATACATATGGGGTTAAGACTAAGTCAGGTGATACATTTTTACTCATGCAACACCTAAATTAAAGTATCGGATGGGTGACAGGGTATAAACGCATCATAGTCATCAAAACCTTTGAAACAACATCCATAAATCGATTAAAATGAATAAATATGGCTTTCCAATACGAAAAATCAAAACCGCGACCATCGTAGCAAAAGTCAACAGCTGTAAGGGCCCGGAACCTTTTAATAGCCAACATATTTTGTTTTGAAATTGATGAACGTTTTCCTACTGTACTATTTTCGATTAATTTTGAAATTAATTGATAAATTTGTTGTTTTGATGGTTGTGTTGGACGTAGATACACCACCGGATGAATAATAAAGATATAAAATTAATATTAATGAAGTTATTATTTATTGTTAGTATTCCACCGCGCTTGAACTTCTGTAATACGGACATATACATATAACGTTATCAGACGCTCGTATTTTCCTGGATACGTCCTCTTTTTTATGAACGCCCGTAGACATCTAACAGGCAGAATCGTCTCTCAGTTTTCCTATGAAAATTTTAAGCAATTCAAGATGGGAAGAAAGTTATTCTGGGAATTAATTGTTGAATGAAAAACGTTTTTTAAGTATACACAAATATCATTAAAAAGAAGATATCGGAAGTATACCAATATAATTTGATTTGATTATAAATCATAGAGCGCTTTGATTATTTTGGAATTTTACAAGGGGCTTATATTATTTCTCCAATAAATCTACAAGGCATCGTCTTCCTTTTAACAAAATTTATATTTTAAGCAAAATGTTTCTTTAAAAAAACCAATTGCGATAGAGGAGTGCTATAAAAAATACCCATTAAATAGATGCAAGTCACTGCATACAGCTAAAGATGACAATCTCCATTTCCTATTTGCAACGTTACGTAATCAAAGCTTACATAATATGATGACATCACGAAACAGCTGTCCTCAAACTGTGCCTAAACGATTTTTGTAGTTTTAAAATTTATCGTCGTAGAAGTTTCCGACGTAGAGCTCTACGCCGTAGGCGGTGTCGTAGATATTTGATTTGTATGCGTTTTTTGTTTTATGGATATTTTTTTAACTATCGAAATTATAAAACGGGTATTAATTAATATAGCAAAACTGAATGTTTACATGATTTGAATCATAAAAACCTTTGTTTTCTTAAAAGTATATTTATATAACCGACATTGAGTTAATGCTGTGGTACAGCACATTTAAAAGTTCTTTATTCTGGCCACTTTTAATGTTTTAACTAACAATTATTGGTGGAAAGGCATCGTGTTGATATATATAATCACATTTTTTGTACTAATTTCACACATTTGATACAATTCAGGAACGGTTTCGATCATAGCGACCATCTGTTGATAGTGCAAAATTTTTGTTTTATTTATATATTATTTTTTAAACAATTTTTGAGTTGTCGAGTGACAAGAAATTTCAATTGAAAGACCAATCAGTAGAAATATATTATGAAAATATCTGAAATTACGCTAATATGAATCTAAGTATAATAATTTGATCAGAATATGTTCAGAATGCATAGCTTTATGTATTGAAAGATTCTATTAAACACGTAACTACATCGTTCGTAAGAGTTAGTTTCATATCCAAGCCGTTTAAATTACAATTGATACCATCCATACATAAACAACAAATATTGTAACAAAATGTAATGTGATCATAGCGAAAAAAAATTGTATCAAAATCGATTGGCGTGGAACGTATTAATTTGTGTGTTTCATCACACCGAGGGTGACCTCTATTAGTAAATTTTTGATTTATTTGTATTCAATCGATAAATTTATAATTTATTATGTTGGTAATAAATTCGATACGGGTGCATTCAAGGGTGCTTCTCATATTCAATATATTATAGTACGCTATTATGCTGCCATCAAGTGAAACTACAGCGGAAAATAAAAAAATCATTGATTGATTTCTGCTAACGATATCTTCAAGAATCGAAGTAGTGGAATAAATTATTCTTAGAAATAAATTCACAAATTTTAAATCATACTAACATATGTCAGTTTTTAATCAGAAACTGTGTGTTGCCATCGGCTGTATTTTAAATTATGACTGCAGCTTTGTGATACCAGCTCATTCATTCGTAAAATAAAATTGCAAAGCAGTAATATAATATAACATTTATTGTATTGTACTTATTCCACAGTTTTAAGAAAGATTCTTGTTCTATATTTTCTTCACTGAGAGCGTACATGTGATATTGTTTGTATCTTAACCTTACTCGAAAACTCAAGTTTTATTAGATCAAGCAGAAAATACCGTTCAACGTTTTAACTTAATCGTGTATATTTACTGATTTTGATATTTTTATTGAAGATTTTTTTGTATGAAACTATATGATAATAAGAAATTACTTCAAAAAGATATTACGAATTGCAATTCAGTAACAAATGTATCTTTTTTTTAAATTAAAAGTTTATAACGCCCAGTCCGGAAATCTTTCATGAAATCATGAACCGTAATGTTCACTTAAACTTACTACCCGTACACTTAAGCTAACTAGCTCTAACTCCCCGACGACCCTATATTCGTCGTTAATAAATTAGCGAGCATTGTCCCTTGAGTTACGGCCTTGGAAAGTTAAAACGTTCCCACGGCTCGGTACAATAAATAATGAGCGATGGTGATGATGATAATAATGCATCCAGCGGTCGATTGACGACGGGGTCAACTCGCCCGGGACACCCCAAGGACCTCAGAGCTCAGGGGGAACGCCCTCTGGACTGGAGTAAACAGAACATGGTTTGCGAATCGTTCAGAAAAAAACAAAGATCACATGTTTGTCGTGTATATGAATCTACGAGACTGATCAAATTCACACACAAAAAACAAGAATTCTTTCAGTTGACAGTCAAGAAAATCTCTTGGATTCGATAATTTATTTATTTTTAAAGAAAATACAGAACGAAATTGACTCTCCTAATTATAAGGTATTTATTTCAGCCTAAAGTGTCAACACTACCGAGTTATAGCCCATAAATAAACAAGATTTTTGTAACCGTGTCTACTTCCTGTGTAGAGAAAGTTGACTCCTAATGGATTTTATCGTAGCAAAAGATTTTCTAATAGAACTTGCTCAAGCCCTCTTTTTCGGAGAGTACGGATATAAAGATTGTGATACGAATAAAAGATTACTTATCGCACTCACTGCACCTTATTCATTTTTTAACTGTGAAAATACATTAACAAACAAAAAAAATATATATTGCGAGAGTTTGCCGTTCCTTTTTGCTTTCCTCGTTCCTGGCGGTCATTCTTTTCCACGGGCCCATTGACCGAGAGACTAATCAACTGTTTGTCATTGCACCATTCAAATACAACATGGTTACAGGATCCTCAACAACTTACTGATACTCCTGTTGCACAATGTCATTCACATCCTGTTTTAAAATGTTTAGTGTCTTGAGCAAATTCATAGAATAGATAAAAAATAATTCATGATCAACAAATTTTCTCTTTTGACAAATAGCGTTCATCGTTATTCCGTCTTAAAAGTGGAGCATACATATTTTTGTATCTAAGATTCAGTAAAGCTCCATTGATATTATGAATATTAAAATGCAATACGTATGTTTGATAGTTGAGGATCTAAGAAATATTGCCTTTTTAGAAAAGAATTTATATGTCGCGCCGAGCGAGCCATAAGAGCCTAGACATACATAGGTTTTTTTGATGATGTATATAAAAGTTTTCATGGAGACGCTGAAATTTTTTTAATAGACCATTCAATCATCATACGTCATCAGTAAAACTTATTTTAAAATTTAACGAAATCATACACAAAACAGTTATATCCTTTAAAAAGGTTCATATTACGAACAAATCTCATTTGAATGTAATCTTCACAAAATGGGGAGCCTTAAGGGGGTCCCCCCATGTGATATTTTGAAACAATCTTTTTTTTTGTTGCATAGAATGATTCTTTAACACGCGTAGAATATGGTGGTAAAGTGATTTTACAATATTTGAAGTCATTGGAAAGTTATTGCAGTTAGACTACACTTTTTTCGAGGCGGGACATCGGTCACATTTTGACGCTTCGGCCTATTACATGAGAACTTTCAATACACATGTAATTTCAATTCATGGAACAAACCAAAATTTAAGAAAGAGCAAAGCAAGCAGCTTCAAACTTATTAAAACAGGAAGAAGAAAGAGTTACATATGGACCAGGCATAGCAGATTATTGGGGAGTAATGATTTCATCGTTTAAATCGTATTTGAACTTTCAAACGCGTTTTTCTCTAAACTGTATTTTCCTAACTGGGCTCCACGATATTTCAAGAACGGGTTAACCGATTGCTTTGAAATTTTAAAAGTAGATTAAAAACATGTTTTGTCATCGTTTGAATTAGGATAATTATGAAATGAACTATAATGAAAAAGTTCCCAGCCGTTTTGTTTTTACGTAACCAAATAGTCGAAAAAAATCATGAAATTTGAATTTTTTTTTTCAAAACCTTGTCAATTGTTCAATTTTCCACATTTTCAAAAGATCCTAGTTCAAACGATTTTTACAGTTTTATAGATTAAAACACCGTTAGATTTTTTCCAGATCAGACGGTTAGATGGAGGCCGTTTACCACCTTTTTTTCGACATGGGTGCGTTTGGAGTGGTGCACCACTCATTGTGATGAAGATTTTAGTCTGAAAATATTTTGACTTACTGTTAAAATGTCAATAAACATATGGAAAATTTTAAAACTTCTACGTTAATAATGTTCGACAAAAATAACATCCAAAAAAAGCTAAAAAAAAACCGGCCGTCACATGGGGGGAACCCCCTTAATGATCAAGAGAAAACAGTGAATGTGTACGTGTATACTCGGGAAAATCAGAGATCAGTGACGAACAAGAATGCAATGCTTATGAAAAGTCAGATCTAAAGACACTGTACATATGTTCGGTAAGTGTGAACGAAGATGGCTTTGGATAAACCTGGGTGAAAGCAAGAGCCCAAAGTACACGCTGGATTTTATCGCTAAAAAATGAATCTAAAAGAGTCCGTGCATCGTATGGGGCTGAATAAATAACCAAATTTCTTTTTGGTAACCTAGTGTAAATCCACTTATAAGCGTTTATTCCGCCTGTACCGCAATGTCGTCCAGTTGCAAACGTCATCATTGCGAGTAATGAATATAATCTGTTATTGTTTCGATTGATTGACCGCGTCCCGCAAGAGCTGCCCGCAGAGGAAATGCGTTTACCCGGCGAGTTGTGGCCACCTTACAACTGAACACCGCTACATTAATCTGTTCATTCGTGTTAAGGGGTCTGTCATGTGAGGGCTTACTAGCTGCAGTTGGCGATTTCAAAATGATTGTATTGTTTAAAAATATCAAAGTACAAATAAATCGAAAGTGATTTTTTTTTAGTTTAACCACATTAAAAATATTTTGGTTGCTCTCTCATAAATATTATTACGTTAAAAATTGAATCATTTTGTATTTACTTCGGAATATATTAACGATAAGTGTGTAAACAGTGTGTGATTAATTGCTATTTAATAAATCCTCTTGTAATTTTAAGACAACTTTTACAAATAATGAAAACATAAAGAATGACCATACTTTATTCTTTACCGTCATACAATATTTGATTTTTGGAGATGTGTGACTAAAAATTAATGGTGTTTGATCTTCACAATTTTTTATTCATAATGAGACATCAGGCAACAGTCCATATTATGCTGGTCAGTACCAAATCTGAATGAAATCATGGGAAAATTTAAAATTCAAGAAAACAGCGATACATGGTTACCAACAGTAAGTAAACAATTGCATTTTTTAAGACATTGTTCACAATTTTCAATCTATATAATGTGTGAAAAAATATTCATATATACATATCTAGTAGCAGTAGCAGTCACCCATTCTTAAATTACCAGGTATGCAAGCATAATTCTTATATTTGTATAATGTTTTAATTTAAATATTTTATAGGCATTCCATTTTCTGAATTATCCATTAATTATATACTTAAAACAGTAGATGATATGACTTAAAGCAGAAAACTAGTTGGTTTTCATCAAACAAATCTCTCAATCTTCCAATCATTTGTTTATCTTATATAATACTAGTATTGCTACCCGGCTTCGCTCGGACTAAGCGACCAATAATTATTTAATGGTATATCATTCCCAAAGAATTACAGACCCACAGACATACATACAAACATACGCCGTTTCGGTGTTATATATAAGATAGTGATGGCGCATTGATGGAATATCATAATATTTGAATACAAAATCGACATTATTTTTCTATGTTTTGATATTTATTTCTTTCATGTCATGACTGCATCGAATTAATATGTGTCATGATTCAAAATTTCGCTTTGATCTTTTTTTTTATTGAAAATAGCTCAAACTAACTTTAAGCGCAAACATTAATGACATAAAATTTAGCTAATCTTTTGATTTTTGAAAATATAAAAGTATAATTTCAAACATGATACCAAACGATTGCTCAGTGGCGTTGTAGTTTCCAGCGTTACTGTTGAAGCTTACTTTGTTTACAGTCCAATGTTCAATGGTACATATTATGTTATATAACACAACATGGTTTGTACAAATTCTATGGATATTTTATTAATATAAAGATTTTCATGGTAATGAAAATTTTTTATAACTATTACTAATTTATTATATTATACGGAGTAAATGGCCTCTTGGTTGGGGTGATAACAGTACAATTAAAATCGATAATTCTTAAATGTACTCAAAAACTTAAATGTCACAATATAAACAGTTTTCTTTGATGGCTAAAAACCTTTCATAAACTGTATATATTCTGACATGCCCAACCGATCCCTGGCGTCCACGTCGCGAGGCTGGTAATGTTTTTCATGTGTATTTTTATTTATAAAATTACACATAAAAAGCAGCTAACAAGGGAATTATTTGTATTAATTTAATAATTTGAAACAATATTATTTTTTTCCATTACTGACAGATTAAGAATAAATATACCCAAATTATTTTGTAAGTTATACATATACATTGTCAGTTTCATCTGAATTCTCGTGGAAAATTTCTAATGTTACAATTTATTGAGACAGTTTAAAAAATATATAAATGATTAAGGACTTGGTTTGAATAGTGAAAACTAATAACGAAATGATATTTTTACAGTAAGGAGTTGCTTGGTTATGATTTTTTCTCATTTGCAAATCCATTTCAGTATATTGAGCCATTCATAAATGTATTTTTTGAATAAATATAAACTCACACCAACTCTTTATCAACAATCTTTTTTAACATTTTTGATCCGTCTCTTTCAAAGCATGCACTCACTTATTTTGTCACGAAATATTTTTCCTCACCAATAATAACTTCAGAACCTCCAAATTTATGACCATATCCTATCCCATAAGTTTGTTTATTTGATCAATTCGTAATAATTTGGACAAATAAACAATCAAATAAACCCTTCCTTCCTTCCTTATTCATTGTATACAAATAATGTAACAAAACAAATATTCTTTAAAATAAGAAATTAATTTTCAAGAATATTTGTTTTTAGTGTTGTAGTATTAAATTAAATATATGATACTAGTTTTATCATAAAGGTATACTAAATAATATATAGAATAATATCGATAGATATTAATAATTTTAATTTTTTCGTATTGTTTTCAATTTTGAGTAGAAAAATAATTATGAAGTAAAAAGTGTCGCTATAAGAATATTTTGATCACAGAAGTGACAGTATTTTTTTTATATTATTCATATGATACATTTAAAAAATTTGGACAAAATTTCGCTGCTATTAAAATTTTTCTTAATATTTAGTTTTGGTGATTTCAAAAATTTATATGCAATTCCTAATACGTTTTTTATTATTTTTCTTCGTAAAATAGAGCGAAGAGTGAGACACAAAGGGCACAAAATTATGTACTACAAGTTTACGGATAAGACCATGCAGAAAAAAGTGACGGATGCTCATCTTCACTTCAAGATCGTGGTGCCTGAAGACGAAAAGGATGAAGATGCCGATCCTGGTAGAATTCTTACCGTCAATGTTCAGGTAGGGATTCAATCTTAAGTTCTTTTTATAATTTATAATTCAAATCATAATTTTAGTTCCTTATTTGAAAATAGTATAACTAGTTGTTGTATAAATAACAATTTGAGATATACTCTGAGTGGAGTCCATATGCACCAAGTTAGGAGAGGACAGGGATAAAAAAATATATATTTAACATGATTTTATTACATGAAATAATTTAAAAATACTGAATCGCATTCCAAAACTATGATTTTAAAAGATAATTTTTTAAAAGAATTAAAGCTTTTCTATGTTTCTTAGAATTATATCTTACGTAACGTATCTCACGTGTGGTATAAAAAACATTAATACAAATATGGGACTCTTTTGTATTTCAAGCTATTAAATCACATATGATATAATTTCTAGCATTTATTACATATATAATCCTATATATAAAACCGAAACGGCGTATGTATGTCTGTGGGTCTGTAATTCCCTTTTGCATTGTTGGTCATGAAGTTGCCATAAAAACGAATTTGAAAGAAAATATGTTTGAATTTTTATCGGCGAAGACATTTAGTCAAAATGTAATAAATTAGTCTTCTACTGAACTTTTCCCGGCTTTTATTAATATAATAATGTTTTTATTTACGTGAAGGTATTATTTGACATTTTTGACAGCAAATTAGATTTTTTCCTTGAATTTGGACATTTTAATGGGCGAGAATGGGGCTGTCATCAAATTAAATAAAGTTTGTAATTTTAATTTAACTCTATTTTGGATGTTAGATTTTGTGATATAATTATGTTTAATGATATAACATTAAATAATTATTGGTCGCTTAGTCCGAGCGACGCCGGGTAGCAATACTAGTTATTTACAAATTGAACAGAACATTGTAAAATAGTCCGATTGATTTCTTTAAATGTAATACAGTAAAATCCAATTATTGCCACAATGATCAGTCTCAAAATGGACTAACTGCGTTTTTACAATTTTCGTTTTGGTGTTACGCCAAGCTAGGAGTTAAGGAGTAGATCTCTTGCCTCTTCACAAATATTTGGAGTGAAAATAAAACATCCATATGGGAAAATTTCGTCGTCATAATGTGAAAATGACCTAATGTAAAATGAAAAACGATCAAGGCTTCACTCGAAAATTTGTATCATCAATCTAAAAACCCATCTCACCTATTTTTCACTTATGTTCACAATACATCAAATAGTTGAAGACCATGTTCGTGAAAATGCTCTTGGTCACTTTATCTTGTATGACGGCGGAATTTTCCGAGAGACAAAAGTATTATCTGATAGTTGGCTTACGAACAAAGCTATGTCGATACTCTCTGCCAAAAACGATAAAATCAACGAATTCACCATGCATGTTTTACTTATGTTTTACGTAAATTTAATAATCCGCAGGTAAGTAGAGCAGCCCACCCAGGATCAGGAGGCAATCCATCAATCATCGCCACATTTGGGACGGCTCTTTCTCGATCAGCGATGGTCCAAGGGGCAATGGTCAAAATAAATGTAACTGCTGCCATTGCGGAATGGTTTATTCTTCCTCGAGATTCTCTTGGACTCATCGTCAAAGCTCAGGACTCTGAGAGGAGAAGGATACCGATTCCTGATATGAAAGTGGAATCTATTAGTAAGGTATGTATTTTGATGGTTTCAGAAACATAAACCGTCGATTTATGTACATACTTGTTTATAAAGAATAATCCAGTTTTTTTTACCAAGTTTTCGAATTTAGTCGTGTTTACTTTAATCTTTCATTTTATTTCAATGGTATCAGGTATTATAATACACTCTTTGTGTGCATCACTGCCCTAATGCAATAATACTTAACAGAATTCTTGTATTGTTGGGATCGATGTATAATTGGTAGAAGTCAAGTTTATCAAAAAATAGTATGTATTAGTTCCACATAAATTATCTAATAAGATTGATTCCATTGAAAATAAGATGGCCCGAAAAGTTGACCTCAAACTTCTGTTTCTGCTCTGACTTATAAAATATGAATGGATATCGTTTAGTTCGATCTAAAGACGTTCTAAGTCAAAGGGCGGTGCTAATTTCTGAACTACATGATAATTCTTCAGGGTGTCAAGACGTAACTACGCTAAAGTATATCACTAAGAAAATAAAAGAAGATTTCGATACGGAGACATCATCAACTACAAGGCGCTGCAAAAGTAGTTATCGATAATAATCCTTGTGGAACTAAATACATAACTTTGAAGCTCGTTGTAATTTTACTATTTTCTGTACCGACTAAATACTAAATAGTTGTCATCATAGTCACTCGATGCTATTAAACAAAATCAATTAATGGATTTAAAAATGCAAATGAAACTACCGAAACTATTTCGGTATCAGTGTTGTCACTCTTAATTTCAACGTTAAATAATGGTACATGACTCATGATAGTCGTCTCCATAGATACGTATCTTCGTGTCTGACTGATTCAATATTTATATGCGTCTTTTTCCAGTGCCCGTACCTCGAACTGCACGTAGAAGACGTTGAAAAAATTCGTAGCAAAAGAACAATCGGGTTAATCTGTTCGGAGGAATCCGAAGACACCCGCTGCTGCAGATATCCTCTCACCGTCAATTTCGAAGAGTTCGGGTGGGACTGGATCATCGCTCCGAAGAAGTACGAGGCCAACTTCTGCATGGGCGACTGCCCTTACGCTTTCATGCAGAGATACCCGAGCACTCATGTTGTGCATTTGGCTGCCCCTTCGGGATACGGCGGCCCGTGTTGCACCCCTCGAAAAATGAGTCCCATATCATTGCTTCATTTTGACCACGAGTTCAACATTATTCTCGGAACGTTACAGGCAATGGTGGTGGAGCAGTGTGGATGTAATTGATTTTGAATCTGATATGTTTGGGTAAATAAATAATTATCGTCTTTCATAAAACGAATGACGCAAAGTGTATTCGTTTGCTGATTAATATGAAACCTAATATTCATTTTATTTTTTTGACTAAAAAAAACATTAAAATCCATAGCCGATTCAATTTTTAAAAAAGGAAACAGGTAGGTAAAGGTTTTTGTATTGCTCATTTCGCTATTCTGAACTTCTTCCTTACCTTAGGTATTTGTCTCTAATTAATGAACATAAGAAAACATAATCAACCCGCTGTCAGAAACTTCAATGCGCTGAAAATTATCGGTAGTGAAATTATTAAAGCCAACTCTGTATACCTTCCATAATAAATTCAACCTATTTCCGTTAAATCGGTGAATTGTTCTTTTACTGACAAAATACAAATTGAATGTTTCATATTTATAAGATAACGTATCACTTTAGAAGCGAAGATATGATTCATGTTTCTCCACTACTGGCTGGATTCATTCTTTGAGTGATCGGGAATGAAAATTAGTAGGAGTCTCCATATATCGTTATAAATAAAACAATGTTTACTTATCGAGTCGAGTAAACTTACGTCCGTAATCCGTGTTACTGTGATAATGTCAAAGGGATAATTCACGTGTGCAAAGAGTGGGGCTTATTCTAAATACACTACGAGAACTATGAATAGACGCATTAAAACAATGTCATTTGATGTGTGAAAATAATTTTGAACTACAGTGAAATAACATTTAGTGTATCTCCATTTGCTGAACTATAAGAGGTGGCAAATAAACGAGAAAATGATAAGTGCCCGAGCAATGTGATACCAATGAAAAATTGGAATAATTGAATTGGATTACAGTGAACTGAGGAAGGTCAAAAACATTACTATATTGAATTGTATAAATGTGAAGTGAACAATAAATAATAGAGGTGAAACTTATACATATATTGTATGTCAATCGCGTGATAATTAATTAAATGGAGACTTATAAAATAATTATAAGTAATTAATTTAATGAAATTCATATTTAACAAGGACCGACTCGAAACTGTTAATTTTCTTATGATTGAGTAAGTTTTAAATGATCGTCGCATTGTAAATAATTACTTTTTATTTTACCTACTTAAAATTAAGTGTCAGTCAGCAGCATTATTATTGTATTCATGTTTTTGTTCCATAAGGCAAATATTAATTTACATCTTAAAATAAACCCTTTTGAAAACAAAATATAAATACAACAAGTAGGTGTAATAAAACATTCAAGACCTGATTTAATGTAAAGCATAGTTTTCAAATGAATACAACAGGCTGAGTGATAAAAACACTAAAATATTGCAGCTTTGTTGATAATAAGCATTTATAATCACAAGATAAATGCACTTTTCCCCTTTTGGGTCGGTCCTTAGTTGAATTTTTTAAAGCCAATAGATGTAAGTATGGCATGTAACGGAAAAATGATAGAAAATAATTATTCTTGAATAGATTTTCCATTAAAATTATTTTGTCGCAATTCATCCTTGTAATTGAGTATTTACTTGGTAGGCATTTTTAATGGTAGAACTCCCTTCAGAACTATAGTTCTGAAGAAAAATAACAATGTATGTAGAATTAAAATACATTGTTATTTTTCTTTCCGTATCATCCTTGTAATATTTGAAACTGCCCCAAAACGATAGCAAATGTATTATATTATGTGTCTGTTGCCAATATACTCAATATTCCCAAGCAGATGCGAGAATAAAACTATTTTCGGTGGATACATAAAATAGTTAAAAAAAACTCATTCAAAAAGGGTATGAATTCGACATTTGTATTTCGACTTTGTATTAGCTTATCTCGATATACAAAAGCCAAGTCTTTTTCATATCATATATTTATTTAAAGCAAGCAGAGAATATATTTGAAAATTCTTTTTTACCAAAAGAAGTAAACCAGTCCCATGCCACAACCATATTCAAAAGAATAAGGCCCCTATCTTACAAAATAAGCAAAGCATTAAAAGCAAAATTAGCTTTGTAAAGAATATTTTTACCACACTTAGTGAATTCATCTAAAGCGTCGAATTAAAACGAATATGTTTATTTTTACTACCGATCCACTCACTAAAAACAGAACTGAGCTTGTTTAAGATTATGTGGTAGTTTCAGAATTGAAGGTTTAACGTAAGATACACTTTTTGCATAATCAACATTAGTTATTGTTGCTAATTTAAAACCAAACGAACGATATTAGTTTATAAATGTTATGAATGGCTTATTTTACGTATTATTTAAATGTGTGTGTCTATGAAATGTGTGTGTGAGAATAGTTTTATTTCAAATATTCATAAAATCATCAAAATTACTTCTAGAAACATTTCTTCAGTATCTGTAAATCTGTAAATCGATAATTTTAGCTGAAATAGTTCTAATTGCTTTCATGCAATTTGATTACATTTTAACCACCATGAATAATAATAACTGTACCTATAAATACCTTTTACATGATCTATCCCAGTATATTTTAATACTCTAATAAAGTTCATGATATCTGTCTTTGTATTTATTCAAATATGTCGAAATTAAAATTAATTTAATTCACTAAAAAAATATGTATTGTGCCATTAAAGAATTATCTCTATAACGGAGAATTGAACAGAGAATTGATTTTTTCCCTTTATATTATTTTATAATCCGAATTTAAATTTAAAAAAATGTCAATACATTATTGATGTCCGATATCAATTTTAAAGTGTCGTATTTTTTTATAAAATTTAATGTGAAATTACCATTTTATTCAATGATTTTGTAAATAAATTGTATTTGAGTTTTATTATAGTCAGTAAGTAATTAAATATACCGATATTTTTATATAACTAATCGATTTTTTACATTGTATAAAATAAGCCGATTATTTTTTTATAAGTAAAAAGCAAGTGTAACTTAACTCGAAAAATTAACGGTAGCATTTTATGTCATTCTTTGGTTGATAAAACACCCGATACAATGCAGCTAGTTTGCATTTTGTTCATGTAGAACAATAAATTAAACATACTTGTTAAAGACACGAGTGAATAGTACGCATTTAATATGATTGATATTAAATTATTTTGAGCAAAAAGTGTCGATTTTTTTTTTCTACATCCCTTAAAATTCACGGATCAAAGTATTTTTATGAATTTTTAATATTTTACTATCATTTCTAAAACAGTAAAGAGATGTATTTAGTACCTTTTTCTGTTTAAAGTTTAAATAAAAAATACTTTGTGCTATTTCTTTGTGGAAAATAAAACGGACCTTTAAAATGTTCGAACACTAACGAAACGAAAATTAGCAATGAATGATTTGAGAGGTACCTACAAATTTTCAGTTCCATTCTGGTGTGAACTGCTGATATTTTATTGTATATTTATTTAAAAAAAAAATGATTTTTTTCAAATCAGTGAGAGTGCTCAAATATTAATTGGGGTATCTAAAACTAGCAATAGATGTCATATTTCTAGAAAAATAAATCTACGGTATATAAAGCATACGAGCTTAACTAACCACTAATTGTAATGCTACATATCTATCTGTTATGTTGTCATATCTATCTGCTAGTTTAAGATATCTCTCCATAATCATTATTTTCTTAATTTTGGAATTGTTTTTAAATTATTAAATCACAGAAAATATACTAGAGTTTCATTTGATTTTAGACGATATCACTGTAATCGTATTGTACATGAGTAGTAAGCTACGTGAATTCTTTATATAAAAGAAAAAATTACAAAAAAAAACCATCAAAATTAAATAACAAAAATAAAACAAATTCCTTAAATAATGTGAATTGTATAAGATTCAGTTGTAATGAAATATGAATGCAGTACATTGTTTTTACCTGTAACAAATTTTGCTTAGTAGTAATGTATTGTTTTTACAAATTATCTGTATCCGCTGTAGTTGGAACTATTTTTATATATTATTATAGGTTTGTATTTAAGATGGATTTTTTAAACAGTGATATTTCAGTAGTATACAATCAAGATCTCAATAAAATCTCACAAAAAATATGCTGCATTATTTATACTACCTGCTTTCATCTAAAATTCAAAATCCAATGCGCCTGACTGCCTGTATAGAGGTACACACCAAACAACTATACCAAATGAAGTATTAACTGTCCATATTGGATAATATTAAATATCACTTATTCTGAAGTCGAATCACTCAAATGATTTTCTTTATTTCCGTAAGATGTCCAGATATGAACAAAGAATAGGAAAAATTGCTCAGAATGATGAAACTATCAGTCAAGCAGACTTAGTTCATCAAAGGAAAATTGCTCGGCATTCAAAAGGGTTAATGGTGTCATATGGAGAGTGAATAGATTTAAATTTATAAAAGCTATTCCCTTACCTTTTAACCATTGTGCACACTAAAGGGGATGTGACTGATTCTTTAATATTTTTCCCTTAGATATTCAAAGCAAAACTTTGTAACACAAAGCATTGTTACCCTGCAGAAACCTTGTAAGAAGACTGTGAAGCCATAGTGAGTTTTGAAGAGTTCAACCTTGAGTACTCTAGGGACTATAAAAAGAAAACCAAAATGAGCTCTTTACATTAAACTGCTGCGATTGTGTGCATTCAGAATTCACTATACCTGAAGCTCAGTAAAAAATAGATAATTTATGACGATTAATAAATCGGCCCCTTGGAAGCAGAAAAACTTAACTCAATTTTTATCTTCTTTTCAGGAGTGCCAAAAAACAGGTTTCACCAGTAATCTATTTTATCTTCTTTTTACCAGATTATCTTTAAAGGTGCTGCTTTAGCTTTCTGATTTATTTGTGAAATATAAAATATGTAGTAATATTTTCTAATGTTTTGTTTCATGGGTTAGTGGAGGGATGAAAAAGACAGTAATTTTACATAGCATGATTCTTTACACATAACGTATCATATTATTTTGTAGCTGTGTTCATAACTCAAAACCAGCAAAAATCAAGATAAGTTTCTTATATTCTAAGGGGCCGAATTATAGTTTATTGAATCTTAAAATCAAAGGGTTAATTAGTATGAAGTTAGCATGAAGATTCTTCACTAAGAGGCACTTATATTGTAACACAATACACAGAATAACAGTTTTATATAAAAAATGATCTTCCACAAAGTACCGCCGAATACATCGAAAGAAGTGATTATTGTTTGCAATGTAAAACAAATTAAACAATCGACATTGTAATCAAACATTAAATACAACTTAAGATAAGAGTAAAGATTCATATACTACAATGATGATAAAAACATCAACCAGCAGATTTCCCAATCAAAAAATTGCATTATTCAAGTTGAATGCCTTTTATATTTTATGCCCATTATAATACATAGTATCTGACATTTTGTATCATTCATATTTTTTTATAATTGATTTAGTCCACCCATAGAGAATGAAATAGTTTCATAACATCAGGTGATAATCACCAATCATAATCATAAGGTATATTTATTTGTTAACTGTAACTAAAACAATAACAATGTAAATTTTCGATTATGTAAAACTAAAATATAATGTACCTGTATTAAGTAATCAATCAAAAATACTTCACAGACGTGTAAAATAGATGAATAGAATTCCACACTATAAATGCAAAGCTATCATTTTATAAATAAATTGAGACTTGTACTATGTACCCCATCCATTTATAAAAGTCTCGACACTTTTTGACGTCATGCGACTCATTCTGCTTCTAAATGACCTACTCAATATCTTGTCAATCATGATCAACGATTATGGTACTCCGCTACAGCTACACATACTTACTCCTACTTACCCAAATTAAAATAATGATGTCACATTTAACTTTTATTCATAAGCTTCCAAAATATTAAAAAAGTTTTGAATTTGAATCATTCAAATTTTTTACACTTTTATAGGTTTTGTCACCAACAGATTGGGTTTCACAAGAATAGAGAACATTTGGTAATATTATAATTACCACTTAGTCTATGTGCTATATTGATATGAATTCATATTAATACTGATTTGATATTAAACGCGACTTATTATTGATTGGAAAAATATTCACATCAATAATTACGAAATTTCCTACAAGTTCCTGCAAGTGCATGTGATAATAAGAATCGATTATGATTAAAAGGTAACTGGGAAAGTTTGGAATATTATAGAATATTATATATTTATTAGATAAAATGTTCACGCAATCATTACACATTAAAAACTTGCTTTATATGCCAAGAACATGTTACTTTGTGTAGTTAACAATAAGTTAAATCTAAATTTCTTTGGTTATTTGTAACCTGTCATATCTTAGACGAAATCTCTACTGTTAAAAATGCATCATCGGTAATAACATGTCGGTCCCTGTGGTCAGGGGACCCGAGTTCAATTCTCGGCATGGTTAGATTTTTTCGATTGAAAAAAGAGATCTTGGGCGTATGTTATTTATCGTTGATTTTGTGCACAACTGATTCATTATTTATCATCGAGTTAATCTCGTATGGCTTTCACAATTAAGAATATTTGGCGCATTGGCGTAAGCTGTAATGCCAAATATTTTTTTTCTTATTTAAAAAAAAATATTAAACTTGAACAGTGTTGAACAAAATAAACTTTAGGAACATCTGAAAACATTATTTTTAAATGAATAGACAGATAATTCAATCAATAAAATCGAAAACTGACCATCTCCAATTCAGAAGAATTGAGGATGCTACATTAATCATTTATCAGTTTAACTTTTTTTAACCCGTCATATATTATGTTTATAGAGCACCTATAATTTCAACCATACTAGCTACATAAAAGTCAACAATGTATTCATCAAATACTTCAAACATATTGCTGCATGTAAATTTTTATTACAGCATGTAAATCTAGATGTAAAGTTTAATTTTAAAATGATTTTTGTTTTCCTCTAACATAGCTGTTTTACAAGAAACATTTTATAACATTGTGTGCATGTGTGAAATTTGATTCGTTTGAATTTTGCACATTTCAATGTGTTTTGTCACTGACAACCCAGGTTTTTTCTTTCAGATTTTTAAGACATTTCAAGTGCAAAGATGACCTTAAACTGACAATGAATGTGTGAATGTGTTAAAAAATAATTGCAGTGAATATATGTATGTACATAGATGTAATATATTATCATAGTAGATTAAAAGATACTTTGAGGATGGTGTATGTTTCATCGGGCACAGCTGGTGTTGTTATATTTCTTTAATAATAAGAAGGCAATCAGTGGAAATATTATAATATTGATCATCACCATAAAATAACAATACAAATAATCTCACATACATTCTTTAAAAAAGACCTAAGGATAAATAATTCAAAAATCAATGAAATCAAAATAAGTAGTGTGATGCTTGAACACTTTTACGTGAAAACTTTACAAAAGTCAAACTTAAAATTAATTTATAATAATATTCAATGTGTTGCGCAGAGTCAATTTTATAAATCAACAAAATAACAAATAACGTGTACATTATTTTACAGGAATGTAGTCCAGTAAACAATGTTAAGAATGAAAAACGAAAAAGGGAAAAAGAATCTGGAGAAGCGGTCAATGAAAAGAGCAGTCTCGCGGCCGTGACAAAAAGTATCGTACTGAGGAGCACTCACGCTGGCTCTGACTTCTTCTTCTGGAAACACCCCCTGGAAATGAATTCAAACTAGTCAATAAACCATAAATATGAAAAATTCTGACATTGTGACAACTTTAAATCTAAATAATTATGTACATGACATTACAGCGTATTTGTGATTGAAAAACTCTTTCTTTTAATAATTCATTATTGTACATCTATAGATACAAAAATAGCACTACTAATTGCTACATCAATTACTTTTGTTTGAAGGAGAAAATCCCATTCAGAATAAATTGAATGGCGGGCAGCAATATTGACTGAGTAGGCCTCTACAGGCAAATAAGTTTTGTAGCAAGTCTGTTCATTTTTACATGCGTTTCATTCAAATCAATATCTTTCTAACATGAATAGTTGTCATAAGGTGAGAAAACTTTTCAAGCAATACGTCAATTAAATTATTCCTACATTGATAAAGCCACTGTTAGATGAGTTGTTCGCACAAGCCAAGTATGTAAGCGAATGCATTTTATAATACCTGTCACATCTAGTAACAATGTCGGAATAACAAAGTTTACCTTATATCCATCAAGATCAGATCGTATATCCTCATCAGAGTATCCTTTCATAGCTTTGGTAGCGACAGGTCCCATATAATTATTCACCACAGCAAATTCGAACAGGGATAGGAAGACAAACACAGAGCACGAAGACATCCATACGTCTATAGCTTTTACATACGATACCGGAGGTAGAGATTGTTGGGATTGAGTGTTTTGAGTAGCTAAAACATGGAAGAGATTCTTAATAATATATTAACTCCATATAGATTACCTCAAATTTACTAGAATTAACTTGAATCATATGATCTTGAATTGATTTTTAATTTGATCGAGTCACACTGAAAATATGTATTGATATACATTTGTGTTTAAAAGTTGGTTGTTCAACTAGGCCCTGTCATGTGTATGCAGCCGTTGTTTCACGCCAGGGTTACATAATGTTAGGAGCTCAAGAAGATCAATGAGTTTCCTCCCCATTTATTAGGCCCGATGCAGATTTGCACGGGCTGATTTGAAATTTTTCATTTTTTAGTTTGAATTCATTTACAAAATAATTTAGTACATCCGATAGTTAAATCCTTTTATCAATCGATTGTTTCTGTATTCTCTTGAAAACCAAAAATCAAGTTTTCATTGTATTTACTAAGTGCTTTAGACTTAGTTCTTACCGAGTGTGAGTAAAGATGTAACTCCGAGGGTAACTCGGGCAGGAATAGCTTCAGGTTTAATCCAGAATGATATCCAAGACATCACAACAATCAAGGCTGAAGGAATGTAAGTATGAAATAAATGGTAGCCAAGACGACGTCTCAGGTTAAATACAACTGCCAGACATGTGAAATTTCCTTTAACAAGTAACACATAAATTAATTGTATTTAAAAAAGACAATGAAAACTTTTGATTTTTATTTATCAAATATATGTATATGATTTTTTATTAAAGTTCAATCAGCTTACGTCTTCAAAGCCTAATTGTAATTATCAACTCTATAAAAAAAAGTAAATTGAGTTAATTAAACTTGGCATGTGTGGAAAACAAATATTATGTTAATTTACTCCAGATATGGAACAGTTTTGTTGCTAATTGAAAAGTGGTTATAAGTTTTCGAGCAAGAGCATGGAGTCCAAAGTAAAGTATGGTAAAACAAATATCATTTTATACCCTGGACGTAATAGCGTGTAAAGCAATAAAATAATAAAAGTTAATCTTTGTTTTTGTCGGAATGGCAAATGATCCACTGAATACTTTTCTGAAACATTTAGCTAGGCAGAGTTTCAATTAAAAATTTAAGATGATTTGTTGAACTTATTTACCAGTTGAGTACTCAATGGTGCAATCTGTTGTATAGTTGTTGGAGATATCCAACTGCGGGAGCTCAATATCGGGGTTCACAACCAATGGGTCTGTCATATTCCAAATGAATCTCAAGTCATGAACAGTGTGCGATACTAAGAGCAAATAATAATAAATACACAATTTTCACCATACCAAAACAATGAAAATATTTTTGTATTTTTTTTTCTGTTTATTCTATAGAGTAAAAAATTACCAATTTCACACATTGATTTCCCATCTATTATGCATTCAAAATTCACTCTATTCCCAACCCCACTCTTCTATGTTCATCCGTTAATGGACAACACCAATAGAAGGCATTTTAGTGAGGGCTGGTTTTAAATTTTTCATTGGCACTCCATTTTTAATGAGGGCAAGAATAAAATAGTTAGTTTAAAAGAGGAGTTGGTTCACAGCCAACAGATGCATGACCCATTTCAAAACATTGTTAGGGTAGGTAGACAGCGTTGTCAAGGAGTTATGTACATACATATATGGATCATGTTCAATTGACTTTTTTTGATTTTGTCTATTAAGGAATTCACTCCGCAGATTGCAAAATGGTTTCCTAGACCTTAAGGCGTTACCACTTCACCACAGTGGCCAGAAAAAATTTAAGGAATTATCAACATCAATTTTAATCAAAAAAAACAAATATCTACAGTTAATTTAACTAAAGTTATGTTACAATCATTAATTAATATACTCACAACTTTCAATCATCATGGAACAGATTTGTGTATCGTGTGGATACGACTCAAACTTCATAGCACAAGATAACACCAGAGTCAATCTATAATGTTATACATAAAAATATAATCATGTTGATCCGACTTTAACATAATATGAGCATAATTTCAATGACTAAAAATTTACATTTCAGGAAAACACTTCATATTTTATAATTTGTTTTTCAGGTAAAACAAGACAGGACATATAATAGTTTTTAGCATATAAAAATATATATTCTATTACATTTCATGAAATGTGACCTTTTTGGCATTTTTAAAGAAGCAATCCGGCCGCCAGATGCTATTGAGCCAATCCACATCCAAGATACGATATTCTTCATTCATATAGCCATAGATAATGATTTGGGATGGACATTTCAAAAATAGAAATAAATTAAGTCATATAGTATGAACATTTTATTTTAAAATTTAACAAAACATATGCTATACGAAATCCATTCATCCAAAAACGAATAATTTTTCAAATTCAAACATATTATACTGCCTGGCTGTAATATGTAAAACCAAACTGCTCAATGCGAAAATAAATAATTTCTTCTCTATGATAAAACATTCTATGCTTGGGACATAAATTGTAATGTCATGAAATGAACAACTATTTTAATTTTTCGAAATTTAACAAAACATGTGGAAGTTCGAAATCTATTCATAAAAAATCGAATAATAATTTTATCTAAATTATGAAACATATTATACTGCCTGGCTGTAAGTTTGCTCAAGTAATGAATCATTACTTGAGCAAACTGCGAAAATAAATAATGTTCTTCTCTATGAGGCGAAACACGTGTCATGCTTACACACAACTTGTGGAATAATCAAAGTTATTTTAAATTTTATATTAACTATTGCTTCATTTTGGCATACTAAAATTAAATACAACAAACGTATATGAATTGGTTATACTATCTATAAAAGTGATGAAAAAATGTTTTCATTACAAGGGGTCAATTGTTGTAGCTGAATTTTGAAGCTGAAAAGCTTTTGTTCTATTTATTTACACAGTTAAGGGTTTGAATCCCTGAATGAAAACTTACATTGGTTTACTTTATATGCATACTTTCGATGGATTCAATGGTAACTTTATGGAAGTTCATTTTTATATAAAATTTAAAATAGCTTTGACTATTCAATATGTGGAATAATCAAAGTTATTTAAAATTTTATTTTACTTTCGATACATTTATATGTAAAGGTGTAGATGTATGTATTCATACTTTACCATCTAACTTATCTGATCCAGTTTTAAGGGCAAAGATAAAGTGATAAAATAGCTAGGTAGCATTTTCTTAGGACCATCTATGTATCATCACTGTCTTGAAAAAACAACAGTGAGTAGCCATTATTAAAATAAAGTATATTTTGTGCATTAAAATTTGTTTACCAACACAGACTTGAACACACTCTTGTTTTTAATGAATAAATAAAAATATATATTGGAAGTTTAAATAAAATTTACCATAGACTCTTCGTTGATAGAGTCAAGCGACAAAACTGTTACATGAAAATAAACAATGGTCGGCTGCCCTAGTAGCTTTGGAGCTCTATTTTTATCATAATACTTTGCCTTTATTGGTAAAATGTCACTAAGTGATAAACTACTTTCTGGGTGCTTCGTTTCCACTTCATGGTATGATGAATTTGTTCTGAAATTATGACAAGTTGTATGTGATTATTGCAGAGAATCTATATTCTCAAGAGCTGTGTAGAATTTTTGTCATTAGTCTAAGCGATTGCATTGTTGATTTGTTTATACATGACATTTCCCTGCTCTATTAGATGTGTGAAGATATTTAATTTTTCAAATTATTTATTTTCACACCTAGAAGCAAAAAAATATACAACCATTATCATGTAAAACAATAAAGAGTCGATTTTCACATTTTGACGTCTATATGTCAAAATCAAATACTGAGCGGGCTTCAAATAATTTTGTCTATGATAAATCAGTAGGTGAGATTGAAATACATTAGTAATTATAACACAGATATTATACTGCGGTATACATGATGTATTTTAATTATAAATTTAAAATACGTCATACGTACAATATGAAAAAAAACAAATAATTTAAAAAAAATGTTGCATGTCTTTCAGAAGAAATATATTTTCAATCTACAATAAATAGTTTAATAATAATTCATATTTAATAAAAATTTTAAGAATAAATAACAACGTTAAAAATGTAAAATTTTCTGCTTGCGATGATTTCCTTGGATTTTAAGCGAGCAACATTTCACGGCATTTTTAAATACCTTGTACACAAAAATAAATGTTCGAAACCATACAAATGCAATTAAGTCATCGATTAGATTTGAAGCTCTCTTTAGTTTACACTTTCAAAAATACAATGCTTCATAGTTCCATATTATATTTAAACACAAATTAACAAACACTTTTTATCAATTACATCCTCTATAACTTACAGAAAGGTTATTAATTCTTCACAAACTACATTTGCCGACCATAATAATACTAACTGCCATTTAAACAGCATTGTAAGAATAATCAACACAATAAATGAAAAATCAACTACGTTTTCTAAGAAAACAAGATATAAATCATTCACGATTAAATTAAATCCAACCGAAAAAAAAAAGTATCATGATTGGATATTTTGAACGCTTTCAATCAAACATAATTGAATTCACAAGTTTTTTCAGATCAAATCAAACAAATTCACATTCTAATATTTTGTTATGAAATCAATTGCTTTATCACTTCTCGTTTAATATTGACTGACGAACATTGGAAATAGTTTCTGAAATCGAACTGGTGCAAGCGATACAGCAATGCGTAAATTATAGTGTTCACATCGTAACTTAAAGTGAATACATGTTGAATGAATGCCTAATTGAATTAGGATTTAAAGTGCGAAGGTTTTTATCGTAACGTTCAATATTTACCGATATATTACGGTGACCCCAATGCGCAACGCAGAGCTTAAAATAAATGATTTATGAAACAAGAGAATATATTTTTTACATAACAATGCTGTTGAAATTATAACGATTTGAAAAGAAATCAGTCAAACAGTTGACCATATAATGAGTTTTTCTTAATGTATAAAAATATGACTATTTTTATTACGTACTTAATATAATTTTTATGTTTTGGAAACATAAGTTTTAAATATGAATAAAAAAATATTAACCATCGACACCATTTCGAGAAATTTGAAAATATATTAATTTCTCATGATTTATATGAAAATTGATTTACGCAAAAATTATTTGTATTTTTCTGGCTTTCTATAAATTCAAAAAAATAATGAAGACATATACAATTCTGAATGATAGTGTAGCTATTAAAATATTACACTCAATACTGTAGATTTGACATAATGATTATTTAGAATGGCTGACATTATAATCAGGAAGATTTTAAGAATTTGAAAAGACGGATAATTTGCTGTCATCCGACGGCCACATAAAAATTTACTAGCACAATATTTCATATTGGTAATTGATAAGTTTCCGAGAATATCTTTGTTAAAAATATAAAAAAAGAATTTGATCTGAGCAAACTTCAGTTATCAATATAAATATTCAACACTGTTTCTTAGAACTGTAAAACTATTGATTCCAAAACCGAGTGCTATTGTTCGTAGTATAACTATGCTTTTTTCTTCTTCTTTTTATCTTCCATTTTAACCATAGAGAAACGTCATCAGGAGTAACAATGTTTCTCAAATTTCCCGCTGGCAGCAGCGCCCAACGAAACTGTAAAAATAAACTCTGTCGCTTAGTCGGTGAGATCCCAATCTGCGGTTCGCTCTCGTATGAGGGAGCAACCACCTACTTTCTTTGGACCACGGAAGGTCAATACCTGCATACCTTTTAACACCTATGCATTTTTTCCGACGTGAAGACTCAGTACATCGTAAACTATTGTTGAATTACGATTGTATTTAAATTATTAAAGCACAATATCGTTTCAATTGTTTGGAGACCGCCGGTATTTGTTTTAATCGATAATTTACAACTTACATTCAATTCAGTTGATGTCGGCGATGGTGATTTTATGAAGTAAAAGTTATTTGTGCCAAACATGGAGTATCGTCTCGCAGCTTGTAACTGCAGACGGGATAGTGGTCTATTAATGAAATGCCGTAATTTCCTATGTTTTATTTTGTGATATTTGTGTGAGGTGATCAATACAAAAGCCGTGAACGACTGAATGGCTATAGTGTACCTTCTGTATTGTGTATAAACAAAATGGCGTGTATTCTAAGAGATGTGTCTCACCGCTTAGGATAACATGGTATGTATAATATCTCAATTAAACATTACTGCTTTGTTATTCTATGTATCACTCCCTTTTTGCTGTTCTTCCCTTTGGTACTTTTCATTCATCTAGTGTCCATTTTCTTTTATGTCAATCGCCTTTGTTATGTCTGGATGTTAATGTCACCGTCGCTGAACTTTCACATGTTTTGGTTTGTAAATTATGTGTCTGAAACTAACAGTATTTAAAAATAATATGGGAAAATCTCAGCGATATACTCGGTCAATCTATATTACATCGGTATTATCCAAACACAATGTTTAAGAGTACCGAAATTTCAATCTGATTAGTGACAACTGAACGTGGTTGTCATCAGCACGATAAAACAGTAATTATGAATAGAAATACAATTAACGTGCTTTTATTCTAATTGATTTATTGTTATTTCTGTATGAAATATTTGTGGTAGAATATGGAATAACTCATTCCACCAGCAACGTATTAAACCTCTTTCGTGATAGTGTGTGTCTTCTACATGTTTAGTGGTGTAGGACGCAGAGGAATGCAGTAAGATGACAATTATCTTTCTTTTGCACCTTGTATAGGTGGCGTCATGCCGTTCACTGTTCAATTTTCCTTTATTTGATGAAATTAAAAAATGGAATTAAATTGTTTTTAATGTTGCTATACGATTATATATACAATGAAAATTTATTTTAATTGATCGATTTATTTTATTGAGTTAATTTGCCAATCGTGGGTAGTTTGTTCGTCAATATTTCAGTTTCGAAGATAGCTCTTTTTATAATTTTGTTTACTTATAAAAATATCGGATGTTACCTCGTCTGCAACATATTTTGCCGTTGTTGTTAGTAAAAACAATTCCTCTCTTAATTGTCATCGTTATCTTTAAATCATATCTGACATCTTTGAAAATTACTGTCAAATATCAGCTGTTCTGTTTTTATCTAATTGTCACATTCAATTTAACACTTCATACTTAAATTGCTACTTTCGGGTACAGTAATGGTGTCAAAAAATACATATTTTGTTTGCTGTGAGAAAGAATATTACGTCTTCACATGTCCTTATGTATTGTGTGGCCTGTGTAAAGAAAGCTTGAAACCCTCCCACCTCATCTATTTCAATATCAATTTCTTATTTACTACATGTTCAGGTAAACCAGTTCAAAATAATGTATATGAAAGTACTGACGAGGCGTACACAAATCCGTCTCTGATTTTAGCTGTTAAAAAAATAACCGTGGACAGACGCTATCACTCGCCAATTGCCATTATTAATAATATTTGATCATCTTGACATTGCATTGCCTTAGTTACTAAATTCACGTATTAGAAACACAATAAAACCTACATTTGACAGATTTTTGAATTTGAAGTGTTATCCATGTAAGAATCTCTGTGACGAAATCTTTATTCAAGAATGCCGTAGCTAATATGAAACAACTACGTTTATTTCACGTATTGGCAATTCGTGGAATAAACTGTGGAGTTATTTTATATTTATACTTCCACAAAGTTACCGCCGAATCGATCATGTACAAAATTTGTTTACATGCATTTGAAATGTTGTTACTCAATTTTTGATTTTTTAAATATAATACTTGTATGGTTGTAATCCTAAGTAGTAATTAATTATAAGTATTTACATTTTTAATAGGACAAGTGACTTCTTGCTATTAATTTTATTTATCATAGGACTTTCCCCCACAAACACAAGTAATTCGTATTGTAATCAACCGCTATTGTTTGTATCTAACCAGTGGCGGCGGTGACGAGAATATTAGGGAGTGCAAACCACCTATTATGCAAGAAATCCATCCCCCGTCTGTGCAAGAGGTGCGTCAGCAAGGACTTAAACCGTAGTCTCTCACCAAAAGTAACAATATATATGCGACCAAGTAGTGCAAATTGATACATACACTCGTCATAATTCAGATTTGGTCTAGAGATCTCACCAAACCTCTCAAAACAGATTCAAAACATCTTTATTCTGCTTTTCATCTGACTTCGATAAACGTATAATTATCATTTTAATTTTGACGCCGTCCGCGAAATATTTGTTAATTATCGCTTCCTTCAACTTTTGTGTGGGAACACGCAATGAATTTTAAATGAATAAATTGGTATTTTGATTTTGCTTAAATATAAATGGAAGATCGCTGCACCATTACAATAGCCTTCCCTGTATCTTACCCCTCCCCGCTGTCAGTAATAAAATCCCACTCTGGGTTTGTACTTTCATAATCACTATAGTTAATTTATTTTCTGAACAAATCGTAATGTGCTAATAGTTTTCGGTGTCTCTTGCAGGGACGGCTCGTGTGAAGGAGCAAACGTGCATTAGTCCCCCAAGAATCGAGCTCATGAATTTCAAAATATATATACCAATTTGTTCATTCAAAATTCCAACGATGTATGGTTTCATAAAACGATCTTTCACGCATGCGACCTAAACACACAAATATTATATAAGTAGATTCCCCGAAATAAGCTGATTCCAGATGTTACTCGATGGTGCATTTCTTGGAAATTCTCGAAATGTCCCATTTGGCATAAAAAAGTAGGTAGAAAACATGACTTTATTTCACACGGCGAAGGCGTATGCAAAAAATCTTTTGAAATTTCGACTAACCCGGTGCACTAAGACCCTTTGCACCAAAATGACTTGTGTAAAGAAATTGAGCGAAAACATATAGATTTGTATTCTGTCATTCAGTATTGGCCCAAATTTTTGGCAGATGAGGTCCTTTGAAGAACGGAAAAATAAAGATATTTGCGGGTGATTTGTGAAGTGCGTTTGTGACAGTGCATTCTAACCTCATCTGTAGTTTCGACTTGATTCACGCAACACGCAACTATAACATTTTATTATTATTTTTCATACTTGTTTTCATTTCATAGACATCTTAATACAAACCCTATTAGCGTATATAATATGAATCTTTGTAAGTTTTTGTTATATGGAAAGGCTTTGTCTATATAAAACTGTTTAATAACTTTAAATACAATATCCTACTATATAATATTCTACAATATAATTTAACTTTATTATTATATATCTACTATATAATATTAACATATATTATAAATAAATATTAACATATATAATAAATTAATATAACAAGTATTATTAATATATGTATTATAGCATTGAATATTATTATATATATTTATTATTTATTAATAATACTAAATAATAATCAATAATGTTTCCTGCAAACTCAGTGTCCTATATCAAAGAAAATCGTCGAGATTTTTCTAAAAGGCTAGAAATAAAAGCAGGAGGACGGCCTTTGCCAGTTTTAAATATAGTTCAGAAGTGTACGGCCAAAACTAAAGTAGTCAATCGGTATTTTAATGTAGCAATTTATAAAAAAACTCCATGGCTCTGTGGCTGTACTAGCCTTAATAGAGTTTTTTGTTTTCTCCCTTGCCATGCTAAGTATAGAGAAGCAGTTGGTATCGTCAATGTCGGACTTTAATATCCGTGTTATAGATGTATTTTCAAAATCCAAGAATCGGAGGATGGATTTTTTGCATAAATAGGTTGTTTTATTGCACTCCCTAATATTCTGGTCACCGGCCGCCACTGGTCTCTTGGTATGCATTTACCAATATACCAGTTACTTGTGACTAAAGACGAGGTTGAAGTCGAGCATTTCTAAAATTAATTTGAAGTCTTGAAGTCCAACTTTGCCTCCGCCATAGCGAGAAAAGTAGAGGTAATCTATATATGGTTGGAAACTTTGTGATGAGAATGTAGAGAATATACGACTAAACCAACTGGTAACATTTATTGAATTTTACGTTATTTTTCATTTACTGCATAACTCACAAGTACTACAATGAATTCTGCGTGAAACTTTATTATGGATAGAAATAAATGTTATCTATTTGTCCACAGATTTGATGCTGATTTTATAGCAAAGATATGTGTGTACCTCACAACAAAAATTTGAGACCCTCAATATAAATAGTCGTTCACCTGCCCATTCGCCCGTTGCGTTGACTTGCCTGCGCAAAAAATAGGTTCATTCGTAGACACAAATGGAAATTAAGTTGAAACATTTTTCTTTATTTTTATTCAATTCTGGTTGACGGCGATGGAAGTCGTAGACGTGCGTTGGAAACTCAATATGCCGGACACCAGAAATAATGTTGTTTTATACTCGACTGGCTTCGGGATTGGATAACAGCACATTGCTTTGAAATCAGTCCCCAAAATATAGGTATATTACGTGATACACTCATTTCTATCCACTTACGTAGTATTAAGTTTAAGTATCTGTTTACTTTAACAATAGGTGTAAATCACACTCCACTGACAAAAAGGAGTCATTTTAAATAGAAGCTGTATATTACTCATCAAATTTGAATTATTCAAATCTTTTCTCTGATTATGTGTTGCTCTACTTCTTACAAATATTGTATCATTATCTTTCATCCGTATATTTGTTTATGAGAATGAATTTTTATTGCATTTCAGCCTTCTTGGGTATCAAAATTATACATCAGTTTAATGCAAATTCTATAATATGCCGGGTACACGTTGTGTATGCTAGCATGCCAAGGCTTCCTCTCGACGTTACGTTCGTACTCGCTTTTCGCCTGAGCCTCTAACAACATTGAGGTTGGGCGATTTCCCACGAAGCATCATCACTATGCTACCGCGCGTAATGTGTACATGCAATTATTCATTATATAAGTAATACTTAATAACTTCTAGCTCTGAAATACATATAATCTTATTGTTTTTATTTTAATGACATTACAGGAGCCCAGTTGAGGAGAAGTACTTTTTGACAAGGTAGAGTATTGCTGTGGGGTATATTGAAAGTTTTCAATACATTCATGTTCCCTTTACCGATACGTTATCTTGAACATTTTTTTTTAAAAGTAATTCCATATTCTTTACCTAGATCCAAACCGTTAAAAAATCCCACCAACGAATTTTGTCAATGAAATTTTAGAATCACTTTTTAACGTGTTTTTTTACTTATGCGGTGACATTTTTGAAGACAAATTAGATTCATTTTATTTATACGACTATCTGTAAATTCTTGTATCAATTGTTTTATATACTATGTATCTGTAGATAATGCTCGCACTCAGCGAAACCGGTTATGATTTGGAAATATTGAATTAGTAAATCAAAAATGTGTTATTTATTTTTCAAATACAATTTTTTTTAAGCAATAATTGGCGATCAACAACTTGTAACTGATACTTTATTTGGAAGACTATTGAGACTTCTCCACCACCTTTACATTTTGATTTGACTGCATACGTCTGAAATTTAATAACTTAGTTAACTACTTGAACATTAAATGTTATAAGATGTAAGAGCCGCTACTCCCACTATATTCACATGATTATGGTCCATACTAAGTTGTGCTAAAAGTTTCCCAATTAGTATTCCATTAAGTCAAAATGAACTTGGTGAAGTTGTGGACAAATATACCTCTGGAAGTGATGATTTAGTTGAAACACTAAGTATTTAAGTCCCTACAACACAAAGCTGCAACTGCTGAACTGCTGAACTGCTGAACTAGACTAAAGCTTCGCCAATGTAAATATTCAACTAATTATATTGTACATCAATATATAAACAACTCGGCAGGAATAGTAAAACTGTTTAACTACTGAATATGTTCAAATAAAGCAGCTTAATTGCCCGGCGACAAAAGTAGCGATTCATCCTTATAACTTTACTAGTATTCGAACCCGGCTTCGCTTGGACCAGTTTGGGGTTATGTTCACCTCGGCGCGTAAATTCAGACGGGCCAAGTTGAAACAACTTTTTTCAAAATTCAAAACTCTAGGTCAATTAAAATGAACATTTCAGACAGGCATTGACATTTCACAGCCCCTTTCATATATTGACAGCCCCGTTCTCGCCCATTAAAATGTCAAAATTCAAGGAAAAAATCTAATTTGCTGTCAAAGAAATGTCAAATAATACCTTCATGTAAATAAAAACATATTAATAAAAGCCGGGAAAAGTTCAGTAGAAGACTAATTTATTACATTTTGACTAAATGTCTTCGCCGATAAAAATTCAAACATATTTTCTTTCATATTTGTTTTTATGGCAACTTAATGACCAACAATGCAAAAGGGAATTACAGACCCACAAACATACATACGCCGTTTCGGTTTTATATATAAGATATTTTGGTTTATATGAAACTACTCGAGTACTCGAGTATTTTGTAAAATGTACTACTCGATTGATAACGAAACAAATTTACCGTCGAAATCAATTCGTTTGTTTGAACTTGCAACAACAATGCAAAAGGGAATTACAGACCCACATACATACATACGCCGTTTCGGTTTTATATATAAGATATAAAATTGAGAAATTATCAACCCTCGATATATATACACATATATATTTACTTATATATAGCGCGGCTTACAAGCTGCCAGGTTGTAATATAAACCATAAAGCTCGTTTTGACAGCGTCAACGAACTCTTCGACAAAATAATGAATGTGATCAAAAGAAAATAATGAAGAAAAGGTTATCGTTTTCCACAAACAAATTGAATTAAAGGAATGCTGTTTTGCTACGCGGCAGAATTTTGAAATTCAGTGAAGTTGCCGGCATTAAAAGTTATCGAGCAAAATTCTGTTTGTTTACCGCGGTCAAATGGCCGTGCTATTGATCGCGGAAGCAATAAATCAAATATTAATATGCAATGAATGCGATGAAAAATGTGTCTCTTTATGGTCATAATGTGATAAAGCAGAACCTTGATAATAACTAAAAAGAGCAGCTAGGTACGTTAATGAAAATAGCAAAATTGAATTTCCGACATAATAAAAGTAAAACTTTCTTTTCAAATAAATAATATTTTTATTTTCATAGAAAAAATATTTATTCTAGATTTCTCATGTATGTTCCTCAATATTCGCAGTATCAAATACTGATAATTATTGTGGTTCAACTGCACGTATGGTAATTCTTTAATCATGGTGTATTGTACTTCTACCATAAGGGTAGTACATAATATATACTTAAAATCAGCACTCAAACTTCAAAATAAAGTACCTAATATTAACAGCGAGTTCTTTGCAGACTAACATATTGATTATCATAAACTTTTACATTGCGTATAAATGTATTGTTGACTAAAAATTAAATATTATATTAATTAAAGTAAGTAATTATTCATGATAATTACTTTCAATTATAGTAGGTACGTAGAAGTTTGATTTTTTATACCATTCAGCTGATTTATATGTTTTACTTTGCTACATATAAATATGTGGCTATGTCGAAATAACTTCAATGAGTGGAATACGCTATTTTTAAATGCATTAAAAGAGATTTAATGAATTGGAAATATTTCTTCACGTTAGGTATCACTTCAGTCATGCGATTGTCTGGTGTTGCCCTCTGAATTATTTATAAACATTGTCTCCACTCTACTGCACGGCATTTATTTGTGTAAAGTGTGTAATCAGATTCGCCAAAATAACTTTTGCCCACATGTGCTAGAATAGAATAAATCACGCAGAGCATTAAACTGTATATTATGTTAATTATACATTTTTTTTTACTACGGAACTGTACCTCCTGCATGTTTAACCGATATTACGTTTTAAGTAAAAACGTATCGGCATTCAAATTATTGAATTATAATTAAATAACTAAAACCGATTGCCTGACCACGTTACTAGACGTGTAACAGTTAAATTCTCATATCACTTTAAAGTAGTTCACTGTAACTGCCTGGCGAAAAAGGATTATAATGAATAAATAAACCATAATTTTTGTAGCACTTCCACATATATTTTACATAGGACCGGTTTCGGTACTAGACAGTAGAAAGGATCTTTCGCTACGCCCCGCTTGATCGGATAGATGGGCAAAAATTCTAAACAACACAAACGCTCGTATCTTCGAACAGAATCGATAAATCGTTTGAAAAAAATCCTACTCGAACTCGTAAAGTCATTTACCGAAAATACAATTTCTAGAAAGTTTAATGAATTCTATATCTATATCCCGCTGATTTTATAATAATTTGTTTTGAAGATCACCAATGTGGCATGATCGAATTATAACATTTGTATGGAAAATTCCGTATATGTTTTTTTATATCGGAATTTAGATACAATGCGTGTAGATTATGGCATTTTCTTTTTTATCGTCTTACTTTTACAAGTATTTAATACTCCCATCACATTGCTTATCACCTTAATTATATCGAGTGTCGGATAGGTAGATGGGCTGCTATTGGAATCTGATTGTCCGTGAAACTCTAGTTACAGTAACTGTTAACATCGTTAATACACAAAAACCTTGATTGAATACACATGTTCGTTAAGCGAAATTACGAGCACTATTAGGACTCCGAAAAATGATTAATGTTGTGCATTTTTTGTGCCTTGAAAACGTGAAATATTTCGGGTCTTATCTGATCGTAAACCTTTGTAAGCAAGGAGGTATTGCATAATTTCGAGTAATTAACGGTCGAATGCTATACAATCAGCTACTTTAAGAAGTTATATTGTCGGCTGTGCTACAAATAGCTTGTCAAAAACACAAAAAACTACGTCGTTTGTCCCCTTTAGTCAAAAAATGTGACAGACATGCATTTATAATCGATTCTAACATTTATATATTCGTTTTGGAACTATACTCTATTACACTAATAATACGCAGCATTGAAAGAAAAGATAATGGTCATAATATGTATTCGTCTGTTATCTTTATTCATAAATCATGGGATAATATTTAGTAAAATTGTAACACAAATAAATAGTTACTGCCGTGGTCCAACTTCTGTTTTGTGTAAAACTCTGATCTATTGTTCCACAACTATACAACGAGTTGAGAAAGTACAACACATACATATGTAATTTGATTAACCAAATTTAAATGTCAGATAACCACGCATAGACATTTATATTCAAAAGATTAATTAATACTCACATGATAATTACCAGACAAAACATTGTTTTGTTATAAACTAAAGTTAAATGACCTTTAAAAATAATTATTATTACTCCATTGAACTTAAGCCGCCAGTGTCCATTTAACTATTATATTATAGGAGGCTGTTTGAGACATGACCTCTTTGCCATATCTTGTTGAATAATTATTGCCGCACCGTTTTTATTGCGAATCACTGAAAATATATTTTTATGTGTCATTTACCATATCAATACTAGCCTTATGATGCATAATAGTGACTGAAATGTGAGATGTCTCTAAACAATACCCCCCCCCCCAGTTATATCATGCTAAAAGGTAAATAAATATTACTCTCATGGCGAGCATTATCAACTGATGAAAATCAGTTGACAATGCTCGCCATGAGCGAAACCGGTCCTGATCAAATACATTTTATGTGGAAAAAGTACTACAAATTTATTATTATTTTTATTATAATGCCTTTCCACCAAGTATTGACAGTGAACTCCTAAAAATGAAATATTACTCTTGTTTAATTGTTTTCTTGTATGTATTACTCGTTCAATAACGGAAAGTTGATTGTTTTAGAGTTTTAGATAATAAATTTTATATGACAAATACTGCTTTTTTTATCTGGAGTTTTACATATCCACAAAATGTCATCGATTTCTCCTTGATGTATTCAACGTCAGTCTCAATTCACGAAATTCACAAATTCAACAAAATAAGACTATTTTTTGTTTCGTTCTTCGAATCGTTCCATACCTAGCTACCTACAGTTTGTATAACTGCTATATGGAGATGGGATGTACAAATTCCTGGGCATATTCACAGTTCATCAGCTGATGCTAATAATAATAACGTTCGATTTTTATAACAATGCCGCAGTGACAGGCATGAAATATAAAGGTGCTAAATTATTCTTTTATAATATATTTTAGATTCACAATTGCTCATTATTTTGGTTTTTAAGCTTTTGTTTAATATAAAACCTTTATACCTAATATTTATATACGAATCTCATAATCGAAAAGAGTAATCTTCAAATGAGATCGTAGTCATATTTGGTATATTATGAAAAAAAATATATTCAGATTTTAACTTATATTTATTTAAACCAACTTTTATCTTATCATATAGCATAAGGGTGGGTATCTTTAAGTATTGATCCGATAAAGGAAGCTTTAAAGTTGTTAATAAATATATATAAAAGTTATTAATATTTTTTCAATAAACTTCTTCGAATAAAGTCGTGGCAACGTCGCTTACCTCTTCGCCCGCCCAGGTAGGTAGCCCCACATACACCCTCACATAAACTGCTCACGATCCTGTTGCCGGCGCCTGTGTTCGCCTATCTGTGCGCATGCGTGTGCCTGTGTGCTTGCTCGCTCGTGCGTGTGTGTGAGTTCTCGATCGGGCCACGAAAATTACCACAAAAGTGTATGCATTAATGACTAATTTGGACGCCTCTAGGTGTGCTAATGGCCAGTTTCGAGTTGTGTACGGTAAAACATGTGCTGCCCAAAGCTCTACTCGTTCTATCCGCCAATCCTCAAAGTATTCAAGTGTTCGCTCCACGTGGAACCTCCCCATAACTTCTTTATATTATCTACATAACTGTTAAAACGAACTGTCGAAAGAGATATAAATTAACATTGGTCGTTAACAATCAGAAATACACTTCTGAGTGATGAAAGATTTTTGAACATACATTTGAAATATGACCATCCATTGAAAACCAATTGATGTTCGAATAACTAATATTTAACTCAGAACAAAGTCAAATAGTATTTGTATTTCATAATAAAAATAACCAATTGCCCATCAATTAGTTCTTATAATCATATATCATGTATGGCGATAGGCAGATATTCTGATAGATTGATGAAATTATCTTTACCGTAAAAATATTTTGTCCAAATAATTATTTGCAAAATAAAGATTTTTCATAAATATGGAAAGTAAAATGAAACCGACGAGTGAAACGACTCTTGATGGAATTTCATTATCAACTTTGAATCTTTTGAACATTGTACTTTTCTGTGAGATTTGATCGCTTACAACTCGGGTATCATCTTTCGGCATCTTCAGGCATCACAAGTGCACGAGTGAAGTTGAACTAACAGTTAAAGGAAAAGTATAAAATTTTATCGATTCAAATTTGATATTCAGCCAATATCCTCAACTAAAAAACAATGTTGCAACATCTCATAAATATAAAAGCCAGTTTCTCCATGCGGTAAACATTATGGTATCCGATGAATAGTTTATTAGATTTCAGCTTCCAAATTATTTATATTTTATTTGATTTTCAATTTCAAAAGTGTTATAAAAATATGCTTGGCAGTGACAATGTATGATAATTTTCATTACTACGTCCCATCTATTTTGTCGGGCCTTTGGTTGAATAATCTCCATTATAAAGTTGTCTTCCAACGCCTTTGTGTCTTTGAAATTAATGTCACGTACTTCCGCCCAGAGTTTACACTTAGAATGCAAGCAATTATTATAATTTAAGGTATATCTCATAACTTTTGTTAATATGACCACTTTCGTAGTTTCAACTCGCATTTATCAGTGATGCAAAATACGCACACCGCTGCGCTCCTTCCGAATCATTCGTATTACATCTTCAAGCATTCAACACGGTTTGATATAATAATATCAGACTTGTCATTAGGGACTTTTTTTTTCATTTCTAGATGCTTTTTTTTGTGATTACGTTGCTACATATTATATTGATAGAAACTTCTTTATGCATTACATATCGATATCATTCTATTAATATTTGAATACTTAACGTAAATGCACGCTCAAAGTAGAATAATATATTTAAGTAAATATCAACATAATCCATTGCGGCGCCGATCCGATATTGAAGATGGCCGTACACATTGTATTCACGACACAGCGGATTTCATCACCCAAAGAATAGTCAAATGGTGTTGTTTGTGTTTCCTTGTTTGTATTATGAACTTCTTTATTTATGTATACTGTTAGGACAGGTTACTGCACACGTTTTCTTTATAGTTGATAACAACTCTAAAACCTATATTTGACATAATTTACAAAATAAAAAAATATCGATACTTTCCTTTTTACTGTGATCGCGATTTCATGATCATGACCATTTGAGTATATGTTTTATGGTTTTAATAGTACAAATTTACTCGTTTCAAACGATTGTCAATATTTTTATATCGCCTATAACGTTGATTACAGACTTAAAATGGTAGACATACATGTTACTATCTCAAATTGTAGATGATATGAATAGCATATCAACAATATAGTTGCCCAATAAATTAGACTCGCTTTCCCCGGTTGAATGTTTAATATTCAATGAAAACTGCCATTGTAACGTGTGTAATGTATGTTTTATTGAATAATATTGCTATCTGGAAATTTCGTTGAAAGACGGATGTGTATACTGAAGATTCCACTTTTAAAAGTATTAATCGTAATATTTTTACTATATATATATTTAGTATAATCTAACGAAATATCTTCGGCACTTTTTTTAGTGCACTCTGCCGGATTTCCTATTTCGGCCGTCTGGCCACCCCACAGTTACTTTAACACCAGCAAGTTCAGTATTATTATTTCCTTAGTCAAATTACAATTGACGCCCACGTCGCCGCTCGCCCGAATACGGCCCTATTGCTCTTACAATTCAAGTTTTCTCGCTAGTTCTAACGTAGTCATACGCGAAGAACTGCACGGTTATGACTGTATGACGTGTTTTCGTGAAACAATTTTTTACGACGTTTCATTAAAATATGATAGTTATTATGTAAGGTATGTATATCAAAATAAATTGAAATATATCTTATATATTTATAAAACCGAAACGGCATATGTATGTATGTGGGTCTGTAATTCCATTTTGCATTTGTTGCAAGTTGCCTTAAAAACGAATATAAAAGAAAATATGTTTGAATTTTTATCGGCGAAGACATTTAGTCAAAATGTAATAAACTAGTCTTCTACTGAACTTTTTCCGGCTTTTATTAATATAATAATGTTTATTATTTACGTGAAGTATTATTTGACATTTCTTTGACAGCAAATTAGATTTTTTCCTTGAATTTGGACATTTTAATGGACGAGAATGGAGCTGTCATCAAATTAAATAAAGTTTGTGATTTTATTTTAACTCTATTTTGGATGTTAGATTTTGTGATATAATTATGTCGAATGATATAACATTAAATAATTATTGGTCGCTTAGTCCGAGCGACGCCGGGTAGCAATACTAGTTAATCATAAGTCAATTTTGCTGCAGGTTTTTTCCGTCGCATTTGTGACTTCAATGTAAAATGATCTCCGTTTTCAACTCATGCAATCAGTCGCCTTGCTTGGAAATTGATGAGATTGGATATTTTTAAAATAGGGGATTATAAATAATCTTTTATCTCTAAGGTGTAACTGTAAATTATTCGCAGATAAGCGTCAAATCAACACATTTTTGTACTAAGTATACATTTTTATAATGACCAGGACCAGGTTTCCTTGTCAAAAGAGTAAATTTTCATTAATAAATCCAATCCAGTCGGTCCCTGTGGTCTAGTGGCAAGAGCTTTGTCCTAGCAATCGGGGGGCCCAGGTTCGATCCCCGGCAAGGTCAGATTTTTTCAATTGAAAAAAAAAACACCTTGGGCTGGGTGTATGTTATTTATCGTTGATTTTGTGCACAACTGATACATTATTTACCATCGAGTTAATCTCGTATGACTTTCACAACTTATAGAATATTTGGCGCATTGGCGTAAGCTGTAATGCCAAATATTTTTTTTAAATTCTAAAAAATAAAAAAAAATTAAATAATAATATACTTCTCACTAACACAGAGTTGTATGTATCAATATTTCACGTAAATCGTGCCGTGCTCGATTAAAATATTTTAAATATAATTGTCCGAACTTTATTATTTGCCACATTTTATAGATAACGAAACGACTACGAACGAACAGTACCTACTGTTCTATACTTACGAACTATCCATGTATAACAATTTGATCGCATTGCTACGGCTACAAGGCACAACAAAACAAAACTCTGCATGTCTGAGGATAATAAAAAACTTTCATACAAATTATTATTGTATCGGAAAATTTTCTATTAAAGAACGCCGCGCTATCGTTCAAAATAGTGATTCGTGAATTTGTTTATTAAATTTATAAATTATTTCATAATAGTTAAATATGCATATCAGTAACTACACGTTATTAACAAAATTCAGTAGAGGATACTTTTTATGTGACTAATAGTATAACGATTCTGTAGCACTCGATTCAATAATACCGATGCTACAGTTTTTTTCTCTTTTCTTACTGCCGTATATTGCTTTGATTAATTTTCTTTGTGATATAGGCGCCCTTTGGGGACATGATTATTTATTTTTCTTCATATTTTTAATAGTGCCTTATATTCTGAAATTCATCTTCAGAGATATCATCCAAAAATATTTTTTCGCTGTTATTTCAAAGAAATAAATATTTTTTTTATTATCACAGATGCATTGTTACAGCCAACAATGTTTCACCTGATAGTGTTTTTGTATGCTAATTATTTCCTATCTTGAAAGTCAAAATATATATGTGCGATATCAAAGAGTATCAATTAATTTCTCTTAAGACAGCTATGTGGCTAATACATATTAAATAATATATTACACTGCCTCCCTATGGCGCGTCTACCACGTTTGGTAATGCAATTAAATCTAAATTATTGATTATAGACTGGTTAACTATTTTGTAATTACATACTATCAGTCATCCGAATTTTAATAATACAATCGAGCCTCGCTTAACACTCACTTCTGCAAAATGGTCGATATATTGTGTTATATTTTAGTGTAACACGGTTTTCGGAAAAAAATACAATTGAAATATTACATGTTTGAGTTGAAGAAACATAGTATTTTCTTACAATATCAGGCCATCACAGAATATATTTTAATCGTCATATTCGACCTGACTATTTAAGGTATCGAATAAATGTTGCAGGAACGTTCTTAAAAACGGAAGAAAAAAAAACTAGTAGAAGTATTATATGAACCTACCATGATTAATGGCTCAGAAAGCGATTGGAACGATGCAGCTACACGTTTCACATAACACACAATAAATGAAAGCTTTTGGGATTGGCACATTAATTGATTTTTTTCTGTTATTAAAACTGAACCTACAGTGTAAGAAGTTTTGAGGTTAGAAAGCTTTTGGTTCCTTACAATGCAATAAAAATTTACAAGCTTTAAGTATAGAATCGCTTATTACGGATTTTTGAAAGGTTTTTTTAAGATTGTTTTCCGGTAACGAAGCAACCGATCTTGAAATAGGATTGTTTGAAATAGTGATAAAGATAGACCGGTATACTTAATGTATGTTTTTTCCAGGTAAAAGTTTTTGGAGCCCCCCCCCCCCCTTATTTGTTTGTGTCTCGTATAACACGGGTGCGCATTATATGTAGCTTTCGTAGAGGCATATATCCGTGTAATGCGAGCATCGAGTGTATGGGCTTAGTGATAAATACCTTGATTAATAGTTATTTCTATTAGTTAATTATGCAATTTTTATATTAATTAATTCTAAAAATTACACCTTATTATTTATTAAAATTCTAAGATCCCACTAGGGTACAACGATTTTTATTAATTATTTTATAACTGTCTTTCTTCACATGTACACATAATTATACCTTGAAAAGTATTATGGATCGATTAAGGAAATACAAAGGAAACACACCCAATATTTTCTGAAAACCCCTATTGAAGAGAGGAATTAGCATACAATTATCAAATTTAGTTTTCAACTTATTTTTTTATATGTATTTATACTGCAGCAACATCTGTTCTTTAGATTAAGTTATTAACACGTTTATGTGCTATTTAATAACACAAGTGCACTTAATTTACTTCTGCTGTCTTACTCTTTTTGCAAGTGCACAGTTTTACAGTTGCAATTTACTTTGAATTCTCGGTATCTGCGCAGTTAAACACGAGTAGGTATAATTCACATTCATAAAGTTATGGTGAGCAATAAATTATTCTGCAAATAAAAAGTTGTTTTGTAAATTCATCTAATCACAAGCGACGTGTTGGTACTTGGTAGATTGCGCCGGTCACATTTTCTATACTTCTTAGTCAAAACTCACGGTGCTCTTCCACAAATTAAACGATAATTTTTCACAGTGATTTCAATCGATGGCTTTGTATTCGTGGTTGCAATTACTTAGTCGATAAGTGTGTTAAAGATACCTGTTATTTGCCTTTTGGATTGCTCTTTCGTTCATTTTAATATCATTCTTGACTATCAAAGAAAATTATTGAGTTTTGCTTCTGAACTATTTACGAATAGGTTGTATTCATTAGTTAATAACGGTATCCTTATTAGTAAAGCGTAGTTTTCTAACTAATTGTCTGGTACAGTTCGATCAATTTTTTTTATGAGATTTAGACATAAATCATTTCGACGCTACGATTTAAGAGACGACTGTACGTGATTATTTTTACGCATATCACATAATTTAATTTAAAAATTTATATATAAAACACCTTTCAAACAGTGTAGATCACTACTTGGGGATATAAACCTCAAAAAAATGTGCTTTGAAATTTAGTAACGAGTGAAAAATTGGTGTAGATGACTAAGTTTTTTCATACAAGATTAATCAAAACAAAAACAACTCGCGAATTTTTTTAATTGAATACTTACGAGGATTATTTTGACACACGTTAATAATAGAATATCGTGTTTTTTGATTCAATATTGTGCATTTAAAATTCAATAAATATTCGGTCGTATGGGGAATAATTGGTTCCATGTCTAGACACAGCGTACTTTTATTTATACACAATACCTGCAGTTGCTGTGTGAATTCAGTTAATCACATTCTGAATGTTGGTCCTATTATAGTGGCGAGTCGATTTATAGATCCGAACGCAATAATTTCATTGAAATGAAAACACGCAAACATAATACCGGAGCTTACACTTCTTCAATAATGGCTTTAAACATAGCTTACACTTCTTTCCATATCTTGATATCAAGCTCAGTTGACCCTAATGATGCTTTCCATACGTAAAATGCACGAGATATCAACCTTTTTCAAGTCGCAACCTTAATAATATACAGGACTACGATTCTGCCATGTTTCAAGAAAAAAGGTTAGAAAACCAAATATTTTTTTATGTTAAGTAAAATATTCACCCTTTCGCTCGTACCTTTGTCTAAACAACCAGCATTACAAATAGAGTGTACGCTATGCGCCAGTTTTTGTCTTTACTGCGAATTGATTTTGAAAATTCACGCTTTTAGATATTATTTTGAGGAAAATGGCAACTCGAATGAAAAAATTATTTATTATTTTTGAGACATTTAAAGGCATTCAATACATGTCTTGCCAGAAACCTTTCGATCATTTTGGTAACTCGAATGCTATGAATATATTGCATAAAGCTTATTTGACAACCCCACCCCACTAATAAACGTCCGCTTAACATGTTGATGATGTTGACCTAGTATAAGAATATTTAGTAGAGGTCTGCATTCAAGTCAGTTATTCAAACAGATACTGATGACAAACGAATTATTTCGCAGTAGTTGGCACCTTTCTGCGAAGCCCGCTTATGTGACTTTCTTATTTGAATCTTCGCCATAAAATATGTAATACATGCCGTTTATAAAATGAGCATATGAATCGTTATTTCACATTAAAAAGGATAACAACAGTATTTAAAGTACCGTTGTTTAATATGTATATTACATATCTAAATTACCTAAGTAATAGAGTTGGCCAAGTAGGTGATGCTCCGAGATCCGATTACGATAGTAAATACTATGTTTGAACAATATTACATTTTTTAAAGCCATTTTTCATAAATCAGACATAATGTTTGGACTTATTTTTCCGCATGCAATGATTAATACTATACTTATAATCGAGGTACTTGCGATGTCTGAATTCTTGACCTAATTGTCATAAAAGTAAATATAACTGCGCCACATAATTCTAAACATATGATAATACGTATTTTTCCGATTTCATTTGATTGAACTTTGTTTAAATATCGTGATGATCGATGAATTTGTAAACAGATGTAGTGGACTAGCGAAATTTATTGAGCATTAGAACTTGATTCTAGCAAATGGATAGCTTACCTGCCGTTCTAAAAGTCGCCCGTTTTCTGAAATAGTATGAAATCACGTGTATATTTTATTTTAACCATTGAGTCATTTCACATTGTTTTTTTTTACCGCTGTAAGTTTTCTTAGTCTTTCGCCAACTGTTGTCATGTGAATAAGCAACAAAATAATAGTTTTGTTGACGGTTTTCATCGATGACTGGGTTTTAGCTTCGAGGGTACGAGATAGAGGTCTGCACGGGCCGAAATTTAAAAATTTCACCCGGCCCGAACCCGAAGACCTCCGACCCGGCCCGGCCCGAAGCTCATTTGCAAAAATCTTACCCGAACCCGACCCGAGCCCGATATTTATCGACCTTGCCCGAAAAAAACCCGATTTTTTTTTCAAATAAAAATTAACATTTGACTCACCAACTATCGTGTGTGTGCAGTTGTGCGAAATACATTTCTTCCTAATTAGAATTAATTTTTGTTTGTTTTACAGAAATGACGACTCAAAGCTGAAAATGCATTTACATTTTATACACTCAACGTATCCAACTTTTTTGTTTGTAGCCACCTCTTATGATTTCACTAAATGATTTCCACACTTCACTTTTCCCATGGGTTTTAACTGAAGAAATATATTCTCCACTCTTCAGTTTTGTCTTAATATTTTCGAAGCCCATTTCTTCTCGGTAAATTTAAAAAAAATGAACCTAACAAATCGAATTGTGACTGATCGAAATCACCATATAAGACATACTGATACCCTGGATCATATTATGGAATTCATTATGCGTATTGTACAAACGCCGATGAAGCAGACATCATTAAAAAATACTAAAATAATTGCGTCAAAAGTCATAAAGTTAAGAACAATTATCTTATTCTTTCGAATGGGTGTTCATGAGAGAATGTTTTTAAATAACGAACAAGACGTCGAAAAGATGACTAATACGAGTACGTGAAGTTTATTATAGTATTAAATTTAGATTTACGATAATGGTGACCTCATTCGGAAATGGCCCGATTTTTGTTATATTTTGTTGTATGCTTGCGTCCGAGCCTGGCCCGGGCCCGAATCCAAGCCTTCGTTACCCGGCCCGCAGGCCGGGCTGGGTCAGTCCCGTGGGCCAAACCCGAGCCCGTGCAGACCTCGAGCTACGAGACTATGTCTGCAGGTGTGATTTTTATTCTGCAAAAAAAAATTCTATTTGCGATGAAGATAATAACTTGTGAATATGAAAAAATCTTTTCGCGATCCTAAACTATTTATAATATGGCTGTTATTATTTATTTCATAATTTACCAAGCGTAATAAATGTTAATATAAAATTTAAAATAACTTTGATTATTCCACGTATTGTGTAACTAATTGTGACACGTGTTTCGCCTCTTTCAGAGGCATCTTCAGACTTACTATCGCAAAGTTTGCTTAAGTAATGAAGCAAGATAAATTCTAACATTTTAACATTTTAAATTATGAAATTACAAAATGGATTACGGGTTTTTTTCCTTCTAAAGGAAACAAGGAAGGGGGTGATAGAATCAAAAAATGCATTAACATAATGATACTAATAAGGTGCAATCACTCAATCAATTAGATTGGGATTTTTCCTTTTTAAGGGACGCAAGAGAGGGTTATAGAATCGAAACAAAGCAAACAAATATATTTCTAATGACGTTAAACATTACAAACTAATAAACTATAAACTAATGAGCTGCAATCAATCAGTTAGGTTGGGTGATCACTCTTTTGAATTGGGAATAATGTCAGCAGAGGTGAGCAACCTGTCCTGTTAAGAATATTATTTAATAATATATCTTTTTTATTAAGAGTTTTATTTATTTCTTTAAAAGTTATAGTAATAAATGTTGTTTGACGGTTTTAATATTATTTAGATATCGACAGATTCATAACATTATACGTACGTTGCTTTGATACCGGACAATTTATCGAAGAATTCCATAAACAAGAATATTATACTGTCTATTAATCTGTTGACACTTGGAATTATTTGTAATAAATAGCCAATTAACTGCTATCGACAAGTGGTTGAATACTTTTTATCCTGAAAATAAATGCACAGTTCGTGTACCTACTACCTTTATCAAAAGTCGATGCCAGTACTATATAATTGTAATACTATTTAAAGTTTTATGTATATATTTAATAATCTAATGAATATTCATCGGTGTTGAATGTTACATAGGTACACATTGCAGAAAAATTCTTATTTTATTTTTTACCTTTCATGCTTGTTTATATGTAAAAATCTTATGAACGTTCCTATTGCTATATATATATTTTTAATGTGAAATACCTGACCACGTTTATACCTTTAGTTTCTTTTTTTGGTGTGTATCGTCGACAAGATAATATAGACATACGAGATTTATACTGATAGACTAACGTTACCAACATGATATAAATAATTGCATTCTGTCTTTGGCGCTCTTTGCAAAAGTCCATAAAATATTGATTTACCGTTGTGGCATATTCTTAACCTGTTCAACGACGTACTAGAAAGTAGTTAATCCTCTTTCGCAGACTTTTCCGACGATATGTCGGAAACTTTAAATGATATATGATTTTAAATTGAGATTGTTTGACACCTTACTATTTAGATACCTACCTACAATTAAACGAAACGAATAATAACTTCCGATGACTTCAAAATTTTACCAAGTCGTACTTTCAAAATTTTATGAAATAACGCTATGTAAATTTTAAAATGGCTTACTTTCTAGTTTGATTTATTTGCCAAAATTGTATGAAAAGTCGTAAGCAATTAAATCTTGATATCACAATAAAAAGATGATAAATCGGTACCCTGTTAAATGCATAACTACCACTTGTAGTAGAGAATATGTGATAATTACTCGAATGATAAAATATTGTAACAATAATGTTTATCTTTTAGAAATTGTGTGCCAATTACACTATTCATTATAATTATCATATTGAACGTTGAGAAATATCGATTTTACGATGCAGCATGCAGGTCAGTGGTTTGACGTTGTACGCGATATAAAATAATGTCATAATAATTTGTTTGATCATAAGAATAAATATCAATATTACTTGCTAGTCTAAAACATACTAATGTATATGTTTGGCATCAAAATGTGTAGTTTTATATGTAAAGAATTACATTATCATTATTGTAAAAAACAAGTATTTAATTTGAATCGTTTGAATTTTGTACTTTTCCATGAGCTTTGCCGATAGCTAATCCGGGTTTTGCCTTTGGGCATCTTCAGGCCTATCAAGTGCTCGAATAAACTTGGAAGGACAGTTAAAACTCATGGAAAGTACAACATTCAAACGATTCAAATTTGATACTGAAATTCCATCAAGAAACTTCGGTCGAATCCTCAATTAAATCTGTATTATTCATTTCAAGACCAAAATATTATCTCACATTTGTCGATGTCATGTCTATATGGCCATGCTTTGCTTTGACTATTTTTGTTGTTATTTCTGTATTTTGGAAATACATATTGAACAATTATCATTTTTCAATTTAAATAGATTTATATTTACAATTGGCAGTTAACCGTTCTTTAAATCCACGAAATTACGACGACGTTGATGGTGTAGAAAGTGATAAGAACACACTGTTCATATGAACCACATCGAAGTATCGACTTGTATTTTTTCCATTGAATATTATCTGACCCTCGACAAAACAACATCACGTGTCACTTAAATAAAAAGCCTTACTCGCAATAACCTATAAATTATTTATAGGATAAGAAAAACTTCTCGCATCAAAGATTCATTCATGTCAATGTGATAAAGATGATATGCCAGTGGAGATGTGATAATTTCATCATGGAGAGTGATTTTGAGCTTCGTCAGGTTAAGAGTTTTCATTACATATAAATGTTTCCTATTCGAACTGAAAAAGAAATATACCTTTTTGCGATGAAACAAAATGGTGATCGAGTTCATTCTTATTAATTTTACAAACAGCACGTGTAGAGCTTAGATATTTATATTCAAAACACTTTAAACACAAATTTATGAAGAATTATCTGATTTTCAGAATGAAAAATCAGAATTCTAATTCAATCATAAAATATGTTATCACGTGCATAAACATAACACAATCGCTATATTGTTCCCGGAAAAGTAAAACCTATAAGGTTTGATACGTGGCATTACCCAATGCAATGAGGGTATCAAGTCAAAATAGGGTAGTATATTGTGTAATGTTCAGTACCGGTTTTGCTAATACAGGGAATTTTAAAATCAACAGTGGAAAACGATCATGTTGCGCGAACCCGGTCCTAATCATTACAAAATATATGTGGAAGTTGTACAAACATATGTGAGTTGTTTATTAACAGGTAAATAAGTAATAATTACATCATATCAGCTGTAACGGTGTCATGCTCAATCGGATATATCATTCGTTTAAAAAGGTACACCAGGTTAACATTTTTTTTCAATCTCTCTGTGGACCTAATTATCACTTTAAACTTCTTGAATTTGGAAATATTCTAAAGTTTAAATCATTCTTAATTACTTTTATGAACAAATGCTGTTTCCATTCAAATTTATTACCACCATTTATCTTTTAAATTTAAACAAAAAAAAATCGCTATTTATTCATTAATATTTCAGACTTTGTAACTAAAATAAGCTACGATTTTACTCCATTATAAGATAATAATTTACCAGGTTATTGCCTTAATATATTATTATCGTCCATAAATTAACCATAAAACAAATGAGAAGTATTATAAAATGCTTTGTTACCTATTATAGCAATTTACGGTATGAATCATAAGATTTCCGAGGTATGGTACGACGGTAGGTATAAATAACTAAATATGTATTTAAAAAAATGGTAATTTTTTACTACCATACAATTTTATGTACAGTTTTAATTGTTGTGAGATTCAGGCGTCCGGGTAGTGTCTCTATTAAAAAGGTAAAATTCATTATTATTCTGTAAAAAATAATTACAGATGCTGCTTTTTTATTTATTTTAGTTACCATATATAAATTCTGATTATGTCCATTAAACCTAACCTTTGTTTAAGATCATTTCATAATCTTCATACTGCATTTTCTTAATACCTCTTCTTTCCATGGCACATGTTTTAATTGAGTCTTGTCCTCATCGACGTTCATTTAAATATATTTGTAAAGATTCGTCGTTTCAAGTTGCTAGTCCGCGAGGTAATGGGAAACATATTTTCCTACACACTTGAAGTATGCGCTTTGATTTATTACTTTTAAAGTGCTTATAGCAAGATTGCTCAGATTTTAGTAACACTTGACTTTGATCGATGTGCGGAATCAACTATTTGTTTAGAGTTCTCACCTGTGATTTGAACGATAATTGTAAGCTGCTTGTATTGAAGGTGATATGAATTACTTAATGTTCATATGTAAATAAGAATCATTTGCGATGTAACGCCAATATTCTGAACGCGGCATCCTGATCAATTTCTCTATGTGAAAAATATGGCATTAAACATACATATAAATATTTACAATGCGTTATTAAAATGCTATTTATCGAAATTAATGTGTCAACTGTAAAGGCTTAGTGGAAGGCAACAAAATAAAACCTAAAACATTTTTGCTCATAATTTCGCGTTTTTATATACGTACTATAATAATCAGGCCGGTTCACTTACACATTGTCAACTTTCATAATCTCAATGAATATAAAGTTATGGGCCACATATTTTTTGTGCCCAATTGCTCCTTTCTATGCACGTCGTAAATGTAAACGTCAGTCAGGGAATAAAATTTTATGTTAGAATATGCATATATCAAACATTCAATAAAAATTTTTCTTCCCTGGTTATTACGAACAAAGTTATCATTTTATGATCGATCGAATTAAATCAAGACATGTGAGATATATTACTAAATTTATTGTTTTAATGATTAACACCATCCATAATATGCAAATGTCGTTGTGCAAATTAACTATTTATTAATAGTGATACGTGTATATTGGCACTCATAAAACGGTACAGATCTCCAAGCACGTGTATTATACATATCGGAATTATGATAATGCTTTGGTTGGTTCGGCCATTATTCCGCACACGAAAATGTCGCACGCAGATTCATATATGATTTCGATGTTTAAAACGAAGTCAGACTGAATAAAATATATAGTAAATAAGTACTTAATTAAATTAAGCTAAGCTGCATAACTTAAATGATATTTTCAAATCTCACAAAATTATGTTTTTACTTTATTTTATGCAAATGTTTTTAGTAAATTTCAAATATTTTGAAAAGGGTCAACTTATATTATGGAATACCTGCAAAATATTTGAATTTAATTAATTCCATATTTTCAACAATATATTCTAAAATATTATCGTTTGGTTAGTCATTGAAATTTGAAGTTTGAATACTAAGTTCATTGCCTTACGAATTCATCTTTGGTATAAGCGTGAAACGTGCATCATTTCTTGTGTTGATTTTGTGGCTTCAGGGCAAAACGTCATATTTTATTGAAAATTAAATATTAACGTCGCCGTATCACATAATACAATCTACTAGTCGTTTGTGAGTAAGACATAAAGCTATATTGAACACTAACGGGCAAGCGGGCTTACACATGATATAGCGTAAAAAAACATGCGTTTCAATTAAAATTCCTGCAGTCATATAAACATAATAATATATAAATATATCCCTTTGAAAAGGAACATATACAATAATACAAACCAAATGAATAAAACCGATTACAGACAATACATACTTTAATACGACACTTTGAAATGTGTATTTTTTTTTTTAGCTGAAAGCTTTAGATTTATTTTGTTCCTCGTTAGACTTCCCTGCCAACGGTTACATATATTTGAAGATTTTTATCACTCACAATATTGCTATACAATACCAATACATAGTCAAGAATGATAAGGGTTTTTGTAACAGTGCGCAGCTGTTAACCATTTGCGACATACTGAATTTCTACATTACAATATATAAGTGATTATACGTTTTCAATATTTTATGTACATATTTGATTAACTACTGTATGAATTAAATATCTCTGGGAGCATGTACGTAAGCGTATTTACTTGGTTATGTACTCCAGCTTGAGAATATTGCCTACTGTAATAAAAGCTCCACAATTTACGATGGACCCCTCGACCTCTGCTTAGTCGAAGTGCTGGCGATGTCGCCATAAGTTTATTGTGAGTCAGAAGGGAGGATCTTAAGAAAAAGGAGGAAATTAATTATTAGTTAATGACCGGTCATGGAACAGCGACGGTCGCCCATCTCGCCAACCGCGGATCGCGATTTTTTTATTTGCCTGATTTTTTTATTTCTATCATCGAGATGTCATACAATAGTCAAGAACGCACATAATCTTCTAAGATTGTGGAAATAAGATCTATATTTGATTTCCTTTTGTGATAAATTAAATCTGGTATGTGCAAACTATATTTCACTTTTAAGGTGTCAATACTTGTGAATACTAAGAATATAATAAAACAGAAATTTTAAAATTTATACAAAAGTTAAGTATGAAAAACGAGGTATGACAAACAATTGGTAAAACAACTAAGCAAATAAATTGAAGCAAATTACAAGACAAATAGACTAAATAAAATGTTGAAGACCTCTTAGCAATGCAAACTAACACATCAAAAATCAATAAAATATGAATTATCATTAACAAAGTAAAAGCCCAAATTTGAGTGCATTTAATAAAATAAATCTGCATAATTAGTATTGTCAACCATAATTAGATGGAAATCCCGGTAATGATTTCAATTGAGCCAACGAAATTGTTTCCTGTGAACAAAATTAAATCAATATCAATTCTTACAAATTAAATACAAACAAAGGAAAATATTTATTTTTTTAGAAATAAAAGTGTACAAGGAAGAAATACAATAAGCTTAGATTAATAAAACGGATATAACAAAGGTGAAGAAACGAAGAATAACTGATCGTTTAATAAATTGCAGACTGGAATAAATTTATGTCAGTTTATTTCAAGGATTTCTGATTTATCGAGTTTTAAAGATTTATTGAGAACATGCAGGATTTTAAAGTTTTTAGTGATATCAAAAGTATGCTTATTTAGGAACAAATGGTTTCCAAATGAAGATAATTCATTCCCTTTACGTGACCAGGCTAGATGTTCTTTAAATCTGGTATTAAAAGTTCTTCCCGTTTATCCAATATACCTGGCTCCACAGGATTCGCAATCATGTAAATAGATCCCACTTTGGTTGAGAATATTGATTTTATCTTTAAAATTTACTAATACATTTCCGAGATTAAAAGAATTGTAAAACGTTACCTTAAAAAGATTTTTATCAATTTTCCTTGATAACTTTTCTGAAACTCTACCTAAGTAACTTAATTTCACACACTGTTTCTTAACAGCAGGATCATTAGTCACCTAACTCGAGCTTACATTTAACAGAGCTATTTTTTTTTTTTTTAATGAAAGCCGATCTATTAAATCCGAATCATAACCATTATTCATTGCAATTTGTCTTATTGTACTTAATTCAAGATCGTAACTTGCTTTACTCATCGGACTCAAAAGGAGACGATGTATCTCTAAAGGTGGCTAATTTATGTGAGATATGATGTCTGGAAGAGATATTAATGATGTTATCACTATATGAATCTTTTCTAAAAATACCCCAACTCCATTGTAAATTGGATATGCAGGTTGACACTATTAATATGTTAACACTAAGAATTGATTAAGTTTTCTCTCCGTACCTCCCCAAAGTACTAAGATATCATCTACGTATCTATACCAATAAATGACATTTCTAAAGAGACCAAAATTACTGATTTTAGATTCTAAAAAAACCATGAAAAATTCAGCTAAAATAGGAGACGAAGGGCTTCCCATTGCCAACCCATTCAACTGTTTCATCAAATTTAAAAAAGTTTTGGTCAATACAACAATTGACATTAGATTTAATATCTTTAACTACCCTTGTTAGACATTTTATTTATAGTCTTTTTTCCTTGTAATTTGCTTAGTTGTTTTACCAATTGTTTGTCATACCTTGTTTTTCATACTTAACCTTTGTATAAATATCAGTGTTTTAATATATTACATATCAGTTGACAATGCTCGTTATGAGCGAAACCGGTCCTGATCAAACAAATGTTATGTGGAAAAAGTTCTAAAAATGTATTATTATTTTTATTCAAACTATATTTAACAATTATTGATTGAGATATACCATAATATCTAGGTTATAAAAAAAATATGAATATGTAAGACGTTGATACGATTAAACACGGACGCTTGTATTTTGGGAATTTATCTATCGCCTATTTGATAGAACTCATTTTATATTTTCTCAACAAATTATGGTGATTATGAAATCGATGTTATCATAGTTGTCAAGCTAGTTAAATAACAATAGCTCATTAGAATATCGGTAGCATAATATAGTGGGAATTCTACGGAAATCGGCATTTTATGGTTTTATTGGCTTTCAAAGTTTCTTTTAATATCAACATCCCAGGTTTATCAACCTTGTAGGATTGATAATTAATTGTCAAGAATTTGTATTCGTATAAAAATATCGTTTCAAAATGTCATTAAATATTCATATCATTCGCGTTGTAGGAGTAAATAGTTGAGTGTCATCGTCGTTAGCTTCAGCTGTGTAGCTCACGGGTTCGAATCCCAGTCCGGGCAGTTTTTTCTTCAAGTATACACGGATGTTTCATTTTTCTATAACTTCCTCCCACACCCATCCGAGCCCAAAAACGGGAGGTAGCAATGTCGATTTTAAGTCTTGGCGATATCTATCACTACATTCTTCTTAAAAGAGGAACAAGCAGTTTCAGTAGAAATCTTAGGTAGGTATAAATTCTATTAGTTACCAATGTGGAGCAAAGAGACTAATTTTCTCCACATTGGGAGCGGGCACGGCCAAAAAAATACACCAATTTCATAAATTAAATAGTATATAACTTCCGTCATTCCGCTTTGCTCATAATAAAATGCTGGGCTGCGTTTTGATTTATGGGATACATTATCCGGCCCGATACTATAATACACCGTGCTTGTTAACCTATGGAGACTCTTGGAAATAATACGTCCTTCTGCCTCAGTTAAAACTAAAATTCTAATCTAGTGCACGTTTTCACAATAATAACTCGCCAGATGATTTCCAAATTCACTTTCGTGGTTAAATTATCAAATTTTATAATAATGCACTGTTTATGACACGCTGAAAAAATATTATTGTATTTTAGTTCTTCACAAATTAATTACAAGAATGAAGTTTATTTGTCGGCTTACGCCCTCTTCAAAACTATTCTTCAGAGCATTCTTTATGGAATGGAATTTAAGGTTCTCGACGCAGTTTACTTCTGAAAACGTAAATCCGTGAATTAAGGTATACGTCTGATCAGGTGATAATGCTCGCTATGAGCTTAGCCGGTCCTGATATTTATAAAATATGTGGTATTAGTAATTTTTAAAATATTTCTATTAAAATTTTATTATTTTTATTTAAGCGCTGCATAAAATTGGATAACACAAAAATGCCCGATCTAAAATCCAGCGGTCAGCGTCGTTTTCTTCGGTTTCAATGCAAAGCGGTATAATAATCGAAAAGATACTACTATTTTCCATATACCAATTATAGTGTATTTCTAGAACTAGCTGTAAGCCAGTTCCACTTCGCCCGGTTTCGGTTGGGTGGGGTAAAGCGAGCGGAAGGATACAAGGTACCTTCGTACATATTAATATGTATAATGTTTTATAAATCAATTGAAAAAATAATGTTTTATTTGAGTTTGAGTCGCTCGCCGAATCGAGACACATTTTTACCGGACAACGGCGATCAGAAAAATCCACTAAAAAAATCTTGGGTAGTTAATATGTTTCAAACACGGATATTATTAATGTCAATATTTTTAGTTATTTCCTAGACTTTTTGTAACCTCATCGAGATGAGAATTTATCAGGGAAATGCTAACATATTTAATAATAGCCGTAGTATTAATGTAATGCGCGGAATCTAGTACACATAGAAATTGTAATCATACGTTTCCTTTACATAAATTATACCCGGACATCAGCATTGTCATGAAAATTTCATTATTAATAAAGTCCCATGTACAAAGGATAACTAGGTATTTATGCAGCAGAAACGGCTATTAAATGTACCCACAGCTGACGCGAAGTATCTGTCGGTTCACGGCCATTCTGTGTGAAATGTTATGGGCGCACGGCACGGTTGATATCATAATATTCCACTTTTGTATAAACGCAGATTAGATTGCCCAACCTAACGATATCAATTATTAGTAGTTACGTGGATTTATAAATTTCCCAATGTAAATTTAGATATTTCGGAAATTGGATTTTCGAAATGCAACCTATACATTATTATTCTAGGGTGAGAACACCTACCTATATGGATATTAAATTGAAGTGTGCGTAAAGATCGGCGATTCACAATGTGTTATAGTTGACTATTTCGTTTTTTCGATGATATGTATTATTGGATTATGAATAATGTCAATATCTAAATCTAATTAAATATATGTATATCACATATTTCAGTAGTGGTTTTGTTTGGTGGGTTAATTGATCTCCGAGGTGATTAAATTTAAACACTGCGCCTTGGTAAACTCATGAAAATAAACTTCAATTATCTTAATGGGTATACCCAGGTGATCTTGATTGATGAATAAATCTTGTCCGGTGTTTTTTTAAACAATCATTGATATTTATTATATTTATATTTTTTCTTTTTTCCTTACATAATTTTACTGTTAACTTATTTTACATTTTTATTATTAACTTTGGTGCTTGCACCCTTCTTCATGTACAACTGCAGAGTTGTGAACCTAAGAGAAGAACAAATATTTGTCAATGGTCTCTCAGCATACTAATACTTTTAAATTTGTTTTCCATTTAACAACACTGTTGGCGGCTTAGTTTTAAAAGCATATGATTTTAATTTTTTTTTTATTGTATTATGTATTTATTTGAAAACAGTACTGCCCACTTATTTGAACATTGCGGTAAAAGTCTATAACATATCTAAACATTGTCGACTGACGCTCTTTCTTGCATTCATTATTTATAATTCAAGTAAAATTGTTGAGTAGGCTATAGTCATAATGGGAGTTGATTTTTCATTTTTCCTCACAGCAAGAATTTTATTTTGACAACGTTGCTCGCACATTAAATATGCAAAACAAAAAATAATGACATAAATTTATAAACATGAGCGCCGCAAAGAAAAGGCACGTTAAAAACCGTGATGTATGAAAGATGAGTGAAATCATATGAGTTCTTACTACCCGCTGAGATAGGATCCATGGGAGTACATGGCAACTAGATATTTTTTTTATTTAAGAATATCAAAGATTTATCAAATGTTATTGATCGTTATTTTGTCATTGCTTTATTTCCAGAACTATCGTAGCTATAGAAATATCTTTTAAAATATTTTATTATCGTTTTATTGCAATTTTTTTATATCATTTTAATTTCTACCAGTTAAAAGATTCAGTGGTGCTTATTTTCTTTTTTAATTAAGTATCATTTTACTTTGTCTAGAATGTGCTGGCAAAGCTATAGTTATGTATGTAAACTTGTCGTGTTTTGGAGAAAAAATGAAATACTGGTGAAATTGCCAAGATTCATCGGGTAGTTTTATGTTGATAAAGCAAATAATGTGGATGCCGTCGCCACATCGCTGTAATCGATGGCTCTTCATAGTGTGATTGTAGGCCATCTTAGAGCTCAACGATCATGTCTCTTGGTTTGCTCTAGCAATGCGCGGCAAATGTGGCCCGTAATGAGAGAGTAGCGGCCTATACTTAGCGTAATAGTGACCGCGGCCGACGCCTTGCATTAGCGCGCACGGCGAGGGAGGGCGGAAAAGAGGTACAGTACATTTCTCGCTGGCACCGCACATTAAAAAATATGAATATGTTATGTGGATATTCAAGTTAACTTGCCTACGATATGTCTCATATTTTATATTTCTAATAGATGCGATTCAGAATATATTTATGTTAGAGAAAATGTACACAGGTGTTTTACAAAGCGACGATTACTAATATTGAAAACTTTCTAATAGTGATAACTTGTATTAAGTTGAAAGATATGAACTTACTTATTTTTCATTGTACAAAAGTTTTGCTGAAAGTGGAAAAACTAAAAAAATGTGTTTTTTTTTAAATTTTAATACTTGAGTTCAGCTTTTAATAAAATTATGAATTGCCAGTGAATCTCTTTATATTTCTTTAAACATATAAATAAAATACATACGTATTGCATTATTATGTATGTAGATTGTAGACAAAGCTAATGATGAAAAAAATATTACAAAATATACCGTTGTGAATTGACGCGACAGTGAATTGTTTATTATCCAATCAATGAGACATTCCTTTTTCAATTTTTTTGTCAAATTACTGTAAAATAAATTTACTTTTTTTATTACACATAAAGTAACCCCATATTTTTTTCCGCGTTCATTTTCTCAACATCATTTTAATGAAAGGCTCGTATTAAATGTTTTAATATATATATCAATTCGGTCGCGCTGCAGGAGAACATGTGGCTGAGAGCCATACTATATAGACGACAAATATAATATTTGATTTTATCACCTGCATTAATATGTACATGAAAAGTAACGGAAGCCAGTTTGCACATTTACAAATAATTCATTTTACGATTTAAGCGAATAAATAAGTGCGGTTTACATACTGGCGAGTAAATAACCTGCTGATCATTTGTAAAGATAAAGTTCAAATCGCCCCTTATCTTAGTAAATGATCAAATTCCTACCGGTGTTTATTCATCATGTACGAGCCTCATTAATTACTATTCAACTAAATCTAGACTAGTAATTCTTCATATTACCTTTGCTGTGGTAAACTTGTCCCTGACGCCGGTCGTCTCGAGGAATGCAATGAAAAAATAAATAAATGTGTAACTCGTGTAATATGATGGAATTTTTACCTGTCATTTTGATCTCGTGTTTGATTGCCATCGATATGTCACCTGACACGGCGACTGTCAAAACAGAATGTAAAAATGAATATGTACTAAGTTCTCTCCTTGCGGTGGTAGTTAGTCATGTACTTCATGGAAATAATTCTGAACCCTTGGTACGTTTGTAAATAATATTCACTAACGTCGATGACGCTGTTCTATAATACAACGCCGAGTCTAATTGCTTTTGTTTTCTTAATAATAAATATTATGTAATAAAACAGTGAAGTATAGATTTCTTTTGGCCGAGTCATTTAAATGAATCGATAATACTCAATTTCGGTATTGATACCCAATTTCAAATTGATTACATAAAATCATACATGAATCATAAATGAACACACATAAAATCGCTATTCTCCGCCCGTTTTGTAGACAGTAAATATTTTGACAAAGGTTCAGTACTATCGGCATGATAGCAAATTACCGGTCAAAGCTGCTAATTTACTATAAAATATGTAAATAAATAAATATGCAGCATAATAAATTGACAATTGAAAAACATGTAATTGAAAGCTGGAGAAATGATTTGCAAATAAACTTGCATGTGGCAGACAGTTCTTATCCAATATTTTAAGCAGTGCATTTCACGTAGGGGAACAATTTACCCGATATATATCATTCTCCTTTCACCTCCAGGAAATATTCCTTCGTTGAACATGGCTCGTGCTAGACATGTAGATTCCTTACTTTTTATATATTCGTTGCTGAATTCGAAAAACAAATGTATAAGGGGAAAGGGGTATAAGTATGTAATTGCATTATTCATTTTTTAGACTCCCTTAGCCCTATTTGTATGGCTTCCGAAATTACGTATACGATTGCTTTTGGGTCGTTTAAATATCATTTGTATTTATTATTATTCAGTTAAGAGTTCATCCTTGCGCTTGAATGTATGGAGATCCCGAAAAGCGAACCCGGGTGTACGTGACATTTGAACGATTCAAATGTCTATTGACGTTTTTCAACCAGTTGCTTGCGGAAGGTGCAGTGGCCGTTCAAAACGGGTACACTGATCGCCCGCATCTAAACGAGTTAATTAATTACCGAAAATAAATCATAGACAGTAGTCAGTGCAAGTACACGGGTTGTTTTTGTTGCTCGACTAATGCGGGAAGCCAGAAGTAACGTCTGATGATACAGATCTCGTCCCTTATCCGAAACGTCATCTCTTATCTGATCGCCTAAAAACAAATAGCTTGTCTATCATTCATCATCATTCAAAATAAAAACAGGCGGTCAATAATAGTTGTATTTTTTTTATTTGTTGAAGTCGAACATATTTATATCAATGCACCCAGTCTTCATTGACAGAATACGTGAGAGGTTTAAAAATAAAGTAGAACCGAAGACACTCCTTAAAAATCTATTTTCAAAATTATTGATAAACTAGTAAAATTATTCACATATGGAATGTTACAGTTGTTAATAACACTTATAACACGAGCGATTTTTACCGAAATATATACTTTTATTGTAAATTAAGTCATTGTCACAATCTAAACTACTTGGGTTGATGATACAAATTGTCTGATATCATCTAGTTACTAAGCATCCATGTTTTATCAAATATTGTCTTATTCAGCTTGTGTAACCGTATTTCTAACATATATTTCTTTTATTTTTCAGGTAAGCGTGTAATTTATAACTGCTTGTTCTAGGAACATCGCCGTTGGACGCGGTAAGTTTTATACCCTTAATTTCCCTTGTAGATATTTTACTTCTTATCAGTTTTAATCTCTGCGTTATAAATGTGAACCTTTCTGTTCTCCCAATTATTACTGCTGCCTTCGAAACGCGCCCCGAGACGACTTCATTAATAATTAGTTTGCTTGAAGAGCCGTTAGTGGACACGATGGAGTCGGGCTACCGCTGGGCCACTACAGCTTTTGTAAAACCGGGTTAAAAATCGTCATTCGTCTTGGCGACGGAACGTAGAATGTCATGTCTGCTTCTAAATTCAGAGACTTTTCAGGAGAACTGAACGGCAATCAAACTCGATTAAGCATTTAATTCACATTATAAGAACTCCACTATGATATAAATAGCCACTTTTTAGGGTTACTAAATTATTGTTAAACTGTTTTTTTTTCATCGTCATAAAATAGTACAAATTTTATATCGAATAATACTAGTAGTGAACAGATATTTTGACGACTCGGCAGCATTAGGTAGACCTTACCTTGGTCCGCAATAGGCTAATGGAAATGAGGTGGGTAGTAAACTTCCTTCAGTAATATTGGTTATTGTATAATTTATGCCATATTCCTTGTATATTGTTAATATTCATTCGCAATAGCCATTTTTGAATATTTCACCCATTATATAAATTTAAAGCTCTTGCGCCTTTACTATGTAAATGTGTTTACGAGTGTGCCCTGCGAACTGTCTGTATTTATGGCGATACTTGCAGAAATATTGGTATTACATAATAATTTAATATCTTCTCACATATTGAGGTGGGCACCTGAAAAACTAGACTCGGTTTATTACTTCTGGGCTGTTTCCTAAGTATTAATTTACAGTCCATAAAGTATTTCTCAATTAAATAATAGACATAATTTTTTTTCTGACAAAAAAATCCAGGAAGTAGCTCGCGAATATCATTTTCTTACGTAGCGATTCAACGACCACCTTTCGCTTACAACTCTATAAATTCATACGGTGAACGATGCATTCTCTGTCTTCGATTCAACGTTTTTAAACTTTCGGAGGTCTCTATATGTGTGGTCGTCTGAGCATCTATTTGTTAGCCAGTAGAATTCGCAGTTGAGAACTGAATTCGTTCCTCTCACGACACCGCATGTCCATATTTATTTTAATTGACAAAAACAATCCGGTACGCTGTGGTTTTCGTCTGCTTAAAATGTTTTATTATATTGAACAATAGTCGGTCGAACCACGGCAATTTATTTTTGGGCGTCCCTTTCACAATCCAACCCTTCTAATTTTACATGGCATTAAACCGTGGTCACATTAAATATACACATTAGGTTCACTCGCCCAAAGGTTTAAATTCTCTACTCGTGAAAGCGTTAAATTCATTTTATAGATGTGTAACATAGAAAAAGGTCATGTTCTGAATATTACGCGACTTTTACGAAATGTTATCATTTCTGCGTTAACTTCTTTATAGGCCTATAAACGCAATAGGGCTATAGGCGCGTCTACTTTAAAAACAATTTTCTCTCCACTGTCCCTTTTTCGCCTTTATTTTTTGATTAAAATAGTTACAGAACTTTAGTGGCAGTAAAAAGATCAATATTTTTTATCGGCACTAAAATTTTAGAATTATTTTATCAGTATGAAACTAGGCATGTGAAATAAAAAAATATTATTCGGTATCGAATACTGATAAAAACCTCAAAAACTACTTAAATGAGTAAAAAATCGTTTGAAATTACGTCATGGTTGTTTTGCTTAAACAAGAAAAATAGTAGGAATTATTTTATTTATATTATTTGTTTAAAAGTATATTCTTTTTAAACGCCGTTCCACTGGATGTATTTTGATGGAATAATATTAATATGATGTATCGCTATAACATGTAATATCCATCGATAAATTGAAATCATTAAGCGAAAAATGTTTATACGAAAAAATAATTTTACTATCGTATCAATTTGTGCAGGCATTTTTTAAGAGAGTCCAATGTCATGGAACTTATATATCTTTTTTCTATATTCACTTTTTTTTGCACGGCTATATCATGGACTTATCCCGACCGTTGAAACAGAATCTCGTGTATTTAAATAATAATAATATAACCGCTTTTTCTGGATAAGTTTGGCGAATTATTAATACTAAATCCATCTTGTGATGTGAACTAGATGATTTTATGATTGAAATTCACGACTGTAATATAAATGTATTGAGTCTTTTAACCATATAATCATTATCATACCATCGAATGACTGTTTAGCTGTAAACAGAAAATGCAACATTATCGCTTTCCAAAATGAATTATAAAGACAACTTGCAACTTACTTAAAATAAGTTGTCTATGAATACTCAGATTTGACATAAATAGGTCAACCGGGCTCATAACTGGCATTGTTTATTTTAAGCTTAGTATGTTCACATATTTCTAAATAACAGCGGTTCTTTCCTCGCAGTTTGTCACACCATTTATGTCGTCTGTATTTGAAAAAAAAGCTTCTGAAAACAATTTAATTTTTTTTAGCTACTAATCATATGGATGTAATAAAATTTTGGCACATCCGCCAGGTAAGCGGTCCTAACTACGATTATATAAATACATCTCTTCAACTATTTTCCGGGAAATGTTTTTGAAGCAGCTATGCGTCACATACAAAGAACACATTTAAATATTATTTTCCTCTAAAGTGCCACCGTTTATTTTACGCTTGTGCTATTATTTAGCGCGAAAACATATTAAGCCGAATAACTTGTATCAAAATCTGAAATATCTTTTGAGTATATAGTTAAAATTACATTTCTTAAACTTGACAAAATTAACTGAATGTTAGACGACTTTACTTCAGATATGCTAATTCATTCGGCATGTTTCATACATCGTGTTCTTGGAGAAAATGTGAAAGACTTTTCATCTTCCGAACTATCATTAGATACTTGCATTTGCTGGTTATGTTTGGCATCACACTTGGTATTGCGACATCACGCTCGGTTTTTTTCGGACCAGAAATTTTGTTATTATTTATTTGTTAAGTTGTAATACCAATTTTTGTTATTCTTGCTTAACTTATGTATAAAAACTGCTTTATTTCATATCAGTTGATAATGCTTATCATGAGCGAAACCGGTCCTGATGATAATAAACTTAATGTGGAATAACTACCTACTAAAAATGTTTTGTTATTTTTATTATTTAATAAATAAATCTAGTCCCTCCTACCCCTATTTGTTGGCAAGTACGTCTGTGTAATCATATGAATTTAGAAATCTGTCTTTAATAGAAAAAGCTTAAATATGGTAGACTGTAGTAATTTTTTTCAGAAGTCCTCCGAGTTACGTAAATCGCGCTCTCAATCATCGTGTCAGCCTTCAGATCCATGGAGGGCACAGGCATACTCATCTCCTTCCAGCGCTTTGTTGTGCTGCTGGCGGTTAAAGTATTGACTTTAGACATATTCCTTCAATCATCAAACATTATTTCACGATGCACTATATAATCATATTTGTTATCGGCGAAAACTTCGCCAGATAACGCGACTACGCAGCCTAAGCGAGCAGTTTAGGGTAGTGAATAATTGAGTATCGATTTTTTCTGTTTTTGTCCGTTTAATGGATATCGTGTGTTGATTACATAACTTGCACATAGGCAATCTTTTTGGCGAAATAAGGAATTCAAACTGAACGTTGGCCCTCTAGTAAAATACTTTGTTTACATGTAAAATATTTACTATTATGATAAATGAATTTCAACTTAAACCATAACTGTATCAAAACCACCAATTTCATGATTCAACTGGCGGCACCGAAAGACGCGCTAGGCCGTATCCAGACACGGGCCGTAGTTTTCCCAGGCCTATCAAAGATCCAAGACGGATATATTGGTGAAAGTTAAAGATAATAAATATAATCTAGTTTTTTTTATATTATGACAATTGTATGAAAACTTACATACGGGCGGCTTCTTTAGTTCGGCCATAATATCATTAAAATTTTATAAGTCGATATTTTTTTCTGATAAAATGTGTTAATGGATGCCATTTATGCGTAAATGTGGTAATTTTTACCGAATCGTTAGCATTATCTATAGCAGTGGTTCTCATGTGCGGCCACCAGAGGATTTTGCTGCGGCCACCAATAGCTTCACCAAAGACACTGAAAATTAAATATGTTGTATGCATTGCATTGTGCATCAAGAATTGCTAGTTGGCAATAACTCAACACATACATGTTTAAGTCTTTTGGCAAAAAAAGACTTATCACAAAAATTTGGTGCGGCCACCAGACATTTCCGTAGTACTGCTGATGTTCCTAATGCGGCCACAGCCAAATTTTACGTGAGAACCACTGATCTATAGCTTCTTTATTCGATTGTATGTTAACTTTACAGACGTAGAGTCTTGATGGTCACTTCTATGATGATTATATGCGTGCAATGTGTACTGATGTCAATTTTATTTTATCGCCTGTGAAGCATAAAATGCACTGTCTGACCTGACCTTTGGTGACACCGAGCGGTGGCCAATTTGTGTTCCTAAATTTTGATGGCAAAAATACAGAAAGTACCAAAGTAGAAAAACAATATATTTAATAGATACACAATACATTTTGTTAAATCGCGGCTAAGTTTACCGCGATCATTTTAAAATGATGTTCCTGTTCGGAGGACGGTTGTTACGTAGGACGCATTAACACATAAATATGTTACCAATTCGCGAATATATTGCCTATGTATTGAAATTAAAAAGTATTTTACGGCTGACTTCTAATTCGTCGAATTATTTATTTTTATGGAAGTTTTCATTTAGTGCTATTGATTATTTTTTCTTGAACTTTTTGGTTAATATTGTGTAATATGTTGTATTATTCTCATTAAATTTTATTTTATTCACCTAAAATTATCGTGTATCATGCCTGATATTTATTAATGTTAGAACTATGATTACAATTTGGCGATGTCTTGAGAGGTATATGTTAAAAATATTAATTGTATTCAGGTATTATGGTAAAGTTTGTATGAAAAATAATGTGATCATATTCACTACGACAAAGAAATATAATAAGTATTGTACGAACATAGAACAGTTTAATATTGTATTTTTGTGGTTCGTACGATAAATATGAACTGTTGTGAAATCATTTTTTTATTATGAAATTGTTCTCAGTAATTGCTTACTAAGTCATAATACTATTTTCACATGCCTATTCCGAAATGCTGTGTACAACTTTATCATTTTGATAAAAAAAAGTTATGCACAAACAAGCTTCCATAAATATGAGCACAAAAAGCGATCGTTACGCGCCGCGGGAATGACTCGAGACCTTTTGCATATTAAGTGGTCGACTTGGAGGCACACGGTCTTCTGGCGAGAAGCTCGTCGGCTCCTGCAATATTATGTGTGCATTGCCGACTGCTAACATGTATTTCAAATCAGACAACTTCAACTTTATGAAATATTATATTCGTTTTCGATTGATCTATTTTTTGATCAAAGTTCACCCGTTTCCTCGTCAAAATATTCCAAAATAAATAAGAATCTGGCGTATTGTGGAGTATGCGATTCTTTCGGGCATTGGCTGATCCCGCTCGCTACACCGTTTTCGGGGATCGGGTGATTTTGATGGGAATGTAAACGTCACAGACTTGCATGCCATTGAACACAAATTCATAATAACATCCATATTATTATAGGATGAGCTTCCAAGATCGTGGACGAGTCATCCACAGGACAATATTATTATTTTACTAAATGTGACGGCTTTGTATTTTATCAATTGATTATCGGGTCATATTTATTTATTTTTAAATGTGTGCATTTTTTTATAAAAGTAATCTTCGTTTTATTTAGAATTTAATGCTTTTGAATGCTTAACATGTTTTAAATCACATTTAATATTATTTGACTAGACAAAGTAAGTTATTCCAAATTTGGACTCTTAACTACCTACTTTATTTAACAAGAGAGATGTTCTACACGAAGCCACCTTCATCTAGTTTTATCAAGTCGCTTTTTTTCACCATCAATCCTTCTCACACGCTTATGGAAATCCCACAAAATGTGTATTCATAGCCGATATGTTACAATATTGTAAAATATTGAAATTCAAATTCTCGTCTCCCTATCGTAGAATGTGTGAGTGATCTAGAGCGAGTGAGGGAATCTATGTAAATATTCTTCCCTTGAATAAAGATTGAATGTCCTTCGGGAGAGAGCTGATTTTACTGTGACTCATAGCCGGTCTCTAGGGACGTGTGAGGATTTTTTCGATATTGAATATGGAGCAAAATGGATATGCTCTCCTTTGCGAGGGTCTGATCGATTTATTATAATGTGGGAGGATATAGAATTGTTCGATGCAAAATAGTGAATCGTATACCCATTTGGTTAGTAACCATTATTTTATAGAAAGATCAGGAGCGGTTTCGCTGGTATATATAGATATGTGTGTGTGCGTAAGTATATACAATGTGAACCTAATTAAAACAACGATGTGTGTTTTATTTATTTAAATTAAATATTAACACCAAGAATTTCCAATTAATACCATGAAAGTGATAACGATGAAATTCGGAAGTCAAGAGTACATATTATTTATCTGTTTAAATTGTCAACTTAAGAATTTCGACTAAAGGTACTTGATGGAATTTCAATAGCAAATTTAACTTGCAATGCCTGATGATGCCGAGAAGGCGAAACTCGGGTCGTTAGCGACAAACCTTATGGAAAAGTAAAACTTTTTTTAATTGTATACTATGAAAAATCCAGCTTGAATAACATCATTTGTAATGATATGTGTATTAAATTATCATTCGCTCTTAATTAACAACATAATCCATGTTGAAGTTGAACCAAATTTATGTACCATAAATATATTGTTTTCACATTTTGAAATTGACACATTCACATCTGCCTCTGGCCTAGGGGTGAGAGCCTCATCCTAGCGATCAGATGGGGATGGGTTCAAATCAAGGCATAATTTGAGATCTCGGCGTGTATGTTTGTGATGTCATTTCTCCTCTTGATTTTGAGTGACCCGATAATCTCATTTGATACTTTCGATGGTTTCGGCGGTAACTTTGTGGAAGTTCATTTTAATATAAAATTTAAAATAACTTTGATTATTCCACGTATTATGCTACTGTGATACGTGTTGCGCCTCTTTTAGAGACATCTTCAGACTTACTATTGCAAAGTTTGCTTAAGTAAACTTTGCGATAGTAAGTCCGAAGATGCCTCTGAAAGAGGCGAAACACGTATCACAGTAGCATAATACGTGGAATAATCAAAGTTATTTTAAATTTTATATTAATCTCATTTGAGTTCATTTAATGTGATTTAATTTGTATCTGTACTACGGACACTTTGTATCAAACTGATTTCAGTGGCTGAGCTAGTTACTCCAAATTATTTTATTATTTTTTATTTTATTTACTATTTTCAAGCACACTTACTAGTACATGCTTCAAAATCAGTCCCGTGCAGATCTGCTGGGGTCATGAATGTGAGGGGTAAATTCCTTGTTCTATGTCGATAGTGTTGTGAAAGGTGGCCATGAAACATTGGCTGCATATACACAACGGGTGGTGGTGGCAAAAAGCAACTTGTATCTGTAATGCATAAAACATGGCCACCGTCTAAATTTCTCATGAATATACCGTCGTCACACCGCTATTTCCGCACTTGAATCTTTGGTGATACCTTATGCTTTTTAGCTAATATCGTCATTTTATATGCCTCCACTCGTAGCGTTCGTTGTATTATATCTTATTCTGTGAAGATTATTTTGATTCGGCGTCCGCGCTTGATTGATGTCCGCAGTCGGCCACCGGCCTTCTGGTGGCTATATCTCGCCAGCCGGCAACTAACAGCCGCGGTAGATCAAAATGTCACAATACCGGCTGGCTTGGGAATCAGACCGGTTAAGTACCTCGGATAGACTATGTCGTTTCGTCCGTTTCTGTATATCGTAGTTTATTATTTTTTCGCTGCCATCCATCACGACCAACATCATAATTAACCCCGAGAAATAATCCACCTAGCATATTTTTCCTGTGTGAATCGAATTGAATATTAACATCACATTCAGCGCGATTGCATATAATCATACTATATATATTTAAGTGCTTACACACATATCTCACTTCGTTCATGATTCTTTTTGACTAGGGCCGACTTCAATTGGCAAGAATTCATCGTTCATCAACTTCATACTGATATATATATTTTGTATCAAATACGCTTACAGAATCAACATATTGATACCGCCTGATATTGTAGGTCATCAGGACTCTCTCGAACCATCTTATTATCACCTCAATCAATGATAATAGGACCTAAACGATTAATATAACGCGAATAAATGCATTCAAATTGTTATAAATTCATGTAACCGACTCATTGCGACGGCTTCGCAGTGATTGGTTGAATTCAGCTCCGGCCAGAATGCGTTGCGTTGATTGGTCGAGCTGTTTTTCATACTAGAATCACGGAATATAAATGTGGCTGTCAAAATAAAATAACCGCCAAGTCAGTTAGTCGTTATCCTTCTTTCAAACTCTACGGTCGTCTCCGCTCCTGCCTCGGCAGGCAGGAGGCCAATTTTATCGTTTAGGCCTGTTGGTCCTTTTTAATTGTAATTGTATATCTGTGTTTTTTTTGTAACCGACAATCAATATTGTGAAAATAAACTCGCCAACTCTGGGATAGAGTTTGGCCAAGATAAATTACCGATTGAAATCTATACAGAGATACCTTTCCTCCCATCCTATCCCTAAGTTCCGTCTCCGAACGCCGTGGAAGGATGCTGTCTGACGCCAGTCAGATGGAGAAGGAACCCTGGTCGTCTCAATATATACATTATTAATGTACGTGGGAATTTTAAAATTCGTAAAAAAACGCGAATAATTTTTTTTGAGAAGTAATATATAAAAATATCCTCACAGACTGTCCTTGAAAATAAAACAAAATAGTGATTCGTATTCTCGAATAATATTGTTGGCTAGTATGATTTTCATAATTCATGTCACCCAACATTTAGTCAGCGCAAATATTTTTGGATTAGATTAGTATTAGAATAACGTCGCCATGGAATTCTCTCATTCGTAAATCGTCCTTGCATTCAAAGTCAATTCAGTTGTTTGTACATAAACGCCTTCTTAAAATTACATCACGTTTGTATACTAACTGCAAATACGACGATTACGGTGATATTCTAATTAAATGATGATGCCATTTTAATATTCTCTGATGGGCACGCTGCCATATTTTTGTATTCATTTTTTATCAATTCCGCCAACTTATTTTCTTCAAGAATTAAATGCAATTTGTAATTAAATTATTTCGAGCCACCGAGGTAAATTGATTGTTTTAATAATAAATTAAATTGAAAATGTTGTAACGCACCTACTCGTAATTTTAATAACCATTTAAGTACCATAGTTTTCAATAATGTTAATGTTTGCCAAAATGCGAGAATCAATCATTGTTCATAGTCGCACCTCTATTTGAACTTAAAGTGTCTCAAACCCCACTGCTGATAATATTAATTAGTTTAGTTACGGTAATAATTGGATGTGGGGAAATTGTTCAACGTATACATGTACCTATATTTATAATTGCGATCGATAGTTGGTTTTATCCAACTGATGTTCTCTTAGGCATGCTCACGTTCAATAGTTTGAATGCTCGAAGAGAAATTTACCTAGTCATATATTTCCTTCGGTTTATACGAGACAAAAATGAGAATTCCACCATTCTCGGGAATGTTAAATTTAATTTATTGAGGAATCGTGGACATGAGTTGTTTGTTTTTCCAAGGTAGCCAGACGAGTACTATTTTTATGTATGAAAGGGGATTTAGTCAGAACTTACTCGGTTGACTTCGTTGCCAATTAACATTTTTTTTCTGTACTTACCTGGTTTACATTGCAAAAGCAATAAACTTATTTTATGATTTTTATAATTTACACATTTATAAAAAAAATAAATACATATATATATATATATACATTATTATAGATTCTTTAATATTCTCGCACGAAAAAGAACTGCGATAGTTTACTAAATGGAACGGTGAGGAAATAAATATACTTGCTCCTGGGTGATCTCATCGCTTCTAATTCTTAGAAGACGTTTGCCAAAATATTTATACTGGCGGATCTTGTCTTGTCATGACTTTTAGCCTCCTACATCTTGTTAACTCCACGGTGCCCTGTGAGATTTTAAAATAAATTACAAATACATATGTAGGTATCACAAGCAAAGCTGATACTCCTACCGACTTATTTGACTTTCTTTCTCCAAGAGTATGTGTATGCATGTAATAAATTATTTTTATCGCGAGTTCTCTTAAAATTGGCTAACGTCTGAAAATATATTTTTTTTGTGACAGCTACAATTATTACATGTTTAAATTTTACTAAAAGAAATGCGGTATTAAGTATAGGGCAAATAGTGTTTACACGGCTAGAATGGCTGGGTTAAAAGCTTCGCCCATTTAATGAATTGAGTGCCGTTGCAGGAAATTTCCAAATATGTATGGAGAATCTCCGTCTAGCTGTAGGTAATATTGTAAAAGGCTGAAATAAATTAAACTATTAAAAAATATAAGAAGACTGATTTAAGATAGTCGTGAATGCTATTTTGGAAATGGAGCGTCGCCTTATCTCTCTAGTGCAGTGGTTCTCACGTAAAATTACGCATTAGGAACATCAACGGTCTTACGAAAATGTCTGGTGGCCGCACCAAATTGCCTTTTTGTCAAAAATACCTAAACATGTATGTATTTGAGTTTTTGCTAACTGACAATTCTTGATGCACAATACAATGTATTCAAAATATTAAATTTCAGTGTCATTGTTGACAAATAAACTTGTAAAAATACATTTTTATTAAATATCAATATAAACTATCAAGCTGTTCGTGGCCGCACCAAAATCCTCTGGTGGCCGCATTTGGCCACCGTGGCCGCACATGAGAACCACTCTACCGCACATGAGAACGGCTCTAGTGTCATGGGATACATTAGATTTTGATATTATAATAAATACGTTGAGTTATATTTAAATAACAATAGTTATTGTAGTTGTTTTTACATTCTATCAGTAGCCATGCCAATCTATAGCATTTCTTCTTGTGGATATTATTCACTTCAAAAAGCATTTTTGTGGTCCTGAGAGTGTTTTAATAATACTGCTAAGTGTGTCCGAAAACAGTGTCAGATTATTTTTATTCGCGCATCATGCACGACATGCTTGTTATCTTATGCGAACCGCTGCGATGTCATTATATTAGCATTGATTTCGCTGAAAAACAATACCTTACTAATGGAACCACTCTATTTTGTTTTTTGCAGCTCGGAATTTGTGTAGGCCATATATATATTTATAGTTGATTGATAAACTTATTAAAATTGTCAATCACGGAGGAGAGTATCAATGGCAAGACTTGTAATCAATACTTGACCGTGTTAAATATGATAATACATAAAAATGGCGCAACTTAGTTTCGAACCCATTAAAGATTATGATAACCGACTAACCGACTGTTTTTAGCATTAACGTTTTTGTAATAAGGCTAAAAGTTCAGTAAATACAGTAAATTTAGATGTGTAGTATTTTCATTTAAAATTTAAAGATTGATTTCTAACGCGAAATCGATTCTTGTGTTGCAAAATTATAACGATGCATTCCCAGTGCGTCAGTTTTCTTTGTTTAATTATACTTACTCCCAAAATGAAATTCTAGTACCAATTTCCTAGTGCACATTTCTAACACCATGCTATACAATGATTAATATCATATCATCTCATTTTAAATTGATTGTTTTACAAGGTTCATGGGAGTACCACTGGTCTCCCGTTCGTCTGGCTATGGATATGAGCATACTGCATTTCACTTCAGTATAATTTTTAAAATTATGTTTTATATCTATTGGCAGTTCTAAGAAAAATGCTGCTTTTTTCATAAATCAAATACATTTGTACAAAATGTGTTCATCGAAACATGTACACGGTCGCATCTCGCGGAGTAATTATTGTGGACGGCTTCAAAATGCAACTTTTTAATTGACGTGTATCGATCGGGACCGCTAGCAATTTTAATATGACAACTGCGACGAAATGTCAAAATTTGAAATCGACCAATCAATCGATTTGTTTTCAAAAAAACCTGAACTCGTTTCAAAGTTTAAGTCTCTTAAATTTCTCCATCGTTTGTCCGTCTGATGGTATCTGGCGATATATCATAATGTCATTTATTATTATTACTTCATCTCTATCCCGTTGTCTTGAATTTAAAATGGTTTTGTTTGAATATATATAATCATTATTAGTTTAAACATTCATCGTATACGTAACGCATAATGATTCTTATTATTTCAAAAAAGCTGTTTATTATTGACCATATTCTTTAGATGGGTTTTGATTTATAATATACGAATAATTAACAAAACGACGACTGCACTGAAAAATCGGCCAAACCATATCCCTGGTATCGTCAATTGTAACAAACGTTTTTTCGAATTATTGCTTTAAATGCCATGTTAAATCCTTGTTGCGTCATCGTCATCTCATCACCATGCTACACAGCTTTATCTTTATATATTATTAGATCATTTCTTTTAGAGTTTTATTGTTTTCGCATATAGAACACCGCCCGTAAAACCACACGCAAAATTTTAATTTATTTTATAATACTGCATCCACATATATTATGACAATGATCAGGACCGGTATCGCTCATAGCGACTAACTGATGGAGCTGATGGACTACCGTCCATTTATAGAGCATTTACTTAGTGCGATCTCGATTTAATATCTGTTTTTAGATGGATTCGACAGTAATTTTGTGGAAATTCATGACATTTAATTATATTTTATTACATCTATGCGTTATAATTTTCGATCTTACAATATAGTTAGTCTGAAAATGATTCTCAGATAGGTGAAATACGTGTCACACCTAAACACAAACAGTGGAATAACATATTTATGAATTTTCGTTAAATATTTTTTTATGTTTCTTCGCGTGATCTAATTTTGTTTGAACTGCCGGCAATCTAGTTCGACCCACATGATGCAAACACAGGCATTTTACGCAAAGTAATAATTCCTGTTATGTGTTTTCCGTTTTGGCCAACCCGTTCCCGCCCTTCCTGAAAGAAGCGGTGAGACTCTTAATGTCGTGGTTTTATCATGAAGTAATTCTCGCCAATCCAGGAAATATTTACGAAACGCCCGACCCTCTTTAAAACACCTCGTTTGGACATTGAGTATATACCCATAGAGGATAGACGGAACGTTTTCAAGCAATTTCCTGAGCGGTTTTTAAGTTTTATTTTCACACGCTAATACATCGTGAAAGGTTTTTTCTTATCACATATTTTTTTAATCGGTTAAAACAAAATGATAGGTTTTTATACAGCAATTGACGATTTTATAGGATATGCCACTTACATGCACACTTCAATTGATTGCATCGGTATATTTACTTGCTAAATTTCAGACCTAATAGATTTCTCGAGTACACGTGGAGTGCAACCCAGCGACCAGACGAGCAAAAGAACATATTTATTTCTTGCTTAGTGGAACAACATTCGTACTATTTTTTTTTAGTAATGAGTAAAGAAACGGTCATTATCTGTTAAGTTTTCAGTTATTGTATTAAAGTCTTTTGGTAATAATATTATAGCATGATAATTGTCCGGTCCGTGGCGCAGTGGCAACGGCTTTGATTTGCGTGCCGGACCGCCCGGGTTCGATTCCCGGTACGAGCGGATTTTTTTCAGTCAGTAAATCTGTTTAAAGCAGGGCTGTAGAGTCGGAGCTTTTTGGCCGGAGTTGTACTCGGAGTCGGAAATTTGAAAAGTTTGAACTTTTTATTTTTACATTTAATATGTCAAATTTGGCTTTTGGCCGTATTGATGGGGTTGATATTTAATTGAATACACATAAATAGGAAATTTAGGAGACAAAAGTGACGATATTAACCTTTTTTTAGTCGGAGTCGGAGTCGTGTTTTTGGTTAATGTCGGAGTCGTAGTTCTGGTAAATGCTGGAGTCGGAGTCGGACTTTCTTTCATCGACTCCTGGTTCAAAGGCATGGGTGTTTGTGTTGTTGAAAATCCCTACCCACCTTTCCGATCCCAAAGAGCGACGCATAGTGACAGCGATGAGCTAATCACTAGTCCTTTCCTAGTACTCGTATCCTTTCCATCCCTACTCACGAAAAAGAGAGGTTGAGCAACTGAGTAACAAGCAGTTCTTGTAGAAAAAAACATATGTTGAGATAAACTCCGTGAGGAGTCCATATGCTCCAAGCTGGGAGCGGACATGGTTAAAAAAAAAAGAAGATAATTGAGATAAACTGATAATTTTTCTTCTGCTTGCTTACATTGGTGTTAAAGGATTTTTGAGTGTTTTTCATTCAGTAATTTGGCGGGGATATCTGTACATCAGTATTTATGTATTTATCTTCTTGGCTCATCGTCAGAACCCGAACCTGCAATCCATAACCACTGAATCTGAATAAGCGCTAGTGGCCTAACGATGATTTTATAATGTATACGGCATAGATGATACTTCCACTGGCGTACCTAACAAAAAGGAAAAGGTTTTGGGGTGGGCCATACCCTCTTAATATTTATTACGGCTCGTAATAACAATTTTCGTTCGCTGTTCCGACGGCCGGTGATAAAACAATATCTGTCATGTTGGCAGGAGTCGAGTCGCGGGCGCGCTGCCGTACCCCACGCAAGGTCGGCGAAGGCGCAAAGGGGAAAGGTGGGAAACTATGTTGGCTGCGGTGTATAGGTACACACTGAAAGGTGAAAGAAAAATTAATCTCGTGGCCTCATTTCTCTATGTCATAAAATCTGCGCCGTGACGTGAAAACCGTGAATTTTGATGCCACAAGGCGGGCGACTCGACGGGCTTGGGTTATAATATTTTATCGACCATAGTAACAACAAAGGTTTTTCGTAAATTAACTTATTATTGAAAATTCTCCATTATCGGTCGCAGCTGACACGAAAAGAATCTCAGTAGACTGCTTTATATTCGGCTCCTTGGGCATGTTTATTACGTTAAAATTGATTATTGATTATCAAAATATTGAGGAGTGATCCAAAAATCTTCGCCGTTTAATAATATTTCGGGTTTTGTTTTTGACCTAATTATTATTGACCACACCCAGGGCTAAGTTCCATTTATATGGTATCATTTTTTCTTCAGTCTACAATTTCTTGCTAATGAATGTGTTTCACTGTAAACATTAAGGTTATTGTTTCCAAGCAGACCGCTGTATACTGATAATATATTTGTCATAAAAGATAAAATTACATAAATTCTACGAATATAAATCGACAAACATTTTGTTCAATTTAAAGGTGTTAACTGTCACGACTTGGTGGAAAGGCATTTCTTTTAATACATAATACACATTTTTAGTACTATTACCACATATATTTTACTATTATTAAGTTGAGTATTTTCATAAACATGTATCCAATATATATACATATATATCAAATTAAAAATAACTTTGTTTATTCGACGAATTGAAATATGTGGAACACGATGAATCAAGAAAGTTATATTAAATTTCATACGAAAATGAATTTACATAAAGTTACCGCCGAATCCATCGAAAGTATTTACAATATAATATGTGCAATACGTGTTGCATTCGTGCCATCTCTCCTTAAGAGCTGCCTGAGTGTAATTTTCCCATCTGTCTGGTCTGTGGCTCGACAATTGCGATATTAATATTGAAATTTTAATTAACGCCGTTAATTACGTTTGCAAAACATTTTATGTTACGTTTCACCTTTAAACCTCATTTTCGCATAATAAAACTATGCATATGCTATACCAATGCTCCCAGGACTTTTAAATTTAATGAAAAGCCACGGACACGTACATGTTTTACTTGCATGTTATTTTATGGTCCCACAGCAGCTTCATTACGTCATAAAAATATTCATACAAGTGTAGTGTTTTTTTTAACAAATGAAACACAATTTTTCGTACTTCCACATATTTTATAAACATCGGGCAGGACTGCTCATCGCAAGCGAATACAAAGATAAAAAATGATTCTAGAGACTCTTATTTTGATGAATCAGTAGGTAATGCTCGCGATGAGCGAAGTTCTTCCTGATCGTTGTAAAATATGTTGAAGTAGAACATAAAAATGTGAAATATTTATTTAAATGTGCCTTTCCACCAAGAATTGACAGTTAACACATAACATATTTTTGCAAAGGTGGCCAAATTTTTTGTGTATATTTTACGCATATCAAAAGATTATCGCAATGCTTATTGAGTATCTGTGAAAGTATCTTAGCTCAGATGAAAATTTATTCGAAATTCGTGTAAAAAAATAATAGACCAAGAAATGATTTTTCCAGGGAAAAAAGGACAGTAATTAAGTAAATTCTATGTGCTGAAATTAATAACTCGATGCATTGATAATCCTACTTTACGTTCTTAGCCATTACACGAATTATATTTTGTTGTTTGCTCTACATTATTATAAATAAATGATAGTTAAGATTGTGATCCGGCCAGAAATTTTGTTCCTAAAATCTGGCCGGGCTGCTAAAAAGGTTGGCCTCATATGCATTCGATTAGAGTGTCGTGTTTTACAAGTTATGCTGCTTTAATTTTTTTTTACATTTATCCATCGTAAAAATATACTTACTGTATTTATAAAAACATTGTATTTTATAAAGCGAACCAACCAAAGCAGTTGTAATTAGTTGTGCTTTTATTTATGTAAACATTGACTACTATATATTCATTTCCCAATACTTTTCTAGTCTCGTGGATCATATTATTTCAATTCAATAAAGCGTATTTAAAGGCACATAAAATAGCATTCTGTATTTTTCTCTATAGCTATAACCATCGATAGTTTGACCCCGTATGGGAATTTTATTACTGTTGACGTCAATTTTCTGCCATTCAAAACTTAAATACATACTGTTTGTGCACTAAGAGTAACTGAGTGGACTGGTTTAAAATGATATTCGGGTACATCATAATTTTCAGAAATACTGTTAGTATTTTCCACTGTGCCTAGCAAGCTTATCTGTTGTTTTTTATTCTTCTTTAATTCTTCCATAGTATACATACATATGTAAGGTAACATGTGCATATTTATCGGTTACACTTTAAGGTTAACCCAAGTAACATAATCTATGCAATAAACTACTCGGTAGGTGTATACAAAGTAGGTTTTCGGGTGATATTATATCCTTTTAACGCTACTGGCTTTAGGAAGTATTAGTTACAAATTGTTAAATAATCCTTTTCTGTTATTGACCAGTAAAAACATCAATATACCGAATTATTAGTTTATCGTTGTTTGTTGAAAAATCGGATCATCAGAATTTAGGAGTACAATTGAGAACTTAATTACAACGACTGCAATAATTAAACATATTCATTTTACAGAATTAATAGTGCTGCTTTTTTGTTGTAAATTTTTTCGAAATCTGAAACTATTGCGGACTGGTAATAAGCTCTTCCAGACCGGTGCCGGACCGCGGGCCACAGGTTGAATACTACTGCTTCATACTATTCTCCTGTGTTGACGATTCAATTTATATTTAATAAAATTAAATAGAAATTTTCGATGGATTCGGCGGTAACTTTTGTGGAAGTTCATTTTAATATAAAATTTAAATTAACTTTGATAATTCCACGTATTGTGTTACTAATTGTGACACGTGTTTCGCCTCTTTCAGAGGCAGCTTCGGGCTTACTATCGCAAAGTTTGCTTAAGTAATAAATTAAGATTGATTCTAATATTTTAAAATTACATAATTTAGTTTGGAATTTTCCCTTCTAGAAATTGGTTATTTTATCATATTTCATATTGTGCAACGTGTATTTTAATCATTAATACATTATGTGCGACACGTATTAATATTTTCATTTTTTTATTACGTCTTTACGTTTTAAGTATTTTCATTTACGGATATTCAGCGTCTCTTATAATGAAATAAATCGAGCTTTATGAGTGTAATTAATACACAGAATACTTTTATAGAAATATTCCATTTACTCATGTTTGAATAGTAGAGAGAAAGCGTTCTTATTTTTGTGAATTTATTAATATGTATTTTGCTCCGCGTATTACTTTTTCAAGTCGGCAAATATTAATGTTCTTGTTTTTCTGTTCCAGGTAAGCTTTTGCAATTCTCTTTGAATCAATCTTCCGTTGGATGCTAGTGAAGGTAAGTCTCTTTAATGACTTTGACTGCACTCATTAACTTTTACGACTGACCTTCCGAATCTCCTACTTAATCTAATTAAAAGTTAAATACATTTTAACTTCCCGGACTTGGTAGAAGAATTTATTCTGGAAGAGAATAAAATTGTTTGTGATACTTACTGTCTATTTAATTAAGAATAGACGTCACATTATATGGTTTATAGAACGTTTGATTGGAACAAATAAATTCTGGAGCACATTGATATTAGGTCAAATATAAAAAAACAATTCTGATCACAGTTGCCATTTCTCTTTGATTATCCAAATTGTTATTAAAAATCTTAAATAGTGGTTTGCTTTGATTTTTTTCCAACCTTTTTTGATATTTGAAGGGAAACAAATATTAATATCAACTCTCAGATAGTGATAGTATAAGAAACGCCTTCAAAATTATACCATCACACTGTTGAAAAACTAGCTAAACTTGTTAAACATTAATCTTTATTTTGAAGACATGAAATCAATGAGATTAAACCAATGGTGTCTAACTGTGGCCCGCGGAGCATATTCACATATTTTTTTCTTTTAGTGTACATAAAACCAATGTTCTAAAAAAGTAAATTTCTCAAAAATAAGCCTGTATCATCAAACTATGACTAGTCGTCTCGACGACATTAGAAACCACGTTGAAGATAATTGGAGAAATCGAATATCTTATTTCATATTTTATGCTCTAGCATTGGATGAAAGCACAGACCTACCAGATACCACCCAAGTGGCGATTTTTATCAAGTATGTTGATGTTTATCTGAAAAAAATAGAAGAATTAGCGATACTGTATCCACTTAAGGACACAACTTGTTCACGAGATTTGTTAGGAGCTTTTACATCGACATTGCATCGCTTTTCGTTATAACTCAATGACCTATCGGTCTTAACAACAGATGGTGCTCCGGCAATGCCTGAGAAACTCGAATGTTTAGTAAAATTGCTTGAAAATGAGGCCTGCAAAGTTGGTAATACTTCGATGCTAAATATTAATTGCATTTTTCATCCGGAGAATTATGTTCCAAGTCTCTTAAAATTGATCATGTCATGAAGGTGATCATTAAAACAGTGAACTTTATTAATTCGAAGGGGTTGAATTACCGTCAGTTCCAAAAGTTTCTCAAATCTTTGGATTCACAGTATAATGACGTTACATTTTATGCAGAAGTAAGATGGCCGACGCGTGCCAAAATGTTAAAAATCGAGTTTGATTTGAAACAAGAAATGCAATCATTCTTCGCAAGCAAGTCGAGTAGTATCCCAGAATTTGAAGACAAGTGGTGGGTTAGCGACATTGAATTTCTGGTCGATATAGTTAGCCACCTAAATGTTGTTAATACTCGTCTACAAGGCAAAGATCAACTAATCAATTACACGTATAATCTTATTTCCGCATTCGAAATGAAACTTGGGCTTTGGGAACAACAGTTATGGACAAAAATATTCACTCACTTTTCTACACCGTTATTGCAGCCAGACGTCACACAAATAGCGGCAGATAAATACGCATCGATGATATACGACTTAAACCTGGATTTTGAAACCGATTTCAAGATTTTAAGAAGCATCGTGTGCTTTTTGCTGCATTTGCAACGCCATTTTCCGTAGATGTGAATTTATAGCCAGGATTTTTAAAAATTGAACATTTTGAAATGTGTTGTGATACATAGTTAAAGGAGATATTTAATCAGGTTGGCTTGGAAGAGTTTTACAAAACATATTTGGACATGGAGAAATATACGACTCACTAAAATTTATTATATTTGATTTTTTGTATTGCGTAACTCTAATTCAATAAATATGTATGATTCTCATTTTTGTAATATCTTCTTAAAAAAACTATATATTTCCTGTTTGCTATGAATAAAAAAAAATATTTTGTTGTGTGGCCCGGTAGGAAATCTCATTTCTAAAATTTGGCCCGGCTGCTGAAAAGGTTGGCCACCCATGGATTAAACTAAGAGTAACTCTTAGTTGTAACACCAATTGTTTGTCATACGTTGTAATCCTTACTAAAACTTTGTATAAATATCACTGTTTCTTTATCAGTTGACAATGCTCGCCATGAGCGAAACCGGTCCTGATCCAATAAATTTTGTGTGGAAAAAGTACTAAAAATATTTTATTATTTTTATTAATCATGTCATGCCAATCCACTAAGTATTGACAGTGTTCTATTGGCGTTGACAGACAACGTTTTTTCTTTAGTAAACTTGAAAAGAAATATAAATGTTTATAATTCTACTTTATCAACACAACCAAAAAAATATATGCTAATGTAGACATCCTATTGACTCTGCTGTCTGGACCAGTGACTGTAAAAAAATTAAATTATGTGCTACGCACGGAGGCTTTTTATTTATTTATAGGCACCCTATACACGTGATGAAAATAACACATGCGATGGACAAAGTTTCAATTTCGGATATTCGAGAATTGTGACTTTCCCATTTTCCGATTCCTTGAATTTCGGTTTGTTTTTGGTACTCGATCTGAATTTATAATCGAAGCAAACCTTTGTTGACTCTCTCATTACATTAATCTTACACCGTTATTTATAGGAATATTTATTTTCTATGCTGCCTATTTTTTTATTTAAAACCTAAGCTTTGTGTAGGTAAAGGAATGTTAATTGTTTATTTGGTGCTCAATTCGTAAACATCGGGGTATTTATTTTATTGATATTGTAGATATATTTTCAAATAATTTAAGAAAATCATGGCGAATTTTATTGTCGGTAGTTGCTCGAGATCAAGACTAAATTTAATAAACACTGTTAAAATATTAACAACTCTCATAACATGTTGCCACAAGTCGAGAGAGAATAAAATCACATTTATTCCATTGTTTTTCTTAACGAAATATTTATTAAAACTTAATTTTGAGTATTTATTTCAATAGTAGTCCGTGAGGGTTCTAAAACAGCCGCGCGGCCGCGCACTCTCGTTTTCTCTCGCACTCATGTGTGTTTCCTCATAATATCAGTAGTATATAAATCAACATCGGCACGATGCGTTCGGTGAATACGCAACCATTATTTTTATATTAAACTAGTATTGCTACCCGGCGTCGCTCGGACTAAGCGACCAATAATTATTTAATGTTATATCATTCGACATAATTATATCACAAAATCCAAAATATAGTTAAAATAAAATCACAAACTTTATTTAATTTATTATAAAATTTAAAATAACTTTGATTATTCCACGTATTGTGTAACTAACTGTGACACGTGTTTCATTACTTAAGCAAACTTTGCGATAGTAAGTCTGAAGATGCCTCTGAAAGAGGCGAAACACGTGTCACAGTTAGTTACACAATACGTGGAATAATCAAAGTTATTTTAAATTTTATATTAAAATGAACTTCCACAAAGTTACCGCCGAAACCATCGAAAATATTTATTTAATTTGATGACAGCCCCATTCTCGCCCATTAAAATGTTCAATTCAAGGAAAAAATCTAATTTGCTAAATTTGATAAAAATTCAAACATATTTTCTTTCATATTCGTTTTTATGGCAACTTGCAACAATAATGCAAAAGGGAATTACAGACCCACATACATACATACGCCGTTTCGGTTTTATATATGTATATTAAATGTTACTTATTTTTCTTGCCGTCATCGTTCGATAAAATGTTTAATTTCTTTTGGAATCACTCATTCAACCAAGCCAGCTTTTGGATAAAAACTACTTTCGTTGATTCTAAATTCTAAAAGTTTCTTACAAAACGAGAAAACACGATTCATTTATTAAATGTGTACTGGAACGGGTAAGTTTGACGAGACTAATTGATTAAACTTTTTTTTCATTTCCAAAGCTTTTGGTTTGTTACGATGCCATTGTTTTGCTATAAAGGAATTCAGTTATGTCATAAAAGACTTGATTGCTCCTTTTTTAGCATTTTGTTACCGATTTCATTTCTTGAACAGGACATTAGTTGTTTAATAAAAATAATAATACATTTTTAGTACTTTTTCCACATAAAAATTATTTGATCAGGACCGGTTTCGCTTATGGCGAGCATTGTCAACTGATCATCAGTTGACGATGCTCGCCATGAGCGAAACCGGTCTTGATCAAATAAAGTTTACGTGGAAAAAGTACTAAAATTGTGTTATTATTATAATGCCTTTCCACCAAGTATTGGCAGTGAACACCTTAAAAGTGATTAGTTGTTTAGTTATTGACGTCGCAGCTTTTGAAGATTGCTGAGACATAGTTTTGACGCTCTATTTGATATTTCGGATCCGGTATGTACTTTTATTTTGTGAAACATTTTCTATTTATGTAAGATTCAACCTTGTTACTTTATATACCTTTGACGAGTATACTATGAGACTACTTTTGCTTTGTCGCTACTGGCCGTAATATAGTTCACATTTTTGTTTTTCGAAATCAAAATTTTCATAAAACAATGCAACAGTGCTTGAATTGTTATAAATATTTCTCCTGTTCGGTTTATGGAAATCGCTCCCAGGCTTCGGCACACTTACTTATCCGAGTCCAATTAAATATTTCGCTTACTAACCGCGACGCCGCACGTGGAAAAAATCGGTATTTATTTATCAGATTAGTAAACATTTTGCTGTATTCATAGAGACGAGGCGGCATGGGGTGGCAGCAACGCCATTGTCAGCAAGAAAACAAAAACAGGCGACCAATTTGTTCGCTGAACTGATACCAGCGCTTTTATCGTTTATCGTTTCGTGTCACGTTCCCATCGGACCATGCGATGTTTTTGCTGCCAGTACACGCCTGTCCTCGCAGTGATATGACGAATAAAAAATCGCCTGGAGGGTGTGCAATATTGCCGGCAATCCTCGGAATGAGCACTAGGAATACACTATGTGGCCAGGCTTATTTATTTTATTTGGTTCTTGAATAACCTATATACTGAGGATTACACAATGAAAAACCCGGCTTTGTTGATATATAAATATAATGGTGCCCTGGTCTTATTTCAGGAGGATCTCTTGTGCCGAACGTTTCCATAAATGTGGGAAATTTTAATTATCAATGGAGAATTTTTAGTTTATCCAATATATGGATGCTGCGCGACGTTTTGTATGTGTTCAAACTAATGAAAAAATCGTGATGACGTGCTTATTTTTTCTTTGAAATAACCCAAAGAAAAAATTAAGCTTAAGCGTCTAATATTACTTATTATTTCCGTCCAATAACGGCTTAGATTTCACTATTATGGAACGAGAGATGCATGCAAAAAGCTAAATGCTAATACCGCAAATGGTAAAAAATGCATCATAAATGCTTATTCAGTGTCATTACTACAACTCAATTAAATTTCCCTTTTATTCAAACTTGTACGTGTGTAGCCAATATAAAGAACATTTCGTCGGTTTCGATGGCACGAACGGCTCAGTAGATCTGACTGGGCACCATGTCACGTATTGCCATGTCACTGTACAGATTGTGTCTTACGCAAGCATTTTTATCCGGTTATGGGCAAGCCACTGCGTGTCCCGGGCTCGTATCTCACGCTCCATCCAAATTTATAGGTTCGAATCCGCAACAATAACACACTGTTTGCCACCTACCGCGTATCTCCTCCATCCTTATACACCCGTGGTGTACGAAGTTTTCGGGTTGCGTGACCCAATCTTCGTAGCCCTAACACAACATAAAAATCTCCTTTTCGACCCAATTTTGCAAAATCTAAGCCTGATTTTGTTCTTCAAAATAATTGGTTTTTATTCTGGCTGTCCGGGTGAAATAAGTTGTACAATGCGATCCAAACATGCCTGCCTAGTGAAATTAAATATACCGAACAGGGGCTACAAAGGGAGCCTGTATGCATAAACCACCTTTGTTCGCTTTTATGGAAAAAAACATGATTCATTGATATCCCATAACTCTTTCTTGACTCACAGTAACTGATCTCTTGAGAACTGTATTTTTAGAGTATTTATATTTTAGTGTCTACTTCACCGATTTTCAAAAATGCATTTTCTGAACTACTTTAGATCAATAATCACGAATCCAACTATATATACGATTAAAAAAAATAATGAAAATTTCAGTCTTCACTATTCTACTGAAGTTGCGATTTGCAAATATTTTGACGACCACTGTCTTTTTGATAACTTGTCGTGTCACATTATTTCTGAAAATAACAATATATAACTCTATGCCAACGATAGTATGTATTGTCACTATAATTTATATTCCTAAAGTCGTGTGGAAATTATGTACTCATTGATATCAACCTACACTTCAGCTTAAGTACTTAATGTTTTACTGCATGCAAATTACACATTTTAATACACATGTCTGTGAGTTTTAAGTACTTACTAACTCTATTTTTCTAAAAAGTTATCTGATTACTTTTACCAACTGGTCTAGCTATTTTTGGTGAATATCGTCGACGAAGTACAAAAGAAGAAACTGGTCTACGATTTTTTACATTCATATTTAAAATTTACGTACGCCTTAGGCTTCTTTAGTATCAGATAAAAGACAAGAAATATTAGCGATCATTTCCGATAATATGTGAATTGTGAATGGAATATTATTACGTAAATTTTGAAATCCACTAGATGATTGTCCACTATTTATTTACTTCATCGATCTAAGTATGTAGTACGATTGTTAGTTTCGTAAATTTAGCAAAGCAGAAACTGCATTACTTTCGTTGAAACTTTTTTTTATATTGCCGAACGCTAATTCACTGCCCTCTGAACAATCAATTATTTAAACGGTATAATTAATTTAATCTCCAGTATATAGATCCAACTGTTCCATTTGAATTATGGGAAATTTGATGATATCACCAATGATTTATTCATTTATTGTGACACGTTACAGTAAATAATTATTATAACTCGATGGTAAACACTAAACTTTGACGCGCTTACACGCCTTAAAATCAATTATAATTATTTTTTTCCATATCCGCTCCCTATTTGGAGCATATGGCCGCCACACGGTGCCTCCAAGATATTCTATCTCCCGCCAACTTCTTCGCATCTTCCCAGGTCATCCCGGCGTCCAGTAGCTCTCCTGAGTACATCCTATGGATGGTCATCAGAGGCCTTCCGCGGCGTCGGGATCCATCAGGTTGATAAAAGAGGCAGGCAGGATCCAGGCTCCCCTGGGGCATCCGCAGCACATGTCCAAGCCAGGTCCATCGTCATATCACACAACATCATATTAATCGCATAATTTTAATACAAAGTACCAAGTTCACTGCTGAAGACGTCCACATCAACAGGCAGTGCATTCATAATCAGTAATTAAACTAAATAAGGCATCTTTCTTTCCCGTATAAAAAACGTTTCCAGTCTGTATAAAAAAGAAACACCATATGATTATTCACAGGTTGAGATTAATGGATCGAGCAATTAATTGGCTTTCTCAGATCTTGTCTGCATTTTTTTTGAAAGTTGCCAAATGCTTGTTATTTGAAAAGAATGCTGATAAAACGTCTTCTGTCAAAGATACTACAACGATTTTGTCGATGCCGTGATTTCATATAGAGCCAAATACTATTGATGCTCATGATAGCGTTCTGTCAAGCCAAAACTATTTCAACCATCGGTTTATATTTTATTGTTCAGACCAATTGATACATCAGAAAAAAGACTTCTGTTTATGTACATATGTTCCGTTCAAAAATCTAAATTATCATGTAACGTTTAATAGTCGGCAATAAAAATAAACGTTTTCTAAAAAAATCTTACATTTTTACCAACGAAAATTCGCGATCCAAAAGCAATCTTAATAAGCGAGTCTTACCTGGAATTCAGTGTGCAGGTAAATTTGGCGAATGATTTAAGTGCGCCTAATTGCGAGCGCTTTGTCGGCCTCACCTGTCTCACCTGCGGGGGATATTTCGCGCCTACAAGACCGCCGAGGAATAGCTTTTGCATTTTTCTCAACTAATTTTATTTCCGTCTTAGCGGTGCTCGATTTGATTGCAAACTTTTGCCACTTTCTCTTCATCTCAAAGACATGATTTTTGCGAGATTGAAACTCGATCGACGTACATTGCAGCGAACAGAGCAACTATTATAAATTATTATTTGATATAAGAGAATTCGGCGATCACTTGAATGTATATAAAATAAAATCACATTGGCCTCTACTCTACAATTACATATTTTAATAAGGATTGGTTTCGCTTTCAAATTAATGTAACTCATTGGTTAATAATTTGTAATTTCAACGTCATTAGTAGAGTATTGTATGTTTTTATTTATTCAGCCCGACTTCCCCGCGTCTTATAAAAAGTATGTTGTATTTTTTTTTATGCAAGAATGTAAAAATCACTCAATAACTAAAGTAAACCGTACGATAAATGGTCTGATGATGTTTCTGAAAGAGGCGAAACACGCATCACTATTTGTCTGACAAATATGAGGAGTAAAGTTGTTGTAAATTTAATATTAAAAGAAATAAAATTTTATTCTATGATTAAAAATAATTTAAGCAGAATAAACGTAATTATTTCAAAAACATAATTGTTTTCTGTAAGGAATTTGACAGATGGGAAAATTTTACAATTAATTTGAATGTTTAATCAATTTCAATAAAAATTTATGTATCATCAAATAGGTAATTAACAATAATTCTAAACAACACTTAAGAAAAGTATGAATATAGATTTTTCCCGACACAGCCAATAGATTATCTGAAATGTATTTACAGAATCAATATCAAGCAAAAATCCTCTGTAAAATGTTTGTTGATAAGTATGAATCGGCTAATAAAACATAGTAATTATATTAACGACGAAGAAAATATTATTTTTTCATTCTATAATTTTTAATTAGGCAATAATTTGTATCGTTTAATTTGTAATATTTCTTGTTTCTCTAGTTTCTAGAATTTATTATTTAAATGCAGATTTTCTTATTATGTCAGATTTGTAGTTATTTAGAAACATATTGTATCCAAGTCCTGAATATTGATTTTCCACTGAGAATTGACGGTTAATAACACCTTTAAAGTTAATTATTTACTATAAAAGTCTATAATTATTTCCAATTAAGTTGACGGGGAGCGATTATAGTAAATATGTAATTGAATACTCATCAAATTGGGGGAATAAAAAATGCGTAAAAACCTCTTTCGGAATCTCCTTATCGAAAGGCATTCTTAAATATGTTTGACTTCGTTCATAAAGTAATAATTTTGTTTATATTTTCTCGGAATACGTTTTTATTTCAATCTTACCTTTTGATAACGATAATTTTCATGAATATAAGCCACCATTTTATCGTCCTCCCTACCTATTTGCGAAATGTCTGAATATCTGTGACACTGACAGGAAATTCCCGCTTCGATAAGAAGAGGCTTTAGTGAGTGTTGAGATCTACCAGGGGTACGCACGTCATTCTATCATTTATGTATTTTCTTAATTTTATATCGATAGACGACACTTTATATCCCAAAAGATTCATATCGCATTCATTACCAGTCGTCGGTTGGTCAATCGTGCATTGCATTTGGTTTTAATATAATCACTGAAATGCCTCTAAACCGGCCATACTCAACCAGCGGCCCCCGGGCCGCATGCGGCCTAATCAGCTCTTATGTGCGGCCCAAAATAATTATGGTCACCAAATATTTTTTAGAAGTCTGGAAATTATTTTTTAAAGAAAAAAGGCTTATAAACGAAAACTTATACACGAAAACTTATACACGAAAAACACAAAAAAATGTGCCCATCTTCTGCCCACATTATTCTCATTTACGTATTTTTGTGAATCGTTATATTCTAAAATGAAAAATGTGAAGAGCGTATATAGAAATCGGCTTACTGATTCTCACCTTGATTATGTATTAATTAAGAGTAGTCTGTAGTAATCAGGAACCTGATTTTATGAATAGTTAAAAGTTTGACTCAATATCAAAATTCATTCATTCATTTTTAAGTAAACTATTTGAGATTTTGCATACAGTATTTTTGTGTACTTTTAAAGTATTTTTATTTGTTGTTCATTGTTATTTTTTACTTCAAAAATACATGAATACATAAAATGTACAATAGGGCGTCGTATAACACCTTAAACTGTGTTATTTAAAGCGTGTTGTATAAAAAAATGTCACAATTTATACATCCGTGTTGTATAAAACCATGTTATACGAAGCCCACGTACATTAACAGTCAATTATAAATATGCTGCGGCCCACGTAGCCAAGCAAAAATCGGAATGCGGCCAGGAGGGAAAAAAGGTTGAGTACGACTGCTCTAATTGATATCCATATAGTAGGTCCATATTTAAAATACCGTGGAAAAAAAAACAGTATTTGTTGCTCACCATATGAAATTGTCGTTGAACGTTTTTTTCGAAAAACAGCGAACGCGTAGATTTAAGATTTTAATGCCCTGAGTGTAGTAATATATTATGCGGAAGATTTTATTGTATCGATTCATATAATCGTGCCTATATAATTTATAACTTAAGACCGAGCAGATCTTCTATTTAAACATAGCATAATAATATGCACATTTTATTCATTACAAACGTATTATATGCACACATTCGTGAAACGACTACCGACCACTGATATAAACGCTTGAAAAGCGGTAGGAAAACGGGTACAATACATCATCTGAGGTTATATTGAGATTTCCTCAATAGAGGGAGGGTAAAGTTCCACAATTCCACTTCCATCTCTACCTATTCGACCTTTTCAGAGCTTATAATTAGCGACGCAATCAATATCACCAATATACTGTCAGCTTACGAGAGACAAAGGGTGCCTTTGGTGTTTCTTTATAAAAATGTTATTGAACTGTGGATTCTATACAAAGTTTACGCCTCTCAATATTGTAGAAAATACACTTCTACTATCGGTGTTTTCAATAAAAAAATATGTATTTTTCTCATCATATTTGTCACAACTTAGTACTTATTTTTCTATCAAATACGATTTCACATGTAATATTTATTGTATTTCCGTTTACAAACGAAGATAAAACAAACTCGGACTCTTTAATAAATATAAATTGAAATAAAATTGCCCACTGAATTAAATGATCGTCTTACATATTTTCATTGTTAAAAAGTAATAATTGTTCATTCTTGTTATCATTTTTGAAAATGGAAATCAATATCTTGCATGATTGCTTCAGAAATCTCATTGTCACATCCAGTTGTTGCGCAATTATAATTGCACACGTGGATACGTCTTTTTTTTTTTTTTTAAAGATTAGCCCGATTGGCAGGCAACCTCTTTTGACATTTATCTTCGGCAACACTAGAGCTTCAAGAACCTCTAATCATATATCGGCTGCTTACGGAGAGTATGACTTTTGTTCATTAAGTTGTATGTAAACCTTTTGATGCACTTTTAATATAGAAAAGCTGATGGACATTATTTTCACTCAATGCCAATGTTCATAAATACGCGATGGGATATGAAAAAACATCGTGTCTCAGCAATCACATAGGTAACCTCCTTGCTCATCCCACGTAAATCATCCAATAATAACTTCATCTCCATTTGCAAAGTCGACCTAAAACCTTTTCATGCGGAAGATATGAGAGGCATTCAAGTTAGATTTGAATATAAGCACTAGTATGTATCTTTTTCCGAAACACTCGAGTCACTAATATAATTTGTTTTAAAAATACTCGAGAAAGTATATTTTTTTTACGCACTCTAAATATATGACTTTCTGTATCCAAGAGTGTAATACTTAGCGATTATTCTTTTTGAATTCGTTGTTGCATTCAAGCGAAAAACACATTAGTCAGCATGCGTGTCAACGATGTGAAACACACATATGTAGCAAAAATAGTAGATTTGAAAAAAGTGTGAAAGTAATTAGTTATTATTATTTAATGCGAATTTTAATTTTGAACATTCATATGGACCTACTTTTCTAAATGAAGTCACAACGAAAAATAGAGAAAAATAAAAATTTAAAATTTCATAATTTCGACGGAAGTTCTCATTCTACGATTGGTGCCTTCCTAAACAATAATTATAAATTATTACAATTTAATTACCGAATGTTTCGGTTGAAATTGTATTGATACTGTAACATTTCACTGTAATTGTTTCCAATACACGATAATGTTACGGAATGGCAATTGAGTACGGGGTTCAATAAATTTTATACAAATGGCTCGAAAACATAAATAACGACATGAATCGCGACACGTGCTGTTTACCAGTTTGCAGCATTGGAATTATGATTATACCCGCATTACTTAAATTATTGTTACAATTTTAAACGTGAATAACATGACACATATAACGTAGGAAAAACAACGCACGTATGGGTCGGGAACATACCTGTCTACCTACTAATTAGTTTGGCGTGGGGCTGTTCTTTATTTATTGTAGAAAATTGTATGGAAGCTAAAATCACTTTAAAAGACGTAGCATTATATTATTATGAAAATAAAGAATCATTTTTAATTATAAGTAAGTCTGAAGATGCCTGGAAGAGGCGAAACACGCGTCACGATTAATAGCACAATACGTGAAATAATCAAAAGATTATGCATCCAAAAGTTACACAAAACAAATGGCTCATGATTATGATCGAAATCATTTGTCGGCTATAGTTTAACGTCGGTTAAAATACCTCATTCGCTTAGCGAAACTGTTCCTGATCCCATAAATATGTGAAACTACATACATTGCCTACGATTTGTTTTTTTTGAATTGTGTCCATTTACATGATTTTTGTATTGTAATTCGATATTGAACAAACACCTTCAATCGAAACCCTAAATTATATTCTTATACACATTAACATACGTGGCAAGTTACGGAACCTTTTCAAACATCTTTAATCTTTGAGAGCTCAAAGATATTAAATAACAAAATAATATCAAACCTTTTTTTTTTCGTTTGAAATATTATTTTATCCTTGATGTTATCTGCTACTTAATTTTTTATTTATTTCAATAAAAAATATTCTCTCCTTTTAAGTCACCAATTTCCAACGTATAGACCGGTTTCCTCGTACAAAATAAATGGCATTATAGACTTGATTAAGAACATTTTTATGCATATATATAAACAATTAGAAAACCAGTTATTAAATTAAGGTATGCATACAAATAGTGTATTTTATGTGGGTATATAATATTTTTTTTAACTTCTGGTATTATCGCTGTATTGATTTATGAATTATCATTTATCTTCGTATTAATATGTTGCATATAATCAAAATGCACGATAATGTCTTAGTAAAAATTAGTTATAACATACTCTTCATTTGATCGTCGAAGGTTGAATTGTGTGGGTGTATCTACTCAATAATTATGTTTCATTCTGATTGTAGAATGGCTTTATACCGAAGACAAAATAATATTCCAATTATTATTGGCAAGAGTAATCTCCCCGTTCCAAATCTGTCCTCCGTAATTTGTTCTAGTATAAGACAATCAAATCAATTCATATCCGACGGTCCTTAGTTCGGCGAGGCAAATCACTTTATCAAAATGATGGTGCTTAAATCTATCAAAGGGAGGACTCGGCGCCATTCCAAAGACGCTCTATTAAATGAGAATACGTATCAGACTCTCATTAAACCTGTTTCAATCATAGTTATTAATTCATACATAAATTCATGGTTTGATTGATATGAAAACGCCTTTAAATATACCCATATAATAGTGAACGAATTTTAGGCATTGCCGAATTATCAATTCGTATATTATCGTCATTCATCATCATTAGACCCTATTTCATATTGCCTACAATACTGTTCTATTAAAATAATTCGGTACGGGTTTGTTGGGTATATACATTGTAATATTGTCTAAAAATGATAACTTATTAAAAATGTTTTTCTGTTTGCACGGCTTCAAAAAATCCTTCAGTTTGAGAAAATAAATCTTAAAGAAACTAAGTCATATCACATGCAGTGACCGAAAACATTTATGAATTAGTACTTATTCTTATAAAATAAATGTGATAAAAATAAAAAAAACTAAGTTTTTTTCATTTCATTTGTGAAATAAATTGTGAGCTAGTTAAATCAATAGCGATACATATCTATCATTTTGCCATGACCACTCATCTTACCCGCTTTTTGTATAATGGTCCTTGGAACGTTTCTCCCATACAAAAGATTCGAGTGTTAAAATAAAAAACATTTTTATTATGAACAGGACCGGCATTATTAACTGGTACTGGTACTGGCATGTGAATATGTGTTATATAAATTTTTTACTTGTTTTATTTTTGCATAGATCGGGGGAAAATTGTCAATCCCACATTATTCAGTGCTGTGTATAATCATTGTATTATAATAGTGATTGTCAGTTTTATTGTGAAATTTTCCTATTTGTCAATGATTATTACGTTATCACATTAAATTAACTACATTCTCGTCAGAATTCTTACACCGATTAATTGTTTGAAATACATTGTCTTATTACTCTTACTCAATTTGAAGCGATTTCAGTTGATAATAATGCTCGCTATTATTTTTAGTTTTATTTAACAATTGGTATTATAAACGACCCACCGCCATAAATATCTTTCCCATCCCCCACTCACACTTTCAATTGATTATAAACGTGATTCAACATATTCATAATGATGTTGTTGGCTAGTCCCTTATCATTTGTAGCGTAATCTATCCTGTTTTTTTTATTCTTTCACGGATCAAAGAATTGCCTAAAAACATGCGTATTCACGGATTTAATCTATGATTACCAACGTGGTGATTTAAGGTGATTTTCCGACATCAAAAGCAGTGTGTCCACCACCCCACTGCTATTTAGCCCGGACACTTTCAGTGTGCAATTATTATTAGATCGTACGGCGCTATTGAATTATGAAAATTACACTCGTCGGCCGTAATTAATTTAAAATTTATGACGCAGGCTTTTTTGCCTCCATTTTCTTTTGCATCGGCTAATGTGCAGCGCACACGCCACTGCTGCCCACGTCGAACTCTCTTCTATCGCCGACAATCTGCGGTGGATGAATACTGAAGATATATGTAATAATACGAAAACTTCGGTTTTTGTTTCACTTCACTTCACCATATGCTAGACTTGATAGTGAGTATATAGTTTTTTCAATGTAAACGTATTTAGCACGGCTGTGGAGTCGGGGCTTTTTAGCCGGAGTCGGAGTCGTCGCGGCGTTTTGGCAGGAGTCTCGTACTCGGAGTCGGAAATTTTGAAAAGTTGGAACTTATTATTTTTGCATATAATATGTCGAATTTGGCTATTGGCCGGATTGGTAGGCTTGATATTTAATTGAATACACATAAATAGGAAAGTTAGGAAAAAGAAGTGACGATTTAAAACTATTTTAGTCGGAGTCGTGTTTTTGGTCAATGTCGAAGTCGGAGTCGAACTTTTTTTTACCGACTCCACATCCCTGGTATTTTGATTTAACCCATTAACGCTTTCTGTACCTGTTTTGGTACACTGGTTCGAAGTGTGATTTGGTGTATTTTTTTTCAGATTTTTATGAAAGTTATTGCGTATTATTAAACTGCATAGAAGTAGTTAACAGTAAAAAAATAAAACTTGCCACAAATGCGTCGATAAATGTCATTATTTTATCACCGAAATATGGATTTGAATCAAGATTATTTCGGAAGATATTTTCATTTTTTTTTTGCTATAAGTAATAAAATATTTAAACTTTTTTTTTAATGTTACGTTTATTTAAACCCCACTATAACGCGATATACTATTAGTTTGACAATATTTTGAAACCTCCATTTGCAAGGCGATGTTGAATTGCTCTGTACCCAATCGTGTACAGTGGGCACCAGTGCTTCAACAATTGCTTAGTCTGGCATAATTTTGAAATGAACCATGAAGATTTAAAAGTTATTTTGGAATATTGGCATTAACTGGATATCATCAACTGCCGACTGAACATACTTTCTGGAGTTTGAATGAAGATCTTGGAGTTCCATTGGCCGCAAATTACTAGTCAGGTCATAGGTGTTTAGACATAATAAGAAATCAGCACTAAATCGACCATTCTCTAGCTGTAGATTTGACTTACAAAATATTCAAAGTGAGACCTTGGTGGAATCTCATTTAGAGAAACTCGTACCAGTGGGGAGTTTTTCTTGGAAATTTGTCTGCGGATGAGCCTATAATTGAATATGTTGGCCGTCATTCAGCCAAGCAATTGATAATTAGAAAACCAGTGCGGTTGGGCTATCAAAATTGGGCTGAACAAGCTCTCGTAGCTATTGATATACTTTCGATATCAACTACAAAAGTTTCTATTGATCCTCTTAGCACGAGAGATGTATAATCTCTGCTGGCAAAGATGCCGACTGTACCAGTTGAGCATATCGAGTATTTCGATAAATTTTTCACGTACTATCAGTTGCTGCATAATTTTCGACTCTTGGGCTACAGGGCCACCGACGCAATGCGATAAAAAAGAACGAAGAAATTTTCATATAGCACTATAAAAAATATTGAAAAATTAACCTAGAGGGGAAAATGAATCCGATTTTATACTAAAAACGAAATATAAGTCGTCCGTCGTCATCAGATAGGCTTGGATTGGACTAGAATGGAAAAATAGCGGTTCCACCCTCGAGATCATCGAAATACCATTGTGTTTTATTATTTGCCACTACCAAGGTCAATAACGTTGCCAATTGAGCAAGAAAACTTTATGTGTGGAACAAAATGTCTTTGGAAAATACCACTCTTCATCGCTCATTATATCAAATCGTGTACACCCCTTTATTTTCTACATTTTATGTTTTTTAATTTTTTTTTTTTTAATAACTTTCTTTATTCAATATGTCACAATAAAAAGCATTAAAACATATTTTTCGCTGGCAGTTCTCTCTTGGGCGTTAATGGGTTAATCAAGATTATTGATTAATCTACAAAATTATTTTTACACATTCATTTTTAAGTATATCTGAAAAAAATCTTTTATGCGGCCGTCAAAAAAATTATATTCATGCTCCGGTTAGATTTGAACCTGATTCCGTAGGTTAATGCTGGTACACTGTATGGTGTGCCGCCTTATATTTATTATGCTTCTTGATATTTTATAAATAACTTTTGTTTGGTGGAAAAAGATTGCTGATAGCAAGTGTGTTCGTGTGAGATGGTCGAGAATAGACAAAATTTCATAATTGTCTTGACAGGTAATTACTATAATACCAATTCGTAGTAGTACGTATAGCTTATACAATTGTGAGAAGTGGCTACTTGACTGTAGCAAAACGAACACTTCTACGTAGCCGGCGTTCTTAAATTCTGTTACAAAATAAATCGCTTTGTCGGGCTATGTACTTCACTTATAAAATTATTATTAAACAGCAACGCGTCGATTGTTTTCCATCGTCCGCGCGTTACTTATTATATTACACCCGTAATCATCGGTAATTTTTACGTTTATTATTTATGATTAACTTCTGGTATGCGCCACGTTGAAACATAGCGGATATGGTCCCGTTCTAGATTTATTTTATTGCTAAGAAAATCTATTAAAGATGTTGGTAAAAAGATTTGTCGGTAACTAACTATTTTGTAGATGTTTTGGTGGCGAAATTTCATTAGCACGGACATAGATTACAAGCTATACGATGAAGGACTATCAATTTTAATCCGACATGAATAGTGATCAATTAAATTTAATAAAAAATAATCAATAATTTTTTGTATTTGTTCCGCATTAGATTTATTAGGGTCAGGAGCGGTTTCGCTCACCGAGAGCATTTTAAACTGATAAGAAAGACATAACAGTTGAAAATTCTCGCGATGAGCGAAACTGGTCCTAATCCTAATAAATCTCATGCGGAATAAGTACAAAAATGTGTTATTATTTTTTAATAAAATGCCTTTCCACCATAAATATTGACAGTGAATACCTTAAAAGTAATTAGATTTTAAATCCTGTTGCTGTCCTTTGAAAGATTCTTGTTGATTGTGCTGGAGCTAGTCTCTTCATAATGAAATCACATAGTTTCATACAAATAATTCCTGAACATTTTGTGCATTTTATTTAAACATTTGTATTTCTTACAACTGGTTTATATCTATCGTTGGTTCTCAAATTTGTGCGGAATCGTCCGAGTTTTTTTTTTGAATATGCAGAAATATACGGCCCTGTGTATAAATCAATCTGCGCAGGGCGGCTTAGAGATAGTTCGCTAGGCGACGCTGCTTGGCTGAATGTCAGCCGCTGTGACCGCCCGCGGCAGGTTCAATTCCCGGAACGGCCGCCGTCATAATGATACGCTATTATTTTATTGCTGTTTTTATCCACGCCCACCTCCTACTTCTTCACCATTGCTTGGTACACGACGTCTCGCGCATGCCCACTGTAAATTGTAGTTTTAATCTACCGGCACCCATGTACTTCAATCTGGCGCAAACTGGACGAAGATGCACAACGGCATTGAAGTCTATGCATTAGCACGTACGACTCCTATAGAAGGTACTTGTAGTAAAGTATATAAATGCGTCGTCAAGCACATCCCCAATACATCCATCGACAAGTGGCGAAAGTTAAACAACATCTTTAATTTGTTACACTGATATGCGGCAGTTCTGCAAAACGAAAAACGAATGGTCTGAGTATATATTGATATGGAATAGATTGAATTCTAGCAACACATAGTTTACATACCCTCAAAGTTTTACATTAATCGGCGAACAACTATAGTTGCACATTTATTTTTTAGTTTTTCGATCGATACATCTAGATTGAAAGATTGAAGAGTACTAAATTTAATGGCATTTTTTTTTATTTGTTTCAACAAAAAATTGATACTATAAAGGTGATGTTATCGTCGAAAATAACTTCATAATAATGATACATAAACAACTTTAGGTTTTCGTGTGGATCGAATAGAAATTATTTTCCATCTGTAATTATCTGCCTGAAGCTAAAATAGTCAATAAAAATTAAATTTAATCCACCAACGCATAAAATCCAGTAATTGTATATAATTTATTAAGAGAATTATCGATTTGCAATATGAATATATTTGTATGTACTAACAAATAATATAATTAATTTAAATTGTTAAAAATGGACGCATAGATGTAGGCTTGGTTATCAATGTTTAATTGATTAGGTGTATTACAAATAAATCTAAGTTTTTGTACGATTTAAATTTGTATAATTTTACATGCGTTTTCATAACACTTATTTTTTTTTTCATTTCTGACGATTATTTTCTCGCTTGTTTCAGGTACGTGTAATACAACATTCTATATACTTAAATCTACTAAGAGCTCAAAATTTTAGGTAAGTTTTGGAAATTACCGATTGTAAAAGCTTGCTAAAGGTCTAATTTTCATGTTTCCCGTTTGGTTTCCTCTGCGATTCTAATATAACGTATCTACGCTCTGCAATCATTCATTGTAAAAAAAGGTTCCAACAGTTTGTCTGAATAAAGAAAGGGTGATGTAATTGACGCCATATTTCACATTTCAATACTTTTAATTGAAACGTTCGCCGGGATGAAAATTAAACTCTCTCGGGGCTCTTAAATCGCTTCAGATGTCAACATCGCTTCTGTCTCTGACCACAATAATTATTCACTGCCATCAAGATCTGACACTCATATTAAATTTCTTTTGTAAGTGAAATTGAAATCACCAAAGTGGTCTAAAGTGGCAATCTTACCATTCATTACACCATTACTGTAATTATTATAATTAAAATCATTATGAGTCGTGGGAATTTAATTGCTCTTTATATAAGCCGAAGCTATTTCAATTAACATGCTACGTTCAATGTTACTATGTTAAAATATGAATTCATATTATGACGAGCAATTAATACACACTGGTGAATATTTAATGCTAATCATAAAGTTTCTGTTGTAACGTGCAATAATGATTGAATATTGTGTGGGCATAGTGAGAATAAATAATAATCATTATTTACTCCCGAGACTATGTTTTTAATGAAATATTGGTTTGTCGGTATTTGATGGTGGAATTGGTGTTTACATTTTGAAAACACACATTCCAAAATGATATATTTACAATATTTAAAAATTTGTTATCCTAAATGCTACGAGCTATTTAATTTGTTGGAATGTCCGCAATCATATTGGTTTACATAGTACATATTTCATATACTTGTTTGTTTTCTGTATTAATTCTGTCATCATCAATTTCAATTATTTTTCGTATTATATAATGATATATCTATTTAGTTTTTATTTAAATTTATCTTATATTAAATGTTATGTATTTATTCGGCTGTCTTGCATGAAGGGTCAAGCTATTATACAAAGAGTCACAAATTATTTATTACGTACAGCCTGAATCGAAACAATGAGTGAAGATTGACTGACGTGCCTTCGGGCGCAGATTTCCAATTTAGACATCACGTATGCGATTCACCCATACATATCATTATTAGGTTAATGTTAAAAAAATCATATTACGATTTCATAAAACACAAGCATGCCTGGTTCTGCATTAAGTTTAATGGTCATAATATTACGGTTATGTAATTGCTAGAATTTATTATTAACAAATCGTACCCACACTACGAAAACCTCTTTCCGATATCGACTGCATTTTCCAATAATGCCTCGGATGTGTTCCCCATCTCCGCTCCGTGTAATCGATTCTTTGCATTCGTTTTTTGATAGGTGGTTCATTATCCAATCGCACAGTAGGGACGGTTTTCCGTAGGGCCAAGCTAGCTGATTCCTTTCACAGATATGGAATATATTTACACGTACTTTCAAATAATCGTTATTTAATTTGTTGCTTGTATTATATCAGCACTTTAGTTAAGATAGACCGTGTATAATTGAATTCGATAATTTCCGCAAAGTCCGTCGAATGCGTATCATCATTTTCAAAAAAAAAAACAAAAGTATCCGTTTACCATACAATATAACTTTATTTGCAATATCGCTCAAGTCTCAAGACTCGAGCATTTCAATGGATTTTTTGTTTTTGTGAATTATATTAATTAATACGTAGCTTTCTCCCGGATTGGACAGACTATGACTAATGGTACGAAAGGAGTTTTAAGGGATAGTCATAACGAAATGTCGGTGTTGGATGAATCTTTAAAATCAAGGAAGGTTATTCGAATTATTTGAAGAAAACTAATTTACAATAAATTCAGTTGGAAGAGACTGCTCCAAGAAACGAACAGACATGTTAAGTAACACCAAACACTGGCATGAACGATGTAACCGCCGAATCCGTCACGTATAATATATTTTCTCTGAAATAAAATCTGTCATTGAAATATTCTTACCTGTTAGTATTAACTAATTTGTTTATTATATTTGCCTTAGGAATGGACTTGAGAAATTTTGTTTTCATCTTGCTCCACAACAATATGATTCCTCATCGTGGTTTCACTCTATATTATATAAAGGCGGAGAAGACGAAATATCTGTCTAACCAATGATACCTACACTCACTTTTGTAGTGGTGGGTCACGTTTCTATTCTTCCAAATATTATTACTTAGCCTAGACATCGTATTTTTTTTTATTTATTCCTTATTCGTCTTTAAGACATGATATCGGGTATATTTTATCTACCATTTTGTACATTGTCTATCATAGTTGACAACCTGTAAGATTGCAGCTATATAAATTTCAAGGTATTCACGTTTTTGTGCGTCACTATTTATATTTTCGGTACATGCTATACTCAATATCACATAAAGTTTTCTTATCGATACCTCAGAGCAAAAGCTGATACAATGAATCACCATGTGAAGTGAAATCTATTCATATTCTGAACCTCACTATTTATTGTATAATTAATTTAGTTAGTGTCGATAGTGTATTTTGGTTGCTTAGAATTTACAAACTTTTTGCAGAATGTCTCGTCTAACATATATGCCATAAAATTTTGTATCGTGTGGTACTTCAACTGAAAAACTGCTGTTGCGTCGACGATATAATATGTGTCTTATTTTATAATATCCCCTTTCATCCAGTAAATATCATGCTGCGACGGGGCGGGGCATAAGGCAAAAATGAATCCTTTACTCTTTTCAAATTATACATTTGCCAACGTACGAGATGAAAAAAATAATAATTTAATTTGATCAAGAGACAATGCGAAGAATATATGACGCCGAAGGGATTTCGATGGCCTTATAATCATCCGAATTGTTATTCGTGGCATAAAACCCCCATCGCCAATCACACGTTGAGATGTCGCGACCGCTCGTGACTTGCATTCTTCCAAGTGCCGTCTGTCTGCCCCCCTGCGCTCCCACAGCGTCACACTCCATAGTCCCCACACTCGGATATGGAAATATGACCGCTGTGGGCGTGAAATCGATATTCGAGAGAAAATGGTATGCGCGAGAAAGTGGACAGCCGGCAGTGGTGTGCATGATCATCTCGCATGAAGGTCTCTCCATGCCACATCCGTCAGCGTTAATCGCAGAGTTGCAAATTATTAGTAGCTCCGAACGCAAAATCCTCATAATGTCTTAATACATGTGTGGATTATGCTTCCTCATCTCAAATTGTATAAAGTAAATATTTCCGTATCACAGATGGCTATAACTAAGGGAATACGGATTGTATAATGATTTTCTATGCGGTAATTACTTCAGTATTTAAACAATAGATGTATGTGGTCTCTCCTAAGATATCCACAATTTCATGTTTGACTTTATGGTTTTTATCAGCTGAAAATGTATGAACGAAACCGGTCCAAATCTATACGAAATTTACGTAGAAGTGCTACAAAAAATTGTTTTTGATGTATTTCAATATCTCCATGCATTCTACGAAAATGCCGTTCCCTTTTAATTACATATATTTTTTGAAATTGTCGTAAAGTTATGAATTAGATAGTACGCGCCACTGATAAAAAGTGTCGATACAGCGAATAGCGAATGAAAACCTTTCACCTGTAGATGTTTTGATACCTGATACCAAATCGCAAAATAGTTGACCTTTTATACTCGAATGAGAAATTAAAATGAAAGTAGATATAATATGTATTATGTACATGTAATCCGTATAATATACAAGCATGCCGCGTTTGTATTGTAGCTATATTATTATAAATTTTTATATGCCTTTATTCAACTATGTTCCCTCCCAATGTGAAGTATGTGCACTGCAGTATAGAGCGTCTCAAGAGGAGTTGTTTGTACGAGAACTGGTTGTTAAACAGTCGCTCAACCCCTCATTTTTGGTGAGATTGTAAGAATTATGAAGTCATTTGATTTTATTGTTTTTTCATAACCTTTACATAATAAATTGAGGCAATTAATTTTTGTTACAAATTCATGTTAGTATTTTTCAAGCCATTATCTTGTACGTTTTGATTTTATGCTAATTTTAAATATTTTTTTTTCTTTCTAATCCCTAAAATAGTTTGCTAAATTAGTTTTGAAGCCAAGTTGCAAATTAGCATTACAGACAAACAGATTTATTAAACAATCTTCATGCACAAAATATACTGTTATATATATATATATATATTAACTAGCTGGCCCGGCGAACTTCGTACCGCCTCAGAATCAATAAATGTGTTAACGTATTAGCTGAATTAAATTTAGTTTTTTATTAAGTCAAAATCAATACTCAAAATGAATATGGAAAATAAATATGCAAAAATCAAAATGAAGTATTTTAATTACATTGAAATCTCGCACTGCTTTCTGTTAAACTATTTGATGGATGGGTTGTACTCGGGCTGATCCTTCATTGAAGCACCTTATGACATAGAACATTTTTCGTGAATCACATATATATTCATACGATAATTCGCTGTATGAAATGTCAAACACGCGCGCCCTCTGTGATTTAACAACAAAAATAATAAATAATGACAGATGTCAGAATTATTAAAATACGTCTTGATAGAGACATCCTTCACTTAGCGGTATGAAATATACTTTACAACCTTCTCTCATATCTAACAAATATACATACAAAATTTCAAAATAATCGGTCCAGCCGTTTCGAAGGAGTTTGGCGACAAAGATTTGTGTCGAGATTTTTATATATATAGAGATGTCGCATGTTTATAGTCAAGCACACTCGCGCGTTTAAAGCATAGTTAAAAAACAATAATCAAATTATGAATATTGAAATTAGTTTTCTGCTTTGAATTAGAGCGGCGTGATGTCATTAAAATAATACAAACGTCAGTTTTGACCATGGTAAATTATTAAATATATATAGTTTACATTCATTTTATTGCCGGTGTTACGTTTACTCATAATCATGCTATTATTTCAGCGTTGTTTAGCCATTAAATTATAATAGGAAGGTCGTATGGATACATGATAGATTTTGCTTTTACTCGACGCGTTTTTTTAGCAGGCCTAGTTCGATGGCGCATAAAATTCAATTGTAATTTGAATGTTTGCTATGTAAGAATAATGTTTGTAAAATAAAGTGTTCCGTGCGATCCCTACACGTCTTTCAAGATGGTGGAAATGGCTTCCAAGGTGATTAAAACGTTGCCTGCTACATTGCAGATAATATGCATGATATGTATGTATGTAGTTACAAGTTGTGTAAAATACCTACCAGAGGCGCAAATTGATTCGTACGGTTCAACGAACCGGTTTTAAGCCTATTTTTATAAGCCTGCCTCTCACTGCGGATAATTTATTTCCATCTCAAGATTATTCCGTTTGGCGACACTGTTGCAATTTTTAAATATTAATATATAATGCTGTTCCGCCCGAATATTTAATGAATATTTGATATACATATTGATAAACATATTAAGAATACATTTCATTAGATGGGTAAAAAATGAATATTTTTTCAAAATCTTTAGAAGTAAATGCCATTTCAATCAAATAAAATCAATAAAATACATTACCTATTCCAAAACCTCATACACATATGTCACGGTGAAGGTAGTGCTTTAACGTTGTAAAGCAACAGTCTCCAGTTAAAGTTTTCATTGAAAATATAAAAATACCTTTTATGAACAACGATAGGAGAATGAGTATAAATGGTTATCATTCATTTATTCACAATGTTTTCAATCGAATTTCCAATCAATTAATCGTGAGACGCAGGCGTTTTCTCGAACCAAAGAGGAGGCTTCGCTCAACCATTTTCGAAATTGATAGCCCGACGCGGCTAACGGAAATTTTAATAAACTTATAAATAATAATGTTATGGTGCCATTAGTCAAAGATTGTGATCGGGAGATCGGATATTGAATGGGAGCAATAAGAATTTCATGTCGGTGGGTTTTTAATGCTTGTGGTTTATGATATTTTTGATCTTCACTGAGGGACTGCCTATATAACAAGGTGCGAGATTACATTTGGCCTGTTTCATTACTCACACATTCTGCTGATTTTGCACATATTTTTTTTACTTCCCTATAAACATGATGCGATCTCGTTTGATGCTGCGTCAATATTATGATGTGAAGTTTCAGCATTTACTATATTTTATGATTTTTAGGTCGTCATTTCGATGCTTTAGAATATTCTGTTGAATCCGATTTTGTCGCTTAAATCTAATTGTAAAATATAATAATATGCATAACAATAGATTTTAAGAATTATATTTTCTTTTTATTCTCCTTCCTCGTATATTTTGTACGTGCCTTTTGTTCTTTCATCCAGAAAAAAACCAGTTACAGAGCTTTTAACTATTTATACTTAAATGATTTATTTAAATTTTACAAATAATGTACACCTTCCACGCAGTAAAATTTGATTTGTGTGGAGGGAGACCCAATAAATAATAATTGTGTAATTCTTCTTACCGTACTAATATCCGTCAATCTTGCAATTCTGACTGCATGCACCTATGTTTAATATCGCGGCAAATATGATCACTTATTATAGATAAGAGCCGCTGGAATGCGTGTGATTAAATTGCATAACATGATCTATCGAACGTAACGTCGCGCCTGTTGCAATTATTCTGACACTATGTTTTCCCTTTTTTTTCTACCAAGGGGAGCAATTGCTCGTGCCGCTTCTAACGTGGTTCAGTACATGCCTCGTTGACCGATTGGCTCCGGCATCGCATATAAAGAGATTTTAAATAAATATCTATTTAATGTGGTCCCGAGTCTAAAACTATTGTCGATTTATTATATGTTCAGTTGTTTTGTGTATATTAAATGTTTACTGCAGGTATTTGGATGATTGGTTTCGTAATACGAATATTGTAGGTTCCATGGATAACATCCCCACCGTGGGAATAGTACGAGGGAAATTTTCAACTAAAATTGGCATGTTAGGTTGATTCTGAGGTATATTTACTTAATGCCATACAAGCCTACATATTCCATCTTTAGCTCAATCAAATTAAAAATTTTGCTAAAAGATTTTATTACAATTGATTTTAGTGCAATATACTCGCTATTTAAAAATCTTAAAAGAAATATATATATTATAAGATAAAAGAAGTCGTTAATTCATAAATAACAGTTAAGCTCAATTTAAAACTAGATATTTAAAAAAATTTTACTATTGGAGGTTAGCTTTTAAGTCTCCAGCGACCTTGATCACGGTCCGCCACTGTTGAAGTCAAAAAATATATTAAAAATGCTGAATAAATAACGACAGTAAAATTATTGTGGACTATTCTATAGTGGCATCGTTGGCATTGATTTGTGTAATTCATTGGATTATCTATGCATAAAACAAGATGATATCACGCTGTTATTTAACCTCGTTTCTTAACTGTTCACTTAAAATATAATTTGAATTTTAAATAATCTTTGTGAAAACTTTCAGTATTATATCTAATCGACCTTATTTATTATCGTTTTTGAACCACACATTTTATATTATGATACTCATCGCAATTTGGATATAAATGATCACAAATAAAACCGGAAAAAGCAATTATCAATTCAGAACAAAAAATAATTCAAAGTTCTTATGTAACAAATAATGAAGTCTGTTTTTTTAGTGGATGAAGAGGTTTATATGTACGTATATATTTGAAAATATTATGGATCTGTTATTGCTGCTAAAGATAAAGGAACTGTTTTAGTTTTTTTTTTTCAAGTATTATTTACTGTTTTTATGGCCTTCTTCCATTGTAATCATCAGAGGTATTCTTTTTAAATATAAATCAATGAAATATTTTCCAAATTACTTAAATTACGTTTTCTGTTACCACTTGTACACATCAGTGGTAAAATTGTCCTATCTTACAAAATTACATCAAAAAACTTAGACTTTAATTCAATCAAAACTTGGACTTTGTCACAGATCTCTTGTGTCTTCAATTTTTACTACACAATATGATATGAATATACGAGCCGGTTTCATTCGGTTAACATCTCACTTGCGCTGCAGCAAATTTCCTTCTCTCAGCAATCATTTGCGAATTAACGAGACTCATAGTAAAGTTAATCAAGTTACTCTTGATTTTGAGATAACTCTTAGACACTTGCGAGTTTCTGGCACGGTTTGAATGAATCAATCAAAACTGGAGAGATTAGTTAGCCTGAGAGCCAGGTTCATTTATACAGTAATTATTATTATAATGTTGAAACTCCGCACAGCTTGGAGATATTGATGCTTATCGGGTTCAGTATGATTTTTTATTATTCTTAGTTTTTTCTGTCCAAGTCAAATTAGTTTTTTTCTATGCCGATCGATTAGTCATTATAATCAATACCAATTTTACTGCGAAACGTCCTGTTAATCGATCAACACTCCTATTGCTATGAGATATAAGTGGCGTTTTTAGTAGGACTAGGGATTTTGATATCGGGGAATGTTAAGAAAGTCGATTGTCATTTCCCATTTGTTTCTATCATCTCAATCGAAACTGTGTAGCTTTATTTGGCTCATTCGGGTGCGCCTATTCGATATTGTAATCATTTGAGAAGCGCTGCATTTTTTGGTGGATAATAAATAAAAGCCGCAGATTAACAGCGCGGGGCACTGTGGGCCACTAAAATAATAAAAAAATAAAAAAAAATGTACTCGTAATGCGAGTCATTAGTAGCGCCCGTCTGGCGTTTTATTTTATTGCGTGTAGTCGTCGTTGTTTTCTGGCTTTTTTATTTCTTCATTTTATTAACCCTTTGAGAATCACGCTACTTTGTAGCATCCAATAATTCGCGGAAAGCAGCTTTTTAAACATATTTTATACAAGCAGCATCTTGCATCGCTAATTTGCAGCTGCCGGGTTTTATTGTGTAAATTTCATCAATAAAGTGAGATGTAATCTTTTGATTCTTTTAAATTGTGTGCAACTGTTGTATTTTGTCGATTATAGAAAGACGTCTGTTCCATTAAGACGGAAATAAAATAATTAACTGAGTTGAAGTTTAAGGCATTTATTTTATTAGCCTTAAAACAAATTCGTTTTTTGATGTTTTATTCAACTAGCAATCTTTCCTCCCACTCGGAATGTACCTCTTTAAATTATCAAATAAATATTTTCCCAATTATGGAAATCGTTCATCAATCAGGTCTTGTTGTATAAAAATGGTGTTTTATGTGCTATACATAGTTCCTTTCAGTGTGCCTTTACGTATGTAAAGCTTAATTTAACATCGAATCAATATGTAGGAATGCTGTTAATTTATTTTTGTATGAATTTCTATTGGTTGTTGAAGTGTTTATATTATTTATGCCATACCGTGTAACTGAAATTCCCGCCGGTCGGCTCTGCAATAAATCTATCCGCGAAACGCAGTCCGTTTCGGGTGATATCCGTGTGAGTCTAATGCCTCTCAAATTATGGGGCGAGCTGAGTTTGTCCGTGTTTAACTGCCTTTTAATTTTAATCCGTGCGTTATCTTAAAAAATCATGTATTCAATCTTTCAATAATCACTTTTAAGGTGTTAACAGTCACTTCTTGGTGGAAAAGCATTATTTAAATAAATAAAACTTTATTAATTACTATTTCCACATGTAGTTCTACATTTATACAAGTGAAAATAGTCCTATATAATGTGTTCCATTTAATTATAAAATCTCAATACATTCGTTAAATATGTATATGTACTTCTTAAAAATAACAATATCTTTCGTACGATACTCTTTTATGATAAATAAAATGTCCCGATATTTAAAAAAAATCAAATAATTTTATGTGTCGATGTATTTACAGGTCGAAACTATCAAAAGGGTCTTGTTGAAACTACGTGCCGGTTGAATTTTCATCGCGGGGTTCCACCCGTGAAACAGTTTGTTAGGTTGCGTTTTATAGAGAGTTGATCGTGATGTTATTTTTTCTCATCTTTTGATGTAATTGAGTTGTATGAGTTTCCGTAGAGGTTCTGAAAGTGTGTTGTTGTTACGCATTTATAGTTGTCTCTCTGGTAACTTTTTTTATTATTTTTTCCACACAGTAGGTATTTATCGAAACTATTTCCGATTTGATTGCATATAATAAATAACATGCCCAATCCGCGGGCTAGTAATTTGAAATATAATGCTTGAATCACAGAGTGGAATCAGTGAATAAACCGTGATTATTTCTGTAATGATTCGTTAAATTATATTGTGGATAATATCTGAAACGCAATAAAATTGTATTCTTTTCATGTAACAGGATTTTATATTAGGTTGTTTTTTCGCTGCCACCAATCGATATCTTTTGTTACCAAATTAATAAATTGTCATTAAGTATCCGTATAATTTTCTTTGTCAATTTTCAGTATTCATGAATAAACACGGCTACCAGTATGGCTATCTATCATAAGTCAGGTTACTTTCAATCGCTTTATATGTAAATATACCAAAATATAGTTCAAGTTAAAGAAGTTTGCGATGAACTTGGAGGTAATGTAAAAATATCACTACATTAGGACTTGCAAGCGTATAATAATATTGTTTTTTTTTTATTATCATGTTTTTTATGTAAATAATATTCAGGCACGTGTTTTACACAAATACGCATCGTTGTTTTTAATACATGCAAAATTTTGCTACTGCAGCTCTACCAATCACTGTGCATTTTTACTTACCGCGACTGATGGGAAGCATATCAACCATAAATCGCTTTATCTGGAGAAAAACATTCGACAATTAATGAACGTAATTTTATTGGTGGGATTGGCATTTACTAAGAAGAACTCCATTATTAAACCAACTCCCACAAAGCTTTAAAGCGCGTGAGATGAGACCATTGCACTATTTTTCGTTTTTACCCATGCGCTATTAGTTATAAGTGATTAAACTAAATTAATACATAATATGATGCGTTTCCATCAATAATTGGTTCAACCTTAAAAGCTATCGACCCTATTTTAAAATAGTGTTAATATTCTTTACCATATCACTCCCATATTTTTTTCGCCGTGTGTGTACGATACTCTTTCATTGAATCATGGTGTGGACTCCAAAAAAGCCATTTTAGAATAGGAAATGAACATACTATTATTTGGACGACAAAAATCCCCTCACATGCTTACTTTTGCAAGAAATGCAATCACTGATATTGTTTGCTACGGTGACCACGTACATCGTACAAATTCTCATGTTACTAACATTTTTTTTATTACAATCTATATTTATAAAAATGAATGTTTGTTTATTTGTCTCGTATGCGTTCCTATACCGTTCACCCGATTACGATAAAACTTTGGTGATTTTTTGTGTGGAAGCCCACGAAGGTTTTTAATCATCGAGACTTATATGTATATTGTGTATCCAAGAGCTCTTCAATAAACGTAATTAAAACGCAAAAACTTTATGTCTTTGAGTGGCATTGCAACGCACGCCGGGTACTCGAATGTAGTCGATAAATATGATGATTCATAGAAAAAATTATGGCCAATTCATTGTCACAGCTGATATACAGTGATCAATTTAAGGCACAACTTTGTGGTATTGAACACTAACTTGCTCAAATATTTGGCATATCTCACCGTAAGTGACCGAAATGACGAGTCGTTCCACTAACAATTACAATACGGCATTATTATTAATATTTATTTTTTACGTTTTAGGGAAAATATTTATTTTATGTTGAAAATACTCGGTCGCTCCAGGAATTGACAGCTACCGCCATACATAAAAAATAAGAATACAATTTGGAGTCTTGAGGTTGATCTTCACTTCCAACATATATGTAAAATATTATACTTTTTTTCCTAATCAATTACATCGTGGTTCATTATTCCTAAAATAGATTCCTTAACTATAATTATTGTACAGCGACAACTGCGTCACTTGGTCTCTGTAAGCGCTAAGGCTTTATAACTTACATATATTAATTATGAAGACTTTCGAGGGATTCGCTTAGTTACTGTATGAAAATTAGCTGTTGTCAATTATCAAATGAGATCACATGAAAATTAACAATAGTTTTCAGTTCATTTTCTCGGGTGCTCATATTATATATTATTATACATTGTCTTTTGGTTCACATGGGCATCCTATCATATTTGCCCTAGTTCCGTAAGTATCATCTTAAACATTCACAAGGGAACGAGAAAAATTCCCATATAAAAGATTGCTTTTGAACAATTGGACTCGAAGTACCGATTCGACTTTGCATGCGCACTGATGTTACATTTATGTTTGTAGTTAAAAAAATGAATTTCGTATCCAAATCTATTCTGAAAATTTAGTTGTTTCATGTATCTTAACGACTGACGTCGTTTATTATAAGTATTCGTGAATGTATAATATTGAAAAAAAGTCACAATTTTGAAATTTTTATTTATACTAAAATGTAAATGAACAAGAAAATACATGGCATTACAGCTGACGCCAATGTACCATTCATTTACAAATTTAACGAAGGCATTGCATAAAATTAAACATAATAATAATATTTTTTTTTTGAATTGAGTAAGACATTTTTTTAAGCAGAATAACTTCTTTACTGAATATTCATTCCCACCAGGTCTATGCAATAAAGTTGGTCCGCAGGCCAGTCCTTGTAACTTACGATTCGAACATCAAGTTCTAAGAAAAAATAATGTCTGGTTATGGTTTCGACCACGTAGATACAAATTGGAAGCATGTAAGCCTTGAAAGTTTCTGGATTTTAAACTCGGCCCCTGGAAGGAGAGAAATGTTTTAGTATCACAAATGTTATTGGAGCTACTACAATAGAGTGAGGCGATTGAATTTCTTAAGTTTGGTTTGATAGTACTCTTTTAATGATTTATTACAAGGTAAATATTTTAGTAAAAATGTATTGCAATAATTGTCGATATTGTATCTTGTAAACCCCTTTATAAACAAAATTACAGATTATTTTACGTCCCTACGATATAATAATGTATGTGAAATTTCACAGATAGGTCTTTTCCAGTATATTACACGTAATTGAGGTATCAGCATAATTATGGCAGCGTAAATCGATATCCCATTCTACTTCGAAACGATCAACTGGTACTTTTCCCTCAGTTTGTCAGTTTGCCTTACAACTTCGTACATGTTCATCGTTTTTAATTGTTATTGCTCACTTGCCGTCGTCCGCCGTGTTCAATCAATATGCCTTTGTTTGGACTCCGGTATCAATTACTTGGTGGGTTACTTCTCTGCCTCGGCTCCATCATCGGATGGCCTGGCGTTGATGGTATCGATTTAACTCCTCCATTACCGCGTGATTTTAACGACCCTCTTACAGAATCCCGACAGACTAAATGGCATTTTTTCCTTTCCCCAGCGTTCCATTTTCGACTCCGTAAACGTAGATATTAATTACGCGGAGGGGCTATTCAGTGGTTGTCTCTTTGAAGAAAATTGCTCATTCTGCCGTTAGATTAAAAACAGATCTAAGCACATCTCGTTTTCAGTACCTATTCTTCATTGTAATATGGATCATTACTATAATATATACTTTAAAAGTACAAAAGAATACATATCCACAAATCAGACAGCAATCAATGTATATTAGAAATTTAATCTGCTTGTCTATTGAGACTTCCATATCATTTAGGGGATTGAACAGGATTGAAAAATTACAAGAAAATTAGGAATTAAATGCAATATTATTGAAAGAGATGAAAATACATGTAGGACCTATGGCTCTATCCAGTAGGGCATTGTTGTAAAATAAACACACACAATTATGATATCAACGTACCTATATTGATTTCACTGACATCGAAGCAATAATCTGATGTTGATATATGCATAATCAAGCCGTGTTTACCATGTTATTCAATTAATAATCTGCATAGAGATGACGTTGCAATTTTTCAATATACTCACTAAAAAGTTTGCTCGTTTTTGTGTTTTTTTCTACGTCAGTCAGTATTAATTTAATGGATATTCATTTGATGTTAGGATTATTTTGCATTATTGCTAATTGCTAAATCACGATTTTTTTTTTAAATATACTTCTTGTTTCTTAACTTTACAAGAGTCGTCCGAATTGGCTTTATTTATAATGCACACAATATTCTCATATTATGAAAAATAAAGCTTTTTTTTATCATTCCCTTACTAGTTTCTAAATTGAAAATAATAAGAATTGACTCTTCGTATTTTTTTATTATTGTATGTAATGTTTCTCTATTAGTTATTATTATAATATAAAATTGAGCGTTTGAAGTCAACTTTCCATGGGTCATATATCTAATTTGTTCTCATTCTTAAAGTGCCATCTAAGGGCGAAACATGTAGCACTCTTAGTTTTATAATGGTCGAAGTTTGCATTTCAATTTATTTTCAAACATTTTCAAAAACAAAATACCTCCTCATCATCACTGAACCGTCATTAATTGGTTATTTTAATATATTATGAACTATTTTAGTATATTTATGAACGATTGTTATGAAAACAAACTTGTGCCTGTTTTCCTCAGTAAATATTGATTTATTTTGATTTACAATACTTCGACTATGTATCAATGCCAATGCCAATGCCAATGACATTCGTTCTCGTCTCGACAACATCGTGAAAATTTACTCTTCGAAATTACATCGCCTATTTTTTGTATAAAAAGTAAACCACTGGAAGGTTACCCATTCTCATTTTTTTTGAAATAGTATCGTATTCCAAAAATGATTTCGTGGGTGTTTAGTTACGTTATAATGTATCGGGTGAATTTATTCTGATGGCTTTGAAGTGATCCCTGTTAACTTAGAAATGTGTTAACCTGTATAAAAGAAAGTTTCTGTCCAAGACTTCTTTCCTGGCGTGTTCGATTTCGCTCTTACCGTTATGAAAAAAATCCGGATACAATAAAATCAATTAAGATTTAATTAATACATTGTGACCTATGCGCACAGGTGTTTGTTACGAAACGTGAAATAATTACAAAACGAAGCCAGGTCGCCTCAGTCTCCGTCTCGGATCTGAATCGTTCGAATAAAGAGGACCGCGTGTGAGAGATCCTACTTCTCTCGCCCAACTTTATTGCTTGTAAAACAACTTCATTATTGTGGCACTGCGCACACTGTTTGATTTAGTGAACTAATAATGCCATACAAGTTGGTATGCGGCTCGGATCAACTGTGGGAGTGTAGGAGTCTAATGCGCTTGCGTCACCTTGTCTTCGTCTGACACCCCCCGAACTACTCATAGTGTAGCTTTTGACCTGGGAAAGTCCCACACTATGGCTTTTGTTAATATCATATGTACGAAAAGAATGAATAGCGAACATAATTTAAGACTATCTTCTCTCTCAAACTCGCGAATATGGAAAATATGTTAATTTTCACCCCCTGTAAAACATTATCAGAACATTTTGACTATGGGTCTCCTACATGTCTCTGGCAGACATAGTTTATAAGCAATAATCAAGTATCCGTGAAAAGAAATCAATATATTTCTCGAGTTAAATATGGACAACGTTTGATGCATTCCATTTTTTTACCATATGTACATACATACATACAGTGGGCGTGTTATCGGTCTACCGTATTGGTGCCAGTCGATTGATTGCGGCCAAACCAAATAGCATAAAAAAATTAAAATATCTGATACTATTATCAAATATTTGGTAAAAATTTTACTCATCAGTTAACTAGTTTATTTTTGGGGAAATAATCTAATACCGCTTTTTTTATTTGAAACTATATTACGTTAATGATTGTGAAAACGAGGGATCTTGCATAGTATTGGCGTTATGTAACTGCATTTATTTCCTTAAAAAACTGTTAAAAGTAAATAACGCGACCAATACTCAGCCCTCTAAAATATCGAGTTGATTTTCCGCTCACAATCTACAATATTCTATATTCAATGATATACAGAAATATATTTGTAAACAATGATTTGGTGTAACAAATTATTACCTTAACAATTTTACCTGATACATACTGTGTAATAAAAATAAAAAAACATTTTTAGTACTTTTTACACATTAAATTTATTAGATCAGGACCGGTTTCGCTCATGGCGAGCATTGTCAACTGACTGTGTAACTAAAGTTATATATAAATACATATTGTGTACCCTTGGTGTGAGTCTCTGGTCGCTGGGTAAACAGGGCGGCAGCGACACTGAATTCTCCACCTCCGTCGTTTGTCTATGGCTGTCCTAGATTTACAACTCTCCACCTGTCTCGTGTTTGAAATTTGATTCGATTGTCTATCGTACGTCTGGCTGTCAATTATTTGCTTTTCTCGCGACCGTCTTAAGGATTTCATCTCAAGCCTCACAGCGACGCCTAACCCTACATACTATACTATATTGCCATTGTGTACCATAAACACCATTCACTGCACGAACCATACACTTAAACTCCCCAAGTGACATAGTATAACTAATTTTCAGCATCAAGCTGATAATTATATAGAGTATGTCAAATAACTACACATTTTCAGCTGTCGTGTCGTATCATGTTATAATTATATTTTTACGGTTTGCACCGAAATGAAATATTCATGCCGGTTAGGTCCAACTTACGTTACAAATAAAACCTACCGCTTAAGCTTAGGTAAGTTTTAGTATATCTAATCAACTTGAGGCATTAACGTGTACTGGAATTCGGCTACAGGTAATACAAATTATGCTTCTTGAGGTTTCCCTTGTATGGATCATCCTGCAATCATCGGACAGTCATCTCTTAGCCCAGTTCTCTATGTAATAGTTCCCAGTTTGATTGTGATTAGAAAACATCCTATCATCCCGTAGGCACTAGTACCGGGCGTTCTGCTGTTAATAATTTATGTCTATCACAGTGACGGTGGTGACGGGTGCTGGGAGGTGCAAAAGGAAGATTCAACTCTTTTTCCGTACTACGGAAGAGAAACAGTTGATATTGCGAACATCTGAATTGAAAGTCCAAGCTATAGAAGTGTTTTAAAATACAATGAATAGGAAAGAACTCTTGCAAAAATGGTTGAATCTTCCTTTGCACCCCCAACACCCCGTCAGCAGCCGTCACTGGTCTATCAGTAATTCGTGTGTATGAAAAAATCGGTTTCGGTTGAAAGCGAGGTTTATGTAATTTTTTCTCCATCCAGATTTTTAATCGTATTATTGTAAATGTGCACTGATAATGACAGTGGTTTTGTAACACATTTCATTCGGATTTTACTAAATAAGCAAGTAATTGTAAACCCTTCAGTCAGCAAACATTGTCTGCTGAGTCGTTTTTGCCGACATCCATGCTATGGTGATGTATCGCGGTGCACCGATGAATTATTGCTTCGCTTCCGGATTCAATACGGAGATGTCGTTTACTAGTCCTCCATACATACTACAGGTATGTATATAATGTGATGTTAACCGTTGAGTGCATTGCATTCTCTAGTTTAGGCTCTTATGCCCAATGAAGAAGCGCGCTGGGAAAGGGATCCTTGTGAAGACATGTGCATGATTGGATTTTTATTCTCCACACGGGTCGTTACTCTATTACGTTAGTGTTGTATTATAAGATTCTTTACAGTTCTCTCAACATTATAACACTTGAATGATTTTTTGGTTGTAGATATAAATTATTTAATTGAAATAGTTGCGACTCAACTATACTAATGTATTCTTTTATTGGGAGAAGCCTATTGAGAATTTAAGTTTATTGGAGTGGCCCGTATAACATAGCAACGTATATTTAAACCAAATTTATATAAAGTAATATTGCATGACCACCACCAGATCTGGTTTTACGAATGAGCACTTGTAATGTGTTATCTGTCAGTTTTCGTTGTAAGGCGGAAAAATGTGTTGATGTGGAAAATGATTAGGATCGGTTTCGTTTATCCTAAACATTTTCAACTTTGTTGGAGTTTTGAGCAACAGTATTTTATCAACTGATTCATCAAAGTATATGCGTATTAAAAGCATTTTTTAATCTCGTAGTGGTAGTATAAAAATGTATTTCTTTCTCGTTCGAAAGATAGCATAATGATGATAGTCGACGTTATGTTATCATAATGTGGCCATCAAAATGCTCCACGAATTACATTATTTTCTATTCGATTCACACCAACACCTCCTCCTTTCTCCACTACTACAGCCTGCCATAATCAACAGACCTTTTGTGCTTTTTGTTCATCCGTCTTTTTTAACATTGTTATTATGACATTGTTTTGTTTCGCGGGGCAAATGAAATTGTTGCGAGTTATTGTGGCGGCCGTAACTCTTTCCAGCGATAAGGCAACTCTCTACTCGTAAATTTTCAGTTTTTTTTATTTTTACTCTTGGTGCCCTTTGACATGTAAAATACATTTTAGCGACGATTATAATCATGCGTGATATTTTTTTCCGGCTGTAGAAAAAACTAACTCGGAGGTGTCCGTATCACGCGTTTGCGGTTACATCTTTTGACACTCGCGTATAAGTGCGTACCACCAACCCATCCATCCCTTATGACGTCAAGAAGCACATTTGACTATAAGAAAAAATCAAGGAAGCCCATAATCACGAGATTCAGAAATTTTATCATAACATTATGATACCGATTGTTCCAAATGATACGAATTACATTTCACGTATAAATTTATTTTAAAAAATAACATTTTAAATAGGACGGGTGATTCCGTCCTGTGAAATTTATTTTCCTTGGGTTTTCCTCTAAACCAAATTAACGTTGTAATTAGTATGGTTATAAATCACGTCCAGTGGAAGGAAAAAACCCTTCCTTAATTTTACCATTACTTGTTAAGAATTAAAATATATATATTTGCCTGAAGATGCATTAAATAATCGAAAGTCATGTCACACTTAGTAACAAAACCATTGGATTATCACAATTATCAATTTTTATTTCATATGAAAAATTAATTTCCACAAAGTTATCGCCGAATCTATAAAACTATAATTGGATGACATTAGAAGAGCTTTTCTGTTGTTTTTAACGGCCGATCCGTTTTTTTCATCAATATTTAAAGATATTTAGTTGTTAAGTATTAAGGTTTTTATATTGTTGAAGTGACGTTAAGTTAATGATAATTTATTATAATTTTACTGCATTAAAAATAAATGTCATCGTTTACCATATATCACATTTTACAAGTATGCACATTCCAAGGTGTTATTTTAATTCGTTAATATATAGCTCATACCTTTCTGAAACAACTTTGAATCGTTTTTTCTTATTTAGTTATCGGTCATTTTTTTCATCATATAAAATACGTACCTTTAAGTTCACGATCGCGTCATTGTGTCCCTTAAAATAAATTCCCTTGTGAGTTTGTGACAGTAGACGTCTAAAAATATTACCCTTATTTCCCTAATCTTATGTCGTCTGCTCTTTGCTCAGGTAGATAATGTATTGACCGTTCTGGTGTACTTCGCTCTGAGTGCCCACCTTTAAAAGTGTGACCGAAATTCAATTGTTGAATAATGGACACAGTACAATTATTTCAATTTAAACTATTAATATGATGTTATGTCGGTGTATTCATTTTTAGTATGCAATCATTTCAGTCAATTCAGAAATAATTGTAAAAATCTTGGTCAAATGTGTCATGTTTTCATAGTCACTTATTTTTGTAATCCAAAACTACATTCATATATAATTTGGTGTAAATTTAGACGCGCCACATTGATACTTCACGTAACAAATAATACGAAACATTAATGACATGGTGCCGATTTGGTAGTCAACTATGAACGAATATAAAATCAAAAATAACTGATGATTCCACGTATTGTACTACCAATTCTGACACGTGTTTCGCCTCTTTCAGATACATGTTATATGGACTTACCATCGTAAAGTTTGCTCAAGTAATAATGCAAGATTGATTCTAATACATATTTTTAAATGATAAATTACAAATATTTGTGATTTTTCCTTTTTAAAGGAAGCAATGAGGGATTATACGATCAAAACAAACAAATAATTATCTAATATTTAACGAATGACGTATGCATTAAAAAATATTAACTAATGAGATGCAATCAATAGGAATGGTTAAACCCATTGTAAATAAATTCAACAGTGGCTAGCAACCTGTCCTATTTAGGATATTATTTAATAATACTTCTTTACTGTTAATACTTTTATTTATTTCTAATAATGGTGACACCAGTATTAACACAATACATACGTGGAATAATCAAAGTTATTTTAAATTTTATATTAAAATGAACTTCCACAAAGTTACCGCCGAAACCATCGAAAATATTAATAATTATCATAATCATCAAGAATCTCTTAACGGAAATTATGCTCGCTTTTATCAGTCATACTAGGAACTCATATTGCCCATCTTTTGCTGTCTATGGGATTTTAAAATGAATCTTGGTTTACATTGCTCATAGTTACGAATAAAGTTTAAATTTCTAAAGTTTCTAAAATTAAGTGTATTTGTTAATTCTTCGATCTTCTTTATTAAAAAAATCCCCATTGCAATGCTCAAGCTCTTGGTCACCGCATTGCTACAGGCCACGATTTACGCTTTGATAAATGTGTATGTATTCCCGTTCTAACTAACACACGCAAGTTGATACCGACTCATACACGGGCGGATTTTGAAGGAATGTTGACCATCTCACCTGTCTTGTGTGCACTTAAATTGAAGAAAAATAATCAGTTCCTTTTGTCATTTAACTAGCCACAGTACAATAATGTATAATCAATTTCAAACTTATTTCATTCTGAAAACTAAAAATTACTATTTTTATTATAATTCAAAGTAAAAATTTAGGTGGACTTTTTTGGGTGGATTTTTCGTGATATGTATTAATATAAAAGTAGCATATAGTATTTAATATAAAAGTAGTATATAGTATTTAATATAAAAGTTTTTGTTGGTAAAAATATGTGTATCAAATAAACAGCGAAGTTCTTATGTGTGGAACTTTTTTAAGGAATACAAAACTTATCTTTGTAAATTAAACGAGTACCGATGAATAACATATCTATGATAGTATTGTTTCATATTTGAGTATCATCGTCTGTTTATATCAATTTAGGCATTAAGATCTTCTAATTCTACTTATTATAGTTTCCATATGCAAGTATGATGATCTGTTCTGTTTACACCAAGTTAAACGCCAGTGTGTGGTTCTATATGCACACAGGGCGACTCGGGGCAATGTATCAAAGTTTCAATAACTTTGTGAATACAAGTTGTTTCGGAACGCCGACAGAGAGGGTCGTATCTGGAGAGACTGCTTCTCGCTCACTCTCTCTTGCACGCCGTCGGCGACCCGTGAACAATAGAAAGCCTCTCCTTAAGCCCATTGCTCACGAGATAAAGTACACATACTCATCTTTTTGCACGTATTTCTTTTACACGGTTTCTAAATTGCGCGGATCACTGGAATTGATCCTATATTTCATTTATACATGTTCACTGCACGCTTTTAAAGGTTTCTTTGCACGTGTAAAGCAGGATTGAGTGTATTACATAAGCATGATTCTATAATTTATGACTTGTGGTGCATGTGAATTCCTACTCATTTCAATAACATCTTACCTCTAAGTTTTGTCCAGAATATCTTATTTTTTAGATTGTTTATTTGTTAAATACAACCTTGTTAAGAGGAGAAGTGGAATGGGCTAGATGGGTTTGATATCACAGTAAATATTTTATCCCACATACCCTAATGCTTGTCTGTTGAAGAAGTATTCAAAAAAATGTTCTAAATGAAATCACAAGAGACAATATATAACAATTACCCTTTATTTCTTAATCAACTCACTTTCTAAAATCTAATGAATAATTTACAAAATCTAAAACCATTCGTGTGAAATCACCCTTACCGTTCTTTAAGATACAAATCTCTCAGATGCTATCAGCTGAGAGAGAAAGACAGAGAGATATAAATCCGAACGCGAATAAAGCAGGTTGGGCACGATCGGAGGGAGATGGAATATCTTACTGAGTACTTATGCCGAAGGTGCTTGAAGTAAATTTTTGCCGGCTAGGTCATTTTCTTGGTGGGAATGACTTTGGTTCCTACACTGTAGGACTACGGTATGCAACCTTATCATGTTATGATTTGGTAAAGTACAATTACTATCAAAATCGGGCACCGTGCCGATATACATATGCAGTTAATGATAGGATCCGTGCATGAAAATTGAATCTTATTTTTTTGCAATATGAAATTATTTAATAAACTGAAAAAAATAATATTGTGTTAACACGCAGCAGTAACATAGATACAGTAAGTAGATAAAGAGGAATTACTCAAAACTATTTCCAAATACATAAATAACGTTAAAAAATACTTAAAAAAATATAATTTAATAATATAAATAAAATTTATTTTTGATATTTGACAAAACTATTCTTGGGGCGTAAAAAATATGATGAACTACAGATCGTTATCTCCAACCTCTATCATATATTTTTCTTTTCATCGTTACTAATATTCGTTTAAATTACTATCTGTCGAATTACTCGGAAATTGGTTTGTCAACCAATTCATATCATTTAATAACCGGTTTTGATTTCATCTCAAAAATAAGATAACAACTAAGAATATGATGTATGGTATTTCTGGGTACGGGTAGTTAAAAGTTGCTCTTCCTAAATTCAGCAGACTAAATCGGGGTTCGCCCTCAATTAATCTATATTTAACAATTATTGCATGTAACAAAAATGTCTTTCGAGATAGTGTGACTCCCTATATGAGATTCTGTAAAACTCGAAAACCATTTTTCTCGAAGTCATTTCAGAATTTTATTAATCTCTTATTTAAACATATTTTGAGTTAAATCACCCGAATAAACCCAAATTGGCCTTTTTTTTTTGCCCAACCACCACCCGCCACGGCCGTACGTTCTGGTACTAGCAGACGTGTCCCGTGGCGTAAACAACGTGTGGCGTATCTGTTTTAGTTTTTAGCGCAGGAATTGTCCGGGAGCAAAAGCTCAAGAACTTGGAGGCTTTGCACTAGAGTGTGCTGACTGTCTACCATTTAAATTGAAAACAAATGAAATGAATCCCGAATCGCGAAGCGGGGGGACTATGTGAATAGATCCGCTCTGTTTCCGTACGACGCCGCAAATTTGCTCAAGGCCGAATAATTTAATTTGCATGCCACCAAGTCTGCATGTCCCGTGGGTCCAACAGAAGGTCTTACCACCTTGAGCATCTCTTCCCTTTCACCGTCCATTAAAGGAATATTCAAGAGAATGTGTACAGCATCCTGGATTTCGCCACATTTGCATGCCGGCCCATCTACCCTCTGGTCAAGCTTGAAGAGCTTAGCAGCGAAACCACCTTGCCCAGATACGAACTGGCTGGTCCAATGATCAACAAAAAGTCCTCTCGAGACTTGCATTCGCCACTTGACGGCAGGAAAGAATCTGTAGGTCTGACGCCCCTTAAGGGAGGCGTCCCACCGTTGCTGCCAAATCCGAAGCGCCTCCTCCACCGCATGGGCGCTAGCCGCACCCAGGCGGAGGTGCCTGTCAATGTCCGCAAGCCCCGGAGGGGGGCCAAATTGGCCTGTCCAACGTATAGTTTGTTGGAATTATGACCGTATTAATTAATCTGTACCCGGCAATGGCATTACTTAGATTTTAAACGACTTCATAGCTCTGGTTTTAAACTTTTTGTATTAACCTATTATTTAAATATATACTAGTCATAATGTGCGTGTAAGTAATACAACTTATTGAATTCAAAAAGCACTTTACTATTAGTCATCAACGGGTCCTTATCAACGCATAATGAATTATTATTGCCTTTTCACACCAAGAACGAACATCATCAAACCAGATAGAAAAGTATTAATATACTTATATTCTTGATATTATGCACTTACGTCGTAATGTAATAATACACTAAGTGTATATTATACACATTTGGTGGAGTGAGTGGGCGATATTGCTAAAATATGCATCGAAGAGAGATACGACTATCTTGCCTCAATTGCTTTTAAGTGGTATTTTTTATGACGTGGTAACGTTGAAATCCTCTCTCTTTTTCTTAAGTGTGGAATGCTAAAGGTTTACTTGCCTGCCTATACATTTTAACCTGGATTTTTCAAATCATTTATTTCTTCGTATCTTTAGTCACGGCTTGTGATTTTTAATATGTATTGATACGATCGGCTACCGTTTATTACTGAAAAATGCTCTGTTACTTTTTGTTTATGTGTTTGAAAATAACCTCGCCCGTCACATTATGCCGTCAGTATTTAAATACAACATAATTTGCGTTGTTTTAATCGTATCATAATTTTTGATACAAGTCAGACAAGTTTTTTTCAGATTAATTAAATGAATATTAATTCTGACACGCCGTATCTATTATATATATATATTTTAATACCTCTACTCATCTTATAATAATTCTTAGTTATTTTTTGTTTGTATTCTTGTACGTACTTAAAATTATGCAAAAATCATGCAGCGACGTACACATACAAAATTATGGTTTGTGTTTTTTATTATATCTATTTTAACATTTGTTTTATTATTTTCAGGTAAGCATCATGTTGCAATCGATTGCTGCACCTACACATCCGAAAGTAAGGGTTGGCACCACAGTGTTAAAAGAAGAAATTGAACCACTAGGTTCGTAGACTCTGAATTGGTATATTTTTTTACACTATAAAATCACATTTTTGAGTTCCAGTATTGCGAAAATGTAAGTTTGTTCAGTTTTCATTTTCCTTGCCTGTTTTTCATAAATCTAGACAAAAAAAAACAGTTTTAATACTTTAATTCGTGCAATGATACAGCATAGAAATGCGATATTATATCAAACATCTTGTCCTGTTTAACCGCAAATATTTTATGACTGGGTTTTACCCAAACAAATATCTTATCAACGCAATATTAATCGAAGTGAAATATCACGCTTTTAGCATTAGTTCAGCCCTTTAATCACTTTCTCATCGTGTTTTACCTATAATTCTTCTCACCGTCTCAGCGAAACGTAAGAAATGCCATCTTCGTTTAGAGACGGCCTCATGTATTTATGTATGAAAACTGCTTGACAACCCTGGCTGCTTGGTGATATCATGTTATAAGTATGCTGCAAGTCATGTCATTTCGCCAACAAAAAAAATAATTACCACACTCGTTCATAGTAATTATATTATTTTAAAAGTGGCTGATGCACTTTGACACGCTTTGAAATGCCCTCGTGATACAGCAATAAAATAAATACGTGAAATAATTTCGTTTTAATTCTTAAGCAGTACGTACAAATTTGCAGGTTGTGTTCATGTTGCCACTTTCTAATTTCTTCAAATCCACGTATTTGAACCTCTCGCAAATGATAATGCATACATCGCTTATTACCCTTGAGACATTGAAGAATGCTTCGACTAAAGTCAGCTTAAAATATTTATATGGCTAATATTTTGTTTAAACTAAGCGTCTTTTTTCTAAGTTTTAACTAAGCGTCTTCGGTAAATATAAGAATAGAATAATTCAACCCTTTGACGGAACTTTCATATCATTTTTTTTTTTAACATAATACACATAAAATTTAGATAAAATCATCCACTAATATAAACCAAAATTATTATTAGGTATTATCTTGTTGGATTAAATGCGTTAAAGCAAAACCCATTGCACACCTTTATAATAAAACAGCATTCATAACAGTGGTAAATCTTGTAAAGCTGATGTATGTCGCGGTGGTTTTCTGTCGTAGAAGAACATACATACACAAAATGCCTTGATTCGAGCAATCGAAGTATTTTTCAATTAATCGGATAACTAATATTTGTTAACAAAGAATAATGATACGAATTCTATTCTCGAATACCAAAGCTTTAGATTAGGTGCTTTGTAGACGTCTTCTTTCGCAAGTCATGGTTATTTTATTGCCTATAGAAACGAAGGTCTTCCCGTGACTTTTTTACGCCTTTTTGCTCTTGGCATTCAGCTTTTACCTTCCTCCGGTATACTTTCAGTTTTAGTCCATGAATTGAATCTTTTCTGTTTTTTATTGCAACATTTTGATATCCCTTCAGTGCAACGGACATTCAAATCGATATAATCCTCTCTCCATTCTAATTTTTAAGCTTCCTATTATGTCAGTCGTCGGATCATGTCATTCTTAGAATGACATGAATGAGAATTCAACATTTATTTAATTACTTTAATATTGTATGTCACGTTATCTATTATTTTAATTTAGGGGCAGTTATAGCATAATATTTTTAAATGTTTTATATTCTAATATCTAATAGTAACAAAAAATTGTATTGAAAATATATTTACAATGACAGGAATGAATTCCTGTAAAACTATAAGAAGAAAGCTGCAAATATGGCTGCGGAGTAGATATACAACAAATCAATTTATACAATTTGCAAAGTCATCGAGGAGTGTATAGATAACGAGAATACAAACTATATCAATTGATTCCATCAATGTTTTGCGATTAATATTGCAAAATATTATATGAAAGAGCCATTATTATAAGCAAAGGCCAAATATTATATTGCTGGCCTTTAATTTGCACAATCTAATGATCGCCCATGGGTAGGCATTCTATAATAAATGAAACTGCGACTTACTGCTCTCGAGCGACACCTCCGTAGCCAGCTCTCTTAATTGATTATTCTATTACCGATGTCCGGTTTCGCTTTTAAAAGTCATTATTAAACTCGTTCCACACAATAAAATATAATAAACTTATTTACGTATATAGCGTAACAATGGGAGACGTGAGATGCCCAGTGGCTTGCAATGTGTAATAATATAACAAGTGCAACTACAGACACAAGAGTCAATAGATTTTTTTTTTTTTTAATATAGCTTTATTGTATCTGGCTTGATATTAAATTAAGGTCTCGCCAAATTGTATTTGGTGAATTTATTTAGTGATTAATATTGTGACTTCTTGGTTTTATTGAATGTAGAAATATACCTGCCTTTGCGATGTAGTGACATAAAAAAGCATCTAATGACAGATATTTAATATAATCGAAAGCACGTTGCAGAGATTTTTCAAATATTTTTTCGAACTGGAAATGTTTCAAATATTAAGACCCACTACCGTTCAATGATTAATTTAATTAAATCAATATACATAACATTCGATCATTGAAAAAAATGTTTGAATACTGTTTTGAATGTTCGATAAAGAATTTATGATAATGTATATTCATTGATATGCATTCATGTATATGATAATTTTAACCGAAATTCTTTTAATTCACATAAAATTTTATAATTATAAGCCAAACGACATTTTTTAAAGTATGTTTGAGGATGTTGAATGGTAAATATTTCTAAGTATTTTTTTTAACATTTTTCAACTCACCGTTGCCAAATTATAGCTAAGATATCCTTGATCATCACAGCTGATAGGAACGCGGCGATAATTTTTTTTTAATATCAACGATTATTTCATGGCTTATTGTTTTTATTAACTTATTGATTTTTTTTAAATAACGCACTCCAGATCCTTTAAGAACTATATTATACGAACGAAAATTGTAGAGAATGCATCTTTTTTATTAACGAGTTTTAAATATTCAGTTTGAAATAATGGTGATTTTATCAACGTTAAGCGCAGTGGAATATTTTGAAATACATTTATGATAGATTGTTATTTTATGTTGACGTGGCGTTTCATCATAGAAAAATATCACAAGACTATCCACTCACGCACTAAAATTAATCGTAATTTCTCGTGAGGACGATTGAATGAGGACGATACTCGCTTGATTCGTGTCGGTAGCAAAATTGACTTTAAATATGTATTATATGTAAGGATGAAAATAAAAACTTGGGAAAATTTAGTGCTGGCTTAATAAATTTAATTGACCGTTGCCCTCGAACAGTTTTCTCTTGACACCCACCCTCGCATGAATCGTGAATGAAAAATGGTTTGAAAAAGTAGGTTTTTTTGTGTGTATGAAAATAATCAGCTTACTCTTTCTTGTGTATTAGTACACACTTTGAAATACATTACACGATGGTGATACGGTGACAATTTTAAATTAACCTGGCAATTCTATAAATGAGCTACGAAGATCGTTACTATAGAATTCACAAGGAAAATACACTTAACTACTTACGAGATCGAAGGAAAACTAATTAATTCGAAGCATTCATATTTAAATCACCTGCACACAAGAATATGCAATTCATTCGGTGGCTGGGTGTGCGCGCCGGTGAAAGTAATTATTATTATTGTAATTGATAGTTGATAGGTTTGTTATGCCACAGCGGTGTGCTGCTTGGTGGTAGGGTAGGCTTCATTGTGATATTGACTGTACAATCGGTCTCATTTTTTCTGCACGATAATAATTTCGATTGCGAAAAAGCATTGATTTTTGATGTGCATGGTTTTAAGAATTTCACCTTGTCTCGATGGAGTAATTATTGGTCGATAAATTCCTGTTGTATTGAATGATCCATCATGAATTTAATAAGTAAAAACTAGGTATTTGTAGTGAAAGTATTATGGAGATTTAATGATCTTAAAACAATATTATTCAAATTTTCTCGAAAATGTTATCAATTATCTCTAGTTACGGGAGGGAATAAGGTATCTGGGCCTTTTTTGTTATTTATTTAATAATGCAAGTTTTATCCATTCCATTATGAAAAATCGTTTCGCTGAATTGGATCCCACACTCGGGGTATTGAATATCGATGACGCTAGCAGAGGTTCGACCGGTTGGCGGGCAACTTAGGTCGAGTCGATCGCGCGCGGTCTTGTGAAACATCCCGATAAAAACGAACGAAAAAAACAGCATCAAACAACTAATGAAGGCAGTGTTGTGCGTCGCGCCAGGGCAGGTATTATGACGCGTAGGTCGATCAAAATGTATGTACGGCGATGTAATGTTGTGCACTTAAAAATGCAGCGAGATGCAGCAGGGCTCGAGATATCTTCACGCTCGCTCCGGCGACCGAAACGACAGTTTAAATTGAGACTCTTATACAAATGCGAACCCTTTATTCATACAATGTATATTGAATATTCACTCCGCCCCAAAGTATTGAGCTTATCAGTTAAAACGTTACTTGTGAATTAGATTTTACCCTCCTTCCGTTTTTCATATCGATTTTTGATCGGGTATTTATGATATTTAACAGCACTTAATGTATGAGAAATATGTATATTGATGTATTTAAAATTATACCTTGAATGGTCTTTGCTTTTGAGACGAATATTCGCTTATTAATTTTTTTCTTCTCTTTGTATCGCATATTGATATTTCATTTACGTAATTTGATGTTGAAAAAGTGGAAGTAAGCGATTGAAATTCATTCAAGGAAACTACAAAATTTTCCAAGAAAAGCAAATTTCGCTTTGGCTGTGATATATTTGTCAATTCAAATCTACGACGCTACGTTACGGTATCGCGAAACGACGTCGTTTTTCCGACGCCAACATGCCTTCCTTATCTATATTGTGTAGTTACTTTCGACGTCGGCGTCGGCCGTCGCGTCGGTCGCCGTGGTGACGGGTCTCAATAGCTCCACAAGTCATGTTTTGTCGCTCCGCAGAGATCCTGGACCGAATTATTTCTTGCTCGCTGGCTTCCGCCTCTTTCTGAGCCGATATTCTTTGTATTATATAACTACGCCATATCGCCAGCCACTTTCTCGCTCTTTATCATATATTTTATCTATGTTGATGACGAACATGATGTGTCTTATTTAAACTCAATCGCTGTTCTGAATGGCCTTTACTTTATTTGATAAGTCATACGTTAGTGGGTTGAGGTAATTTCATTAGCGTTGCAATACAAATGAGCCACTGTTTGGGGCTGGTATTAATGCAAATAAATGTATATTATTCAATTAATGTAGGGATGGGTTTTTTTTAAATTCACTCAGTCAACCATTGTCGTAAATTTAATTCCATACATGTTATCAGGGATGTAAATATTGTTTTGGCAATGCAATCTCTAATTCTCAACAAAATATTGTCTACCATTTCACGATTTCTATCCTCGTCCCTCGGATTGGCGTGATCGCAGCCTTATACGTAGAAAGTTTTATGGTGCCATATTTTGATATCTTATTTTACAATATCGTCTTGTGAGAGAGATACCAGTTTATATTTATTAATGACCGCACGTTGGCTTAAATCATGATACAACAATTTATTTGAAAATTGAAAGTCACCGATTTGATTAAATTACCATCGTAGGCGTAATATACATCGGTGAGAAAAAACTAAAATGGCGATTGGCCATTTGTTATTGATCTCGTACTGTGACTGAGAATAATGGTGCGTTGTCTATTTTCGTAGATTTGCCTACACGGCTGTTTCAACTTTATTATTTAGAATTTATACAAATTTTCAAATTACAACACCTGCATTTTATCCATTATATTCGTTGAATTAAGCTTTCAAAAGAATATGGATAGCACAGAAGTGGAACACACGTATTGTCGTGTACATGAAGTTAGTGAATAATACATATTTTCATCGACTTATTAGCACATTGGTATCATTGACGTATCCCATCTGGTGCTCGATTTAAGACTTTTCGAAAATTTCATTAAAGAAGTGATGGGTGTTCAAATAAATCTTCTACTCAGCCCAAATATTTAGATATTGAAATTACACTGCTTTTTACCCAGTCGCTCAACCTCTCTTTACTTCGACGAGTTTAGAGATTTAGGGAACATAACTAGTGGTAAGCCAATCGATCTTGCTATGCGCCGCTTATAGGTGGGGAAACATTTAACACAACGCAAACACACATGCTTTCGAACTAAATTGATAAATCGACTTAAAAAAATGCTGCTCGTATTAGGACTCGAACCCGTCATGTGAGCAAGGAAACCAACGACGTTGATCACTGCACAAATAACCCGATATTAATATTACCTCAAAACATAGGCTGATATTGATATTGGTTATAAAATCTTTATTATATTTATTAAAATATCTATTCAAGTCACCACATATTTACGGCATCATTCAATTTATCTTAATATTTTTTCAAAAACTGCTTTTAAAATGTTAACAGATGTTTATTATTGACGTTGATTAGTTTTCGCTTTATTTTATTATCATCCTTATTCATTAATCATAATTTATTATTGATTTTTCAGCCGCAAGTTATTGCCTCACTAAACCGTTCCTATATACGATCTATCTTATTTTGATATTGCGAAAAAAATACCGCTCCGTTGTGGCTAGATTTCTCAAACGATTCTTTCTGTATGAGAAACAATGTTCTTGTGTTCATATTTTTGTAACAGGTTTTCAAAATAGAATTAATGACGTAATCACATCATACATACTTTAAAAATAAAACTAATCACGGTTTTGACGGCCTTACATTAGTTTGTTAGAAGTGTCACGAAACTCCGCTATTAATGTTCATATCAAATGTTGATGCGACGTGTTTTAGTATATGTACAATAAGTCGGGGTAAAAAAATACTCGTCAATGTATAGTATACATCGTTCATTTACGCCAAATACTGGATATACGAAAAAACAAATGATCACTTTATCTAGTCAGTGTAAACATTAACTTCTCAGACGTGATTTAAATTGATCACAAAATATAAAATAATCACGCGTGCAATCATAGTGTTTCCAGCCACTCTTCACTGCTGTTGCAGCGCTTGTCGTTATTTCAAAATTGACCAATCAAAGTAGCTTGAACGAAAACTGTTAATCAATGTATACATACACTAGTGACTGTATACTTTGACGAGATTTCACACTTTCATTGTAACATATACTCTTGCTAAAAACTGTCAGCTTTTTAATCTTAATATTTGATAAATAAGTTGAAATTTAGTAATTGGATTAAATTGAAGATGCAATTAAGTGCGTATCCTGAATCTCTTGGAAATCTTTGCATGGAAATAACTTTCTACCCGCCACCACCTGCAGTGCCTGGCGTTAGCCGTGAACACTTTCAGTAAGTTATTAGAAGATGTCTCATAAGAAATTAACCAAGTCTCGTTTGCACTTAGTGTATGGTTGAAAAATATATTTTCTCTTGCGGAAATATAAGCACTCTTTTAAAAGCCGTTTATTATTTTATCATTATCTTATTCACATATTTACGAGCTGTGTAAATTCATTAATTACTCGGAAGAATAAACTGCGTTATCTTTTTGTCGGCCTTTGCCGCTTTGATTGATAGTCATAATAATTCAAACATGTATAACTAAATATTGGAAAATAGTAATGATTCATTCTGTAAATATTATTTACGTGATTCGACGAAGGCGATACTGAATTATCGAATGATGCAATCGTAGTCGAACGAAGTTTTATCACGGGTCTATCAAAAATATATTATTGAATCTTCATTTACCGAAGTTTTAAAAAACTAATAATTGGTGTGCAAAAATATAAGTTAATCCCCCACAGAGCTCCGAAATCCAGTAGCTTTCTATAGGAAGAAAACGTAGCAGCTACCATTTCATATTATCTTCCTCTCACTTCTTTATTTATCCAATTCGTTTTTGCATTTGAATAATACTGACTCTTGGATGAAAGTGTGCGGGGAGAGAAAGGAAGAGTGAAACCCATTGAACACTTTATATGCGGGATTTTCATATCGAATTTATCGAATTGTGTGAAACAGTGCTTTCCAATAGCGCTGCCCCAGCTTTTGTTTTTATTTCCGTCAATTGAGCCATTCTTATTATGAGCGTCACCGTGTTTTGATGTTCTTTGTATATCACTTTCAAACAATTATTAAATTAAAATCACCTTTTGTTTTCCTTCTAAACCTCATATCGCCGAGTCGTCGAGCTTGTGCACCAAATTCGAACTGTATTATGACTTTGTTCTTAAAGGCTAACTTTTAATGAAAACTGTGAAATATTTAAATTTAGGATTAAATGTGAAGTAAACTTTCAAATATATTTAATAGAATACATCACGGGTTTATTATTAGTATCAAATGATATTATCATACATAAATACATTTGTATATCTTTGTATTCAACAATATAAAAAACAAATACATGGACATTTTCTCTTCATTGGTGTATGCTTCGAGTTAAGTAGTTTTCAATACACATTGAAGTTACATGTACGCAGCATTTTCCGTCTGCGCATTTCACATGGCTCTTCGTTTTGAGTTCGGTGTTCGTTTTAACAAAGCGGTATATAGTACATTTACCAGTCTTTCGAAATATAAGGGAATGATTTTATTTATAGAATCATAAATTATTAAATTATACCTAAGGCTTTCCACTTGGCATTAAGTTTGTGAACCGTTTCTGCGATTCGATGTTCTGAATATTACTATTCTTGTCTCCCTAAGGGAGAGTTGGGCAAATATTGTGACGTGGGCCGACCAAATGCGGCATACGAATATTATTATACCTTTATATAATAGTTCATACAAACTTCTCACCGGTAACTTTGTATGTTGTAGACTCGCCTTTTTATCCGTTTTTAATCTCGTATTAACAAGTGTTTTGTGAAGCAGGCTGTAATAAAATACCAGAGGAAAATAATTATGACTTTTTATCGCGAACATTCTTAACACAATTAATAAGTAAACGCATGGTGCATAATTATTTGTGGGTAGTGCGAAAAACTATACGATATTTTTTTCCGAAAGAAGATTTATTCCTTCCGACAAAGAAATACAATGTTCTCGGTAACCATTATGGCAGCAAAATTTTATGTTTGCTTCAAAGAATATGGAAAATGTTATTTTAAAAAGTATCGTAGGTTTTGAGACGACCAGGGTTTCTTCCCAATCTGACTGCGTCAGACAGCGTCATTCTAAGGCGTTCGTCGACGGAACTTAGGGACAGGATGGGGAGAAAGGTGTCTCTCGCAAAGATTTCAATCGGTTTCTCTTGGCCAAACTCTATCCCAGAGTTGGCGAGTTTATTTTCACAATATTGATTGTCGGTTACAAAAAAAACACAGATATACAATTGCAAGTACAATTACAATTAAAAAGGACCAACAGGCCTAAACGAATAAATTGGCCTCCTGCCTGCCGAGGCAGGAGGCCAATTTAAATAGGTATCGGCTTTGCCGTGAAGCACGAGCGAAAATTCGCATTATTAAGAACAAACACATCATTATTATTAATCCTTTGACATATTCATGTCTCAGAAAACACAAATATTATTAATGGACAACTATAAAATCGTTATTAATGATTTTCCCGTGATGCACTCACGATAGTTCGCGTTTATGAACGACGCACAGATATTATTATTGTCAGCTTCGCCGTGAAGTACGCGCGAACATTCGCATTATTACGAAAGACACTTAAATTATTACACAGAATTTAAAACAAAGGGCGCCACCAGATCGAATAATCTGGGCCGATTGAAATCTTTAGAGCATGAGAAAGTGGGAGTGGGCACCGAGTTGTCAAACTTCGATGGTCCCAAGTCACTGGGCGTCAATCTTGAGCGATGCACTTGACGTTGGGACCACGCTGCTCCACGTTGGATGTGCCAATTGAGACGACCAGGGTTTCTTCCCAATCTGACTGCGTCAGACAGCGTCATTCTAAGGCGTTCGTCGACGGAACTTAGGGACAGGATGGGGAGAAAGGTGTCTCTCGCAAAGATTTCAATCGGTTTCTCTTGGCCAAACTCTATCCCAGAGTTGGCGAGTTTATTTTCACAATATTGATTGTCGGTTACAAAAAAACACAGATATACAATTGCAAGTACAATTACAATTAAAAAGGACCAACAGGCCTAAACGAATAAATTGGCCTCCTGCCTGCCGAGGCAGGAGCGGAGACGACCGTAGAGTTTGAAAGAAGGATAACGACTAGGCAAAAATGGCTTAAGACACGCATATTTATGCCCTATGATTTTAGTGTGAAAAAGCGCTTGACCAATCGACGCAAAGCGTTCGGGCCTAAACTGAATTCGACCAATCGACGCAAAGTGGTCGCGGATGACTTGGACGAGAGACGTCGTTTCTAGAAGTCGGTTATATGATTTTATAACATTTTACTGAATTTATTCGCGTTATATTAATCGTTTAGGTCCTATTATCATTGATTGAGGTGATAATAAGATGGTTCGAGAGAGTCCTGATGACCTACAATATCAGGCGGTATCAGTTTATATTTTATTATGTTTTAAACGAAGGTGCTTGGTTTTCGACGAAGGTGCTTGGTGGAATTTCAATATCAAATTTTAATTTTGCTCTTTTCCGCGAGTTTTGTAGATAACGAACTGGGTTTCGCATTTCGGCTTCTTTATAAATTTTAAGCATTCAGACATTCGTGCACTTGAAATGCATGAAAATTCCGATAGGCTATACCCGGGTCGTTGGCGACCACAATCATGGAAAACTGCTATAACATTTAAAATTTGATATTGAAATTTCATCTAACACTTTCAGTTGAAAACCCCAAATGAATTAGGTCTAGTTAATACATTATTAATAAAAAAAAACACTATTAATTTAATATATATGTATATTTTAACAGAATGCGAAGATGAGTGATCGAACTTGTAGAACTATGAGAATTATCACAAGAATTGCTTTCCCTCCCCACAATTTACAGACATTTTCGGTGTAACCACCGCCGTTCGTTTTAGTGTCTATCGCTCACTTACCTCCCTCGGGGAGAGCTTGAGCAAAGTGACTAGCTCAGAATCCTGCAGCCGACTTTTCTAACGGCAAGCAAAATGCGGGAAATGTGCAAATTTCCACTGAGCCTTCGTATTTTAATAACACCACGGAGCCCGACATTTACTGTTCTATTTGTTTCCCCAGCAGCAAGATTCACGGTATTATTTAGTGAAAACTTTATATCGTCTGTGTTGCCATATATGACATTCATTGTCAACATCCACATTTAAAAAAAGCTTGTTCCATCAAGTTTACGATCAACAATTATATTGGTTTTTTTCAGTTTATTTTTGAACTTGTATCATTTTGCTCATCTTATTTCAATGAAGAACTTGGCTTTTGGTATTAAAGAAAAATATTTAAGAATAGATTTTATCCTTATAAAACCCACAAGCACGTGCCAAGGTCCCAGCGTGTAAAGTGTATCTATAAAAGGGAGTAAGGGTAGTAGGTAAAACGTGGCATGGGGTAACGCCCGATTCAAACGTAAGTTATTCTATCTAAGTCTTCCGTGAACGATTTTGTAACGGTTGAATTGGGAGGGGACCTGGGATTCGGAATGTTTGTTTGATTCCAGATTCCCTTTTTTTAGGATTACATTTTAATTACAATCGGATCGCGCATCCGTTGAATTATTTTATTATTGTCGGGTATTTTGGGTAATTTAATCGTGACAATGCGTTTTTTTTTCATTTCTCGAATTTACCAAGAATTTTAATCATTGCAACTTCTGATCTTAATTTTACTTTGTAAATAAGAAAGATTTGGGTTTATGTGATCAAAATCAATTCATTGAAATAGTTTTTTTTCAATCAGTATACAATTTATGATATTACATGTGTTTTGTTCAACTATATTCAATGTGGTTGGGTGATCCGTTAGTCTACTTGTAATTACATACTTGCGATCCTGTTCCCAATGCTTTATCATTGTACTTAATAAACATGCTATTTAATTTAAATCGTGTTTATGTATATTCCTCTTTACTACCTTTCTGTGGATGCCGAATGGATATGGGCCATGGATTTAAATGCTATTCAAATTACATAGGTAATTTTTTAAAATTAGCGACGTTTTAAATTAGAAAATATCAGGGCCCGAGACCACAAAACACTTCTGGATTGTATCGACACATAGTCTGTTGTGTGTAGGGTTTGCAATTTACCGTCAAATTCCAATAACCGGTAAACGGTAAATAATTTCACCCATCACCGGTTAACCGGTAATTTACCGGTAAATGGAAACAAAATTGATAAAAATAAATAAAATAACTATTTGTGGCTACTTTTACTAAAAACGGTATACTAAATCGTAAAGAATTTAAAATACTATTGATTGAGTAGGCATTTACTTGGTAGAACTCCATTATAATAGAACTCCATTATGTTTGAAACGTGTATTAGAGATAACTCTAATACACGTTTCAAACATAGTTCTGACGAAGGCGTAAGCCGAAATAGCTATCAACAAATATATACAATTTATGTACAACAAAAATACATTGTTGTTTTTTACCGTATTAATTTAAAATACGTTTCATGAAAATAACAATGTCATGAAATGTACTTATATGTTTGTCCTTTGTGTTCAACGGAATGGGAGTTTAATATGGGAATGGGAGATCAGATTATCTTTTATTTGCCACACAATGCTTGGTTAAGTTTAATTACGACTGTGTAATATTTGGTTTACAATTTATTGGTTTATAGAGTTTATTAAAAAGTTTTTTTTTTTTTTTGGTATTTTGATTTTTCAAAATTAAAATATGCTTTCATGAAACAAATAATATCAATACAATAATTAATCACATCGGAATATATCGTTCTTCTTTCTTTTATTCGAATTATTAGCTGTTTTTTAAGTTTCATGCCTAAAAAAGAATTGAACTTAGACAGTTCATCAAGCATAAATGTCAATGTTATGTCGGCTGTATATAGATTTATGTTTTCACGACACAGAGCTTCTACAGCTACTTTTACTGGTTGTAATGCCGATATTATGTCCGAGATCTTATCAAATTCGAATCCGATGGCGTATTTTGGCCTATTTACCGGTAAACCGGTAATGCAAGCCCTAGTTGTGTGCACATCTGCAATAGAAGGCTTAAAAATTATGATGGTTGGTAAAAATAACGCACGATAACTTTATATGTAATGGAACAACATATTTTTATATAAGATACATTCCATATTCATTTTTTTATCCATTGAAACCTGCTTCATCCGCTTCACTTAGCGAAAAAGCATTTTCATTTTAATGGAAAAATCAAACAAATGAAAACGCATTCTAAATTTTGCTGGTTTCACATAGCGATAAGTGTGAATATAAATATTTTAATATGTCAAATCACAATAAACAACATCAGTTGTCTTGACATAGTATTCAATAAATAAAGACCATATCTGTACTTAAAATTTGGCGCATATACTGCAATCGTATTACAAAAAGAATCGTTGTACCCAATAAAATGACATATCTACTCCTTTAAGTATTTCATTATTAAGACACAAGTTGCACTTAACAACAGTCAATGTTGAAAAAAGTTATAAATCATCTAGAATTCGTTTTTCTGTGTTTGCTTTATCTTCTTTATCGTGTACTTTCGTTTGGGATACTTTTTGCAAGATTTGCATTGCATCTATCGACAACATTTTAATCAGCATACTTTGTCAAGTTCTAGTCGAATATCACATATCGCTGCCTTCTTTTACCTAATAATTTAACTAAAGACTTTGATCTCCGAGGTCTCTTATGAAATTATGATATCGTTGATTTTGTTCCGTCTTTATGTATGTGTAGCAATTTTTAGGCTCTTTGCAATGTTATGATATTAGTTTTGAAGAGTGCAATGAAGCACTGGCTTGAATTATATGTACACTCATTCGTGATCTGTATTCTTAAATAGACTCATATAGATAGTTTAAATATGTGTAAAATTGACGCTTCTGTCGCCAGATGGACATGTTTCAAGCGTTTGGTGTAGTTATGATGACAGCTGGTAATTTTGTCTGCTCTAATTATTTACGACTGCAGAATGATTTGCAGCTCTTCATATGCCAAGTATTGCGTATATTCATTTCCAGTGATACGACATTTAGCTTTGAAAATATCCACCGGATAATACTACCGCCATTACCAATTAAAACTACAGCTAAATGCTAACAAATGATTTGAATTGATTGATTGAGTTGGTATTTACTTTTGTTTAAAACTTAATAAAACGCAAATCAGGCCATCGACAAAACTAAAATTGAAGCTGCGTGTTTTGTCAAATATTACATATGCATCTAGAAATACTGAGATATTTAACGTTTTTGAATCAATAAAATATGAAATGAATTTTTGATTGCACATTTTCAAATGTACTAGCCCACTAGCCCATTTAGTATATTACTTTTTTATATGTAATCTAATAAAATATGGTCAAAATGGAGTGTACCAATGAAATAGTACTCCTTAATCGCAATTACGTGCAAGTATGAAAGTTTACACACCCCTGCTGCATTATATAGCGGGACCATCAACTGCATGACGATAAATCGGTCACAGGTTTATTTATCTGAGTCGTGTTTAAAAAAGGATACGCGGCTTGGATTTCAGTAGACATCTGACTGACATATTCGCGTAGCCCTAATGAGCCCGAAAATGCATTTTCATCGCATATCTAGTTCAGGGGTTCTTTCGTGCCGGTAGCCGAGCAATTTCCAATGCTTCCAAAATTCTCATTCCGTTAGTTTGTTACTTGACATTAGATAATCAATTATGCAGCTTTTGCAAAATTTTATATGTGAATTCTATCCCAATTTTATAGTTAAATGAATATACATTCGATGGTTTCGGCGGTAACTTTGTGGGTGTTCATTTTAATATAAAATTTAAAATAACTTTGATTATTCCACGTATTGTGCTCCTAACTGTGACACGTGTTTCGCCTCTTTCGGAGGCATCTTCAGACTTATTATCGCAAAGTTTGCTTAAGGAATGAAGCAAGATTGATTCTAACATTTTAAATTATGAAATTACAAAATGATTACGGGTTTTTTCCTTCTAAAGGAAACATGATGTTTCCTTTAGAACAGGCCTAGCCAACCCGCGGCGCCTTTACGTGCGGCCCGCGGTCATGTGTGATGATTTTTTAAATATTTTTTTAAAGAACTTTTATTGTAGTTAAATTTGTACAATTTTGAAATCAAAACTACCCCAGAACTTTCCTAGTAAAAACACTATTTGACTGGACTAGAGATATTTTTCAGCGTTTTGAGTTGCAGCGGCCGTATATTAGGCGCGTTACGGGCTCTTTTAAGCGCGCGCTTTTCGTATCGTTCGCGCGCCTAAATGTATTGTTCTTCTAATTACCGCTAACGGCAATAAATGGAAAAAATAAAGGTGCTGTAAAGTTGATTGTAAATGAGTTGGAGGCTAAAATAAACAAAACCAGTGATATATATGTGGTACACTGTTTGATACATCAACAAAATTTATGCGCTCAAGCATTATCTATGAGCCATGTCATGCAGGTTGTTATAAAAACAGTGAACTATATCCGTTCGCACGCTCTTCAGCATCGCCAATTTAAAGCATACCTCACTGAATTAGATTCTGAGTATGGTGACATTGTTTATTTTACCAATATTAGGTGGTTGAGTCGCGGAAAATGTGTAAGACGATTTTTTGAGTTACGTGAAGAAATTTATTATTTTATGGCCGAGGAGAATATGCCTATTTTAGAATTAAAAAATGAAGAGTGGTTGCAAGACCTTTGTTTCTTGGTAGATATTACGGAAAAATTGAATCATTTAAATATGGAGTTGCAGAATCAGAATAATTTAATTACCGATGCTTGCAATTTGATTAAAGCGTTTCAAATAAAATTATTGTTGTTTGAAGGCCAACTTAAAAATAATAATGCACAACACTTTCCAATGTTGAAAGAAAGGCAAAATAATAATTTTTCAAAATATTCTGACGAGATAAGAAAACTTATAGTAGCCTTTAATTGTCGTTTTAAAGAACTGGTAAATTATGAGAAAACATTTGAGACGTTTAGTTCTCCATTTAGTGTCGACGTTTCCACTGTTTCAGAAACCTTACAAATGGAATTAATCGACCTACAATGCAATAGTGAACTAAAAAGTATATATCCCACGATTCCTAAAATAGAATTTTATAGCAAGTACATAACAACAGCAAAATTTCCGAATATAAGATGTTTTGCTCAAAAAATTATTAGTGCCTTTGGATCTACATACGTTTGTGAAGTTTTTTTTCAAAAATGAAATATAATAAAAATAAAAATAGAGCGTCAATAACAGACGTAAATCTGGAAAACCAGTTAAGGTGTGCAACTTCAAGTATTGAAATAGATTTAGAAAAATTAAGTAAGCGTAAAGAATCTCAAATCTCGCACTGAAAGGAGAAGTCACTGATAATTGGTTTTATTTGTAATATTGTTTGATTTATGTCTTAATTAATAATTTTCAGGGTTAAAATATTTTTGTATTGTTTTTTAACAAATTTTATGTTGATTACTACCCAAATACATTTTTTGTTGTTGGTTCAATGCGTGTTTTCTTTTCACATGTTGGGACTGTCGTTTCATTTTTTTATATAATTTTTTTTTGTATAATGTTTGTATGTTTGGCCCTTGGGGAAATTTGAGGCCATCAATGCGGCCCGGGGTGCAATTTGGGTTGGCCAGGCCTGCTTTAGAAGGATAGGAATAGGAAGGAAGTATTCCTATTCAAAGTTTCCTTCTAAAGGAAACAAGGAAGGGTAAACCCCTAATCCATTTTGTAATTCCATAATTTAAAATGTTAGAATCAATCTTGCTTCATTACTTAAGCAAACTTTGCGATAGTAAGTCTAAAGATGCCTCTGAAAGAGTCGAAACACGTGTCACAGCTAGTAGCACAATACGTGGAAAAATCAAATTTATTTTGAATTATATATTTAAATGAATATGTTCACATACATTATATTATAATTATTTTTATACATAAGTAGATAAATCATATTTATTAAAATTCAGGCCCGAGCATAGAGATTTTTTTTTTAAAATATTATGTCTAACAATCCCGGTGTTGTAAATTAAAGATGCCCAACGGTTAAATGAATTGTTGCATATGGACTATGATTTCATATATGGCTAAGTCTTGATCTTTGATAATATAAAAAACATATCAGAAGTAGAAAAATAATTTTCAATAAATGTAAATATTTGTGATAATCGTTATTTATTCACGGGAAAGTTACAGCAAAATAATTGATATGCTAACACGGAAAACTCAGTAATCTTTATTAATTTCTCGAGATCATGTTAACTTGAAGGGAAAGTAATTTACCATTGTTTCAGGAATATTAATCTAGTGTAATTAATAATTAAAACCACGATTTAGAAATATACATACATAGTTACTTACACCCGGTATCTCGCTGGAGACGGATAGCTTAGCTAATTATTTTTATATCGGAAATGTGACTTTATGATATTATTAAAATATTAAAATATTTATCAATGTATAAATCATCCAAAAATGGGAAAACTTTCTTGCATGGGAAAATTGTTACTCGAAATTCTTCTGTGTGAAATAAATAATTTTCACGTATTTAATTATCAAACTGAATCCGAAATCTGCAATTCAAAATATTTTTGTGAATTGCAATTTTTTTGGCTTCGTATTATATATAATGTGATAATTTCTTGATTGAATCAATAGTTATTTTAATATAAAATTTAAAATAACTTTGATTATTCCACGTATTGTGTAACTAACTGTGACACGTGTTTCGCCTCTTTCAGAGGCATCTTCAGACTTACTATCGCAAAGTTTGCTTAAGTAATGAAGCAAGATAAATTCTAACATTTTAACATTTTAAATTATGAAATTACAAAATGGATTACGGGTTTTTTTCCTTCTAAATGAAACAAGGAAGGGGGTGATAGAATCAAAACAATGTCACATAAATTCATTGCATACAAATATTAAATTCACATAAAAGATTGAGCAACTAAAAACCTTAAATTTTCTTGACTTAACAATAAAGATTAATAATAACAACAGATTAGAATTTGACATTTATAGAAAACCTATATATACAGATGTAGTCATTCACCATCAATCGATTCACCCGTGGTCACAAAAGCTCTCATCATTACATGCAATGATTAATAGATTAGTTAACATCCCTCTCACTAAAGTCACCTTTAAATTAGAGTTAAACATTATTAAACAGATAGCTGTAAATAATGGTTATAACACAGATGTAGTTGTTAACTTACTTAAACGTAAGCAAGTTAAACAACTCATAGTTAATAATATTTTTTCAGGAGAGAAGAAAGCAAACGAAAATATTAAACACTGGCGTAGAATCATTTATTTAGGAGACATTTCGTCATAGATAGTTAAGTTTTTGCCAGACAATATAGAACCCGCGTTTTACACAGTAAATAATTTAGGAAAATTTTTATTGAACAGTAAAGATCGCGTAGATTCATCGTCACAGAGTGGTATCTATCGACTCTCTTGTGGAGACTGTCCAGCGTCTTATGTTGGACAGACAGGTAGAAACTTTAATATTAGAATTAAAGAACATATAAGATGTCTAAAGAGTAATAATTTTTCTGAGTTTGCCAATCATTTAATAGAAAATGACCATAATTTTAATCAGACTAATGTAGAAATACTCCACCGAGTAAATCAAAAAGGTTTAAAGATGAATAGTCTAGAATTTTTAGAAATAAATAAAACTCTTAATAAAAAAGATATATTATTAAATAATATTCTTAACAGGACAGGATGCTCGCCTTTGTTAACATTGTTTTCCATCGGTAGAGTAATCACCCAACCTAACTGATTGATTGCAGCTCATTAGTTTATAGTTTATTAGTTTGTAATGTTTAACGTCATTAGAAATATATTTTTTTGCTTTGTTTCGATTCTATAACGCTCTCTTGCGTCCCTTAAAAAGGAAAAATCCCAATCTAATTGATTGATTGATTTGCACCTTATTAGTATCATGCATATGTTATTGCATTGTTTTGATTCTATCACCCCCTTCCTTGTTTCCTTTAGAAGGAAAAAAACCCGTAATCCATTTTGTAATTTCATAATTTAAAATGTTAAAATGTTAGAATTTATCTTGCTTCATTACTTAAGCAAACTTTGCGATAGTAAGTCTGAAGATGCCTCTGAAAGAGGCGAAACACGTGTCACAGTTAGTTACACAATACGTGGAATAATCAAAGTTATTTTAAATTTTATATTAACCCGGCGCACGCGTTGACATATTCACTCAATTAAAAACCGTGCGCGTCACCTTTCTTCGAATTATGAAAGGATGTTATTTTTCGTTATATCGTAATAAATAGAGGGATTAAAAATAATTGGATTGATATTGATTGCGGACAAACACATTAAGAATATGTGGGAACACTAAAAACCCGAAAGAAATACCACATGAAGCCACAATTCATTAAACAATCAAATCTCTAACAAAAAAGCAATGCTTGTCGACATGACGTATTTGTTATCTTTAATTACGAACGTGTCAAATTAAGAGCCCTGCGACGAACTCATTCGATGGTCGTTGTCACTTCGAAACATACATATATTACTCGCTTAATTACGGGGAAACACATAAATAATTTGATATCGAGACATTTATCACCAAATGTTCAACACACATACACCTAGGGAGAGATAATAATTTATGATTTTTTTTAAATCTTTTTAAGAGTTATACATTTTGTAGAAAAGATAACGACAAATACATCACAATCTTTGCACATGAAACTTGTTAAAGTTTTTTTTTTTATTTTTTGAATTACATTTGAGCATTGTGCAAATCACAAATCAGAACTAAATGTTTTTAAATATTGAATACACCCAATAATTTTTTTAGTAAACACAATAGTCGACACAATTAGAATAAATACACGATAGTTTTTTATTTAAATGTGTCCCTCAATACAATACGAAGTATAAAAACATTAAATAAAGATCGCACGAAAAATAAATATAATACCGCGCAGTGCCTGTCACGTAAAATAGTTCCGTCATATGCGCAGCCGCGAATGAAATTATATGAGAACTGCGCAGGCGCGATAGTTCGCGCGAACTTTCAAACGAATAAGCGCACTGACGGGTAAAATCGAAAAATTGTAGCTGTTCGAGAAATCGATGTTTTTATATTTAAATCTATTATTTCTGACAATCTCAAGGAGTTTGTGGTAGCAAGATAGATAAGGCAATATTTTAAAACAATAATCACCCCTGTGTGCAAGAGATTTATCGTTTAATCATCAGTTGAAAGTTCCCGTCACACAAGTCGTGACAGTCGCGTACGGGCCTTGTCTTTTCCCGACACAACATCTGTGACGTTCGTCCGCCACGGGTTAAAATGAACTTCCACAAAGTTACCGCCGAAACCATCGACAATAGTTATTTGGTAGAATTCCACTGCCTTATCATTGATATGTTATCATACTTATAATGTGTGTGCTCAGTTTTACATGACAATGAGTTTCATTATTGGCATGCCATGTTACACTACTTTGTAATGTGTATTTTGAAATTATTTTAAGTAGTTTACTTTAAATGTTCTTGAAAAACTGCTATCTGGTTAAATGACGAATTGTTAATTTATACATCTGCGGAATCCAAGATTGATCAAAGAATACTGTTTATCCGTAATGAATTGTAATTATCCGACACGACAATGCGTGCACTGTGTACTGCCGCAATTACTTCAATAACATCCCATCAGTGGATAGTTGCCGATCGTCTTTAAATGAGTAATTGCGTAAATGGCTTGTATAAAGAAATTACTCATATTTTACTTGGAAGTCTATCAATTCTTAATTTAAACATTCTTTATTGAATTGACTGTTTTATGACATTTTCAATGTTCATCAAAAGTATTTTATAAAAAGTCATAGTGTTAGAATACAAGCCCATATGCCAATCTTATTACTATGAAAGTGCCTATACTATTACCTTATCACTGTGTGTTGCGAGCGCATTGATGGTTCACGATCACTTCTTTCTTAACAGAGAGACCACCCACGCAAACAAAAATCTTTTCATAAGAACACGTGTTATACATTACTGAATTTGGTAGCCCTGAATTATAACTTTTGAATTGCAATACTTTTTATTTCCTGTACACTGTCGTAATTATCAATCAATCTGATGAGATAGTCATCGAAAAGTTGACTTGATATTTAAGGTGTTGTAACACTTTTTGTACAAACAATTAGGACTGGCTTAGCTCATCGCGTACATTTTCAAAATATAAGTATAACTAGTAAAAAAAAAAATATAACCCTATATTTTATAAAATCTGCCACGCAGTAATAAATTTCTTTCAATTATTTTAGAAAGTTAGTGTAAAAAGATAAGTCTCAATAAAACGCTTATAATCTCCTCCGCCTAGCCACATACCGAATCGAAATCTAACTCGTACAGTAATTAATACAGATAATGTCATCAACCGTAAAGGTATTTGTGGTTATACGTAAACTCTTAACTGGGAGTCTGTTCAAAATCTTTCACTAAACAGGTAACCGCTCCAGTATATACGCAACCTACAGTTCGTCTCACGTAAATGCAATGAATTTTAAATCAGGAAAACTGGCTTTTGCTTAAATACCTGAATCGATTAAATGAATTATTTTTTCGTGCAGAAAGTAAATTGATGTTATAGTAATAGGAAATATGATTTGTTTCGTTTTTAGTGTTTCTTGGAATGTATGGAATCTTTAAAAATAACTCAAATTATCGCTCACTTATAGTTATATGTATGTTCGACTTGCATCTACGAATTTATAATTTCACTGCATTTTTGTCGAATAACTCACTGTGCACCACGAGGATGAGCGGTATAATCATCGATTAATATTCAATCATTGTATTCGTGTGTACATAATTATTATTTAATTCAGTAATTACTTGGCGCTTCAAATTTACTTGATCAATTTAACTGTGTTAACCGGACTTATGAAAGGAGGGAGTTACTGTAAAATTTTGTAAATTATTTATTTTATCTCTTTTTTTTCAAGCTTTCTCGCTTTTATCTCTTTCACAGTGATAATGAAGTTTCGAGATTAATCTCGTGGTGAATTTCTCGGTTAAAGACTGAATAATATCTGGAGCGAGTTGGGGTTTATCTGTTCATAATATACCAAATTAATATTTACGTTCATAGATAGCGGCTTGAATTTAATAGCATAAATACTTTTTGAATGTGAAAAATATACGTATAGTAATAATACAAGTTGTCAATGGATAGATTGAGACAGTCTGCATTTGTGCACACGGGTCGTCACTCGTCACTCGTCATCCATCGATCGATGATTAATTGTGAGAAATATGGAAAGGATCTGTGTGCGTTTTATCACAACTGCTGAATTGACATCAAGTTATTTAGACAGATATATCTTTAGTTAGACTAGGAAAAGCTTATGTACTGACGATTGTTCAAGCGTTAATGGCTGCTTTGTAATTTGGTTGTCATTTTTTACCTCTGTATGTATGCTTATAGAATTAAGCGATTTTTGAACCGAGACATCACATTCTGTTGGTTTGAATTAGTCACGATATACACAGGTTTTCTATAGGCGCTGTAAGAATACTCCCCCCCACTGCTTTTTCTATCCGATGTGGCCCTAATGATTGCTAAAATGTCATCTGTTAAATAGCTCTCAAGCTAGGCGGGTCATTTGAATAGGTCGCGTTAAGCTAAAAACATTATAGACATCTAATTTTAAACGATCAAATCAGGTTTCAAGTCATTAGTGAATTAACTCGGGGATAGGAAACATTTCATAGGCGACATAAATTATTCATACCAATTGAGACCGCATTCAAGATTTTACTTCAATTATATATTCGTAAAGTGTATTTACATTATTTTGCAACTGATAAATAATTTGAGGATATAAAAGGCGGCATCTTAGGTCGGAAAACTTTCAACTGAGTCTAGTTGCTAATTCTTTAGAGTAAACAATTCAATATTTTTTATTAGAAATTTAGATAGAAGAATTGCATTGCTTTTGAAAGCTTTGACAAAGAAATGACATCTGCCAAAAGTAATCGTTATTGCTTCATTTTAATCGTTGTGTTTAGAGAATACATTACGTACATGATCACATTCCTTAAGCCGTGTTTTGAGGTAGAAAAATCCTCTCAGATTTTCATTCAAGGAAAACTCTTGGTATTATTCCTTAAATGCTTGGTTCATTTTCAATATGTTTAATGTTTCTAAATTCTCATATGTTATAACAGAGAGCAGAGCGATATCGTAAGGTTAATGATGATGATATTTTGAATATTATTGACACTAAATAACGCCCGAAAATACCCGCAGAGCCTCATAAACGTCACACTGTAATAATGACGCTTTTGTGCGATATTCATGAGATTTATTAAAGTGTAAAAAAAACGCGAGCAGGTTTACGATTATTGGGCGAAGGTGATGCCTCATGGTTTGATGGCCGCTATAAAGTCTCTTTGTAGGTGGAACCACAATACGTGATTCACTTCGTATAAATTACTTAATTATTCAGACAATGATATTTTTAATTTATAGATTTCCATGTTTTGGTTGTAAGTCACCTGGATAGAGTTGGCATTTATTTGTAGAATTTCATTTACAAAAGCTAATTATATAGTGATTTATCATGACCATTGCCAACGAAAATAATTTTTCATTTTATTTAATGAAAAATAATCAAAAAAATCAGAAGGTTAATCTGCCGTATTAATATATCATCAATTTTCTTAAAAAATTTGATCAAAAATCTTCAACGTTATTGTATTAGCAATAAGTCTGGCATTTGCTATATTGTTTGTCAATTTATTAATCAAAGTGTAACCGTTACCATATATTTATTTTTAGAAAACTAATGAAGTCTCTCACCTCACATATTCTATAATATAACCTGATATTACAAATCCTTCTCAAATGCTATACCATTCCAAGTTTTACAATCAGTTCATTATATTGATGCAGTTATGCAGATGATTGACAACTTTCCTATTAAACATCATTAATTTCGACCAAAATGAACGATGGAAATTTATAGTAAAAGTTAACATTGTATTCGAAAACCAATGAAACTTTAATTTCCATGATAATGTAATATTTCGATTTAGGTTATGGCGTAGTTTCTTTGTACAAATAATGGTCTTATAGCATCATAAACGGAACTATCCGGCATGATTTTTTTTTCTGCAGTTGGGGAAGATGCAACGTTGTGTCTGAATAAGAACTGAAATTGAAAATAATCTCGGCATATAATATATAAATAAAAAGAAAGTGAAACTTTTTATGAAATTCAATTATCGTATAAGTTACATTAAGCTTCCAATAAGAACATATTTATTTTTAAAATATACTGCACTGAAACGAATTTTTATCCACTGGTTCGAATTTCCCTATAAAATTATTGTCTTATTTCCTAAAAGAATGTTTTGTTATATTTTAAATTTTTCATAAATATTCTACATTGCAATACCAAAAATGTATTGAATCAGGACCGGTTTCGCTCATGGCGAGCATTGCCAACTGATTAGAAATACAATAAAAACAGTGATATTTATACAAAAGTTACGTATGAAAAACAAGATATGACAAACAGTTAAGTAAAACAACTAAGCAAATAAATGAAGCAAATTACAAGAAAAATAGACTACATATAAATAAAAGGTTGAAAACTTCTTAGCAATGCAAACTAATACATCAAAAATCAATTAAATATGAATTATTATTTACAAAGTAAAAGCCCAAAAATGAGTGCATTTAATAAAATAAATAAATCTGCATGTCTGTCAAACCATGCTCGCCATGAGCGAAACCGGTCCTGATCAACTAAATTTTATTATTTTTATTATAATGCCTTTCCACCAACTATTGACAGTGAACACCTTAAAAGTGATGTATTGAATCATTTAAAAAAAATATTTAGCGTATGCATTGCTCACTGAAGGACAAGTCTGCAGCGTGTAATAGCAATCCGAATTATTCATGTATTCTGGTTCAGGCAGAACTTCGTTCAGTTTCTATGCGATTTCCACATTTTCGATCAGTTGCAACCAGATATTCCAAATACCCATACAAAATGCACCACGCAATGCACTAAAAATAAAAAAAAATACTCGTATGAAAATCATCATAAGTCTGATTCACGTATGGTATGTTTTATAATAGCAACCTGTCACAATACAATAGTCTTGATTATAAAACAGGCTTCAAAACAATACAGCATCGCAATATATTTAATAGTATTCTTAATTCATACTTCAATGCGGTTGTTTAAACGAACTGTAATGTTAAATTAAAATGTTGTAGAGTTTATCTGTGCTTTAATTTCAAACTAAATTTGTAAATTATGAATGTGTATTACAAATATAAGTGTCATTTTTTACTTCCTTGTAAATTGCACTTTTAATCTTATGATCAATTAGGGATTTCGACTGATGGAATTTTAATATCAAATTTTTAGTCGTTTGAATTTTGTACTTTTCCATGAGTTTTGTTACTAAAAAATCACACTTCAAGTGCACGAATGAACTTATTTCTTAAATGTTGAACTTAAAAATTATTAAAACACAAAACTTAAAATATTATAATAATGTTTTTAAATTTTAAAGCTTTACGGACTCCCTAGCATGAATATTTTAATATGCGGGCAACACAGTGCTAATTATTAATGCTTCCTTTCTTATAGTAATTTATTTCACACAAATGCAATAAATTCGACGAATTTTATTTTAAGCTATTAAATGGTATGCAAACACAAATCCTATGTTGTCGTACAATCGTTCTCTGGATAAATGTTTCACTGTACAATTTTTTTTTTATCGAGGTGTCGTTACGCTACTTTACTTGCTGCAATACAATCTCTCAGGTGGCAAACTGCACTCGTTTTCCTCGCCCTAGAATCTTTCAGAAGCGTAGGTTAAAAGAACAAGTCGACGGAGTAGAGTGGAAAGAAGACAAAAGGAAAAATGGCACCCGAAAAGTCGGAGCGCGCATATAAAGATGCAATCGCACTTGACGCTATCTCGTCGTCTGCATGCACCAGCTTGACTTGCCAACTTTTGGGACAGTTATGCACAACTGAAAACGTTCTTTTAATGAAATGAATAATACTTATGTAAGTAAACTGTTTCTGTATTTGCTGATTTGTTTTTTGATTTAAATTCATTTTATTAAATCGTTCTTTAGTTTTGTCTTCGTTTTCTATCTCCGTAATATAATAAAAACCTTTCCGTTTGGAAATGTTAGTCAAACCCATCAACATCTATCGACTCATATATTTGGTAAAGTAGAAATGAAATCAAGGTAATAAATCAGCAATTTTTGGTTCTCATTAATAACGGCAATTGAATATGTTTAGTCAATGGACGTGACATATTTACGAACGTACTCGAAAATTTAGTTATAATTCAGATCAGATATTCGATCTACCATTTTTTGTTTGGTTGGTATTTACCAGAATAATCTATCCGCCATCCTTAAAGGCTATTCCCGATGAGAGTAATCACGAGCACTATACAGCGACTTGATTGCTTAAGGGGTTATATACAGTTAGAATTTTCAAAAAATCGATTTTTTTTTTATTTTATTTTCTTAATGTACATATATTTAAGAGTACACAGAAAAATTTCATATCGTTCAGTGAATATTGTCAAAGTTACAAGCAAATTTGAAAAAGGCGTTTCAGAGTTTTTTTTATCCCATGTAAAATGCATTCCAAACTTTAAACGCGTTTTTCTCAAAATGGTGTTTTCAAAGTCGGTGACCAACATTACTCAAAAACGGCTAAACCGATTAGTCTCAAATTTTAACACGACCTTCTTAAATATATTTTTAGTAATTAATCGAAGATTTTTCTCTCCGATAAATATTTTTTTTTATAAACAATTTAAGGCCGAAATTTCGGTGAAGAATCGATTTTTTTTTTAAAAAACCGCCATTTGCCAAAAAAATATTTTGCTTATTCCTTCGATTAATTACTAGATTTAACATTATTTTAACGAAATCTGTTTAGTTTTTAATTTCAGATGATTCAGTTCCAAGATATAGTGGTCACTAAAACGTCTTTTTGAGAGGAGCTCCTGAGATCAGCTGTAGCTCTTTTTCAAATAAATATTTTTTACTAGTACTAAGTCTTAAAATACAGTTAAAAGATACCATAATATGTGTATAAATTTTTGGATCAATAAATTTAAAAGTTTTCTCAGAAAAAATTCTAGAAAATTCACTTTTTTTCGACCGTCTAACTGTATATAACCCCTTAAATATACTTCTTCGCACGTTCATTATTTTTATTTCAATATTATTTGGTTCGGAAAGATTACTTGATAGGCAGTGGATGTTCGTTTTATGAATAACTACAAGCTTTCTTTCGCATCTTCAGCCGTAGAGGAGTTTGTTTATCTCGCCATCGTCTTTAGATACGTTACCGACCCGATATCCAAGTACCGCTCTCTAAGACTAAACCATAATAATAAGAAAAGTAACAGTAGCCCGTTGGGTGGTCCTATACCATATACCACGTTTGCATACGGATTATTTCGATATGTAGGAAGGTAGAGAATCGCGCCTTGCTGTGAGACTTGAAAGCATAAAAAATCTCTTAAATTATGAAATTATCATTGAATTAAAATACCGTCAATACAGCCGACAGGTGTTGGTGACTATATAGTTTTGTTGATTGAGTAGGCATTTACTTGGTAGAACTCCATTATAATACGGTAAGAAAAATAACAATGTAATACAAATAACAAAAAAATACAATGTTATTTTTCTTACCGTAATATAGTTTTGTGACTTGTATTAACGAAACATAACCTAAATGAACCTGAATTCTGTAGAATATGTAGTGAAGCTAAGAAATCGACAATGTATGCAATATTCTCCTTTTTCCTATTTTGGTGCCATCATTGAATTTATTATCTTTTCAGTCAAATAAGTCACTGCAAAGGTTTAAAATTTTCTATACCCTGTCTGCTTACATGTTTCGATGCAATGATGTATTTCCTAATTGCATAGATTTTGTTAATTACTCTATTAAAATATTTAATTTGATTGCTAGCTAAAAAACTGTTTATGTAACTGACCCATAAGTGATGTGACACAGTATCGAAACTTCATATTTGAAAAATATGGCTTCGGAGTCATTTCTATGTATTATATCTCCATTTAATTTCCCATTTTCTTACGCTTGCATTTAGGCCATCAAATGTATGGAGAGCTTCCTCGAATGAAATCTTTGCGTTTTTGTTTACCCAAATGAGTTGTAAACCAAACACAGTTCACAAAAACTTTTGAAAACTGATAGACCTTTTTTATGTGACTATTTAATACGAAAAAAAAATGGCTAGTTTGAAAATTATTATTTATATTATCTCTAAACTTTTTGAGGTTCAAAGTTCAAGTTCAAGTTGAAACTGTATCCGCGTTTATTGGTGAAATTATCTTAAATATAGCTATAAAGCATTCAATCCACCATTGATGTCGCCTTTCGATTAAAAGAATATCACCCATTTTTTTAGTAATAGCTTCGCCTCTTATAATTCGGTGCTTGGATACGACGCGTAGTCACGCGCTATCAGCACTTACAGACCGCCTAGCTAGTGACTAGTGATGACTACTAATACCCCACGATTACTCCCTTTTCGACCGCCTCTGCCAACACTCGCTTATCGCGTCTCTCGATCGTACTTGCTCACCTACCTCCTTTCTACATGCTATCTTTTCTACCATCCATCCGTTCGCGTTGTTTTCTCAGTATTGCGCATGCATTATCCGCCGTAATTATTACATTTAGGCTGAATTGCTTACTCGATGTGTAGTATCAAAGTATCGAGAGCTTAGTCGACGAATTTAGAATATTATTTCATTATACACATTCATTTTCCGTAAACTGATTCTGGATATTTATTAAACCACAATAATTCTAAACGAATTCTATGACAGCATTTTAATTTGTGCACATGCAAATTACGGTTTTCTTTTTCATGCACAACGATGATTATCAATGAACCTTTTTTTTCGGGCCTTGTGTTTCAAAGAGTACCTAATCCGCGTGAACTTATGACGATAAGAAAGTTTTGCAAAATATGAGGTGGAAGAGTAAATATTTTTTTTATAGTATACTTTTTTCATTTTGCTGCGTGCAGTGTTTTCATCATCAATGCGACGAGGGGAGACTTATTGCTGTACACATAAGACAAAGAATATCGCGAAGACCGAGTTCGACTCGACAGCCAGGCGTTTCAAACTTAAAAAACAACGGGAAAAAAACATCCCCCAATTTGAATTCACTTCGATAAATCGCTATTATTTCTCGTTACAAATACCGTACAACATTCAACAAAACATATACCAACGAATTTCATAGAATTCGGACGATTTATTTACGTGTGATATGTAAATGTAACTGCAAGTTTCACAATGCTACACTTTTCGTTTGGTCAGCAAGGTCCACTTGGACGAGTAAACTACCATCGCTTAACTCTCAGCCCAAGAAATTGTCTATCGTATTTTATATCACTGTTGATTAGATTCCACCATGTTTGATTTTATCTCTTACTCGGAAATATTTTTGAATTCCGCAAATTGCAAACATCTACCTACTCGTAGTTATTTGATGGTGATTTTGTAGTTTGCATTGTTATTTTTTTTTACTCAGTGTTTGTTGAATGTTCAAGATTACTTAATTTGAATTCTTCTTAATTATTTAAAAAAAATCTACCCTGTGAAAGTTTAGTAGTATAAGGCATTTCAATAACCAATTTATAATATATTTTTTTTAAATTTGTCCACACCACCGTGGTTACTTTATACTTAGCACATAGTCGGTCTCTGTGGTCTAGTGGCAAGAGCTTTGTCCTAGCGATCAGGGGGCCCGGGTTCAATTCCCGGCAAGGTCAGATTTTTTCAATTGAAAAAAAGAGATCTTGGGCTGGGTGTTTGTTATTTATCGTTGATTTTGTGCACAACTGATTCATTATTTATCATCGAGTTAATTTCGTATAACTTTCACAGTTAAGAATATTTGGCGCATTGGCGTAAGCTGTAATGCCAAATATTATTTTCTTCCTCAAAAAATAAAAATAACGCCATATTGACGATACTATCAAACAAACTTACTATATAAAAAGTAAGAATTTTTGTTTAAGCAAGATATGAGATATATTTCCTTCAATTATAAAAGATAAATACAATAGAAAAAAACGAATCACCAATATAAATCTTTATTCAATCTTTTCGGTACAGATGAATATCTGTTTTTCTGTGTCTGTTTTAAGTTGGATTCGTGCATTGTAGATACTGTGGGTTGTGGGGTAGACGGATCCAACAACACAATGAATGCAGTAAAATGTTTCAAAAGTACAAAAATATATATATGTGCATAATAAGTAAGCAGTTATATCTCAGGTCTGCGTCTACAATAATGGTTAGATTTTGAAGGAAATATTGTACCTTGTATCCGAGATACAGGGGCGTCGGATTAAGAGGATAGCGAGTGAAGGATGAATGGGGAGGATGGAATAAGGGGGTCCAATAAACGTCGCGAACAAAAACCATCTTTTCCGTTTTGATCTATTTGCTTGGCGTGTGCCGCTTTTACTTACGCAGTAGCCGTGTATAAAAATTGACAATGTATTTTTTAAGAACGATTTTGGAAATATATTATATATTGTGATTATTTTGCTTCGATATGGTTATATTCATTTTTACATTGTCTCCATGCTTTTTAGGCTAAAGAAATCTTATTATAAAATGGTTTTAGAATAAATTTATGCCAAAGATAAATACACTTATAATTTTTATGTAGTTTCATTTGAATGTATTGCTTACATGTATTAATAACTGTCCCATTTTTTCCTGATGTATAAATGAACTGTAGACATTATTTGAAATTCCACTTCCTGCACAGTGTAAATATTGCCTCGCAGTCGAAGAAGTGAGCAAAAGAGCTTGCGGCCACATTCAGCCTCTCGCCGCCCCTTATCTAACTGTAGGTACCGACGTCAGAGTCAGAGTGTCCCTTTTTCTATTAGGCACCTACGACAGAGGTGTGCAAACTTTTTCTTAAATCTCTGTACTATCAAATGGAACATCCTAAAATATTTGCATCACATCGATCTATTAGAATAGCGTTTATTTATTATGTTTTATGACTATATTGAACTGGGTCATAAGCAGCGATTTTTGACAATTCAATTCTTCAGACCAGAGAAGCTTAACTTACGTGTCTACACCATATAGAGTATCCTGATATATTGTTATGATAGTCTTTTAGGTTCTTACACTTATGGCGATATTGAGATATCATATAACATATATTAGAGCTGTACGTACTGTCGCACCTTTGTCATTCAATACATATTTTAGTCGATTTGTTTTTTGTATTTAGCACATTCCATTCCACCTCGATCACAAATTGTATATAATCAAATTTGATATTTTTCTCTCTAAATACGTAATCATAAAATTTAAAATATTGTTGGATGTTTTCCTCACATTGTATTTTGTGGTTTGTATTACACCACGTTTTCGCATAGGTCGATCACTTAATAGTACTGTAGGAATATATGTTTTCAATGTGTGCTCAAATATACATTTACTTTTTCCCGACTCACGTCTATTATTTATTTTAATAAAAAAATATCACCTCCGCAGACAGGTGCCATGATGTTCAGAAACCAATCTGAGGAAAATTAAATCCACTCTTTTTCGCTTGGCAGGCTGTATCTTCTATCGGGGCATTTCAAATCGCCTCCTTATTTCGTTTACTATTTTGTATTATATATTTATAGATTATCGTATACTATGATGTTTTCTTAACAATTTCCAATGGTAATAGATTTTACGGCTTTAATTTGACGACTGCGAATATACGCACTTGACATTTATGACTTGGCGAACAAGCCAGACCAACGCTGATTTTGCATATTTTTTTGATATCCTAATATTTTAAGTTGCTGTGTAAGGGTGACGCCTCATTGTCGAACGGACATCGGAAGCTGCCATTTAAACGTTAGCGCACGATTCGGCAGTAACAGTTTGCAGAATGACCTGCTCTTTTCAAGAAATGACGAATTTCATTTTCTTGTAAATGGTCATTACTAAATAGAAGAAGGATACAACATGTCTTACAATTTTAGTGTCATGTTTGGTTTCCATAATCCACATAGTTGCTTATTTTAATTGCTATCTTTACATGTGTAACATGACATTTTAGCGCGTCTAGATGACGTGACTATTTTTACATTTTTTCACTATAGTTTTCAGTATTGTGAGCAATATGTATCACTGCAGTTAAAACTTTGTCATCATCATTCTAGTGATTGAAAAATTACCTTTGACCAAATTTATAAATAACTGCGCAGAAATTTACGTCCAAAATTATCAATTTCAAAGGTACAATATTTATTGAAATCGGTCTCGATAATCATTTGTTACACCTGCTTATGTTATGCTGTTAGTTTTCAGATAATGGCCACATATATCCTCATCGATGTTTTTCATGTACATGCTAAGCCAACTATGACGAATTCTTAAGTCATCATTTCATTCCATTGCGAAGATAATTGAAAATGTCTTAGTATGTTCGTATTGAGATTTCATGGAATTGTTATTGTGTTATTATTTGGGACAAAACCAATGTGTCATTTATATACATAATACAATTATACAACCCAACCGTTTTAGTTACTAGTGTGTTCACACGCTATTTGTCATTCAAATTTATAGATGTCGTCAATTTTTCTCAGAAGCCTCTGGCTTAATTTTTCTTTCTAGTCGCCTCGTCGCAAGTACGAAATAATTACGTATAATCGAGCACTATAAAATCATGACTAGTAAAGTCTTCGCCAATTTTTTATGACACTGCTTTTGCAGACGGGCTAGGTTGACCAAAAAACAATTAAATTATATGAAAACGTTATGTTTTAGACGAGTGATGTTTATATTTCAAAAGAATACTTCACCCTTTCTCAAAATGTGTGCAAAACTAATGTTTTTGTCAAGTTATGACGATCATCTACTTGCGGGTGCTCAATATGTTTCTTATAAACAGCTTCTTCTTACAACACGCATAGGCTTAATTTTTGAAAGACATGATTATATTATTTAAAAGACAAAGAAAATATACTAGAAAAGCTAACCAACGATAGCCAATTGCTGCATACCGCTCATTATTAATCCGAATCAACTGCTATGGGCTACGCAATTATTGATTAGGTCTGTATCTCCCTTTCATGATATTTTCAAATATTTTTGACTTAGCAATACATGACGCTTCCAAGGTTTATACTCATATATTTGTACGAAAATTGCCGTAAATAATTCAAGAGTCAAATGTTTCGCATTAATACCGTGTAATATAGGGTTTTCCGATATGGCAGATTGTTCGCTTATTCACCTCATTGTCAGTTCCTCTTTGTTTGAACGTGTTCACAAAAGCAACCGACAATATCTGTTTAGACAGGCTGTCAAAGTAACAAAGCGATTTTTGTCATAGGATAGTAGCCGCTTTCTAATGAGTGTATCCACTACCTGTTCATTAAGCAGAAAAAGTTTGCGAATACAATGGCAGACTGACGTAAATGTTTGCTTATCACGTCTCGCTACAAATTCAGTTTCAGCTTAGTCATCTCGTCACAATGGATCAATGATAAGCGCAGGGTAAATTATCTTTCTTAAAAAGCGTAGGGAAGACCTACATCCTGCAATTATTTGACGCCAATAGTTGAGCTTTTCTGATCCAAGACACCGTATACAAAATAAACAATCTATTCTGTGCGTGTCCATACATTTTTTGTGACCATTCAATAATTATTCGCAGATTCTTTCTAAATCTAACAAAATGTAGCTCGCAATTTTTTTGTTCATTTCTTCAATAATGAAACATATCGCACTTTCTTGCGACATCTGTTTTTATATCTAGACCAGTGGTTCTCACGAAAAAATTCACTGTGGCTGGATCGTATACATAAGCGGTCCTACGGAAATTTCTGGTGGCCGAACCAAATTTTTGTTTTGAATCTGTTGTATTTAACGTATGTCAAATGGACCGAAACATGCTTCTCTATTTACTACTGGTATTAATTGCATACGAAATATTTAGTTTTCAGATTCTTTGATGACAAATAAGCTTGTAAATCCACATGTTTTGAAATTTCAATATTTTCTATGAAGCAGTGGGTGGCCACAGCCAAATCCTCTGGTGGCCGCACATGAGAACCACTGATCTAGAGACATATAATGGAAAGTAAAATATGTTAGTAATAATATATTCAAGCAGTATTTTGAGTGTTGAAATATTCTTTTATGTTTGTATTTATTCAATATGCCTATATTTTTCCAACTCGACGGGCTCGAAATCTATATCGACAGCTTCCCCTTTCTTTTTCGATCAACTTTTCACTTTTACTTAAAATTAAAACGCGCAAAATACTCATATTTTTTTTACGTACAGCCACTTCACTGTCACCGTCTTACCTTAAGCGCAAAATCAAAATATACCATCTCGTCGAAGCCACCCTAATAGCGTAAACTGTATGGAAATCGATTCAATGTTCCCACACTCCATCCTCAGGATTCGTTTCTGGCTAGATAGGGAGAAGCGAAGGGGCAGAAGGAAAAAAATGCGCCTCCCTTCCCTCCTACCTCTTTCATATAATCGTTGGTGGGATTCATTCGAGATGGCAGCAATAAATATTCCAATAGGTGGACCCAGGGCTTCTCAAATGTATATTCGTTTTGGAAAGGTTACCGCACGATTAATGTAAGAACACACAAAATCTAGTTCCGTTATATGAATTTTCCCATACCATATATAGCACCAAAAAATAAATTTAAAAATTATTAAATATACATATAGCATAAGAGATACGTTAGCGTATTTACTGTAAGATAATCAATGCATTTTCAGCATTCGTTGGGGATAAGCAAAATATGTGGGTGTCGTACAGGGTTACGTTTTTTTATTCAACGAATTGAATAGATAAACAAATAATTATTGAAAGAAAGACTCGTGGAAAGTGTGGAATATAGTAATTAAACAATAATTATGAATTTACTGGCACATGTATTCATCTATTTATCGGTAGTATTGCCAGTCGTTTGACAATCTTCGGCCGGAGGTTAAAGAATATAGTACCCTCGATATCCGTGCGGCCAGTCTAAGTGAAAACGGTGAATACTTCATATATATCATACTTGCCTCGATCTACCCCAGCTTAGGTCGGGATAAATTTCTTTTTATAAACATTATTTTACTTCGGTTGCTGTTTTTGAGAGGACTATTTTTTATCTGTGTATTAGAAAGCGGTAAACAATTTACGAAGTTTATCACTTGCAAGTCATGTATTTCGAGAATTCAATGAAATGCCTTTTCCCTTTGTGTAACATTATAATAGGTTTTGGCATCGTATTTACTAAATCGCGCCACGTATAACAACTTTATATACTGTTACACTTTTGCAAAATGCTCGTGCCCTTCTCATTGACCACACCTAGACCTGGACGTCGGGAAGTTTATGATGCACTCTATATGATCATAACTTCGCTGCCAAATTAATATGCTATTTCACAACTTACCCAAGTACTATCAATATACTGACTCGCTTTGATAGTCTTATCTTTATTCTTTTTGACAAAAAGGCAAGGTGCATTCTCAATTGTTAAGTTTTTTTTAAATATTGATAACTACGTAGCACCTACATTTTTAACAGCTTTAATTCATTGATACTTTATTGTAGCTTCAATATCTATGTAATGCTTTCGCCGGGTTATTTTTTATTGAGTGGGTCGTTTAAAAACACGTTTCTCATTAAAATTGTTGACTTTATACGAATCGATTCAGTAGCGTTTAGTTAATTATATGCAGCAAAATCTAATGAAAACTTAAATGAAATTTAAAAATGATTAAGTATTAATCTATTCACATTTGAAAATGAACAATTTATTTTTCTTCATTTGATGATCATTTCAATAGAGATTTAATGAAAATAATAGATCTATTTTTAAGCACGCCACTGGCGCCTCATCCTCTCTGTGCAATAAACGTTAAATGGAATAGTATATCGCGAGGAATGCTTTAATCGACTGAGATAATTAAAATGTATAGTTTTCTGTATTTTATAATACTCGAAGGTTGTAAAAATATATTTTTTCCATTTATCAATTTCGCTGTATCGAAGTCTGAATATTTTCAATAATATTTAATAATTGGCTGTTATTGGTCCTTCAAATGATTTGTAGCATTGATAACTATTGACCGTGCAATTCACTCAAGATATTTGAATTATATTCTATATTTGTTTTAGCCGAATACGTTGTCGAATAATTCTGCTACATCCTATTTCCCCTAATTAAAGATGCACACTTAGTATATTTGTATAACGATACCAAAACATAAAAATAAAACATGAAAAAATAGTAATACGATTAATTCTTTAACGACGAATAAAAGCTTCACTCATGACAAATTTACGCCCTTCAGCTGCTTTTCTGCATACACAATAGCTTTTCGTGTGTTTTAGCAGTGGCTATTCGCTCTGCCGCGTCGGACCAACTGACCTCCACGCCCATTGCAAAATTTTACAGCGAAATAAGACGCACCTCTAATTCAGAGACACCATAATAAGACACAAATATGCGTCTTTTAATCGAGGAAATACAGTTATAATGAATATTCAATCTTTAATTGGTATTCAAAAATAACTCTGGTTTTTATCGCTTCAATAATGTAGACGCACCGCACAAAAATGAAAAAGCCCATCCCACCAGCGCTGTGATTTCCGTAAATTCTGTTATATGCTCATTAGATGAAAGTGTTCCCGGGGTGTAGACCGACAGGCGCCATTCGCTAAGTGGATTGTCAAATCGCTATCGCGCATATACATGCATACCTGCGCCGGCCGTAGAATATTTCGCAGTATACAACAAATAAAAATTTATCACGGAGCAATTTTAGTAGTCGTGCATTAATCGTGCGGATATATCGTCACAGTGGTTTTAGTCGGTGCATACGCCAAGCGCGTTCGGTGACAGTGGATTTGGCAGGACGGATCGTCCCTACATTGCCAATATAATGATGTCACATTTGATAAAGCTACCGAAAATTTCCGAAAGGTGTCCGAGATACAATCGATAACTAGATTTAAAAAAAGGGTTATTCTCTGAACATATAAATTTAAAAAAATACATATGAGTGTTCGTCGTGTTCCATTCGTATTATTTCGTATTATGCGTTCCGTTGTGAAAATGTGCAGAAATATTTTTTATTGTATTATAAAGTTATCACTTCGGCTGAACAAATCTGTGTAAACTGTGAATAATCTGATTCGCTGAATGTTAATTTGGTTATCGAGTGATTTACATATATCGCTCAGTGCAACAGTTAGTTCACATGTACTATGTATCGGTGAATCATATTGGGACGTGGATATTCATTATGCAAATGGAATACAACTGAACATTATTTAGCCTTATACTCACAGGTATCAAGTTTTATTTCCTCCCTAATATATAATGTTTTCAAAGATTTTTTTGTAAAAATTCCTTTTATTGTTTATGTTCAAATACTTGCGATGTGTTCGCGAGTTTTCTACTATTTTGTCTGAGATTTGTAAGATTTGCACTTCAAATTCATCAAAGAACGTTTTGAAAAAATATTTTTAATTAAGATGAAGATTGAGTCATTTAACTGATATTTGAATTAATAAAACAAATAGCCCTCCCCCTAAATTTATACCGCTGAGCTAAGGTACAACAAATTGTATTTTATTTTTTCGAATGTCTTTCGAGAAAAAAACGAATTTCTTTAGTGAAAACAACTGACCGTGTTATAATGGACTTCAAGTAAATTTCAATTCAATCAATCAGTAATGTCTTTCCAACAAGAATTGACAGTTAAATCTAAAGTGATTAAACTTGTAATATTAGATTTAGTATGTGAGTTCAGTAGAACACATACTAATCTTTTTATTTGAATAAATTTGTAATTTATATGTGAAGAATATATGTACCTATATGTATGTATAATCTAATTTAAGTACCACTAGATAAATCAAACTTTTGGAAAATAATATTTGATGTCACAATAAATGGAAGTTTTTCCTGAAATCTTTCATCTTTAATTTCCGTTCAGTGACCATGGATTACTGAATATATCACGATTTATATTTTATGTGAACTTGTGTTTATTTAATTGTTATAACACAATTTCTGAATAAAACCAGATCCATTTTTCTTATACAAAACTGGAACAAGAGGTACACAGCATGCTTAAAATTTTGAAAAACATTTGCAAGCTATTGGACAACGCATGTTATGATTAATTTATTTTTGTGGTATATGATCAAGTCTTCGCAACTTCCAACTACTGGTTTCGAAGATTAAACAAACCGATTCGGGATTGATAGGTTGTGTAGTTGTCATCGTTGTAAAATGTATTTTTCATAGCATAGATATTCATCCTAGATACGTATTTATTTTTACATACTTTTATTTTTCTCATATCAACGATGATAGCCGTTTTTCGATCAATCATATAGTAACATGAACGAAATGTTATAAAATATATTGTTCACCGAACCAAATTTTTTTCGTTACCAACCAGCAAATTCATTTCGATTATAATTATTATTTTAGAATTTATTGTAATGTGTTATATCGGTAACACGAAAGCTTCATAACTTTATTGTGTTTTCTGTTGTAATACGAAATTCGTAACTTTTTTTAAGTCTCTAATATCGTTTTCGTGTGTGTATTGCCTAACTATGTATGAAACTCCGTATTTGATTATCGTGTTTCGCTGTGTTGTGCGTGACTATATACACGTTGTTTATTTCAGTAATATTCTATTGCCATAATTTATTGATAATTCATGAAATTCCTAACCTTACAGTCATCATACCCACCAATAAGTACAAGTTATATCAGCAGGTGCTAGTAAATAATCGAAACACAATAACATTTAGATCACCTCTAATCGCCTCGAATATTTTCTGATACGCTGAAAAAAAACTTATAAATTTAATATACTGTGTGCAGCTATGTATTTCCGGTAAACTTTAATATTGTGTAGATTCTTGTGGGATGTTGCAAGCTTAGCCAATAGATAGATTTTTACTTTTTCTATGTGTTTATTTTATGCCTATGAAAGTCTATTCCAGACACTATTGAAGATGATTAAATTTATGGCCGCCGTCGTATTTTCGAAAGTATTTCTTATTACATAGTTGCAGCATTTGCAACACCAAAAATGTTCGCGTGTTAACAAACTTGCTAGATATACTTTACAAATCACTTTTAAGGTGTTAACTCTCAATTCTTGGTTGAAAAATATTGTATTTAAAATCAATAAAACATTGTAATTCTTCCACATGTGTTATTATGGCTAACCCAGTTTTCAGAGTGAATTAAAATATGTTTTGGCCTTTTAACGCGTAATGCGGTAGACTCTTAACATTTCAAAGAATATTCTTTTGAGTATTTTAAATTAAATATAAACTTGAATGCAGTAAAATTTAACCGTTTTTATTTTTTACGGTGAAAATTATACATATGATTATTGCCATTAACACTGCTGACTGACGAGCATGGTGTCTCCCTTGTATTATTACTGCACTTACGATGTCTAAGTAGCTCGGCTGGTTGTTCTTACGTTAGCGTTTTCTGAAAATAGTTGGTGAAGCACGATCCGCTGAAAGTGGCAAGGTAAGAGAGTTTGCCCTCCTGTATCATAGTGTGCCAGCGGTGGCGGCGTAATGGTTATTGCTAATTCATCTCAACGCTCATTGTCTGGGGTCCCACTCTTTTGAGGGGCCGTGAATTGTGACACCCCTGCCCTCTCGCAGTTTTACATTAAAGGTGTCGGTGTGGATCTAAATCTTTTGTTATGATAACTTAAGCGAGGAATGTCGGATTCTGCATAGAAGCTAGATGCCAACGCAGTTAAATATTGCACAACCAGTTGCTTCCTATCGAATGACTTCACGCTCCTATCACCTGTCTAGTTACACAGTTGTGCATTTCAGTGTACTTTTTCATCAGTTAGATGGATCAGTTGACAATGCTCGCCATGAGCGAAACCGGTCCTGATCAAATAAATTTTATGCGGAAAATGTACTAAAAATGTATTATTATTTTTATTGTACTTTTTATTGTTTCACCAATCCAACCGCTTTGCTGTATCTTACCTTCCGGTTTCCGATATTAGTAGATTAGTCTAGTGAGTATTTCGTATTCTTTCGGTATACCCCCCGACTCACTAAGAAATTCAAATCGACTCATTTATTCCCAATATGCACCCATACAGTTATTTGAATCAATTGATTAATATTAATCGTGTATGTTTACGGTCTTAGTTGTGAAAATGATTTACATATACATCGTTGTACGTTGGTACTATTTTCGTACGAGCCCATTTCTATGCCTATTAATAACTACATCTTGGTACAGTGTCACTTAAAACTATTGTTGATATAACGTAGATTTTAGCGATGTCATATATTTTAAGGCACTCGTCTTTATAAAGCATTTCTTTGATTGTTTGAATTTCGCTTTATATGCTTAACCCCCGCCCAAGTTCAGCCCGCCCACGACCCCACCACCCTATTCCTGCAGCGTTTTTGATTCATAACGCCGCATCTCCTCTGTTGTTCTGTTGTGGCTTTTGTTGTCATCACTCTCTGTCTCTGATATTTACGATTCGAGCTGATGTCTCTTTGTACTAAGAGAAATTATCTTTGCGTGGATGTGTTTAAGAGACACTTCAGATATCTTCCCTCGGTTTCTCTATTATTTGGTTCAAAATTCTGCCGTTGCCTTCGTTTTAAATGTTATTTAACATTAAGGGTCCTGTTATGAAAGCTATAACTATGCTAATATTAATTATATATTAAGGATCGTTTGATATTATTTAGGTTACTGTTTTGTGTAACGCCATTTTCGAGTATGAAATGTTATTTTGATTTGAATAAATCATTTTATTTTAACTGCCATCTGCAGATCTACTATATTGCCCATACCAAAAGCGGAAAACATGCTGGCCTCCATGTCATCAAGTGCGGCTTATTACAAAATCATTTTTTAATTTCATCGTTTTTATTCATTTGTAAATCATATGTTTATTAATAAATTATGAGTTATTTCTTATTGATTGAAGTTTGATGAATGCAACTAAATATATTTCATCAAAGAAAAATAAAATGAGTCACCTGATAAGAAATAGTTCCTCATCCCTGGTATGAACCGAGAAATAATCTAAATACTTTCCAACCCAGACTATCTGGTTAACGACTCTGCTAACAACTGGCACTCATAAACTCCGTAGATATATACAACACATTGGCTACAGGGAACGTGGAATACGCAACGTTTCTCCATATGTTTCGATTTCCCCCTTAGCTAATGTGTTCAAAAATGGACAAGAAACCAAGCCCAAACTATGTGTAAATACTGAATTTAAGATATTATGGATATATTTTGCGAACATGGATAGATTTATAGGTGAATATGAATTTTTCTAAGACTAATTCCATTATTTTATCTTTGTTTCAGGTGAGCAAGCCCTTTAATTTTGAAAATTTTAGCTCTAAAAGGCGCGATAATTAATCCACGCTTAATGTATGATTTTATATGCGTGTATTTTTTTTATTTAAAAAAATACCGTTTCGTTGATAATAAATTAATATTTTTAATTTATATTCGATTGTTAGTTCCCACATCACTTCTACAAACCCCTCCACCCCGTTTACGGCCGACCGGTTTGAGTGCAAACGTGTGTCTGGCGGACGATTCGCTAATTGGCCCGCCAGTCGTCAGTTGACCTCAACTTAAAAAAACAATTTTCAATTCTCGCCGATCCTCTAAACAAAACAAATTTTGTATGAACTTCCCGTACCTTTAAAGCTTAAACTCTTCTTCATTTTATTGAAGCTGTTGTATAAAACTTTACTTGCAATACTGCAGTTGTGTAAATAAATTGAACGGTGAAATGATATGCTATAGTTTATGTAGTACAATGCTGTAACATTTCCAGTGCTTGCTTAATAGTTACATAGGAATATTTTTTTATTTACATTGGAGAATATTATCATGTCACAAGTTACAAAGAATTCTGTCGCCTACCTTAAAAAAAAGATCTAGCAGGAACATTTCGGTACAATTTAGTACACCATTAATTTATACCTAATTATTGTGATATATTTGCGATAAATTGTATTCTGAAGGATTTGTAAATCATATTTCTAAATCTTGACCAAATAGAATATTAATAAGGTGTTCATTCGTAAGTGATTCTTTGATTGCTAACAATTGAATTGTCTGTTTCGGCTAGATTAGCCATTGATCGAACTCTGTGCAGCTACTACTATCCTTTCAGTGTTGGCTGATGTAGGCGACATTTTTTTCGATTTCGATTCGTCGTCTGATCGCCTTTCAATTTCCGGATAATCTCCGAGGTATATCCTATGTCGCTTGACTATATTTTTATTAGACTCGTATATTATATTATACTGCACTAGTATAATTATATTTAATATTTTTTTTGATGCCGAATTACTTGGCAATAATGTGAATCGTAGACTCGATGGAATTTATACTAGCATACTACGAAATTGGGAAACAATGTATTAAAATTCGAAGCAGTGTGAACTCTTGTCAATCTGGATAACTTAAATCGAACCGAACTTGCCAAACGAAAACTTGAACTCGTGTCGTATCAAGTACATAGGTATGTTTTCTAATTAGTTTAACAACCATTAGGTTAAGTTTCGCCAAGTAATTATTGTTTTCTGCGGTAAACATTTGAAGCAAATAGCGTTGGGGCTACGTCCTAATAGCCAAATTTTAATAGACTTGGAAGCATTTTAACACTTGTACGGAATGTCGTTTGCAAAGGTGTGTAAAGTGTGATCATTAATCCAAACCTAAAACCCTCATTAACTACTAAAATGTACAGCGGCCTATTATTTTCGGTCTGCCCAGGCGTCGGCCTTGCGACTACCTGTGACAAAAATCACCTGTAAAATAATATCGTTATTATTCAGTATCATTACGGGCGCTGACAATTACCCATTATTTCGTTCATAAGCACGGGTTTCAAATCAGTAAACTCGATGTTCTCTTAACCTTCCTCAAAATTTATTTCATCATTGTGCACCTGTCGTCATAAGCAACTTTCATATATCCATGCTCTTGGTACAGTTTTATGGATAAATATTTTGGAGAAAGTTATCCACTCAATCCAGCAGGTTTTTTGCATGGCGATACGACATATCGAACCCCATCAAGCACGATCAATTGTGAATCATTGTTATCTGTGAAAAAACGACCATTATTGTAATGAAAGATTTCAACTAAAGGTACTTGGTGGAAATTCCAAAATAATGCATGAATATGCCGAAAGGTGAAACCCGGGTCACTATGAGTATGAAGATTTTTCTCAATTTAATATATTTTTTATTGAAACAATGCCGGTATTATAATTTGCTTGATTCATAATCGTACATTTTTTGTGCTCATACAAATATTATTTATATTTTTTGTATTCTTGGCGTACACTAAAACATTGAACATGCCTACCTACCTACCTACCTTGTAGTTATCAATCATACAACTGACATACATAATTGAAGATACCAATAAGGCTCATTTTTACCGACGATAGACTTTTAGTATCCCCAGAGTACATGCATATTATATTCTGAAATCGACATAATTAATGAAATACGTCGACCTGAATACATTTTCAAATAAACTAGCGTATTTATTATAATCAATATAAGCAATTTAAAACATTTGGTTTTTTTTATAATACAGCGATGCAAATTGCCCTCAAATAAGTATAATATTAACAAAACCGTAATGACTTTTCTAGTCGGCATGATTATTATTTGTATCAGGCGTACACATAATCTCAGAAGTATATATTTCCTTCCCAGGAGGCAATCGCCTTGTAATTATACTTGCGACGAAAATGAAGTAGAAAATATAATAATCTCCAGCCCAGTGAGACTGTTGGGGAAAATTTTCTCTCAGCGGAGGGAAATTAAAAAGTTAATCGGCTATTGCCTTTAGCGACATCGCGAAAGGTATTAGGGTAGCAGACGGGGATAATGGACTCGGCAATGTCCACATTATGAAATCGTCTTCTGGCATGTACTTCATCTGGTGCATTTTTGGAGTGAATTTTAAATAAACGGGAAGGTAATGCGATAAACCTTTTAGCCTTTCTATCTTGTTGGTGATGCCATGTTTGGTTTCACTAATCGTTTACTGTTACGGCGACCATACTGGGATACACTGTTAAGATCTTTCTTTCAATTTATGATTAAACATTCACATCATTGATTCATATAACCTTGCCATTCTCTGACTTAGGAAAACGGAAAAATTTGTTTTTTTCCAATAGCTATTGCTTTTGCAATCGTCATATTTTAACCATTATTTTTTCTGAATTTAATATTAATCAACAGAAGCCGCTGAACCGATCAAAAATATTAGCTACTCCGAGTACTAATTTAAAAAAAATATATGAAGACTGAGACCGAATTAACTAGACATTAATATGCTATATATAGTTAATATGTTTTAATTAATATTTAAGTACCCACAGATATGCTAATGAATTTTATTTCACAAATGCTTAAGTATAATCTGTAACTTTGCAAAATGTATGATATTGTTAAATATTAATTATATCGTGCATTGTTTTACAACCACATTTGATATATTTACCATTAACCTTTGATATGATGTAGGCTACACCACGAATACACGCAAGAAATTAGTAGGAATCTGCAATTAACTTAGTTAAATTGACTGATAGCTCACTTCAGTTCTCATCTATTCGTGTATAACATATAATTGATGGATAATATATTATACCTCCTTTGTTGTGAAACAAAGCAACACAGTAATCAATACTAATACACCTATTTACTTTCAAACACGAGTATACCGCAAATAATAAGTTATGAATGAAGTATATCTATGCTTATGTGTGGCATTAATCCTTGGCAGTCTTATTTTGCTGGGGAGAGCTTTCTAATATATTATTTTGAATTATATTTTAACATTAGCTAACAAAATATTTTTGTTCAATTATCAGTTTTTTTTTTATTGTATGTCATTCTTCGTGGATGCTATTTTATTATCACGTTTTGCGGGCTTTGCAAATATGTTATATCCGATAAATGTGGCAGCATTTTACATGTATAAATAACAAACACGGCAACTTGGTTTGTCCCATTTCCAAAATCTGGTTTCTGAAATAAAACTTATCGTTTGCATCCTATTTTATAAATACCAATAATATTTAACCAATATTCGGATAGATTTTTTCTTCAAGCATTCCCTCATCCTTCTAAATTTACAATTTGAAAGGATAATAGGCCTAGCGGCTGGCCCCTAATCAGTTTTATTTCAACAAATCGATTGAAAAGATGCATTAGTATTCCATTATCCTCTATTTAGACAGGCATGGTTGAATTAAATATATTCGTACGCCAATTTTTCATAATCAATTCTATGCACATAGCGCCTCGAAGTATTATTTTAATATGATAGTGTATATTTTACATAGTAGTTTTTCTCTGCAATGCTATTCTTATTTTCAACGCTCAAAGTGCGGAATGCTACATAGTTTCATATTTTCTTGAGAGTTATTTCCGATTTTATATTAGGAATTATTTATCATCAAAGTATACTGCATATCCATGGAAACTAAATTTTGAAAACTTAAATACTAATATATATTGTGTGTATCCCTGATTGCTTACAATTAGTCATAATATTGTGTTACTCCTATGCAGACAACGACGTAGAGAAGTGAGCTAGACGAAAGGCAATCCGTTTAAGGCTCTTCAGCCAAACCGCAGACGGAATCCTTTCAAGGATTATTGGTCCTACCCTATCACATTTGCCATGTGCAATACTTAAGCGCCTGTCTGCAGAGCTGTATAACACTCGCTAACAATATCTTTTTTGTAGCTTGCGTACAATATAGTATTTACTTTGAACTGGCATATAAAGTGTAGTCATATTGTAAAAAAAATAGAACCCAATTGTGTTTTATTGAAATCGTCCATTTAAATATTTAATATTTCAACTGGATAACCGTCTTTACGTTCATCGTTACACTCTTGAAAGGCAAAGATCTTTTTCCAGCATTTTTCAGAAATATTTTTCTCTCCTGTTGGACCGAGCTTATAACAATCCTGATTTTTTCAATACTTATAAACTAACATGTTCCCATTTTTATGCTCGTGATGAAAACCATAACAATTTATTTTCTAAAATTAGGCGCCTGTTTCAATACCTAGAGAGGCTAAAATTCCATGATAATCCTGGGAATTTACCAATCTTATGATATAGTAAATTATGTTTTTAGAAAGTGTGAGTCTTAGTGGCGGCTTATTGATAGAAATCACTAATTGTCGGCAAGTGTGATTTGTCGGTAGAAGATGCTAATTGTATGTAATTATGATTGCCATTATTTAATCAAATAACAGCTGAAGTTCATAAACTTCAGCTGTTATTCAAAATTCCACCGTGATAAGTGAAATAAAAATTTATGAAATAGCCAAAAAAATCGTAACCAGCCTCTGTATTCCATTTAACAATCTATTAAGCCCTCCCCGCGCTCTCCTCTTATATCAATAATAGTATTTGTATGTATATTTAATGCAGTGGACCCCAGGGTCGTCAAGCTTAGGAGAGGAAAATCTGTACACTCGAATGTGGTTCGTAATATTTTTGTGGGGAATCACCATCGGTAATTTCGACACCCTTTTTAAAAGTCATCCATCCGCGCCCATTCTTCGATTGTACCAATAGAGTACATATATAGATATCGATAATTGTTCTTTCAGGCGTGGTTTTTTCCAGTCCCTGCATTTTTTTAAAGTATTAGCGAAATAGCGTTGATAATCGCCAATCGCGTTCACGTCTGCTTTTGCAGGCCTTTTCAAATAACTAAGTCATCTTTTGAGACATGTATGTGTTTCATCTTGTTATTGGTACAGCATCGTTATACTACATATTATTTTCTATTCCTGTATTATCATTAATCAATTGAAACCCATAAACTTAAATAAGTAATTTTTGAAAGAATTGCAAAAATCAGGCTTATGATATGAACCGGGTACAATAAATAAACACATCGACGAATGATAAATAACCAGGAAATGAAACTTGTAAATTAATTAAGTAACATATTACGTCGGGTAAAACCCACTGATTAGGTCCGTAGGCATTTCCATGATATTAAGTGATAATATTCTTTTTACGATGCCTCATTTTAAATACCTGATAATTGTAATTTACCCATACAATTAATACTCAATTCCTTGAAACTCTTTAATATCTACACATTCGCTAATCCATCCAGATTGTATTCATAACAGTTAAATTATTACAGCATACTTATATTCTTATAGTGTCACAAACTATTTATTAAACGTCAGTTCAAGTTGCACTAGTGCACTTGAAATGAAACCCGGGTCGTTATGGGTATATATATATCCCGCGTTTCATGGAAAAGTTAAAAATCAAACGAATCAAATTTCATATTAAAATTCCAACAAGCACCTTCAGTCAAAATCCTAATTTTTTTATATTCATATATAAACACATTTATTATTTAGGTAAACTGCATTTCATAATTAGGTATGTTTCAAATCTCTGTTGTACAAAACTATTGGTGAGGCGTTTGCGCAAACCATATCCATTATCATTACTAGTCGTATTGTATTGTTGCTTTGTCAATTGTTGTCTAACTCTTTCAGAACGTCCCTATCTTCATGATATTGGAAAGGATTTTCTAAAATTAATATATCTTGTTTGTATACTTTCTACACAATTGTTTATACATATATGGATAGAAGTAATTTTGATATATTTATAATATGCGTCGTGATAAATGATTTATATCTTCCAAGCAATACTAATAACTTTTTTATCGTTCGTCCTGAAATCCCATCTGAATCTGATGCTTTAAAAAATATGTATGTGTTAAATAATATTAAGGTGTTAACTGTCAAGTCTCGGTCGAGAGGCAATATATTTATAATTGCTGGTATACAAATAATTGTCGGTATCAGATACCTTGTTCATTGTCTTTCTATTTCAGTATCCGATTGATTTCGGATATTCATACCTGAACGGGTTTTTTAAATTCTTCTGGGCTGTCGGCGTGTAGCGAATCGCATCGATTGTCGTGTCAACAATCTTCTGACCTGTTCGTTCATCAGATCGATTCCACTTCCCCGGCACTAAAATACAATACACTGTACAGACACTACAATATTATAAATTTAATGCTGCGAAGGTACATTATATGTATACCTTCAGACGGGTCTGCTAACGCCGCCTTGGGAACGTTTCAAGATTAATTTGTATTTCTATGCTTCGCTTTCCAACGGCGTTGATAAATATTGTATTGTGCATATAAAATGGAAACAATTAAGGGAATATAAGAAGTAGCGTTGGGATGTTGTGTGTATTTTTATATAATATACAAACATTCTATCTTTCATCATTATACCATCTATTTTTGAGAGCTATAGAATATTAAAAATATCCCTCGTAAACACCACACTTTTTTTGGAGCTCACTATATAAGCTAGAATATACTACTTGTCTGGAGTTAAATCATTGATGTCATAATAAATTTAAAAAAAAAAGTGCCTTAAATTGTTTCGCTGATATCCACAGTAACAAATTGTATTACATTTTATCCCTGAGATTTACAACATACGTTACATACAGTGGCTTTAAATTACCATATTTTCTCCCAATCAAAAATTACCACTATACAACACATTTTTTAAATTGGGACTTGTTTTAATGTTTTTGAATTTTTGAATTTTTGTTATTTGTTTATTTTAGGGATTTTCTTACTTATGCGGGCCAATTTAATCTATTGAAAGCATTACAGCAAAGTGCAATAGTCACCAAGGAAGGTGGATCTCAGGTACGTTACGACTCTTTCAAAGGGGTAATAGATTAATCTCAATTTTTGTCTAAAGTGATTAAAATTCGATCAACTACTTACTGCAGGAATTCAATGTCCCATCTATCGCCCAGATGATAGATGCACATTTCTTCATTGTTTCGTTGAACACGATTTTTAGCAGTGGCAAGCCACTAATACCTCGCGCCCCTTGGTTTATGTAATACACACACGTCACAAAATTTACCCATGTTTAAGTGGCAGTTGATGTTACGAACTGCACAGCTGTTTCATCTCATTTACCCTTACTTTTGCTTACCGTAGACATGATAGTTTAGGTGTTGTGCTGTCATATATAATATTGTTACTTATAACTACTGTCTGGCCATAGTCCTGTATTACGTCGCTACTGTGCGAACGTTGAGTTTTACTTTGTATAACTAATGATTTTTGTTTGTCCATAAGTCACCAGTGTTATTTGTGAGTAGTTATTTTGGATATTGATACATTTAGTTAGTTGAGTGATACTTAAACAACGGCAGCAACAGCAAGTTTCCGTTCTGGAAACATTTGTGCTTAAACAGCAACACTCCCTGAACTTCTAAGAGAACTCACATTATTCAGAACAAAGTTGTTTCAACTAATAATATCACGATATTTCTACCGCGAGAAATGAGTAATTGATATCTTGTGCCGAAGCGCGTCACACAGATTGTCACCGACCGCAACGTTTCACTTCTCTTTCACGTGCGCGCGAGTGCGTGTGTACGTGTTTCGTATTTATTTATTAATTCGTATTTGTATTCCGCCCCCGCATCACGTAATTATGGACCACACTGTCATTTGCATAAGAGCAAATTAATGCGATCCAAAGAGGAAAGAATTGAATGTTGACATAAAAGGATTGCCAGCGGCTCGGTGCGGTATGTTTAGGCCAAGCCTGCCCGATTTAATTGATTACACCTTTTTATATATATCATTCGTTAGTGATAAACATTGCCGAACAAGGCTGCATTATAGTATGTTTACTTCGTGAATCACGGACATCACTACACATACATACATATATTGTCTACATCTACACGCACGTGTAGGTATAAAGTCTGTTCCTACAATTATTCAGCTATGATTTAATAATAAAGTGTTTCCCCACATTTTACTCTGCAAAACCAAAAATATGCTTTCTTATTTCCTTTATTTATTTACTTCTTATTTTTTAATAAGGACATAATATGAGAGTCGTTTTGACCGGAAAATGTCTGTGGACCAACATCGTTCCGCGGTTCATCTTTGTGGTAGCACTGGTATTAGACTGAAGAAATTTATTATTATAGGAATTCAAGGATGACCTGAATTATACAGGCACAAGTCGTTGCCCTATTAAGAATGGTTTATTGTGCAGTTGAATATAATATAGAGATAAATTGGATTTTTACCATACAAATAAAATAACATACCGATAAAAAGATATGTAACTATTTTGTCCACTTGGACGTCTAACTGGTACTTAAACCTACGGATAAAGCGCCGTAAATACTAAAACTGGAACATAACTCACGCAGACCCCGACAAACGAGATATGCACTTTATCTTGGCAAATTGAGTGACAGTCGCCATATGCACCATCATTCAATCAACTGTCAAAAAGTAAAATTGATTTCAGCCGGAATTAGGGCTGGCAACTTTTGTCAACGCGATTCTTGTTTGTTAGCCATAATTTTTTTACGCACTGAAATTGCTTGATTAACCAGGAGTCTAGCAAAAAAGGAATTTCACCAAAAAAATAGGTGGTACACTTGAGTATCCGGAAATTTGAGCTTGGGCACTAGCTATCGGTAGCCCTAGTCGTGACTCGCAAAGGGAGAGGAGGTTGCAGTATCCGTTTTGCTCTTTATATCCGTTCGTTAATCGAATTAACGACGAGTACGCAATGATAACCCGTCCATTCTTTATTAAAGCATCATGATGTACGCGTGCGCTTAATCAAGTACGCCATTGTCCCTTTCCAGCGTCTATGTCATCCGACTGGATTAGAGCCGACGTATCAAATACGACGTACGAAGTATTTGCCCAGTGTATTTTCACAACACTACACATTGAAATACTTTATCAAAGTAATAATTGATTACTATAACTTTTGTTTTGCAAATTACAACGAATCTTGAACCATATCTTAGCTGTTTGCGAGGTGCAATTCTATGCACATTTTTATCCAATATTAATTGATTGTACCATTGCTAATTGTGTATTATACCTATTTAAAGTTTATACATTTTGGTAAAATAAAAAATATGTGATTAATTTTTCTATGAGGATTTTTTTTATTACGATTTTAAACCCAGCTGGCCACATAATAAACTTATCTCGATATTAATCCAAATGGCCAATTTAAAAAAGGCACAAATGAGAAAATAAAGAGTGTAGGAATAAGTACTAAGCGTTCGCCGGTTGGGTCTCGCCCGCCCTGAAATCCAATCCAGGGGCATAATTTATTGGTTATTATTACTCTTACGAGCTTTTTAAGGGGTCTGAGTGCATTTTTACGGACGCCCACCCCACAGGGAGTTGGTACATACAAACCTACTCAAATAATGAGACAGCAGCCGTGTTTTACGTTTGTAAGGTTGGATTAATTATCAGCGGGACTTTATCATATAAGTCTGAGGTAGAAGTAAAATGCGTAGGTTCAAAATACTTAAAAATATTGGGAACCTGCAAATGTGTGAAATGGATTGATGTACATATGTATTTTGGAACCTTGTATCATAGTAACGGGACTTGATTTAATTCTACTTGTTGGTCTATATGGCGAAGCATTGGGAATGTATTTTTCGTATTATTTGAATCACTATATATTTATTAGAGCACTTAAATTGGTATAGCAATGTAAACACACAATGTTGACATTACTGAAATTCTATAAGGTAAACAGTCTATGCCGGTCGTCTTATCCATTCGTGGTTCATCAAGCTATTTCTGGTTTATTACTAATTGATTATATTGAAACGTAGCTCTTAAAATGCACACCCTGGAATGTAGTTCAGTTTATCAAAATATGTAGCTATGTACAGTTTTTTGTTTCTTTTAAATATTCCCCATTTCTGCTGATATTTGGTATTTATGTTTTGCAGTAAACTTTCTAAAACTTAAATGTGTAATAAAAATAATAACACATTTTTTAGTACTTTTTCCACATCTGATTTATTTCATCAGGACCGGTTTCGCTCATGGCGAGCATTATCAACTGATAAGTAATACAATAAGACAGTGGTATTTATGCAAAAGTTAAGGATGAAAACAAGGTATGACAAACAATTGGTAAAGCAACTAAGCAAATAAATTAAAGTAAATTACAAGACAAATATACTAAAAATAAAATGTTCAAGACCTCTTAGCAATGCAAAACTAACACATCATAAACCAATTAAGTATGAATTTAACATTAACAAAGTAAAAAGCCCAAAAATTAAGTGAATTTAATAAAAATAAATAAATCTACATGTCTGTCAACCATAATTAGATGGAAGTCCCGGTAATGAGTTCAAATGAGTCAGTTCCTGTAACAGAATAAAAGCCATATCAATTCTTACAAATTAAAATCAAACAAAGGAAAATAATAATTATCAGAAATAAAAGTAGAAAGAAATACAATAAGAATTGGTTTAGTGAATTGGGTATAGTAATGGCGAGGAAACGAAGACTAATTGATCATTTAAAAGATAACAATTATTCATAAATTTATGTCTTAGAGAATACTACATTTTATCTCACGTATTATCTCGATATGAGAAAAACACTAATTATTAATGAACCAACTGTACTAAAACTTAAACATGTTCAATTGTTTTTTCTTTCGGTTTGTTTGCCAAAATGTGTAGAGGGCCATGTTTATTTGCTTAGCTAATCCGGTCTGGACATTGATCAATAAAGATCGACGGAGTTATGTGTTAAAGAAAGTATATCACAGTTTGTATTTTATATATATATAAACTCATCCTTGAGGTATGTGAATATTGTATCATGATAGTAAAGTATTGGGTATAAGAAAAGGTAATTTAAAATATTAGTGTCGGTGTGTTTTGTTTACACTAAAAACCTCTCTTTTCTAATCAGTGATTCAATATTTAATGGATCAATTATCGTGCATTTGTTGTACATTATAATGTGTTTGTTATTACACATCAACCGATAACATAAAATTGAAGTATACTTAGAACTGATTCACACAATTTCAATACCTGCGTATTTGGGTGTGACTTAAGCTATGCATCATTATAATGGTAACTATGTACTTTACTACACACATTGCGACGTTGAGTAAAAAAAGTGTTTGCTTAAAATTCCACCAGCATCTAGCATTAAAACAGATAAGTCTCGTGAAGAAAACACAACAGGCCCAGCCGGAGATTTATTTCAGGCAATTAATGCTAATCGGTTCGACGATAGATTTCAGTTTCACATGTTCAACAAACTTTTCCTGATTACCTAACAAAACGCTTCTCATAAATCTCATCATCTCTACTGAGTAATTTTAACATCTAGTTTTCAGAATAAACATGATAAATGATGGTTAGCTTTCAATATTTTTTGATCACTCAATTAAACATATAAAATATATCATTTCTGATAAGACAGCTGTTATAGGTTTTGAGAATGAGGGGGGTCATTGATGTTTTTTACCATTTGCTGTATGTTTAGTAATTATATTACGTCGAATTGATACATTCAAATGTCTTATGAAACGACAGTTATTATTTGGTACATATTTTATCCCTAACCATTTTTAATTTAACGATTAGAAAACTGTGCTGCTTGAAATGATGATAGATACGAATATGATACTACTTAACGAGTTTCCTATTCGCTCACTTAATTGCCGGAATTTTTCTTCATTTTATGTTGGAAAATACTGTTACTATAAGTTTATTACATTGTATTGAGACAGGACAGGACAGAACTGTTTTCCAGAAAATATATAATAATGGTGATGGGAAATAATTGTGGTGCTTTCTTTTATTCATTCTTGTTAGGGCCAATCGATGTCATCGAATGAATTCCAAATTCCTGCACACATCGCACAAATATTTAACCTTCATTATTTTGACTCCAGAGTCATTTGGTTACGAACATTATTGAGTTATTTTATTAATATATTGTCAACCGCAAGCCGGACATGTCTCAAATATCTCACTATACAGTAACACTACACGAACATTTCAAATACACGAAAACTGTCAATTAACAAGATGGGTATTTTCTTTCCGTCGTCGAACTAATGTCTTTTGACGCACATTTTTATTTGGCCAAGCGTGTCTTTCAGTGGCTTACTTTAATAAGATTGTTTCTAATTTTACGTTGCTAGTATTCAATAGTACTCTCTAGCTTTTAATGATATTACTTATAACCCAATCAATGTGACCAGTTATTTCGATTTAAGTGTGTACTTTTATATTTCTTTATACTCGGGAGAGCACACTTAATATTGAAATGAAATTTTGTACGGATTTTTAATGTTATTCGATTCTCAAAACCTAGCTACAATGATGAACTATCCATATTTCAAAACGTAGTACTTTTTGTCATAAGAAAATTGATGCGTGATTTTTTAAATTATGTAGCAAAATAAAAGAAACTTATCGCAACAACTTAAAAAAAGCTTTCATGGTTTTAATCTGTTACGAGCTTTATTGACTTTTTTGGTGGTGAGTAAATTAATATAGATAATTCAATCATCATTATATTCACTATAATGTCAATAATGGCAATATCGACGTTGTCCATTGTATTGTCTCGTATATGCAAATACCCTTTCATTTTATTCATTAGCATGCCACTGCACGCAATGACGAGGTACCCACTAAGTGTAAATTAATTCAAAATATATGCGAACCCCCTCCATTGCGAACATCTTTTTTAAATTCCTCCGTATGACTCGGTGACAGCTGCTTTTCATAAATTTCATGCTAATCACTTACACAAATTTTAAATCATTTCCTTATTACTCATATTATAGTTGGGCTTTTTGGCCAGGCCTAAATAAATGTTTTTTTTCGGTGCACTTGCACTTCAAATGGTGCTTTTTTAAAAAAATATAATCAAGTGTTTTGGATTTAAATAATTTATAAATTTGAAAACAATATTGCAGAAAAATAGCTTTTATTGGTCTTCGGCGACCCGGCCGAGATTTTTATTTTTTATAACTTTTTAATGACTTCGTAGTGTGTACTAATGGTAATATGTCTGACAATTTCTACATTTTTGGCCGAACAGGCTCGAAAAAGAATTAAAATTATAACAGTACAACTTCATTTGCTCACGAAAAATCCCAGAAGAGTGACTATTCCTCCATAAACTCCCAACCGGGAAACGAGAAAGAGCAAAATGTAAAAGAATAATACAAAAAACATAAACCAGCTTTACAAGTACAAGTGGAAGGCGAGCATTACACGCGAGCAGCCCGCCGCGGGCGGCTGGAATGCCACGTCATACATCCGTGGGCTTTTTACGGGAACCGTTCTTGTGAAATATGTTAGATAGGTCAGAATGGATCCAAAGTTATGTTAAAAAAGAATACTACATTTCACAATTGTGTTTTAATTCACCTCTTTTTAACAGGCACATCAATAAAGTAAGCATAATATTACGAAATTTGTCTTGCTTACCCACCCATCTGTAACCCTAAGACAACACACACGCTCACCTCATCTGTATTGCTCACTGAGTGATTTTATAGTTAGCACTTTCGAGTATTAATTTATAGTCTTATAATACTTTTAACAGAAAATATACAAATAATTATCAACGTTATTTTCTTATGTATTCGACCAATGTTTTGTTGATAAAATTTTCTTGCAAACTGTTAAAAGAGCGTGATAAATGGATATTGCTTGGAAACGCATATAACATCCCTTTCCCAACATTATACCTTTATTCTTATCCATCAAGGCCAAGATTAAATACCGTCCATCAAACGATTAAAGTACTGTATGTAAGTAGTACAGTCGGTATTTGATTTACAGGCGGGGGGCGTAAAAGGTTTGAAAATGACAGACTCGACAAAATATATTGACTTTGTCTTCTTCTTAGACCATGTTCGCTCCCAATGTGTAGCATAATATGACTACCACGCGGCAGCTCCATGATTACCATTTTTGTTATTTTATACTTTCTGATAGTGCATCGTGTTTGATTTAATTATTCAGATGTGAATTTAAGCTAGGTTAATAAATCTTTTTATATAAATCATTATCTTACTAAAAAATCCTACGTGTATGGATCGCCGTCGGGTGTTCGCGAATAGTTGTCTGTGGGTAGGGGAGATATGGGTGTAGTGGGGGCAAGGTGGTATTTACGACCCCGTCCCGCGGATAAATATATCTGGCTTTGTATTGCGTTGTTATGCTGTTTTGTTACTACCTCGACGCTTCAGTTTCACTCAGCTGTAACAGATATTATCTGTAAGAAAATGACGTATCGTGTTTATTTGACTCGAAAAAATTCCTCGGTCTTCATTTGAAATGAATGATCAAAAAAGAAAAGAAAAATGATTACTTCAGATAACATTTCTGCTTTTATAATTTTACGAATTCCTTTACCCGTCCTCGATAATCGCCTTGTCAAAATAATATTTCTGAGGTTCATAGTGTATACGCAGTTAATTTGTGGTGAGATCTATTGAATTAATTACCGGATGAAAAAATGATTTGAAACGTCCGCTATCACTACAATATATTTTATTACTTTTAAATTATTATTTTATTTGGAAACGAGTCACAAGAATTTAAATAATTGACTACAGGTAACTTTTAAAATCTATATTAATTTATCAGAAATACAAAATATGTTTATGTATTTGTTAGTGATTATCAATGTTTATTTTTGACCACCCTTTTGGATAATTTCTGTATAATTTCTATTCTAATTTTGAAACTTGGAACTGAAAAACTTGAATATTTTTACCGAAAATCTAAAGCATGGACAAGGTTTTCTTTATAACATGAAAACATATAACATTTTTTATAAATTCAAATTTCTCGTGACCTGTCACAAATTGATTTTGTATGAAAATATTATAATGGCATACACTATAATGATGAATATTATAATGGTATACACATAAATTCTTAATAATATGTTGTCACTTCATGGCTTTGAAAGGCGCGAAGTAAAAAAAACATCTTGTGCGCCGTCAGTTTGGCAAGCGAAATTCGATATTTGTTGTGGCATGCGTGCAAAGAAGGTGTAAGTTAGCATGCTACTGGTAGACGGTTGATTGAAAACATGGTCAATTAATATTAACATGGAATTGAAGGATTATAAGACATTTCAGTGCTACGGGCATTGACTCGTAAATTTGTTTTCTTTTTTTAATGATTTTTTTTATTTTTCATTTTGAGCTTCACATTACGAAGTGTCTTCCCATATCAATTTATTTGCTTAAAAAGTGAGGATGGAAGAACAATTTCACTCTAATCGGCCTTTGAGTACGTGTTGTATAAATCGTAATTGGCTACCAGCCCTCAAATAAGTATATCTGTACATATTCAGTCAATAGATCTCGTTACGTTCTTTCATTTAGGCTGGGACACCTGACAAGTTGTTTGTCCAACTATATTATGCGTTCATTTTGTTGGTAGCATAACGTCAATTTACTCTGTGAGATACTATTTTGTGAAATCACATTTTTGTTTGTAGTCTTAATTAAACATACATCATAAAAAGTGAAGAAGGAGCAGAAGACTTAGATATTAGTAAATAAGAATGATCATATGGTGGCGAATCTGTTAGTCATCATTATTTTCCCCCGCCTTTTTTTATTCTTGCAACCAAATATGTAATTGAAAAATATGTGTGTTTAAAAAAACTAATATGTAAAAATTGTTTAACGCTGAATATTACAGAACAAGCGTTTAAGAGTTAAGTTATTCCTCTACTCAGCTCTTCAATCAATGATGCTGTTTAATAGTTTCGCTTCTTTATAACCTTTATTGAATGGTTTTTGCCAACTCGGCGAATTAACGTTACATCGTATATTGACTTATTTTTAGCGTGCTATTTGTTAATTTAGTCGTCGCAATGAAAACTGCAAGAACAGGACTTAGAAACCTTAAGCAAAATGCATATAATTGCCGTGTGAGCTAAGTAACAGTTGACATTTCTGAATATGTTAGTATTCGCTCGAGCGCGTGCAGTTTGTCTTGCTTAGTCTTGAGCTATGTACACTACAGAAAATAGTCTTATCTGTTTGTATACCTGCATATAAGACGTTGTAAACTAATTTAGTGTATAAATACTGTATCATTTCTACTATGGGTAAAGCTTGTACAGTCGATTTGAAGAGACTCGATTTCAATCATCACTATTATACGATACAAATAATTTTCAACAAATATTCGCCAATGCTAATAATTTTACTCGCTATGAATATTAACACCATCTACGCGATCATACTTTCAGTGAAACATTTCCTTCTTGAAACATGCACTCCCCAATGAAGATTCTACTGCGGCTTACCACATATTTTTATCATTTAAGTACAACATCCATTTTCACTATCCGGTCATCCCGTATGCATAAATTGTGCCTGGCTAATGCTTTTTTTCGCTAGCGAGCTTCCCCGGCGAGCATTTTCCGACTTGAAATATTCAACGCGACAGATGGATGCTTTTGGAAGCAGAAGAGACTGCTACAAAAATTTTATTCCCGGACAAAAGCACCCTGTTACCATTTTTATTGTAGACATTTTTTTTGATAAGTTACATTACAAATTTATATCACGCGGGGGCGTCCTTGTTGGACAATATGCATGCCGTATACATACTTTTGGTTTTTTCAACCAGATGATACTATTTACTTTTATATATATTTTTTAAATCAATCCATTATCGCGAACTTGTCATGATTACCGTTTGTTTAAGAAGATCTATTATTTTTTATGGTAACTCTGTCTGATTTGAAATCCACACCTATCACAAATGTTGTATTTACCACCTGTATCCAATGCCGGGAGTGCTATTGGAAATATATTTGATCGGCATATCCTCGTGAAATACATATCTAAAAATTACATTCCGTACATGTGGCTTGTTATATGTGCTAGCGAAAAACTGAGCTGATATTTAAAGACAGGATATTGCTGATTATTTATTGTAGGTGCCCCCTTTAGTTTGAACTGTTTTCTGATTCACAACTAAAATCGTAATACTTTAAATGACTAACATTTTCGAGAAATATAAACAACCCACCAAAAAAATAAAATAAAAATTTCTGAAAGAGATTGCTACAAATTCAATAAAAGTTTGCGTGTTATTCACTGCACTAACTCGCGAAGATTGTTTTTTTGTGAATTCTCGGCACTGCTCTCATCTATAGGAGATGTGTACTAATAAACCTCAGGCGGATGTTAAGAGAAATGATTTGTTAGCTGGATATGAAGATTTATAACACTATCTATGCTTATAATTTGCCGTAGCGAATCCGGTATATATCTTCTTATTGTGTAGGAAAAAAACAGTCCATAGCCCGATCCGAATATGGTGAGCTACTTGTTTTACTATTGAATGTAAAATCAGCAATAGACTTCTTCATATTTATACAGTATAAAAGATTATGTTGGTCTCGATGCAGAATTGTAATGAAAAATATGTTCCAAATTAACCTTACATATTTCTATACCCGTTTCATGATAGATTCGGTTTTTCTAGTTGTTTCCGTACCTATTTTAAGTATGTAAAATGCGACTTGAATATTAAAAATATTATGTTAATACAACATGTATGCAAACTCTCAACTACCCGAACATTTACGTTTGTTTTATATCGTTATCATTGATAGTAATCCCGAAGGATTTTTTTGACTAATAAACATTTACTGACTTCTAAATCTGCACTGAAATAAAACTTTTGACTAGTTCAGTTTCAAGAGCATTAAGTACTTAAATAAATGAAACACAAGTTTTTATACTTCTTCTCTATTTATTTTTCCCCGAGCATTTTCAACTAATGAAATCGAGATGAGCGGAACCGGTCCTGGTTTTTGTACCAAATAATATGTGGAAGAAGTTTTAAAAATTGTATTTTATTGATTTAAAATAACGCATTTCTACCAAAAAGTGAAAGTTAACACTATTTACTTACCTTGATTAGTATGTTGTGATATTGTACTATGATCGTTGCGTTGAATAACTGAGCTAAATACAATCGTGTAGTGCTGCTTAGCGAACACTATTTAGAAATTATTATATTTATATATTTTTATTATTATTATTAATGGCTAGTCTATTCCATAAAGACAATATGTTGAAAATTATCGAGCGATCTATTGGGGACACGCCACAAATACAATACGACCATCAATAACGGCATTAATACAGAAATAAACAACTGTTGGTGCTGGTTGCTACCAACCATTATATAAAAAAGAATACATTTTGAAAAAGAATTTTATTTTGTAAATTATACGTTTGCACGAGTACTTATGAATAATGTTTCATTAATTATGAAAATATCCATTAGTGGCTTTCGATGGCTTCGTTGGTAACGTTACGTTTTGGACGTTACTTTTTAATATATAATTGAAATAGATATCTTTGTTATTCCACGTATTGTGTACACAATGCTAGGATGCTATCAATTTTACACTCATAAATTATTACCTACAAATTAAGACATTCAATAAACACAATATTGCATTTCAAACGAAAAAAATTACACAATAACAACCTATAGAATAATACATCCCTATCATACAATCAACCTCCAGAAAGGCTGTACAAATTTTAAATGACGAACAATATAATTCAAAATGTATTGATCGCATTAGTAAATCGTGTTGGAATTGAAAAAGATTCTACTTAAATAACTTAAGTTCATTATTTACGATTTTCATTTAAAACAAATATTTATCTTAATTACGGATATGCAGGGTAGTTCCTATCTTTCCCATGAAGCAAGTAATTTAATTCCTAATCTATAGCAATTCCAACGAAACCATTTCTGTTCGGTCTTTTTAATTTTGGAAAGTTTTATGTTGATTTATGGTTTGTCTCGCCTGTGATAGAACCATCTAAATCATATCTGTTTAATGCAAATTAGGCATTTATGCTTATTGGAGATACCGATCCGAGATATGGTATCTTATTCTCGAAGCTGAGGTGAGTTTTTTTCTCTTTCATTTATACCGTCATACTAAACTGCATTCCTCGAACTATTTGGTGATTCAACTAATGTGGCACTTATGCTGTTTTCGCTCCACCGACATCGCTCTCGAGCCTATCAAGGCTGGCTGGAAGCAGACCGGTTAGAAATTAATACAGACACAATATGAGAGCACTTATATGCAGACTAAGGTACAAACAATTAACAACCCTGCTAGGATATGGTGTCGCTTTATTCTTTGCCATCTCATTTTGAAGGTACTTGTAATGTACCCTACAATATTAATTTATGAATATAATGCTTGCTTGTCTACGACGTACATAGTTATTCCGTAGTAAATATGGTAATTGACAGCTGTTAACTTGGAACTGAATTTACTAACATATCTGGTTCGAGATACTACGCCTCGACAAACTGCGGCCCATCATCCGCTTAATAAATTGATAAAAGAATATTCAAATACACGGTTTTCACGACACTTTGTCAGTGTATATCTCTATATATATAAAAATCTCGACACAATTCTTTGTGGACAAACTCCTCCGAAACGCCTCGACCGATTATTATGATTTTTTTTATGTATATTGGTTAGATATGTGAGAAGGTTATAAAGTATATTTCATTCCGCTAGGTGAAGGATGTTCCCACCAGGACCTGTTTTAATATTTCTGACATCTGTCATTTTATTTATGTTGTTGAATCACAGATGGCACTACGTGCGCAAAACTCATGAGCGAAATTTTAAGATGCGCGCGCATCACCGAGAGTCGAAAATTCATAGGCTGAAGTTAGTCACGCATGTTAAATTGCTGATTAAGTGAAGTTAGTCACAGGTTGAAGCTGTCAATATAATTGAGGTTAACTATCCGTATGTATTATTTATTGATATAAATTAAAATATGATTATACTAAATATTATTAAATTGTTAATGTTGAATATTTATTATTGGTTATTTAATATTTACAAAATAAAGAAATAAATTTAATTCAAAATTTGTGATAACAATGAAAAGTGTGTATTAAATTAAGAAAATAATAAATGAATAAACTAAATCCATTTATTTAGTTTTTAATTGTTAAATAATTAATAATAAATATTTAAAATTTAGAATCTTATAATATTTAAATTATGTTAGATATATTTATTATTCTCTAAAAAAAAAAAAAAAAAAATATAAGTTACACTTAATGTAAGAAAATATATATTTTTTTATTTAATTTTTCAAATCTAAACTGAGCTTTATTGACTGTGTTGACTATCCTTCTCCAGTCCTTTTATTATTTTATTGTAATTAATTATTTGCAAGCAATTAAAAATTGTTTTATGATGATGCCAAAGAAGTATAACTTCTGACGCGCGTACATAAGTACACGCACCATTTTTTTATTTATTTGTGTGCGTGTATTACTGTAAACAACTGCAGTTCGATATTGTTACCTCAAACATGATTCATGGCCCATGCGGTTTCCTGAATTGTTTATCGCCTTGCATGGCAGATGGAAAATGTACAAAGCGTTTTCCTAAACATCTCACCAACGACATGATCACAAATTTCGACAGATATCTAAAATATCGTCGAAAAAATACTGATATTGGCGGACAATCATTTACAGTGAAACCCCGATTCTACCTTCGTAAGGGACCGTAAAAAACAAACGATTAATGCGGGAAAGTTTAAATTCGAACAAAAAAAAAAATACTTATTTATTTATTAGACTTTCTTATTATACAATTCATTTAAAAAAAAAAATCTTAACATTAAGTTGCTTCTTTGTTGCTTCTTCAATTTAAACAAATTCCCCTCAAGTTCGTTTATTTTTTTAACAGATTCATCTATATCCTTGAAGTAAAAATATATTTTTATTTTTTCGAAGGCCAACGACACTGCTGTTAATGTCATTCTATGGTTCATTATTCTACAGAAGACACAGATGGTCAGTAATTACCGGAAACATTATGACAATGAATAGAAAACAAGTGCCCACTTACAGTCTCAGTTTTTTTCTACGAATCGATTGGAAGGGTTTGAATGTTTTTTAAGAAATATTCAACAAAAACGGTCAATCGGGATAATATTTGGGATGGGACCATTATTTTTAAACGTAAAATCGAGGAAATCGAGAAATCGGGGAACGGTTGATGCGGGAATTTTTTACATTGTTCTTATGGGTGTTTCGCCGGGACTAAAGAAAATGAACAGGCAACGTGGTAAAACTTATAATGCGAGAACGTAAGATCGGGGTTCCACTGTACGCTAAATATCAACATCGCAGACATTGACATTGACAATCGTTGGGTGGTACCATATTCGCCTCTGCTGAGCAAAACATTCAATGCTGATATTAATGTTGAGTTCTGCAGTTCGGTGAAGAGCGTCAAATACATTTGCAAGTATGTGAATAAAGGCAGCGATATGGCTGTGCTTCAAATTCAAAATACCGATGTGAATGCTCCTCGATTGAATGACAACGACGAAATAATGCGCTACCAAATTGGTCGGTACATCAGTTCCAATGAAGCTGTCTGGCGTATCTTTGGTTTCCCAATTCATGAACGGGACCCTGCAGTTATACATTTAGCCGCCCATCTTGAAAACGGCCAGCGCAAATTTTTCACCAACGAGACAGTAATTGAGCGTGCCATAAATCCACCGAAAACTAGACTCACCGAATTTTTCTAATTGTGTATTCGTGTGGATACTATTTCATATGGAATCAAACAAGAAAATGGAAGTCCCGCAAGCAAGGCACACCAATTGTTGCGTGCCCCAGCCTATTCAAATCAAACACTTTGGGCAGGGTATATACAGTCAATCCAAGGCAAATTAAAGGGCTTCTATCTGCGAATGTTGTTGGTTTATGTCATTGGCCCATTGTACAATTTACAACTGAAGGTCTGCTCAGTAGTCATAATGCTTAAAAATCTGAACCAACCAAAACTATGTAACGGAACACGTTTGGTGGCGATACAACTCATGAGCAATGTGATTCACGAAAAATATCGTATGTCATTAGGTGCTTCAATGAAGGGGATCAGCCCGAGTGCAACCCATCCAGCAAATAGTTTAACAGAAAGTAGTGCAAGAATGCTACGCGAATCATTTTGATTCTCTTCAATAAAGCAAATGCCTTGCTGCCACGTGAATTACATTCATTTCAATGTAATTAAAATACTTTTCATTTTGATTTTTGCACATTTATTTTGCATATTCATTTTGAGTATTGATTTTGACTTAATAAAAAACTAAATTTAATTCAGCTAATACGTTTACACATCTATTGATTCTGAGGCGGTACGAAGTTCGCCGGGTCAGCTAGTATACATATATATTCATGTTGACCATGTAGTTTTTCAGCCAAATACTTTTTTTTTTTTGTAACCATGTCCGCTCCCAACTTGGAGCATATAGACTCCTCATGGAGTTTATCTCAACATATGTTTTTCTACGAGAACTGCTTGTTACTCAGTTGCTCAACCTCTCTTTTTCGAAGAGAGTAGGGATGAAAAGGATATGAGGACTAGGACAGGACTAGTGATTAGCTAATCGCTGTCACTATGCGTCGCTCATTGGGATCGGAAAGTTGGGAAGGGATTTTCAACAACACCCATGCCTTTGAACAGATTTATCGACTGAGAAATTCCCGCTCACACCGGGAATCGAACCCGGGCGGTCCGGCACGCAAGTCAAAACCGATGCCACTGCGCCACGGACCGGACACATTAAACCAATAAACCATTAAACCAATTGAAATACATTACCAGTGGAATAATATATTATTTGAAATTCAATATTCATATTTTAGATTTATTTATTTATCGGTGAAATCAGTGGAATATTAATGACTTGTGAGGAAAATATTGATGTTTTTTCACAATTCGATTTTTATGTCGAAAAATATTGTTCAACTAAACATAACTTTTATTTGAGATGCATTTTTAACTGCAATATTGAAATAATTATTTCGTCGCAAATTTTGTTGTTTCTCAGTAATCCAGTCTAAATTAATTTTAATCGATGTAGTGCTTAAATGAGATGTATCTGTACGTTTTTCATTTAACGTCAATAATAATAATCTCAGTACAATAGTTTCAAATTTGACTATCACTCAGAAATAGATTGTACAAAGTACTTGTATCTATTAAAATATTACCCGTTATACTACTACTTTTAGTGTGATTCTAATTATAAAATGTCACCATTACAAAAAATCAGATAACGTACATGCATATAAATACGTTTTAATCAAAGAAAGCCATATTTGAGTTCTGATAGAAGGTAATTACTGCTAGTACTAACATTCTTTTTCACAAAAATACGATGTCATCTAAAACGCTACTTACATTAGCTTAACGAACCCCGCCATCTAAAATATATAGTTTCAGCATAAAGTACGGCTTACAAAGAGTTTGTATGTATATATAACATTTCATAACAGATCGCAAATGGATGGAAACAACGGCACTCACGTCGTGTATGGCGTAAAAATGAGCCACCATCCCCGTATCAAATTAGTTAAGTACCTAGTCAGCGATAGTTAGGTGGGGACATACTCTAATGCTATAACGACTGTCGATGAAAATGACACTTAGGTAATTTCCCTTAAAATTTTCCGTTTAATAAAACTATGGCCGTACGAATAATGCTAACACCTGCTATTATAATATTATTTTCAGCTACATAACGCTTGTTATGGGATAATGGCGCATGTAGAATAGGTAAAAGTATATTACTTAAAATTTTGTCGAATGGTTTTATCAAAATGTTCAAACGTGAAAGTAATCATGTGCTTCTTACCACTTCTTTCCATATCCGCTAATTTTTACCACCCCTTGATAAATAAGACCATATACCAGATGATCGTATCTGCAATAATATAGAACAGCGTTCATTATTCTTTAATAGTTCTTATTCCACAAAAAGGTTTTGCTTGCGTTTTATTTTCCACCTCTATGGAATCTCAATTTTTTTGACTAAATAATATTGATCCGTTGATTTTCTAATAGATTTGCTAACGATTTATCAGAGAATTGCTTATTTTGAATTAATGAGGATTGCGTCTGATGGTGCTTGATGGAATTTCAATATCAACTTTGAATCGTTTGAATTTTGTATATTTTGGATGAAATGCCTGAATATGCCGAAAGGCGAAACCCGGGTTGTTAGCGACAAAGCTCAAAATTCAAATGAATCAAATTTACTTTTGATTGCATTCCGTTTGGCGTGGCTGATTGTTTTCGGACAAAATCCGTTGTGCGACGGGATGCGTTGGAAAGAATGGTTAGCACAACTAGTCATAATAAGCAACATCTAAGATAATTTCGATGGTTTCGGCGGCAACTTTGTGGAAGTTCATTTTAATATAAAATTTATCATTCAATTATCAATTTATCATATTCATTTTAATATAAATTCTTAGATTTTTCCTTTGATAATCAGCGCACCATAGTTCTGTAAATTCACTTATAATAGTTATATTTAAATATAACGCTTTTCTGCGATACCTTGCTTTTACTGATTTACATTTTCTTTTCAAATCTCTATGTAGATCAATGATTTATTAAAAATTGTCATTTGCACGCCAGTGAACACAGTGGTACCTGCACATCGACTAATTGCCGCCCTCACCGTGTTGTCGCACAGGCTAATGGCTTTTAAAATGATTCTGCGAACAATAAATATCCGCTTTGGAAGTAGCGAGTAACCAAGCGAACTCTCAACAAAGACCTATCCAGATTATTTGCGAGCTGTCGTTCTTGCTTCTTGAAAACTATATGAGCTGAGAACGCAACTTATTTTGACAATTCCTTGCTCCGTGATTATTATTACAAGAGTGAACAAATCGCAATTGCAAAAAATGAACAAGCAACAATATTTGCCATTTGGGTTCATTGAACACCGTAATGGCAGTCGAGAATCTGTGTAGGTATGGCATAATGTCGACTGGGACATAAAATATCTAAGTGGACGATGTTTTCACTCTGTAATTTGGTTATTTGTTAATCTGTATACATATTGTGATACAAAAGCTGACACGTGTTTCGATTTATTGAGACTGAATATAGAATAATTTATTCTCGACACCAAGAATTTATTTTTGCACTCTGCAACAACTGGTTTCGCTCATTAGTTTATAATTAATCAGCGAATTTTGCGATTGATTTTTAGGCTTCTTCATAGTTCTATTAAGTTAATATGAATCCTAGTAAAATAGTTATGCATACTAATATTATAAATCCTAAAAGCCCATGAACCTACATAAAATCAATATTTTTTTATTTTTTGTTAATAAATATCGTTTTCATTGAAAACAGTTTTGACCATTCATATATAAAATTGACGAATATAAAGTAAAACTTAATAAATATTTTTTGCAGAAAGTTATCATATGTACCAAACTGTCTGGAAGGTGGTTGATATATTTATTATGAGCAATCATTATCTACCTTTTTTCCTATACGTTAACGCACAGTAGACGAAAATATATATTTTTTAAATCAGTTGCAAGATCGCATAAGTTTGCGCACCATTTTGTCTGTAAAAGAAAAATCACGGTGCCGTTCAAAAAATCACGTAAAATCGAAATCACTGAAAAAAATCGTTTAAAAAGAGGACCGGAACCTATCGGAACTTTTCGGAAGTCACCAAATCTTTGTGAAAAATCGTCATTCAGAGCGTTCAAAACACGGAGTTATTATTGTATTTAAGTGTGGCACGATGTCCAGAGTAAATGCAAAATCGCCAGTATCGGGAAAGTCCGTAACATTCTTCATTTCCGAAAATAAAATTATAATATTTTTTATATTCCGAACTCTTCGAAGCACTTTTTCCAAGCAAAGCCATCGAATTTCACTGTGAAAAGAAATATCTGTGTACTCACTCAATATCTTGAAGAATTTTTATTTGATTTTCAATATTTTTTTAAAAAATATAAAAAATTGTATTCATACTTAGAATTAGGTTTTATGATGGCGGGCCGCAGAAAACACTCGGCGGGCCGCAGTTTGCCCATGCTTGTTTTAGTATGTAGAATAACAGATATGAAATTTGTTCATAGGTTAGTGACGAAAAGGCTAGCGTGGATTGGATTATGCTGCTGAAGTTTTCAGTCTATTCAATTTCTTACCGCTATTCTTAGAGTTCTTAAAGCCGCTCATTCTATTTCCAATAATATGCGAAGGTATTGTAAAAGTTTTGTGAGTGACCCTGTGGAGCGGAAAATAGTTTTTCCAGCAATTATTCCATTTGCAAAGAAAATAATAAGTTTTTTTAGACGAATGAATAAAATTTTCGAACCTTCCGTAAAGTAAGCTTTGATTATTTTTTCAATACCTTTCAAATTTATTTCTTTGTGTATGGATTAAATGAAAATTGTTCTTGTAAAGTTTTGCTTAAGAAATAAATTTTACATGTACCGTATTCAATTGTAAAAAAAGATAAAATACAGGTTATATAATTGCATTTTCAAAAATTCGCTTTTTTCAGTTCCTGGACCTAAATCAATAACAACATTGAATAAAGTTATAATATATTTTCCAGATTCCCGGAAATATACTTTCGATTGTTTTCAAATTTTCTCAACGTCCTAGAAAACGTTTCGTAACGGTTTCAATTTGCTTATCAAATAATTTAACATTTTCTCAATTTGTTTGCTTTCTTGTTTCAGGTAAGCTTTCGACCTTCATCAGTACTCTCAAGTCTTTCTCTCTTGAACGTAAGTTTATAGTGATCGTTTATTAGTTTCAACTTTGACAATTTAGATTTCGCTGAAATAATGGAAATGTAATATTTTTAAGTCTCTGTTTTCTGAAAATTTTATGTTATGTATCAACTAAAAAAAATCCCCCTAAAATACCAATTAACAAATCTCGTATATCCAACGATTCACGGCATGGCTAATTTACATAGTCAAAATATTATGATGGCTCTTTCTTCGTGGAAACTTATATTTAACAAAGTTTGACTTTAATATAAATTGTTCGATATTGTGTTTATATCTTCGCTTAATTGATTTTTTTTTAACAAAGCTTTAAACATCTACCAAAAATTAGCAGTTGTTCAAATACCGCTTCGCTCTACTCGCCACTCCAAATAGTCGCACATTTGGATGGAATTGTGTCAAGTGAAGACTCCATTTCTACTAACGTTAGAAATTCTAGAAATGCATCAATGGTAGGTTGTTAGTTGCGCCGGGGAATTATTTAAATTGCTGCATATTTAATTAGCCAGGCTTAAACTTAACCGTGTCTACTCTGACTGAAGTGTTAAGTCGTAGTTTGATCACAAATATTTTTTTACATCTGTGGCAATAATATTTACAATTTACTTATTGGTTGTAAAAATCAATAGCTACCTATAGCCTTATCATCAATCGTCATGCCTTCTTGTACAATATTGTCGATACAAAATTCCTTAATATCTCCATTTTTGTACCAATACAAATATTTATGGAACTCGCATCTTCAGTCTTCCAATTTATATATTTCTAGTTAAACCACTAAATTTATAACACAATTTTTTGTCAATGTCAATCACAATAATTTGGTTAGACAAAAGGCACAACACACATTGAGTTTAATACACATTGCCATAGCATATATTATATGCTATGGCAATGTATGTGAGTCGATTTCACACACGCGCGCCGAGCCATTGTAAATGCCCGTGTAAAAACTTGCCTCTTGAAAAGATGGTGCCCGCGACCCATTAGTCACGCGCAGAAGCCTCCTCACGACCCGTCCGATCAAGTTATGTAGCCGAGTGAAAACTGGAAAATCGGACGGGCTCCCTCGGCCTAGTCGCTGCGCCGTGTATATATATATCCCTTTTTTCATACTGAGAGTGGTCAAACACGTTTGAAGTGTATTGCCGTGTGGATGATTAAATTATGCACAGTTCAACAGTTTGAAACCCTTTTCTATATTAAATTAATGCACATTTTGCAGTCTCGTGATGCAGTAGCACATCATTCTCTTGTCACTGGGCGACCGATTACGCTGGGATTACGCGATTCAGTCACTCGAATCCAGTGACACTACCCTGTGTAATCCTCAAATCCAAAGTCTTAATTTACACATAGATTATACGCATAAATATACTATCCGCCGAAGTGCCGAATATTGTACGTGTCCACAAGTAGCACTTTGCCATGTACCTGATTTTTTAACTGCTGTTTTCGAAGCGTATTTATTTAAAAAAGAAAAAAAATATTTGGCATTACAGCTTACGCCAATGCGCCAAATATTCTTAGTTGTGAAAGTCATCCCAGCCCAAGATTTCTTTTTTTTCAATTGAAAAAATCTGACCTTGCCGGGGATCGAACTCGGGCCCCCCGATTGCTAGGACAAAGCTCTTGCCACTAGACCACAGGAACCGACTTTGAATGTATTCTTATTTTACTTTTGGGCAGATTTAGGTAAAAATAAAATCGATCAAAATTCAAGATGACCATGTTCATTTCAATTGGCGCGCCAGTTCAAGATCTTTCGTGCATGTAAAATAACCGAAGATGTCGAAAGACAAAACCCAGTTCGTTATTGATAAAACAAAATTCAAAAGATTTAATTTTGAAATTGAAATTCCAAGTAAATGCCAACTCAATCGATATATTGAAATTCCATCAACCACCTTCAGTCGAAATCCTTAATGTCAGAACTGTTGAACGAATGATCAACTATTTCTTCACAACTAACATCCACAAGTTGTGTATGCAGTATACTGTCAGAATATTAAAATAGCTTTTGGTGATCCTACTTCTCGATTATGTAATAAATTTTACTTCACGTGATATAATCTAAATCAGGCATGGGCAACCTTTCCTAGGTCTGGGGCCGGATTTTCATTCCGTCTTCGAGTCGAGGGCCGGACCAAATTACTACACATAAGTAATATTTAATTCAATAAAACACGTTACTACATCTTATATATTTTTTATTTATATAATGAACGACATAATATTAATATTACTGATTACAAAATTTTGTGTGGCTGAGTGTGGAATTAAGATTGGCTTTGTACTTGGATTACAATACTCTCCATATTGGCGATGATATTGCTTTAGGATAATCGCATAGAATTTTCGAGATTTTCATCTGTTATCCTCGTTCGAATTTTTGATTTAGTGTGTTTCATTCTCGAAAAAAACTGATCGCACGTATATGTGTTGCCGAAAATACAAATGATTTTTCTTGCAAATGCGCGTAAATTGGTACATTTTTCATCCACCAAATATAATTTATAAAAAAATCCGTCAAAGCAATGTTGTTAAATTGTGGTTTTAGCAATAGATCCCGTTAAAGCTCAATAAGTTCCATCTGTAAATTTGCTGGCACATTTTTTACATCTGAATCTATCGGACGATCAAATATAGCGAATGTGGAGTCTTTGTTTTGGAAGTCAGCAAGCCTTGTATCATATTACTCTATTAGTGCCTTCAGTTTATCTCCATAAGAATTACAGTCGCGCCAAAAGAAATCCGCGCACCCTTCACAATTTCTTTCATTTGCAAATATTTCCTCGAAATCTTTACCGATTTCCATCTTTTTTCTTCCTATTGTAAAGAAAACTAATAGCCATATTTTGAAGACATACATGTGAGATTTGAAGGTTTCTACAGTACTGAGTGAAATTATGGGAAACCGCAAAAAAATGTAATTGCGATTAAAGATTCTATTACGAACATTTCGCATCGAATATGTTAAATCACCGGACGACTAAAGCTCACGGTGGAAAACCATAGCAGTTTTGAAGCGATTTTGTAAAACCATACTCCCTATATGAGGGTCATCCCTGTCGGTTGTTTAGCGCCAGTTTCACGAAATATTTTTGAAAAATTCCACATAGTGTAATCTAGGCAATTTTTTTCTTTTTGGTATGTTCCCCTAAAACTGCTTCAATTTGGGCTTTAATCTCGATTACATTTTTTGCGGTTTTCCATAATTTCGTCATATGCTTACGCGACTAGGTCTGGGTCAGTACTGTTGAAGCCTTCAAATCTCACATGCTTTTAAAAATATGGCTATTAGTTTACTTTACAATCGGAAAGGAAAAAAAAGGAAATCGGTAAAGATTTCGAGGAAAATTTCGCAAATGAATAGAATTGTGAAGGGTGCGCGGATTTCTATTGCCACGACTTTATATGTGTTGTTTGTATGAGCTTATGAACTAATTCTTCCTGGAACTATTAATTTCTTTTTCAATTACTTTGCCCAGATGTATACGGGCCGGACAAAATAGCCCGGCGGACCGGTAGATGCCCATGTATGATCTAAATGATTTCACGGATAACTTAATTCTATAATAGACATCTTTTTTCTGATATATATATACCTCTTAAACAATTAATGATTTACTTTAAAAATTGAAATTTTTAGATATTTTATCTATTTGAATTGAAACGATTTGGTCACTAGCTTTAGGTTTCATGAATTATACCTTAGAAAAAAAATGTAGAGTCTCTTGTGTAATTGAATGCCTACAACATTCCATACTTTATGTAGAAAATCATTTATTACCAGTCAAAATATTATAAAAAATTGTCGATTGCATAATTTTTGAAATTGAACAGAACAGGCGTCAATTTATTAAAAAAACTCTTTTCCATGAGAAATAAAACACTGTCATTATTCTTTCGTAGTACAGCTCGACATTTTAAATGATGGCAGGAAATTTTTCTAAAGTTTTCGCAAGAAAATAATATAATATTGAGCCCGCTAGGCAATTTAGATTTTTTTGTGGTTTGAATATAATAAAACGTTCTTACTTATGATTTATTAATATTTCGATGTCGAATATCAATGAATTTTCAAAGACGCCATTGCTTCGTGTAAATCAAATGTGGCTCTCGTGTGTCTGCCCGCGTGAAAAAAACTCTGGCCCCTCTATACCTAAGAATAATTATTATTATCGATAATAGAGTATTAAGCCGTGCAAAATGGCCAATTATTCTCACCGTATTATAGGCGGAATTCCATCACTCTTGAACGATGTATTTATTAACCCATTTGCATCTAGTTTAGACTTTTTTCGATTTTTTTTTTAATATTTTCATGGCATAAAAGAATTTATTGGAGTAATTTCAACTCTGATCTACGAATGAAACGATTTTATCTATCGTTACAAAAGTCAAATAGAGAATTTAATACATTTCTCGTTCAATTTATTATGGGTCATTATTATCCCTGGATTCGTCTAGACGATTTTTGACGATGGATTAAAAGTACGATTTCCAATTTTTTAATTATAAAATTAGCCTTGTTTGCTTTCGCTTACTCAATATATACTAAATATTCCGTGTGCACACGACGATGCTTCATATTTTTGCTGTTGTATAAAACCTCAACTGATTTATGACATAACATTTTTATAATTATTTTATATCAATCCTTAACCTTAAACCATTTTCGAAAACTTTTTCGGTTTTCGATTTAATGAACTAAAAAGTTTGGCCGTATGAAAAAGTTACACGATTCTACGATATATTTTTTTCATAAAGTATTGGACATTTAAAAAATGTCGATTCTAACAGGATGTTATTCACATGAAAATGGTTATTCTCCTAAAATTTACCAAAACTACGTATCGATTCTGGGCGTTAATGTGTTTTTAGATTTCACGTATTATGATATTGGACACATCCTGTGATTTTAAAACGAAATTTGAATTATTATAATACTGATTTCCTGCTAGATTGCCAGTTTCGCATTAAACATAATTTCATATGTGTAGCATACACTCCTATAATTAATGTCGCGGTGGATGTGCCTGGACAACAACACAAAACAGAATCTTGTTCATGGCTCGCTTTAATGATCTCCCCGAAAATCTTTATTTTTTTAAGGTAATACAATCTTTTTTTGTCAAGTTAATTCATATTGACAGCCAAAGAAACGTAACACCAAACAAAAGAAGTTACAATTTTTATGTTTATTTAATCAGACATATATTGTTCCATTAACTATCTTAAACTATCGTTGATTAATTATTATCAAATTTGGTTTGTTGAAGAAAATAATCTGATTCTATTTATCCACGTGTAGGTGTCAGTATTAAATTACTCAATAAGATTTATGACTTATAGCACTCGATATTTAAAAAAAAGTTATTTTTATTTTATATTATAAGGGAACGACGCTTGAAATGTTCGAAATCTACTAAATGATTGATCTAAAAATATTGTGTCAAAATATGTACTCATCCATTTCAACGCGTGCAGGTATCAATATTACTTACGTTCAGTTAGATACTAAAAATTAGATTCATATAACGATGTAACGATGTTGCGTGTAATATAATTTCATTATTTATGTATAGTTGCTGTACCTCAGTTCAAACATCTACTAAAATCCGTTATCTAAACAAATATGTTTCTAGCGTTATCGGAAATGTGTTCTTAAATCCGGAGTAGTTAAAACAAATGAAGAAAACGCAACCGACTGCCTTATTATTGGAAAAAATATATACGGACGTGATAAAAAAAAATTTCAACGTTGACAACGAAAATATATATGAAAATGCAACATTTGTAGAGAGAGTCATAATGTGTGTATGCAAAAAGGAACTTTTCTCACCGTGATCCGAGCTTTTATTGATAAATAAAAACAATTAAAACACGTTTTCTTCGTACACACTATAAAATTAATACATTCAACACAGTAACACATCACTCTGCTTTCAGAAACATTTTAGAGGCATACATTTTTCTCATTTCCTAACGTCCAACAAATTGGCTGACACGTTCTGCCCCGTCCATGTGGCAATTTATATTATTCTAATGTGCTTTGTGTGGACCGAGAAGGTAAAATAGTAGGTTTTTTTTGTGGTCTGATGAAAAAGATTGATACGTCACTCGCGACTCTCGATTCATATTATGTAAAATTCCGCCTTTTTAGGCTTCGCCAGACGGAAATGTGTTTTCATTGTGTTTCCGTCGACTTTTTTTTAACTCCCCGCGCCAAATAATAAACGCCCGCTACTTACTTACTATTCAAGTATGTCCACTTTTCTTTTGCCACGTTTCCCAAGTCGTTATGCTGGTAGAAATGTTCACATTAATGAAATAAATACAATTATTTTCGTTCCACTGGATTAACCCTTGCATTGGATAATCTACTTATTTTTTTGTAAAAAATGTCGAATGTTTTTTTTTGTCCATGATTTCGTGACGTTAGCGTATGAAGATAATGCAATGATCTTTCAAAAATTGTCGATGTTATGTGTGTTGGACAAATCGGATCAATGAGGTTAGCTTTGTTTCGCTAACATTATTTACATTAGTCACTTTTTTGTTGATTTTACAAAGAAATAATAGTGATTTGAAGTAATTATTTCATCCATATACGTACACAGCATTCGATACCTTTGTTAAAATATGCATTATGGGAGAGATATTCCTGTTTTTTCTGCCACCACCCGATGTGGAGGTATATATATGTCGATGAACTTATTTTTTTTACTGATGAGTAGCCTTTTAGCCTTCCCATAACTTGCAGCAAATCCATGAAAGAAATATGCTTTAATTTGTATAACTTTACAGACCCCGTCTTACCGCGGTTCAGACGTTCTGGTGGATCTAATATCACTTATATTCACCTGACCGGTCTGACCCCATGCATTCATATAACATAATCAATGAAAATTACTTTTTGTATAATTATGTGTGACACATATCTCGCCTCTTTGAGACGTATCGGTAGACTTAATGTATTATCATTTTTTTCATAAGGTTTCCTCTTTTACTTAATTCGCCCTGAAAATTTCCCTCGCACACTAGTAATTAGTATTGCTCCTACCGTAGTATTGCTATTATTTAAATTTACCGTTTGCGACAAATAAAAGAACACAATGGCTAGAATATTCATCTTAATGTTATTAATTCAATAACGAAAAAGAACATATATAATGTTAATATAAAATTTAAAATAACTTTGATTATTCCACGTATTGTGTAACTAATTGTGACACGTGTTTCGCCTCTTTCAGAGGCATCTTCAGACTTACTATCGCAAAGTTTGCTTAAGTAATGAAGCAAGATAAATTCTAACATTTTAACATTTTAAATTATGAAATTACAAAATGAATTACGGGTTTTTTCCTTCTAAAGGAAACAAGGAAAGGGGTGATAGAATCAAAACAATGCAATAACATATGCATGATACTAATAAGGTGCAAATCAATCAATCAATTAGATTGGGATTTTTCCTTTTTAAGGGACGCAAGAGAGGGTTATAGAATCGAATCAAAGCAAACAAATATATTTCTAATGACGTTAAACATTACAAACTAATAAACTATAAACTAATGAGCTGCAATCAATCAGTTAGGTTGGGTGATTACTCTATTGATGGGGAATAATGTTAATAAAGCGAGCATCCTGTCCTGTTAAGAATATTATTTAATAATATATCTTTTTTATTAAGAGTTTTATTTATTTCTAAAAATTCTAGACCATTCATCTTTAAACCTTTTTATTTACTCGGTGGAGTATTTCTACATTAGTCTGATTAAAATTATGGTCATTTTCTATTAAATGATTGGCAAACTCAGAAAAATTATTACTCTTTAGACATCTTATATGTTCTTTAATTCTAATATTAAAGTTTCTACCTGTCTGTCCAACATAAGAAGCTGGACAGTCTCCACAAGTGAGTCGATAGATACCACTCTGTGACGATGAAACTACGCGATCTTTACTGTTCAATAAAAATTTTCCTAAATTATTTACTGTGTAAAACGCGGGTTCTATATTGTCTGGCAAAAACTTAACTATCTATGACGAAATGTCTCCTAAATAAATGATTCTACGCCAGTGTTTAATATTTTCGTTTGCTTTCTTCTCTCCTGAAAAAATATTATTAACTATGAGTTGTTTAACTTGCTTACGTTTAAGTAAGTTAACAACTACATCTGTGTTATAACCATTATTTACAGCTATCTGTTTAATAATGTTTAACTCTAATTTAAAGTTGACTTTAGTGAGAGGGATGTTAACTAATCTATTAATCATTGCATGGAATGATGAGAGCTTTTGTGACCACGGGTGAATCGATTGATGGTGAATGACTACATCTGTATATATAGGTTTTCTATAAATGTCAAATTCTAATCTGTTGTTATTATTAATCTTTATTGTTAAGTCAAGAAAATTTAAGGTTTTTAGTTGCTCAATCTTTTATGTGAATTTAATATTTGTATGCAATGAATTTATGTGACATTGTTTTGATTCTATCACCCCCTTCCTTGTTTCATTTAGAAGGAAAAAAACCCGTAATCCATTTTGTAATTTCATAATTTAAAATGTTAAAATGTTAGAATTTATCTTGCTTCATTACTTAACCCGGCGCACGCGTTGACATATTCACTCAATTGAAAACCGTGCGCGTCACCTTTCTTCGAATTATGAAAGGATGTTATTTTTCGTTATATCGTAATAAATAGAGGGATTAAAAATAATTGGATTGATATTGATTGCGGACAAACACATTAAGAATATGTGGGAACACTAAAAACCCGAAAGAAATACCACATGAAGCCACAATTCATTAAACAAACAAATCTCTAACTAAAAAGCAATGCTTGTCGACATGACGTATTTGTTATCTTTAATTACGAACGTGTCAAATTAAGAGCCCTGCGACGAACTCATTCGATGGTCGTTGTCACTTCGAAACATACATATATTACTCGCTTAATTACGGGGAAACACATAAATAATTTAATATCGAGACATTTATCACCAAATGTTCAACACACATACACCTAGGGAGAGATAATAATTTATGATTTTTTTAAATCTTTTTAAGAGTTATAAATTTTGTAGAAAAGATAACGACAAATACATCACAATCTTTGCACATGAAACTTTGTTAAAGTTTTTTATTTTTCTTTGAATTACATTTGAGCATTGTGCAAATCACAAATCAGAACTAAATGTTTTTAAATATTGAATACACCCAATAATTTTTTTAGTAAACACAATAGTCGACACAATTAGAATAAATACACGATAGTTTTTTATTTAAATGTGTCCCTCAATACAATACGAAGTATAAAAACATTAAATAAAGATCGCACGAAAAATAAATATAATACCGTGCAGTGCCTGTCACGTAAAATAGTTCCGTCATATGCGCAGCCGCGAATGAAATTATATGAGAACTGCGCAGGCGCGAGTTCGCGCGAACTTTCAAACGAATAAGCACTTAAAATCGAAAAATTGTAGCTGTTCGAGAAATCGATGTTTTTATATTTAAATCTATTATTTCTGACAATCTCAAGGAGTTTGTGGTAGCAAGATAGATAAGGCAATATTTTAAAACAATAATCGAGATTTATCGTTTAATCATCAGTTGAAAGTTCCCGTCACACAAGTCGTGACAGTCGCGTACGGGCCTTGTCTTTTCCCGACACAACATCTGTGACGTTCGTCCGCCACGGGTTAAGCAAACTTTGCGATAGTAAGTCTGAAGATGCCTCTGAAAGAGGCGAAACACGTGTCACAGTTAGTTACACAATACCTGGAATAATCAAAGTTATTTTAAATTTTATATTAAAATAACTATTGATTCAATCAAGAAATTATCACATTATATATAATACGAAGCCAAAAAAATTGCAATTCACAAAAATATTTTGAATTGCAGATTTCGGATTCAGTTTGATAATTAAATACGTGAAAATTATTTATTTCACACAGAAGAATTTCGAGTAACAATTTTCCCATGCAAGAAAGTTTTCCCATTTTTGGATGATTTATACATTGATAAATATTTTAATATTTTAATAATATCATAAAGTCACATTTCCGATATAAAAATAATTAGCTAAGCTATCCGTCTCCAGCGAGATACCGGGTGTAAGTAACTATGTATGTATATTTCTAAATCGTGGTTTTAATTATTAATTACACTGGATTAATATTCCTGAAACAATGGTAAATTACTTTCCCTTCAAGTTAACATAATCTCGAGAAATTAATAAAGATTACTGAGTTTTCCGTGTTAGCATATCAATTATTTTGCTGTAACTTTCCCTTGAATAAATAACGATTATCACAAATATTTACATTTATTGAAAATTATTTTTCTACTTCTGATATGTTTTTTATATTATCAAAGATCAAGACTTAGCCATATATGAAATCATAGTCCATATGCAACAATTCATTTAACCGTTGGGCATCTTTAATTTACAACACCGGGATTGTTAGACATAATATTTTAAAAAAAAAAATCTCTATGCTCGGGCCTGAATTTTAATAAATATGATTTATCTACTTATGTATAAAAATAATTATAATATAATGTATGTGAACATATTCATTTAAATATATAATTCAAAATAAATTTGATTTTTCCACGTATTGTGCTACTAGCTGTGACACGTGTTTCGACTCTTTCAGAGGCATCTTTAGACTTACTATCGCAAAGTTTGCTTAAGTAATGAAGCAAGATTGATTCTAACATTTTAAATTATGGAATTACAAAATGGATTAGGGGTTTACCCTTCCTTGTTTCCTTTAGAAGGAAACTTTGAATAGGAATACTTCCTTCCTATTCCTATCCTTCTAAAGGAAACATCATGTTTCCTTTAGAAGGAAAAAACCCGTTGTTAAAAAAGTTATTTTAAATTTTATATTAAAATGAACTTCCACAAAGTTACCGCCGAAACTATCGAAAATATATATAATGTTACTGATGAATATATCCTGTATTTATTCGTATGTAGTTTCACATAATAATTTTTTAATATAACGTTTTTCTACCAAGAATTGATATTAAAAGTGCTTTTTCATTGACAACTGTACAAATATACACAACTAATGTTGTAGCCGACCCGGGCGTGTTATAAAAAAGATGTTCCCGATGAATAACTACCAATTTATAATAATAAAATACTCATTTGGACGTATTATAAACAAATAAATTAAGTTAGCAATCGTTTCTGTGCGCTCTGGTGCGATATCCACTCCTCTGATTTATGCCCGGATATTTTTGACACATCCAAATGCAATAAATGATCGTTATTTTTTATATTATTTCATCCGCATCAACGAAATGCTCACTACGTACACAGTGTTCACCAAACATAGAATGATATCACTTTTAATATGAAATTGAATTTATAACTAATTTTTTGTATTTACGAATATAAGTAGCAATTAAATTTTATATTGAAATGAACTTCTTCCATGTACAAATTTACCGCCGAATCCCCATGGAAAGGATACCCTTTGTCATTATAAAATAAGTAAATAATCTTCATTTAATATTTGTTAAATTTAGCCTCACAAAGCGCACAATATTGTGTATATGGAGGTAAATGAGGGAGCTTGTTATCATTACGCTGTTGAGATAATTACATATTTGATGGCCTTTCGTCCATCGCATGGTGAGTCGGAACTAAAATTATTGAACCATTGTTTCCTGAAAATAGCAAATTCGATTGAAAAGAATATTCCTATATAATTCGATATTGTTATAATGAATAAATTGAGTGCTTTTTGGTCGACCTTCTTCCTTCTGTGGTGTGGAACACGATTTCTTTTTAAAATTACTTTCAGTAGGTTTATTATGATTTACAATTTAATTTAACCTTGTCGCTGTGTGAGTATATATTTGTGTGATAGTATTTAGTGAACTATTTATAAATAAACAAAGAGGTTTGTTATATAACAAAAACGCTATTACAACTAGTCTTGCTTGCAAAGTAGACCCACTTCAATTATTTTTTCTAGGTCCGTAGATACAGAATATTGTGAACTTTAGTATTTCGAAGCGTTCGAATATCAATATAAGTCTTCTACGAACTGTGTAATATACAATAATCATATGAGAATGGCGCAAGTAAAGGACTGAGAGTAAGCTAATTATTTACGCTGCGTCCTGTTTATAAGATCGGGATATTTGGGAGATAAATTTTAGCATCACAGAGACATTCTGAACACAATTGAATTAATAATTTTTTTATACTCGTAACCCCTGCAACCGAATAGGACAAATGCTGAAGACCGTTGACCATTCGGCTCCGGGACTAGCACTCATATGAACTCTATTTTCTTGTCAGGGTGTAGCATACTAAGGTTTAATAATCCCGATTACTATGACTGTAAATTATTTACTGAATTATTTATTATCAGATTATATTATGAAATTATTTATCAGCTCGGGTTAATTTGTACGAAATTATTGACCAGCAATCAGCGTATTCTGCTAGTGCTATTTTACTACCTTTGGAGTGGGAGAAATTTCTAACAACTGGTAGGGCTATTTATTTATCACCTTTCCACTTGTAACCTTCCACAAAGAACAATGAGTTTGTACTATTTAACTTACTAAATATTTTTTTGTCTTTCTCAGTACGTTGATGAAATATAAATTATTTTATATTATTTTTTGTTAATTTTATGTACGATCATGTCTTTAGTATACCCTTTCTTCTTCTTTGGATCCTCTGTGAGAATCAGTTACGACCTATATATATGAAATATCATTTGATTACAAGGGTAAATTATTCATCCAAATTTTCGTCCACTTTCTCAGAATCTACTATATAAATAGTACAGACGAAAAACAATCAAAAAGTGCTCAACATTGGTTCGGGGAATCAACATGATAATAGGCTATAAATTTCCTTCAATCAATCTTATCGTGCGTTAATTTTTTAGTTTCCCCAGACAGCACCGCTTGTTGGATCTTGAAAGCATATAGCTATTGTGTAATAGTTCATAAAAAAACAGCCGAGATTCTCAGGTCGTGGAATAAAATTGATAGCCAAAAAACTGGTCTAAATTCCTATTAGTAATTCGGCTACGTCATACTATTATATATTCATCGAGCATAGCGCTTTGTCATTGGTAAGAGATCAGTGGAGGAAGAGCAATTCAAACAGAGTCATTATAAAAGTTTTTATCATATTTCGCGGATTTTCTTTACCAAAATTAGTTTCAGCTCGGTGTCATCTTATCATCTTTTTTAGAACCCAGTAAGCCGCATACATCATAAATAATGAAGTCTTGGTCAATTCATAACATTGTATTGTTTTAAATAACTTCACTTACCTTGCTTGCTGTTTTATTCCAAATCTTTCAAAAAAAAAAAAAAAATCTAAAAAATCTTGTCGCATTAGTATCACTTAATCTATACAATAAATTGTTCGAATTTGCGTAGGTAATATCGCTTTTGCGTTTAAATAATAATATGCAAAGTGAAGAGAAGTATAGGGGAGACGGGGACAGATAGAGTGGGCCGTTGGGGGGGATATCGTCGTGAATTAGAATTAATCGCTTTTATTAAACAGAGATGCCGCTCGATTATTTCATTCAGTATTTATTGCCGTTCGAGAAACGCGAATGGATTAAGCCCAGCTGGATGCTCAAAGTTTTATACTAACTATTTTAACTCATTCAAAATAAACTTTTTTTTAATAACGATTGTTGTATTTTAAGTACATTAGGTTATTGAGCAGCATAACACAATTTCAAATGCAAGAGTCGAATGGGTATTTCAGATTTTTTAAACTTTCAGTTGCAAATCATTGTATCAATGTTTATAGAACTAAAATACATTGCTTTTTTTCATCGTGTTATAATGGTTTCTACCAAATAAATGCCAATTCAATCAACCAAATCATTTCGTTTCTAGAATGACCATACATCAACTTAAGCATGTCCCACTAAGCAACTTCAGCCTTTTATTTGTCATATCCAATAAGTATTGAATTAAGGCCATATTGCAATATTCAGCAAACATATTTACACAAATATATATAGAAACGCTTATATATGAAAATATGTCATTTGTTTTTCAATAAATGGATATGATACATTCCATAAATAGCTTTTACATTTCTTATTGTATCGTTTTGTTCTCGATGCCGGTATCCATGCACAGTTTTATGATTTTCGCGTCTATATTTGCCATACAACCAACCTCGTGTAGTTTGCCTTGCGTCCTCCTCGCCCGCGCTGTCTCAGTTCCGTTATTCCGCCGAGATTAAATAATTTATTCCGCCTAATTGCCTTAATTGTTCTCTCTGGCTGCTCGCTCTCACGCCCCGCACCAGACGAATCCGCCTATCTCGCACATTTGATCGACTCGCGGAACTTATTCTCCACATTCTACACCGCACACACCTATGCGGAACAACAAATATCTCCTCTCTTTGTTGTCAATCCTGTAAGCGCCCATCGCGCACGATTGAAAATATTAAGAAGTGAACCGAGACGTACTTTTTTTATGAAATGCCATTATGAAATCATCGGATCCTTTGTAACCTGCCACCGAATGGAATGTAGACATTCTCAAGTGTTAGTAATGCAGTTGAACTTCACCTTTGTATTCTCTCTATGTATATATTTTAAACTTGTATCTTTTTACAATTTACTTATACTTGAATGGTTTTCTTAAAATTTATTTTTGGCAACAACCTTCTTCATCGATAATATTGTTTATATGAATTTTTAATTTTTCGCCAGCGAATCTAATTATCAACCGCTCTAATTCAATAAACGTGCGTCTCTCAAATATCGGCAGAGATCTAATGAAAGAGTAAAGAATGGCGGTGTTAATTTATTCGAAAACCATGTAATCATATGATGAGAATAAAAAAAGGATAACGGAAAAAAACCTACACACTACCAAGCGTGGAAAACTAGTATTGCAAAGGCTCGAGTACAATAAATTATGGACATAAACAGTCTCAATGATCATGTTAACATGAAGGAAAACTTTACATTCGGTGTAGAAGAGTTGGTAATGAAAGTAAAGTCAATGTGCTTAGCACTTTTGTTTTAATCTTTTCAGATACAATTTATCTTTACCAAGTCACTTATTTTATTTGACTAAATAAAGCATCATATCCGGCTTTTCGTCAGAGCTCTACTATTAAAGCATAGGCTCTCAACCTTTTCGGGTGGCGACCCTTTTTTATAAATGCCATGTGACCCGCGACCCCGGTGCACTATAGTTTTTTTTTCTTAGTTGACTGCGTTAGTCTTTGACCCTTGGGTTGGCAACCCGTGTATTAAAGTATGGAAATCTCAATTTTATATATCCTATCTGGAATACAAATCCGAATCATTTTGATAGCTAAGATGATCTCTTATCACTATAATATGGCAACGAGCTACTCTAGGGAAAGCTCCATTGCAAACTCAGTAAAATTGCCTTCAAATATTTCGTTCCATTTGTTGGTAATTATTATTTTTCTGAGCCAATTGAAAAAAAAATAAGTAACCTTCAACATATCTACTTTATTAACAAGCCGTTTCAAAAAATGTTCAGCATTACGAGTCATGATACCCATAATGTAACGTCTCATGGACAGATGTCAATCATTAAAAAAATCTAATCTAGGTACAAGAAACTATGTTGGGGAACGCGCCAGTAGCATTAAAATCTTCCAATATTCATTGCATAATGTTACTCTTTCTCGTACTATATTTGTAGCGCATATGGAACTATCAGTAGGTGTCCACTTATGTCTCCCACCGATGCACGTCGTAATGGCTGACTTAAATTAACATTGTAAACGCATTTATTCTGATTAGGCATAATAGATACAATAAAACTCATTCGAGCCTGCTCTAATATATTTTTCCTATATTATTAAACATACTAATGATCGTCACCCCGTCCATGCATTTCAAAAAATCTCTGGTGGCGTCTGTTGGGTGAAAGCATTGTTTCGAGACAGTGAACTTCGTCACTAATTCACTGGATGTTATATTATTATTTTCTGTTTTAAAGGTTTAAAACCGTGTTCAATATTCTGTTTTCATTTTTCATATTCTACAAATCATCAGCTGAAACAACTGCATGGTAAATTGGTTTAACCATTTTTAATTATATCCGCATCTTCATTGATCAAGTGGGCTTTGGGTCTTGGTGTTAAACACTATTGGCTAATTCTTTGATGACAAGGTATTATATTTCAATGAATCAAATAAATCAAATTTTTCAATAGAAATATCAATGCTCGCGATGGGCGAAACCAGTCCGGTGTAAATGAAGTGGAAAATTACTCTACATGTCTTCTTACGGTAGGATATTTTAGATGGGGAGTTTCGAGATCAGGAAGAAACATAGCATGCGCACTTATTGCCTCTGGACAATAGATTAAAAAATGATTGAAATGTCTACGTGGTATGCAAATTAATGTGCTTTCGTGCATTTGAACCCTTGCTCGGAATTTCACGACCATTGGCATATTTAATAGGTGCTAAATAACATTCAATGTATTGCTTATTATTAATTTATGCTATTTTATTCTCTACAGGTACGCATCAGCAATATTTCACAAACTATTAAACATCATGCCCATTGGGTCACGGATGAAGAAAATATTTAACAGCGTTCAATATTATTATTTATTTTAATAACGCAAAGTAATTTTAATAAAAACAATCAACAACGTATAAAGTATGATATCTTACTGCTTAGCAAAAATAAATTATGATTCTTTTTTTTTTCAACGTCTAAACGATCAATCAATCAATATACTGCTCGCCTGGAATAAACCTGGTTCTAAGTTCATGCACAGTTTTAGAGTCATCAACCACGTTGAAGGAATCATTGGTAGAATATCTGTCAAATCGTATTTTCCTGCTAATGCAAAATTTTCATTCTTTTTTAAATCGTTTTTATTCGTATTAAAAACTTTTGTGAAATTGAATGTTTGCTTAAAATACTCGGCGCAGTTGAGTCTTCGCCGCTATCAAAGTAGTTCAACGAAATTATGGTTTAATGGTGGCTTCATTTCTTTTTTAATACTTGTACTAAAATGATAAAAGTGGAAATCACGATTTGTTCTTATTATCATCCGGTACTGAAAGTAACACCTCTTCATCTCCAAGAAAGAGGTTTATTCGTATGAAGGCTTTGAATCGTAAAATATTAATTTTATTATTTTATAATATGATTGCACTTTTCCTTCCGGCTTTTGGTATCGATTGAAATACAAGTGCACCTTTATAATCTCATTTAGATTTGTATTTTTAATGATTTTTTTAAGATCATTAAATATTCAACATTAAATGCGCTATCAAACGTGGCTTACCATAAATGTTTTTTAAGAAATAAGACCGGCTTGAGTTTACCGGATTACATTATAGCATCTTTTAGCTAAGTTAACTGAATGGTTGGGTCTTCGGTCCCATAAAGTTTTTTCAAATTGGCAAACGCGGTTGTCACTTATTGAAATAGTCGATTCTTGTTTACCAAGTGCATATAAGAATATATTTTTTTTTATATTCTTCGTGTGTTTTGTTAGTCAGCTGTGGTTTTGTGGGTATATATAATTTCGTAAATAATTATGATGAGCTATTGTTGACAGCATAGCATACACAGAAAATTTTAAAGATTAATCTTCTAGAAAATCATCACCAATCAAAAATGTAAGATTATGACAAAGATGGACTAACGGCTTAACGGTAATGGTCTCGGTGAATTTTCTTCCAGTTTACATTCAAGTTTATTAATATTATACTTCAACTATCGTTGTATGGTGAGTTTTTAGTGTAGCGTTAAAATGATCAACGTAATTATTTTGTGTCTATATTTCGTTGTGTGTATGGGGAGATACATAATAACAACGGCATGTGGCATACGCGCTGCTGCGAGGTTAGGTTACGTAGTTGATGGATGCATGCATGCAAACTTATGAAATGGGAATTAAGGTTTTAAATACATTCACGAAGAATATCCGAACTTCTGTTGCCGTTAATGTAGTTTTTCTTCGATATCTTGACATGTAATGATTCTTTCAGTTCGGTTCGGTCAGTTTCAGTTATTTAAATACAATATTATTTTAAAGATAACAAAGCACTAATTTGTTTCCACCACAAATATTAAAAATATCTCTTATGCTTTGAATACCTTTTTACAACATTGTTGGTGAGTATTTGTTAGTTTTATACAAACTTACTATTCAACCGTCCCTTGAGCCGATTGGTCAAGCTGGATATCTTTATTAGGAGTTAGGGGTGCATATATGCTTCACATTGAGAGCGATAACCGTGACCATAACAATAGTAAATATGATTTATTAACAAATAAAACGAATTATTAAATCAGTTGAAAATGATAGCTATGAGCGAAATCAGTTCTGATCTGTAGGAAATATTTGGAATAATCATTTTAAAAAAAGTGGAATTTATTCGCAGATTTCGATTAGTCGTTATTTTTTTTCATTCGACTAGTCTTATTTTAGTTTCACACTTTCAGCCGCTTATCAAAATGTTTATTATTTTATTTATCATTGGTTGCCAATATCGTCTCCTTGTGAGTCAGCCACCAATCGTTTTTTTGCATATCAGCAATATATAATTTCGCCGATTACAGATGGAATAGAGCACGGCGGCTGCAGGTGACGTCTCAGGAACGCAAAGAAACGCAAGCAGGTTTGAGACTCTCCATTGGCAAATTCGACACGTACCAAGATGTCCTAGATTTCACGTAATTCAGTTGATTATTATCTAAATATATGAGCGGTGTTACATTTTTTTTTTATACCTAAATTTGTTCAATTACTATTTGTGATTCAAATGGCTATTCTGGATGGAGCCCGTAAACATTTTGATGAATGAACGGATCATAACGTTGATTGGAATCGCTTTTTATATGTGTTTTTTACGCAATTATACTATTATGATTGAATTATTTTTCGTGTGAGCACAGGATTACCTTGTAGATGAGATACGTTAATTTGACGCTCGGTTACGCCGAAAAATGAAAAGTACTTCGTCCGTAAAATTCGATTAATTGTTACTCGACGTCGTATATGGAGTGATGGTAGGTAGATACACAAATTATTATGCTACCATAATAATACTAATAAGTTTAATAGCCACACTGGACACCTTATGATATGCGTATCATAATATTTTACATGATATGTACACATGTGTGTATTTTATATTTCGTAAAAAATATATCTGCCTTACACAGAGGTAAGCTTATTTTTATGGAGTGTTTTTTTGTGTATTTATATTGCACTAAGATTATTCCGATATATTTACCAGTACAATAAGTAATATAACGAGAAGGTATGTACATTTATATAACCCATGGCTTAGAATAGCTAAATTCCGAGCTAAAATTACAAATTGTAAATGTACGATAATGTATTATTAACTTTATTTTCAGTTCCTATGATGACAATTCCCCATTTTCATAGAACATCCAGAATCAATTTCAGCGTTTCCAATAAATTATGATTTAACTTATTGGCTGAGCGTGCTTGATGGTATTTCAATATACAATAACTTATATCGTTTCGTTCTTCGATAAGCTTTGTCACCTCGTTTCAAGTGTACTTCAATGCAAAGATGAATCCGAGTTTCGTTTGATACATGAACAGTAAAGAAAATCACTTCACAATCACATGCCAATTCTTGTTGTAGGTATAAATATTTTTTCTTTATAAAGTATTATAAGCATTATTTATCTGCTATACAAGCAAAATCGATCATGATCGGTGTAAAATCAATTTATTTATTATAAGTTATATTCATTTGCATATATTGCCTTTCCATTAATAATTGGAAAAAAAAACTTGTCCACCACTAAAATTATCTGAGCGCCGATCAGAATTTATTTTATTTGCCTCCATTTAATATACGAAACTCAATTCTGTGTATCGTTCTATTAATAATTAATGAATCCTTTTTCGGTAATACTCACTCAATGTATGATTTCATAATGCGGGCCCAATCGAATGTTGATATATAAAATTTTCATATAATGATTGAACTTGGAAACAATAGGACCTCGATAACTTCATCAAGATATTTATTTTTATTATGATAATAAGAATAAGTATGATCGTGCGAAAGGAGAAACCTCGAATTTTGGCATTATCAAGTTACTGAAATCATTTCTCAAGGAGGTGGACGGTTTTTTGGTAATCCGCTTTACGTATTTTCCATAAATGGATGAATCGATTTTTTTCACATGACTGCTTCCAATGTGGATCCCTAATGGAGCTTACCTAAATATAAACTTTTCTACAAAAACTGTATTTTTATTCAGTTGATCAACCTCTCGTTTCGAAGAGAGGATGGATGGATATTGCTAGGACAGAACTCGTGGTTAGGTAATCGCTACGCCAAAATTTGAGGATTGAATACAGCGGGAGGGAATTTTTGTCACATCTATGGTTTCAACAGCATCTATTTACCGATTTAAAAATCCAATAAAGAAACTTTTCATATTGGGATTTGAACCCGTCAGTTCCAGCAGCGTCCGAACTTACACCAACTACGTTGGCCATTCGGTTTAAGTTGCCGAATAGTAATTTTAGCATACAATATATTTAAACAAAAACATTGTAATTTATGTAGGTATACCACTAGTCTATTGTCGATTGTTATATTCGTGCTTTACTTTCATTGTGACTTTCTGGACTGCCAAGATAAGTTGTTAATGTTTCTTAGTTGCTCTTTCTATATTAATTAATTATATCCTGGAACTCTTTGATCATGCTCACGATCATTTCTGGCGCACTGGTTATAGTCGGATATGTATTACTGTATCGTAGCTTCGAAAGCAATACGCATTCAGTATCGGGAAACGATGCGTGCAAGTATTTGTCGATTAAAAAGGCTATTGTGGCATCGGCTGTGTCTATTGCGTCGAGCGCGTGTGCAATCATACGTCTACTCGGCATGCCCCCGCGTGTCAAATTGACATGTCAATCGCGGCTGGACAGCTGTTTTCAACCTTTTAATATGACTATACCTGCCATCGCGATAAAACAGCATAATAAGCACATCGCACATATCATTTAAAATCACACCATCCCCTGTAAAATCTAACATTCAAGACGGCAACAATAATTATAAATTACATTGGTTCCATATTTATTAAATAATTTATAGATAGCTATATCGATATCTCAACATTGTCTAATCTTAAATTTATGATTTTGTTTTGTTTTTGGATACCTAGCCAGAATTTATTTTGAAATCTGAATTAAACTTGGTTCTGAATTTACGCAAAAGTACATATTATTTTAAATCGTATAAAAAAAAAATATCAAAAAATTACCATATTGTGGGTCTTGATATTCATTTTGATTATTGCTTGTTTATTAAAACTGGCTCTCGCTGAATATATTCAATTTTCAATCTCAAAGATTTTGCACAAATTCTTAAGACGAGCTCGAACCTAGTTATATTATAATGAACCATCGTTTCCGAGAAACATATTAGCTCTTCTTGGCAAGGAACTTATACTTACAAAGCTATAGGTTGAAAATTCTACCACTTTCCCAATATTACACATATTCATGTTACTGACGTAAAATTTATTAATTTTCATATAAAATATTATGAACTTATGAGAAGTATCTGCCAAATAAAAATCAAGACCGTACGTTGTATTTCCATAGAAAATATAGATATTTTGAAAAACAATTAAATGCCTGAGACCTAAGATATAATAAAACATAAAAAATTCGCTAATTTATTTTAATTGATTGAAAAAAATATCGTTTCTGTGAACCATGTCTTTTATGTAGTACAATCGCTTAAAGGTTTATCTTGTTTGTATTGATTTCTTTCAGCATACATAAACTCTTTATTGTGTTTGCCACAATGTCTTGATTTAAAACCTTCACACGTTGCTGCTTTGAATTAGGGTTCGCAATAGTTTAACTGAGGTATACGTCGTTTTCCACGCCACTTCTTCTTTTCGTTAGTTATTTATACTATTTGTTCTTCTAGTTGTTTTGCTGACACCCGATTCGCCTCGCTTTGCAATATTTTATAAATACGATGGTCGTTTATTTTGGTAAATCAAGTGATTCACGCAAGAAGTTTGGTTAAATATGATGATTATTATTATTATTAGTTTAACCATGTCCGCTTCCAACATAAAGCACGTGGACTCCTGATTGGAGTTAATCTCAACATTTATTTTTCTTCAAGAACTGCTTGTTACTCTGTTGCTTAAAAGATTTTTTCAAATATATTGTTGTTATTTCATTCATTGTATTAAGCAATTGAATTGTAGTAATACTTATTTTCAAATACGTTCACATTTTTGATTTTGAAGATATACAAGGAAAGAGCTTTCATCCGTGTGTTACTTAACCAAACATGATCTTTATTGAGATACATGATTACCATCGTAATACTTTTTCGTGGAATTGTAATTTGATGTTTTTTTTGAAACTACTCATCGTCACCTAAATCAGTCTGCATTATTCATTTGAAATAAGCTTTTTTTACTACTTTACTAATTTTGTTACTACTAATGTTAATAATGTATTCATAGTGCATCTGTCTTAAATTGTATCGCCGTATACAATATATACTCGCATTAAGTAGTGTAGACACGCGCCCGGGTTACCGAATCTATTCAAGGTGAAGTTGGAGCGGTAATTGAGGAATTAATCGATTTTTGTAGGGGTTACTTCTTCTCGCTGTTTGTCGTCATCCAAAATAATATTGGTTGCAAGCATCTTAGATGTATCAGTTCAATAATTTAAATTGAATTTAAAATTAACCATTTTGATGTTCATTTTGGTGTTATTGAACTCGTTGAAATTTGCAACGGAGTGGGGTGATTATTTATTGAGTGCAGATAGATTATTTGTGTTACCTTTTAAGTGCATTCAATCTCATTTCATTTTAAGTTGGCATAACTCCAATTTAAATTCACACATCTTTTTGTCGCCATAGAAACAATGGATGATGAATAACTGTCACGTTTAATGTAGATTTATTTTGTATGATGGCTCAAATGTTATTCATAAATTATATTTGATAACCTTGTAACTCCACAGATAGTGTTACAAAAAAATAAACACGTGCTTCGCCCCTTTAACAATTAACAAATGTATCAACCTAAATTTTATATTTAAAATAATTTTCTACAAAGTTACCGCCGAATGCATTGAAGGCATTTAAGCTGATATAGTTAAATTTAAATTTGAATTGTTTGAATTTTGTACTTTTCCATGAGTTTTGTCGCTAACGACCCACGCACGTGCACGGATGTATTTGAACTGACAGACAGTTCAAGTACATCCGTGCACTTGGAATGCCTGAAGATGCCGAAAGGCGAAACCCGGGTCGTTAGCGACAAAACTCATGGAAAAGTACAAAATTCAAACAATTCAAATTTGATATTGAAATTCTATCAAGCAAACTCGGTCGAATTACTTAATTAACTGATATATATTATTGACCAGCGATACACAGAACCGATAAAGAGAGTCCTCTCTTAGTAGATAAAGCTCTCTTAGTTATCATAATTATATTAAATCAGTGCAGTTCGGTGTGGTGTGTGTGTGAGAGTGAGAGTGAGTGTGACTGTGTGAGTGTGTGAGTGTGAGTGTGGTGTGGTGTGGTGTGGTGTGTGCCTGGCCTTAATTATGCCAAAAAGCTGTTTTGGTTTGTTTGATTTTCTGAATATATAGGAAACAAATCATTTTATCTTCCGAAAACTTACCACTGTAATCGCTACCAAAAGCACTTTATTAAATTTAGTCGAAATATATATTAATAAAAGTTTGCTGAGCATGCAACTCAAACAGATGATTAGATTGAAATATTTGCTTAAGATAAAATTCACCTTTTCCGATATATTGTGTCAATATATCCATATTTCATGTTGATTACGCTGCTGGCTCATTTTGATGTCGATTTTTATTTATTACCCTTGAAGTTTATATACATCCAGGCTATTATTTTTTCTCAGTAACTATATACCAACACCCTCTTCTTTTTCTTTTCTTTCTTGCATATTGTGCATGTCTTTTCTAGAAAATATTGGTGCTCTGCGTCGCCCCTATTGTACGAAGAGGTCTTTTGTCCCGAAGCCCCTTTGTGTCAAAGGCCTCTATTGACTGAGTTAACATTTAGACTTCTTGCAACTATACATTGTGTGCTAGGTACGTTCTATCAAAACGAAAGGTGTTAAGCTACTGATAAGTACTTGTAAAATAATATACATCAGTAGGTATGCAAAGTACATTTATTTAACTAAGTTTTTTAATAACACATTTGTTATTTCTATACATTGTTTTTTTATACAGGTGAGATTTATTAAGAATGTCTTTTATTTTGTCTAAGCCAACATTTTATTCAATTTACAATTATGGCTTATTTTTCAAGATTTCAATATACATAATAACTACCTTACAGTCCTCCCAATCCATTGGGAAATATTTCCGTAATTTTGCCATTTTTTTTTAAATTACTGACGATGTTAATTTTAATGTGCGTTGTGTTTCATTGCAATTAAATTTTCGCATGTTTAATAAAAATGGGCTTTTACAATTTTGATTGCAGACTTCAACATTTTATATTTTCTCACGATCATATTTTACAAAAATAACTTCCATTCGCGACTAATATATTACAGGCGATGCTGGATCGACAATACGGGAAGTTTTTTTTTTGCGAAGCGCTACGTTTTACTAACAATATTGAATATTTTCCGTATGTATCTTCTACTCGGAGCGACGCGAAACATGTCAAGTAAATACATTCGGGAGACGATAAAGTTTTTTGACATATTAGACGTCGCAGGGCGTAATAAATTTTATCAAAATTAACAACACCCGGCTTGATCGAATGACAACTCTTTGGGAGATTTATGAGGCAAACTTTCCCAAGAAGTAAAAGCCATTTGACGTATTAGTATTATTTCGCGCGACTTTCTTTGTTCTGTAGTTTTGGAAAATTTTCAATTTATTTTAGAAATGTCGCGAACTGGATTGAATTAATATATTTTATACCTATACAGCAAGGATGCAATTTTTTTTTTGTTGTTGGTGTGTTTACTTGTAATTACTATATATTTTATACAATATGCTTTAATAGTTAGTTGTGTGTTGAAATAAACCATAACAACATGTTTATGAAATACTATTTTACATTCACAAACCAATTTTTTTTTATCTTAAAACTTATCCCTTTTCTAGGTTTATTATTTAAGGAACATTGCACTCGATATTTGCCTCGTGTAAAGTTTCACAAAAAAGAAAACGTGTGTCACACTGACAATTTAAATTGTATGCAACTAAAACCTCTACGTTGCTTTATAACCGAGTGACAGCGGCCCACTTTTTTACAATATTCTTTTCTCGAACATTTTCCTTTTTACACTGTATCCTGTAAACCTATTTTTCATGCAGTTTTACTATAATGGGACGATAATTGATTCCATATATTAATGTTGATGGAAGTGATAGTTGTTTCCATTAACGTATTAGCGCCATGTAATTAAATATTAAAGTCAGTTTTATCAGTATAGATTTTTTTTACTCTATGTGAAGTCTCCTAATTATTTTTATAATGTCACTCTGAAATCTTTCATATATAAAATTACCACTTTTTTCTGTTTGGTAGCATTGGAAATTAAAACCAGTAAACATATGTTCATATAACCAGTGTTGCTTTGTCGACTACGAGAAAGCCTTTGATAGTCCGCATAGGCCTTCCCTATGGGCCATTTTAAAGCTTTATGGGATCCCACCCAAGATAATCGCCATCATCAAATGCTTGCACGAGGGCAGTGAATGCTGCATAAGAATCGGTGACGTAACTACGGAATGGTTTGGCATCACTACCGGCGTCAGACAGGGCTGTGTTCTAGCTCCGTTCCTCTTTATAATAATCTTCGACTTCATCCTGAGGAAGTCAATTCCACCTGACCGAGGAGTTACCGTTGCTCCCAACCTGAAACTATGTGACCTCGAGTATGCCGACGACGCTGTCATCTTTGACAAATCAGTTGCGGGTATCCAGGAAACAATGGATAGACTGCAGAGCAACTCGTATCGCGTTGGCCTCAAAATCAACGCGAGTAAAACCAATGTGCTCTGCAACAGCGCCTGTCCAGATCCAGACTACTCTCTGTTGAGTGCGGGGCAAGAAATCGAGAGAGTCGATGGTTTTAGGTACTTGGGAGTACACATCACGGGAGATGGCAACCCGCGTAATGAGCTCGCGATCCGATTAGGGATAGCTGGAGCAACATTTAATTCAATGCGGAAAGTCTGGGACTCACGGCTGTACTCGGTCAGAACCAAGTGCCACTTGTTCAACGCATGCATACTGACTGTGCTGCTTTACGGTTGCGAGTCATGGCACATCACAAAAGCACAGGGTAACCGTATACTGTGCTTTGAAAACAGATGCCTGCGGCGAATACTAGGAGTACAGTGGTTTGACTTTGTCAGGAATACGGAGGTAAGAGAGCGGACAAACCAGCCCCTTATTACGTCCAAAATTAAAAAGGCGACGATGGACCTGGCTTGGACATGTGCTGCGGATGCCCCAGGGGGAGCCTGAATCCTGCCTGCCTCTTCTATCAATTCCTGATGGATCCCGACGCCGCGGAAGGCCTCTGATGACCATCCATAGGATGTACTCAGGGAGCTAAGGGACGCCGGGATGACCTGGGAAGATGCGAGGAGGTTGGCGGGAGACAGAGAATCTTGGAGGCACCGTGTGGCGGCCATATGCTCCGAATAGGGGAGCGGATATGGGAAAAAAAAAAAAAAAAAAACATAATTATTTTCAATTCAAAAATTATATCAAAGAGTTGTAAAATCGCTGAGGTATATATATGTAAATAATATATAATTTCGGTGGCAACCGTTTTACACGAAATAGAGGAACTTCAAAAAATCTGTAAAGGTTAGAAAACTTTCCGGTACCAAAATGCTAAACTTTTTCCCACATACTTTCCTACTTCACATAGAACAGTAAATCTATGTCTAACATATGAATTTCAATAATAATGCATAATTATAAAAACCATTACTTTATTATTAGAGGCAAGGAATTATTTTTCTCAATTTCATCGAGTTTCTTCCAGTTCTTTATATCAACTCGATTTTGTTTCAAAAATGTGTTTTTTCGCAAGCACGAGTACAATATGTGAAAATCATAAACTGCGTTCAGGAAACTTCACTGTCAACGTAACTTCTGGCGAGGTAAAACCAACCCCTGCTACTAAATGGCACATTTCGGTGTTTTACTCTCCCTCATATATTGTGCAACGTCCAAAGTGACGCAACGTAGAATGGTTAACTTTACACAATTATCATTTGTTGCAAACTAATGATTAAAAAAATGTGTTGTATATTGGTTAGAGATCATATTAAGTTTGTACTGAAAGATACATTTTCTTGATTTCGATCATAGTTTTTTTCTGGTAAAACCACATTCACATGAAAATATTTTTTTTCGTTCGATAAGATCGATAGAAATTTATTCTCTAAATTGTATCTACTTTCGAGGCATCCTTTTTCCTTGTTTATTAATTCGAGGATATGTTTTTTCTATTGTTCAGATTTAGATTATTCGTTGTATGGTTTATTTATCGATAATGTTCAGAAGCATTAGTTTCATCTGCGCTCAACGTGTGTATAAAATCATAGACTCGATTGAAATCATTCGGCTAACCAGGCTTATCGTCACTGAAATGAAATTCTTCAGAAACCATTACACTTTTTTTAGTTTAACTTCGTCGTTGACGTAAATGTTTCGTTCGTTCTGTCGTCAAAAATATTGCAATCATTTGAGCCAGTTTCACTTTCGCTGTCGCCGTCCATTGTCGTCAAAAACCGAGGCTTTCGTAATAATAATAATAATTTGGCAAGTAAGGAATCCGCCCCCGCGCACGCACCCCCTGCACCATAAGTCGTCCCATTGTGCGCTGGATGATGGCCCACCCCGTAAGCGACGTCTTTTAGCGAAGATTTGTAAACTTCCACTGGCTTCTTGTGAGATTTTCATGCAAAATTCTGCAAGGTTTGAAGGCGCTTGATGTTTTTTAGTCACAGTTTTAAGTTTATCTTTCGTTCATGCTACATTTAGCACGGTATTTTTACAAGGTACTGCGTTCCATGACATGGCTTAAAACGGAAATTAACTGCCACTTTGTTGTTATCAAAGTTAGTACTTATTCAAGTGATACACTATACAAATAATCATAACAAAAACTAAAAGTATAGTTGTCACATAATCAATATTGATGACTGTCCCACTGGTTCTGTTACATATGCGATACGTGTTTCTTCTATTTGATAAGCAACCGCTGAATAACTGATATATTGTTTTTTTCTTGTAGGAAGTTAGATACATACAATAACATAACCAATTACAATATTAAATGCTTGTAAATTATTTGGAGAGAATCATTCCACCGAAAACAAATTTAATAGTGAGGTGACCCATCCGCCTTTATAACTAAAAAAATATGAGTGTGACACGAGGCTTTACTAATGTTATTATTTGGTATTCGTGCGATGAAGATAACATATATCAGGTTGTAATTTTAAAGCAAGCGCTTAAATATTCTGTGCCTGGTGTAGCCCTGGTCATTTCGAAGCGAAATGTTTGATTTCAATGCACCGTATTATCACTTTTAATGTTTGTAATCTTCAATTAGCGACGTTTGTCCACCACCCGGTTAAGAATGCAATAAATCTTCGTTTAAGTATAACCCTGTCAAGAAACAAGGTGTCCACGTTTAGTCATGCCACAAGTTTGCAAGCATAGATTACTATCAGGTAGCATATATTAGTCGGTTACTCACAATTATTCTATTGTCTTGCACATGTAATTGAGTAAATTTTATGTTTATCACACGGATCTTAATTTTTATATTTAACTGTGAGAGTTTTCTACTTAAATACTTTTCAACTTATTACGACCCAACTTTGTTTGAAAAACCTCCGTTATAATTTGGTGCTAGTCAAAGTTGAATTGTTGTATTTCATAGCCTTCTAATATTTTTACCGCGCTCTAAAATATGGAAAAAGGACGGAAACATGATTGCATTACAATCTAATACCATTCTTTGGTTATCACTAATATTTTTTACCTATAACCTCTCAATAAAACCCATTTGAAATTGTTCCAAGTAAATTCTTCATGCGTGAATACGTTCTAATTATCTTGGAAGATTATTTTTTTTTTACTGAAAAATTGTGCCAGTCTATGTTTGTTTTACGGGTTCTTAATGAGTTTATCTCTGGTCACCCTTAGGAGGTTTTTAAAAAGATACTCGTTCTCCAGCTGGTGAGCGGAAGTTAAAACTACACAGTTAAATTAATCCGCTTTCACGGCGTGTTGAATTGATAACGATTAAGAAACATGCATGTAAGTTATCTTTTACCTACTGGAAATAATCCATTTGCACCGTATCAAAAAATAACTCTTTTATGCTAATCCGTATGTTGCTCCTATGAAAAAAATTGAATTTGTATCATGTGAAGTAGCAAACACCGTATCTCGAGACGATTAATTAAATTAAGCCTACAGATAGCAAAGTATATTACATGTCTAATTATAAATCTCTGAAATAGTATTTAAAACTTACTTCAGTGATAGGTTTATAAAATGTTCACCCTAAACTTGGTAATTTGATAAATGTAAGGCATTCATGCGTTCATCTGTTCGTGTATATTCAGGGAAAGGCTCAAATTCTTGGGCTATTAAATAATCTGTTAATTTAATTATAGATTCATCATCAGCGGAAGTCGCTGTTGCTATTTGAAAAATTTGGCAATCCGATTTGCGTTGTCGCTGAGTAGATTTGCAGAAAATCTCCCTTCTCCTATCTGCCTTGATGTGGGATATGTCTTACAATTATTTTCTTTTGTTTTAAACTTTAGCGCAGCGTCTCACATGTATTTCAGTGGGATATATTATTATCACTCTTGGCAAGATAAACGCAAGAAAACGTCAGACGAACTTTTCATTTAATTGCGAACCATATTCCTTTTATTACCATTTTTACAAATTAAAGACGCGTCACCCCAAGTGTCTTTTGGCATAAATTTTATTGCTTACAGATAATATTTTTAAGAGTGACATAATATAAAATAGCCTAGTGCATATAAATAAGAAGTAAATAATAACATGTAAATTTCACATTCGTATAAGATTTCAAACAGAATAAATAATTCATTTATGTGATTCGTTTTGTTGAAATTTACTTGTTCACTATGTTATGTATGTAGTGAATAAAATCATTCGAAAAAAAGTGATTTCTTATTTACTGAGATCAAAAACAATCAAGCCTTGATTGCAGTTACAGTCTTCTTTTTCACGTAAAATCTCACTGTACTGCACAGATTCCCTGAAACTATGGACCCTTTTTGATTTTTCTAAAAATAACGATTGTTACAGTCAATCGCATAAAAGTATTGGGAACAAAAATGATAGTGTATGTAACTGAGGCGATGTCATCATTTATATTTTGTAGACTTGCAAATCGAGTACAATATTCCCGAGACACTTTTTTCCTATAACTTTTACCTCGGTTCAGTATTTTCCTATTCTTTAATGTCATTCATTGAATTCTGGAGAGTATGTGTGTATCATCAACATTACATATAAAAAATTTGGCTGAACAAGCATTGTCCACATTAATGTGTTTTTAATAAACTCACTACACTTCTAAACGTAAAGCGGATTGGACACATTTTACAAACAAAAAAACGCCGCTTGCAGTTACATGATAATATCGGTCATTATTGTCAAATAATCCTCACCCTCTTATTGAAAAATGAGAGAACTGAACTTATCGAAAAAGTTTAATTTTTTCCTCAAGAAGCGCACGACAATGCAGTTCCGAAAGCGATGCAATGCCCACCAACTTGCACCGAATTCGTTCTTTTATGTCGAATGCCATGAAAGGATGATCGTTCAGTCGAAAAAGTAATATAGGTACTTATCCAAAGGTCTGTCTAAAATTTCAATAGAAAGCGATTTATTCTGCAAAAGTTTCCCAATTTTAAGTTTTTGACCCGATTGATTTTTTTCTGCAATACCGGTGAAACTAGATTAAAGCTTCCTTACAATTTACAATATTTAACTGTTTTCTTTTTTATATTGCTAGCAGTTCTGACTAACAGAAAAATTGACAATACATTTACTAAAATAATGCATTATCTACTGATGCTAATGGTCTCGATACTCTCGATGATCGATACCGGTGTCGATCTGTGCAAACTATGTGGAGTAAGTATTTTTTTTTTAATTTCAAAGACCTTACAAAACAATCTGTACGCTATTTTTTATTCAAGGCGTTATACTCATTGCCCTCTGAGTCGGGTACCTATAGAATAATAATTATCAGTTATAACTGGAATTGGGATAGCATGATTGAAACTATCAGTCTAGGGACATGATTAATTTTTGTTCCAATGACAGATTATTGAATTGAATTTTACTACATATAATTAATGTATTTTATTAGAATTAGAGCTATTATTTGTATTGTTCTTTAATTTACAAATTTTATCGATATTTTTTTGTTCGGTGGATTCGTCAATAGCGTTATGAAAAATCTATGTAACATTCCGTTACACAACTAGTGGTATAACAAAACGGTTTTTATATATCCATACATAGTGACAACATATTTTTAGAATCTATTACTTGCTAGCATGTTTTTTTTATTCAAAAATTGCATGTTCAACAGTTCGGACGCAATCCAAGTGAGGTACTTATATTTACTATCAATAACCAAAAATTATCGTTATTTATTACTTTTTAATCCTGTATGTTTTCTTGGGAACTATTTTTTATTATTACCGATTAGCAAGTACATATTTAAGAGTAATGCAAGTTATAATAAAAAAATGCAGTATCGTTATCTCCCCAAAAGCTTAAACAAACATTCAAATATTTGCTCATTCACCTTACATATGATATTTTCGTAGAGGTGTAGCCATCTGAGATTTCAATTTCAAAGTGTGTTTGCGAGGGACAGCACAACGTCTAAAAAACAAGTCAATCATTCTATTTTCACCTGGTACTTTTTCGTTTTCGCTGTTTTTTCTTGCAGCATTTTTGTTATTGTACTATAATAACTCGGTATCCGATACCCTGCATTGCGGAAGAAGTAGATTTTATTATTTTATTAGTGTTATCATTCGAAATGGACAGTTTTTTCTAACACGCACTCCTACTTAAAAGGTTTGAAATTACGTTTTACCGTTTTCACGGTCCGCCTCGATATTCTTAGTGGGTAGGTAAGTATTCCGTCTAATGATAGTGTGCCAAGGTATAAACAACCACGGACATTATAACCAAGTATTTCTGTGTTATGTACGTACCTTCATTACGAGAACCACATAAATGTCATCCATCAGTGACCCGGGTGTGTTGTTAGGTTATGTGAAATATTTTAGTTTCGAAAGGCTTTGGCTCTGGCACCGGAAAAAATATTCATCATGTCGAATATAAATCTAGCGCTTTCCACGTGATCCACAAAAAATAATAATTTACTGTCTAAAAGTTTTATATTCCTGCCCTATAAAAGTTTCTTCCCGACATCGGAAAAAAAATTATTTACGAAGTAAGGAGCAACCTAAAAAAATCAAATGCAAACGGTGCTTACACTAGTCAATAGTCATGCGTAGTCAAGTGTGCCATGCATATTTTGTAAAGTTGTTAAATTCCCCGTGGAATAAAATGCACTGTTATTCCAAACCCGAATTATATTTATAACATTTGTTAAATATATCGAATCGAGTAGTTATTATAGTAAGAGAACCGTTAAATATTATCTACGTAAAAATACATATTCTTGCTACAATATGAATACTTCCCGTCCCAATGTTTGATTTTATAAATCCTCGACTTAAGTTTTGTCAGGCATCTATTACAATCATTTATTTTCTTTTATTGGTTTATTGACGGCTGCTTATTATATTTGAAATTCTTTTTACAGTACAGCCTATTTCAGAGCACTTTAATTATTATAATATTGAAGTCATTGCTACTCTGCTTTGACTGACCTAATGGAGAAATCCAATTTGTTACATACCATACTTCACCGTTGTCTAACTAAATCGTCAAATGGGCAGATTGTCTGTTGCCTCTCGTATCAATTCACTCGTCCGTCAGACTGACGGCCGAATCGAGCTCACTTCGGCTGAAGATAAGAGAATGGGATACTAAAACTTTAAAGTCCTTCAGTCTGTAAGAAAACTTTGCTGTTTTTATAGCGTTTTTTATTAAGTCTGGTTATACTTTAGTGACGGATTATGCGGGCTACAAGTCAGTGATGAGTTTTATATCCCGGGATCCAAATACATCTTTAGGCCTTTTGTGCTTCGCCATTTTAATCCGGCACAATATTGATCGGTTTGAGTCAGGGACGGCTCGTGTAAAGGTGCACGAGTGCACTGCATCGTCTTCTAAATACTCTTAAAATAAAGAATATGCATACATAATAATTGTACACGTTCAGTAATTTTCAATTTCCAACGTGAGTATCATCAAATATTATTGCGAACAACTATGATGAATAAATACCGAGTGAAAAATACGGGGCGCGCCCTTTGAAACCGCTTGCTATGACGCGCCAAGTAGGTACCTTTCGTAGAGACTAGGTGGATCAATTCGGCTCGAGCTCTCCATCGAAGAGAAGAGTTTTGTATGAGAATCTTCATTTGTGTGACGTCACTATTTGATCACGTGACAACCTTCGATATGTATGAAAAATTCTCAGAATCTCTGCTGCACTGCCCCCCTATGTGGCGCAACACTTCCCTTCCTTTGCGAAAATACTTGCCGTACAAAACTCCGGTGTTGAAAAAAGCAATACAATGTCACAATTTATTAACGATTTGGGGAATTATATTGCGAAGGATATTTAACTGTGTTCATTTTACTTCCTGGCATGTGATTGTTTGATGTTGTAAATATAATATGTATTTCGAATACTATTACGGTATAATATTTTGTTTGATTTTTTCACAATATGATTTGGATTTGTTCAGGTTGTGGGAAAATGCCCGTACTTAAAAAATATAATTAAATATAGTCGGCAGTATCTTCTTAAAAGTTCATTTTTAATGTTTAAAAAAATGTAAGTGATATCTTTGTTTTCACCGGAGGCAAACACATGTAACAGTTTGTTATACAAGACGTGGAATAACAAAGTTTATTCAATATATTAAAATATAAAATATACTGTATATTAAAATTTATAACGATTAATACATTCTTCAAAAATCTATAAATGACTTAGGTACCCTATTTTGTTATATGTAATGAAATGTGAGAATCTATCGTGAATCTAACGTAAAATCATTTCTCATTCCATGATTATAATTACAGCAAAATTATTTGTACCGGAAAGATTCACGTATTGACACATTTTTCCGATTGCAATTTTAATATTTAAAAACCTCAACATACGATGTCATTGGAAAAATTTAAACAAAACAATTTAGATTATAGAGCAACAGTTGGTATTGCTAATATCTGACATTAGTATTCGTGTTATAGAAGGGCTTTTTAATCCCATGAATCGGAGGATATCATGCAAAAATAGGTGAAGAATCTTTTGCACTCCCTCATATACTGCTGACCAGCCGCCACTGGTTTGAGTAACGTGTTAAAAGCTTGTCTGTATTTTTTTTATTACCAACTCTTTCTTTTGTGTTTTTCTTTTTAAATGTGCCCCAATTTACGCTTGTCTAATTTTTATCTAATAACATTTCGTCAACGAGTAGTGAGCTATACTATGTTAACCAATTTTGTAGAATATATTATTTGTATGTCTTTGATGGTGTCAACTGTCTTTCGCAGGGGGAAGGCAATAGGAGTTATGAAAACAAAAATATCTGCTTAAATGACGCATTAAAGTCGTTCTGACAATGGCGTAGAACCAAATAAGCCGTTTTTTTTTTTTTTTAAATTTGTAGTTAATTACTTTTTTTTTCATGTTTAAACATGACGATTTCTTCATAAAATATTTTACTGGTAATGTCGCTAAATCGCCATTATGGAATAACGATCTTTACACATAAATTGTAATATATTTTAGTTTGTATATGTTGATACAGCCACAGTTACAGTTTGCGCAAGCAAATAGTCAACCGGTGTTGTTTTTGACACCTTTATAATAATTCATTGATTTTTTATAAAGACTCTTTTATCATTTGAATTCTATGATTTTCTTCTATGTAAAATTATTGTTTCATTCAATTTTAATATGTTATCAATTCAATATATTGTATTACATTATGAAGCACCACAGTTTAAATATCTACCCCAAGCAATAGCCATCCATCGGATCTCCCTTGAACGACGTAACCCTACAATTTCAGCTCTAAATGCCGTCTCTAAATTTGGAAGCGTTTAAGCTCGTCCCCTATTACCTACGGTGGAAAACATCTGGGTCCGTTGGGGAACTACCCACATCCTATCTCTCGACATACCCAACCCATGACATTGCTCACGGGAAATGCAGTGTCGTTATGATAATGATATAGTCGTTACGTTGCTTACGCTACGTCAATGTATACAGCCTCGTAGACACCTACTTAGATAACAACACTGTATTGATTAATATTTTTATTTCTTAAAATACCTATCAGGTGATTTATTATTGAATACTTAAGACTTTATTTTCAAATGTCTATTATTATACTTTTTGATAAGCTTTTGGCTAACAACTCTTCCCAACCACATTCTCCCAATCAGCACTTTTCATTGCAAAGCGATCTTTTCGCCACCACTGTAATACCCCCAATATTATGTCCCTCACAGACTAGTTCATATATTTATTGATTGAGTAGGCATTTACTTGGTAGAACTCTATTATAATACGGTAAGAAAAATAACAATGTTTTTTAATTCTACATAAAAGATTTATGTGGAATTAAAATACATTGTAATTTTTCTTACCGTATTAGTTCATATATCTTTTTTGTATTTTTACGGCAAATTATCGACTTAGTTTTTACTAACGTCTCAAATTTGCAGTAAAGCTAAAAGTTAGTAACGACCCTGGCGAATATAAAAAAAAAATACTATGCTCGTTATTTATTAGTCCGGTTAATTTTGGGCTGAAATACGATTTCAACTCAAGAATTATGTATTTACTATCGATGGGGCAAAAAGGTCAGCGATTTACAACCACAATTTCCTGTTCACGGCTTAGTAATTAAACGTATGAAGATTAATTACTGTAATGCATTTAGATACCTTTATTTAATAATTAAACAATATTATGGGTCTGTTCTCCTCAAAGTATGACAATCTAATATTTCTGTGGTGGGAAGTTATTAAATATATGTAAGTTTTAGACGAGTCACAAAATTTCTCACTTATTTAACTGTCACTTCTTGGTGGAAAGGTATTATCTTGAATAAATAAAAACCATATTTAGTACTCGTTCAGCATATATTCTGATTAGGATCAGGACCGGTTTCGCTAATCACTGGAATTATCAACTGATGCAGTATACAGTGAAACAAGGTTATTTCTCAGATTATTATCAAAATATATGTGGAAGTAGTACTTTAAAATGAGTTTAATCTACTTATTCCGACATTTCCACAAAGTAAATCAATGAAATTGAGAAAAAAAAATCTCTGCTTTTGGTCAAATGAAATCCATAATATCTAATTTGCCAACTCGAAATTTCTCTTGTTCTTTCACTGGAATCTTTTTTTTATTTAAATTTATTGCAATATTCGATATAATAATCTGTAAATAAATAAAAGTAGTGATAATTAAGTATTTCGACTGAGGGTGCTTGATGGAATTTCAATATCAAATTTGAATTTTTTAAATTTTGTACTTTTCCATGAGTTTTGTCGCTAACGACCCGGGTTTCGCCTTTCGGCGAATATTTTATAAGTATATTTTAAGAATATTATAAGAATATTTTTATTTTAAATATTCTTATGTTATTATCTGGTCATTATATTTTCAAAGATCCCCATAATTATAACAAACCCACTTAATTCATTCAAATTTCGCTAATTTACATTTTAATAACCTTTTAACTTAGTGATCTACTTTTATTTTTGTATATAAACGATACAAATTGTTTACTACGCGTCAGTTCAAGTACATCCGTGCACTTGGAATGCCTCAAGATTCCGAGTACAAAATTCAAAAAAAAAAAGTAGTGGTGGTTACACTATACAATATATAATATCGATGTTTTGTATTACTTTCCGAATAAAACAAAACTGCAATAGTATAGTAAGTATGCCATCAATTTTAGCTGAATTTTAATTGGCAGCGTATAAGGTGTCGTAAAACCATTTCAATGTTATGATTTATGTGATATTAAACACGTTAAATTACTTAAACTGTTTTTGGAATTAAAAAAACATGTTTATTTTTTTTGGTTTCCTGCCCTTTTCTAAGATCGACGCAAGAGCATAAACAGATGGACGGATACATGCATAAGTAACATTTTTTGTAAGGATTCATCAATCATTTTTTTTTAATTCAAGCTTTTTAATATGTTACTAAAGATTTTGTCAATTTACGCAATCATAGTTTTTAAGTGTTATCATATCTGTCATCAAAGTTAATACTCATCGCTAAATTTATACTGTAGCAAACGAACTTGTTATTTTTTAAACTTATATTTAGCTTTAGCGTTACAGGAATTGTCTGTGTGAAGGAGTGTGAAAGAATCTATTTTTGTATCGAGTCCATATTCTATAGATATTAATATTGTCATTTTTACTGTTAGTTTTCAATTTGTAGAAACCTGTAGTTCTGATTTTTTAAAATGTTATTGTCACTTTCCTGCCTGATGTAAAATATTGGGCGTACGCTTTGTGAGGTTCGCACGCCTGGCGGCTCGGAGAGGTACTCTTTGCTTAAGTGACCGTCCGTCTTGTCAGATTAATAACGCCTAGCTCCTTTTATTCCAAACATTAACTGTGACACGTGTCAGACGCTGCGAATTTAGAATCGCGATCCTTGCTCTTGGATCTCGACATAATGTAGCAGGGTGATTCTTCGTTGACTGTTTTTTTTTCATTTCTGTTATTGATAAGTAAATAGTCGATTATTAGTTGTGCTACTTATGGTTTGTATCAATCACTTTTATTTTAACTGATTAAGTATTTCAATCACGACTAGAAAATTAAATCACCCTTGCGTTCAGATACAATTTCAGTCGCCAACGTTTTATGAGAATATCAGGCTTCGGCGAAGATAAATATATATGATTTTACATTGGCCCATTTAAATTTTAAAAAACCACGAAAGCTAAATTTCGTATGATATTTGAATGTAAATGATTGCACCAATACATAACAAATAACCTCTGATAACATAACATGAAAAGAAAGGCTTGGCTTATTTTTGATGCTTGATTTTATTTGGTCGCTCCATGATTATTTGATGTGCTAGAAGGGGCGGAGTAAACATCAGAAATTAACGTTTCTGTGTCGAAAGACAATGATTTGACAGTCATCGAGGTATGGTACTGGCATAGTTGTGTGGGTAGCCACTGCCGTCAGCAAACATACTAGTACCACTTGCGGTAGCTGTTACTGCGGCCATAGATCTTTTCTCGACAATAACATTTAAAAACCAACGCGGCAAAAGTCCGCGTACGGTGGTTTGTAACATCTACAATTTTTATCATTGCTTGTTGTAATAGTAAGCATGTCATTTGGGTGCATATGTCTGCTGCCGTTGCGTATCGCGAGAAATATCTCCGTCTCGTTTTATTTTGATGTTTAACACCAAAGCATTTCGTGCACCCAATTCCTTAGCGACATTCTGTTAGCTTTCGAAATTCGAATATCTTCTTTTTATGTCCTGCGGTGATTAGTGGCGACATCTCCCATCTCTCACAGATAAACTGCAATGCGCCTTTATGTGCGTTTGCTGACATTCCTCGACGGCTTAATTGATTATAAAAAGCGAGAACCGTAAAACTCCTTCTGCATTTAGCGGAAAATTGTCTATTAAAATTTTGAAATATCTTTACTGCATTCATTTTGACGTTTGACGATAAAAACATTTGGGGATGCTATTTGTCAAGTTGTCGTCTTATTTTCGTTGTGATAGGGGTGGGGTACCTTTATTTATAATTCATTTGTACTAAATTTCGTTTCGCTTTCGGAGCATTCCAATAGATAAATATGACTGAAGAAATACTGGTTAGTGAAATATTATTATATATTAGATGAAATATTATCTGTTCAATACACCGGTTATAAGGAGCACGAATCGAACAAGATTCTCAAATGAATAAAACGATGACATTGAGGTAATAATTTTTCACATTTTCTTATAATATTATACATTAATTCTTCATTAGATACGAGCATTCGGATTCAAAACCATTCATGTAAGTGGTATTACCCGTACCGTAGTGAGAATTAATTATATCAAAGTGTGCCATTTTTTAGCGACTTATCGTAGATCCGTAGCCTTCTGTTATCTATCCTCGTAATCCTTCCGTTGCCGTTCACTGCACTGCGATGGCAATTGAGTCAAGAAGGCCAATTGTGTACATACTCCTAAATCCTAATATGAGTTTAAATATTATATTTTACTCCATTCGGATCGAACGTAGCATAAAATGCATCAGTCAGAAGAATTCAGTTTCTAAATTACGCTCATAACAAGCGATACTCAATTAATATTTCATAATAATATAATTTGTTACGAAATAGCATTCAACAGAATAACTTACACTTTATATGAATTGTGGTTTCATGTCTTACTAACGACTTATAACAGCTTTATCTTGATCATGATTCTTGAATTTTCTACGTTTAGGCATAATAAACGTTCACTTCGGCCATCTTTTCATCATTGTCTTTGATATCGTATTCGTATCTATCGGATCTCGCGTGTTCGCTTTTGCTGAAACGTCTAATATAAAAGAAATGCAACAAAGATTCTCGCTAGTTAAACCCATAACTGAATAATTAGTAGTTAACCCAGATGTTGTGTGTATGGGACAATACGAGAAATAGTAATGTTTGCGCGATAGCGTGATTTAACATTTCGTGCATTCATATAACGCGCTCCGATACAATCGCTGGGATTTTTTACTCATTTTTTCTACGCTAATGATAAATTACACTTTTTTTTGTCGTCTTCCTCCTTTAACTCATTAAAATCCATTTTTTTCCAACCCTCAGATATACTCACCAGACTTTCTACTTTTAATTCTTAATATATTAAAATAGTGTCGTCGCATGGATCTATAAAACACCTTGAAGGAATTTTACCAAACATAACTATCATGCAATTGTATTTATTGTCTGGTACTGCTTCTATTTATTGTATTGCTATAATTATCAACTGAATTAGTTGTGTTGATTAAATTCGATATAATCTGTGAAATTATAATTAATGTCATTTCACTGGGTGTATAAAATTCTAGTTATACCAAGTCATAGCCTCGTCGGCCCTGTTTTCTAGTGATAAAAACTGTACGCTTCCGATAAGATGAGTCTGGATGAAGTCCAGGAAAGGTCAATATTTAATATTTGATCCAGTGGGATTTCTCAGTCACTAAAAAAATCTGTCTGGGGGATCCCATGCAGTTTAAAATGCAAAATATCAGCTGTATTGCCAAATATTTTGTATTTATTTTTATTACCAAACAACTTTAAAATAATATTTTTTTTTTTGACACCGAATCCATGGAAAATGTTATTTAACAGATTCATTATACAGTCGAAATAATTTGCAGCTTTGATTCTACCAACTTCTTCACTGTTCACTAACCGTTTGTTTCTTGGCTACAAATACAATTTGATCGCAAAAATAAAATCGAAGTGCTTAGTAGACACCAAGTTTACATGAATACTTTCAGAGTAGAGCGCCAAGTGTTGTTGAAGTGTTCTGGTACCCGATAACTTTGTGTACTTAACTTATATATTCATTCAATGGAAAGTAATCTTATCACTCAAAGATACTTATAGTGTTCTAAATGGGCTAATTCCCCTTCAGCGAAGTGGTATTAAATAAAGACTTAATAAAAACGTGCGAGGCAAGGAATTTTTGAATACTAAATGAACAATTAAATTATGGCACTTAATGTTATAATACGGAATATTATTTTCTGGATTGTTTCGTGAATAAGTTGCTCATGGCAAAGCAAACCATGCTTACCATTCAGGGTCTGAAGCAGGCGCAGGCAGCGGATTCTGAACGTCTGGTGATTTATTGTTTTTTTGTTCCTTTATCGTGCTCGAACAAATGTTTCTGTAAATCACGCCCGGCGATTAGGGCAAAATTTAAATGATTTTTTTACTTTAGTATATATTTTTATTATAATAAAAGGCGGTTTAATTCGCGGCACGCTAAATTTAACATGGCCTGTGCGTGAGAATTATACACGTGACGTCACAACGCGTTAAAAATGTACGCAGGCTGATGAGCTCGTTTTTAAAATCTGTACAATTTACAAAAAAATATTATTTTTCATCGCAATAGTTGTGCCTGCCTAAATTTAAGTAAAACTCACCAGAATTGAAATGTTTACTTGGTTAATTACATAACATTCTTATAGCAGTTATTTAAATAATAATTTTAGAGGATAACGAATATATCTAATACAATATTAGCAACCATGCTGACGCAAATATGCCATTCGCTAGGAAAATATAATGTCCTAATATATCCTCTTTAGAGTGCGTTGATTTCTTACCGAGATTACTGATCCGATCTGACTATCGGTTCAGTAATCTCGGTAAGAAATTGAATCGGTACCTTATAAAAATCTTGATTACATATAGATGTAATTTTTCCGGATGTGTGAAGAGCTATGTCTCACCTCAGTTAAATGACCCTTCCTCTGGTCCCATGCTCCGTGCAGTTGTGTTGCTAGCTGGGCAAGCTTCTTAGGTCTTGCCTGGACATCTTCACCTTCCGGGAGTGGCAATTTCTGCGCTTCAGATTTAAGGCCAACAATGCTGCTTTGACGATTATCAATCTCAGCCTGAAAACAATACATTGTATTGAATAATAGGATTTGACAGGTGGACAATAATTTTAGATATCACAGACTTCCATGCCTTCAATTTATGAAGCTGTCTGTAATGGGATTCAAGCTGCATTTGAAAAAAATCGAACAAGAGTATGATCTTAAGACATCTTTGAAAGCAAGATTTCTTCAGCATTTGTCAGTTATTCGCATTTAGCATTGAAGTCATTTTATTACGATCAGTCTTATTTCCCGCTGCCTGTATAATTGCCTTAAACAGGAGGGTTTAACAAAACGCAGTATTTACCTATTATTTGTGTGATTCGCTCCCACGTATAATTTAAAAATATGAACCCACTATTCAAGGTACCTATGTTGAAATTCTCACAGGGTAAACTTTGTATTTTGATCTACCGTGGTATCCACTAACAAGAGAAAATACATTATTTTAATATCCATGATATTATTACGGGTATAAAATTTGATAAATTAATGTCTTCATTTTTTCATCACTGAATTCCTAAAGAATATCTTATTCCTCATCCATAACCTTTGCCTAAACATTCACAATAACGTTAACGCATGAATGCCGCGTACACCTGACATAAGTCATACAATATTGAAAAGAAAAACGTTAAATTACGGTCGTTTACCTTGAAATTTTCATCGGCAAAAGATGCTTTTCCGAATATCCTTTTCATAAGAAGAAAACTTTTAATAATTTATGTCCCACATTCTCTGTCGGCGGGGGTTTATGCCATCAAGTGAGACAGTTTCCAAAGCAGTGGCGTTCATGTGTAAGAAACGTATTGCCTCGGTTACCGAATACCATTTGTATTTATTGTCATAGGAATACGCAAAATCACCGATAATACAATATGCCGTTCAAAGAAATTTCTGTGTCGATGTATTTTTTTTATTTTCTCGTGAGGCAATAATAACAATTACAGTTCAGACAGATTAGTAGTAATATTGGATATTATTTAAGAAATCTATTATTGTGTACCTTTTAATCTTGGTAGTTTGACGATAAAACGTAATTATAATGAAAGCAACGATATTTTACCGGTTTCGCTTTACTTATTACAACATACTGATTCAGTGGAAAACGTTCCTGATGCCGAAATATCTACTAAACAAAGAATCAGTTTTCAACTGATTGTTTTAGAACACAATTTACTGGAGTACTCGATTTTTTACGGTACCATTATCATATAATGTAATATGTTAAGTTCAGTATGGAGTTTGTACCCCGCCGACGTTTCGTCTCGGAAATACCAACGTGTCCGGGCGCGTACTTCCCAGTTGACCTGTGCGAAACATATTCTCAAAAAAAATGCCGTAGCACTTTCCCTATTTGGCCGTTTTATATGAAAAACTCATATATCACTGAGGATTTTTTGTCTCCGGCGTACTGCTGCCGCAACGTAGACATATATTACGAGCCCGCCGGAGGAGACAGCTAGATTTTTGCCGTGGTGCTTCCCAAAGTAATTGATGTTACAGTATCAGGTCAGTTTTTGATGTTTATCATTCCTTCATATATAAAAATTCACACACTATTTAAGAAGAACTGAAATTTCTGAATTATTCGTTAGAAATGTTGTATTATGAAAAGACATAAATAAGTGTTGGAAATTTAAATGTTAAAATCTAAAATAGATCATTGCAATTTCGCTTTAGTTTCTATAACCACGACACACGATTTGTTAATATAGATGGCTGTTTGAACCAGTCTTGATTTTTATAAGATGTGTTTTAATATAAAATTTAAAATAACTTTGATTATTCCACGTATTGTGTAACTAACTGTGACACGTGTTTCGCCTCTTTCAGAGGCATCTTCAGACTTACTATCGCAAAGTTTGCTTAAGTAATGAAGCAAGATAAATTCTAACATTTTAACATTTTAAATTATGAAATTACAAAATGGATTACGGGTTTTTTTCCTTCTAAAGGAAATTTATTCATTTAAAAAGATTAGTGTACTCAACTTTTGATTATTCCAGTAAATGTGTTTCGTTTTATTAACTGCAGATTTTTACATAACCCACTGACCTTAACAATGGTAATGTAAACTCAAATTCAACTGTAAATGCTATGGCAACCATTATTATAGTTTAATTAGTATTCCTACCCGGCGTCGCTCGGACTAAGCGACCAATAATTATTTAATGTTATATCATTCGACATAATTATATCACAAAATCTAACATCCAAAATAGAGTTAAAATAAAATCACAACCTTTATTTAATTTGATGACAGCCCCATTCTCGCCCATTAAAATGTCCAAATTCAAGGAAAAAATCTAATTTGCTGTCAAAGAAATGTCAAATAATACCTTCACGTAAATAATAAACATTATTATATTAATAAAAGCCGGAAAAAGTTCAGTAGAAGACTAATTTATTACATTTTGACTAAATGTCTTCGCCGATAAAAATTCAAACATATTTTCTTTCATATTCGTTTTTATGGCAACTTAATGACCAACAATGCAAAAGGGAATTACAGACATACATACGCCGTTTCGGTTTTATATATAAGATTAATCGTTACGGTAGTTTATACATCATCAATCTGAACTGTTTGCTAACCGCTATTTCCATCTTTGATATGATTTTCAATTGCTTGTAGAAAATCCACATAGAGCCTTTAAATCAGGCCTGGCCAACCCGCGGCCCGCGGGTTGCATACGGCCCGCGGCGCCTTTACGTGCGGCCCGCGGTCATGTGTGATGATTTTTTAAATATTTTTTTAAAGAACTTTATTGTAGTTAAATTTGTACAATTTTGAAATCAAAACTACCCCAGAACTTTCCTAGTAAAAACACTATTTGACTGGACTAGAGATATTTTTCAGCGTTTTGAGTTGCAGCGGCCGTATATTAGGCGCGTTACGGGCTCTTTTAAGCGCGCGCTTTTCGTATCGTTCGCGCGCCTAAATGTATTGTTCTTCTAATTACCGCTAACGGCAATAAATGGAAAAAATAAAGGTGCTGTAAAGTTGATTGTAAATGAGTTGGAGGCTAAAATAAACAAAACCAGTGATATATATGTGGTACACTGTTTGATACATCAACAAAATTTATGCGCTCAAGCATTATCTATGAGCCATGTCATGCAGGTTGTTATAAAAACAGTGAACTATATCCGTTCGCACGCTCTTCAGCATCGCCAATTTAAAGCATACCTCACTGAATTAGATTCTGAGTATGGTGACATTGTTTATTTTACCAATATTAGGTGGTTGAGTCGCGGAAAATGTGTAAGACGATTTTTTTGAGTTACGTGAAGAAATTTATTATTTTATGGCCGAGGAGAATATGCCTATTTTAGAATTAAAAAATGAAGAGTGGTTGCAAGACCTTTGTTTCTTGGTAGATATTACGGAAAAATTGAATCATTTAAATATGGAGTTGCAGAATCAGAATAATTTAATTACCGATGCTTGCAATTTGATTAAAGCGTTTCAAATAAAATTATTGTTGTTTGAAGGCCAACTTAAAAATAATAATGCACAACACTTTCCAATGTTGAAAGAAAGGCAAAATAATAATTTTTCAAAATATTCTGACGAGATAAGAAAACTTATAGTAGCCTTTAATTGTCGTTTTAAAGAACTGGTAAATTATGAGAAAACATTTGAGACGTTTAGTTCTCCATTTAGTGTCGACGTTTCCACTGTTTCAGAAACCTTACAAATGGAATTAATCGACCTACAATGCAATAGTGAACTAAAAAGTATATATCCCACGATTCCTAAAATAGAATTTTATAGCAAGTACATAACAACAGCAAAATTTCCGAATATAAGATGTTTTGCTCAAAAAATTATTAGTGCCTTTGGATCTACATACGTTTGTGAAGTTTTTTTTCAAAAATGAAATATAATAAAAATAAAAATAGAGCGTCAATAACAGACGTAAATCTGGAAAACCAGTTAAGGTGTGCAACTTCAAGTATTGAAATAGATTTAGAAAAATTAAGTAAGCGTAAAGAATCTCAAATCTCGCACTGAAAGGAGAAGTCACTGATAATTGGTTTTATTTGTAATATTGTTTGATTTATGTCTTAATTAATAATTTTCAGGGTTAAAATATTTTTGTATTGTTTTTTAACAAATTTTATGTTGATTACTACCCAAATACATTTTTTGTTGTTGGTTCAATGCGTGTTTTCTTTTCACATGTTGGGACTGTCGTTTCATTTTTTTATATAATTTTTTTTTGTATAATGTTTGTATGTTTGGCCCTTGGGGAAATTTGAGGCCATCAATGCGGCCCGGGGTGCAATTTGGGTTGGCCAGGCCTGCTTTAAATAATAAGGGTCAGTCCAATATATACAAACTAAATCACATGGTTGAACATGTCAGATGAAGAACAAACTTAAAATGAGTTTTTATTTATTGAAAATACATTTGTTCGTCGACTTATCTTACCAGTTTGAGAATCACATAGCCCCCTATGTCACCGTGTCGTTCGTTTGATATTTGGGCGTGGCTACATTCTGCGGGCTTTCAAGAGTTACAGCCATGCGTTTGCACTCTGCCCCCTGAAGCTCTTCGTTTACTATCCCATCCTCGTCTTCAGGGTTGCCAGACTAATTATTTTAAACATTGCCAGTGAGTCTCCCAAGAAGTCGTCGCTTTCAAGCTAATTTTGATAATCTTTATCTCAAATATGTTATTTCAAGTTTTCACTTACTTCATTTTCTTCTTTAGCAAAATTAAATATATTTATTTCAATATTATTCACGTAGTTTTCTGTGGTTATTGTTTGCAAAGAAATATTATCATGTAAATCTAATGAATAATAATTATCGTCTGTCAGAATCCAGAAGTATTTTAATAAATAAGTAAAAATAATTATCCGTAAAACGGTATCGATTCTTGAATCTTTGATCTCCAATTTGTTTACATTGTCGTGTGCCAACATTTTTTCAAGGAGATTCGTGTTTTTAATACATTCTTTAATTCATTCAACGAAGTTTTTTATTTGTATGAAGTAATCGATCTATAAAAGATATATTTTAACATCTGGTTGCAGTGGCGGCCGGTGACCAGAATATTAGGGAGTGCAATAAAACAACCTATTTATGCAAAAAATCCATCCTCCGATTCTTGGATTTTGAAAATACATCTATAACACGGATATTAAAGTCCGACATTGACGATACCAACTGCTTCTCTATACTTAGCATGGCAAGGGAATTGAGCCTATCTTGGGTCATAGTATTTCTTAAAAATGATTTAATTCTATTTAAAGTTGAAAAACAACGTTCACTTTCAACTGAAGTCATCGGAATTGTACAAATGATTCGTAATATTTTAACGCTTTCGCTAAAGACTTCGAGTAAATTATTCTTTGTGAAAAGTTGAAGAATGGACAATGCCCCATCGGTGACGTAAAAATCGTCCCTACTGTATATGACAGTAAGTTCGCTTTTAAGTTTGAGCTTGTCAATAAAATTGTACGCTGATGTTGCGATATTAAAGTCTGATATTGGAAAATGTCTGTTAAAAATTGGGAATTTTTCGCTGAAAAACAATTTAGCTGCCATCAAATGACCATGATATGCGAAACGATCTTTTGCTTGATTTACAATAGTATCGCATACTTCATTGCATATGACATAATGGGGCAAATCATTCGGTCTACGTTTTTTGCAGGTTCGACATTTGCGAGGCTATTTTCCCGAATATTTTGAATTGAACGCGTAAAATTTTCGATGTCATTATTTATCTCTGATACGTCTTTAGACCTCGATTGAAGTTGCTTGAAAAGTATATCACAGTTTGGCATTACTTTGGCAAAGAAATCTAGCCAATAATTAAAATTATCTTCGTTGAGGTATCGTAACAACATTCCAGCTTGATTGATGGTATCGGCGTCTAAATTTACGGTTTCTAGGATGCTTTCCATGCACTCTTTCAATTGCTCGCGATAAGTGTGCACGACTGTGACTGTCCTAATATTAAAATTCCACCTAGTTGTTGGTGCCGAAGGTATTCTTTTATGAACTATATCTTTCAATACGTCAGCTCTCTTTGCTGATCTCGAAAAAAAAAATTGGGAATGACCGTAAATTAGCAAAAAATTACGAACCATGTAGTGACCCGAAGCACTTCTTTCCATTATCAAATTCAATTGATGCGCATAACAATGAATGAAATATGCGTATGGATACGAAGCTTTTATCAAAGCCTGTACACCACCTAATCGCCCACTCATCACTGCTGCACCATCATAGCTTTGCCCAATTAATTGGCATGGCTTAATGTCGAGATATTCCAGTTCTTTAAGAATCTCAGATGCAATACCTATCGCGGTGTGATCTTTTGGCGTCATAAATTTCCAGAAACGCTCATGTATATTCCCGCGCAATTCGTACCGTATCACTAAAACAAGTTGTTGCGAAGTAGCAACATCGGTGGTTTCATCTGCTTGTATAGCGACAAATTTGCTCTGCGAAATTTCATTTTTAATTTCGTTTCGACACACCTCCAAAATTGAATCTAGAATATCATTTTGGATTGTTTTGGACGTACCCTTAAAAACACTATTACTTTCTAGATGCTGTTTCATTGCGTTGTCAATTTCACTTACAAAGTCAATGAGTCCTCGATAAACACCTGGATTATTTGAATCTACAGATTCATCATTTCCCCTCAAAGCTAACTCAAATAATCCACAAAATTTAATACAGTCAATTAATCTTGATAAAATATGACGATTTTTGTCTACACGTTCATTAAATTGTTTCATGGACGAACGATATCCAGAATCCAATTGAGATCGAATATCTAACGATCCTAAAACCGCAAGTTGCATTTCGTTTAAAATATGCTTTTCAGAGCTACTATGTTTTTTTATTTTTGTTGACAGGTGTGCTAAATCTTTAATTCCACTTACTGACCAATTCGACTCGCCCTTGAAAATTAAGCAAGGAAAACAAAAACTCTATTAAGGCTAGTACAGCCACAGAGCCATGGAGCTTTTTTTATAAATCGCTACATTAAAATACCGATTGACTACTTTAGTTTTGGCCGTACACTTCTGAACTATATTTAAAACTGGCAAAGGCCGTCCTCCTGCTTTGATTTCTAGCCTTTTAGAAAAATCTCGACGATTTTCTTTGATATAGGACACTGAGTTTGCAGGAAACATTATTGATTATTATTTAGTATTATTAATAAATAATAAATATATATAATAATATTCAATGCTATAATACATATATTAATAATACTTGTTATATTAATTTATTATATATGTTAATATTTATTTATAATATATGTTAATATTATATAGTAGATATATAATAATAAAGTTAAATTATATTGTAGAATATTATATAGTAGGATATTGTATTTAAAGTTATTAAACAGTTTTATATAGACAAAGCCTTTCCATATAACAAAAACTTACAAAGATTCATATTATATACGCTAATAGGGTTTGTATTAAGATGTCTATGAAATGAAAACAAGTATGAAAAAATAATAATAAAAATGTTATAGTTGCGTGTTGCGTGAATCAAGTCGAAACTACAGATGAGGTTAGAATGCACTGTCACAAACGCACTTCACAAATCACCCGCAAATATCTTTATTTTTCCGTTCGTCAAAGGACCTTATCTGCCAAAATTTGGGCCAATACTGAATGACAGAATACAAATATATATGTTTTCGCTCAATTTCTTTACACAAGTCATTTTGGTGCATTGGGTCTTAATGCACCGGGTTAGTCGAAATTTCAAAAGATTTTTTTTGCATACGCCTTCGCCGTGTGAAATAAAGTCATGTTTTCTACCTACTTTTTTTATGCCAAATGGGACATTTCGAGAATTTCCAAGAAATGCACCATATCGAGGAACATCTGGAATCAGCTTATTTCGGGGAATCTACTTATATAATATTTGTGTGTTTAGGTCGCATGCGTGAAAGATCGTTTTATGAAACCATACATCGTTGGAATTTTGAATGAACAAATTGGTATATATATTTTGAAATTGATGAGCTCGATTCTTGGGGGACTAATGCACGTTTGCTCCTTCACACGAGCCGTCCCTGTCTGGTTGGTATTTTTTCTCGAGCTTATTACATCAAAGATGGATAGACCATATTTAATAGCAGATAATTAAGATGGTGGTCAGTTAGAATAAAATACCGATTTCTGTAAACATTTTTTTGTATGTGAGAATGCTGTCTGTTTAAATATCGTCATAGGATTATACTAAATTATTCTCTGGGTATATGTGATTTATATATATTTGAACAAATGGGCAGTTTATGTTACTAATATCGAAATAAGTTTCCATATCCAATCTAGAGTCGCGTTCGTGTCGGACGATTTTTAGCCATAGTAATTTGGAATTGATTATATAGAGTTAATACATCGTGGGTATATAATATTCTAGCAAATATCCTTTTCGTCCCATCTTACTGCTGAGCCTTACACTATACTTACCTTATTTATAATTTATCGATGCCACTTCCGATTTGATCGTCGCTACGCCGATAACTTGGACGTCCAACAGGTAGCTGCCAGGAGAGGTATCACATATAAATATTTCAGAAACGTATTGCCTATCTTTGTAATACGACCTTTGCGATAAACATTGAACTTTTTTTAGTACAGTAAATTGCATTTTATTGATATGGTTAACATGTTTTCTTGTTAACCGAAAAAAATATATTGGCTTTTTAATAATTAAACCTACACATACAAAAACCTCATCTCTTGAAAATAATTTTATATAAAAACGAACGGCCACAATGCTCTCAACCACTTTTTCAAATAAATAAATGATAAATATATTCTTTCATGTCATCAGTAATAATAAAAGATCATAACACCCTTATCAATTTACAATAGTTTTGACTATAAAACACAAATTAATTTCCTGCGACCAAATTATACTATTTAAGTTAGTAGAATCTGTCAGAGCCTCATATTATTTTCGTAAATAGAAATACAGGCCATATTAGCTTAACACTTCAAATGTAATTTTAAACATTTTTAAACAATTATAAACCCTTAATGGTACGCTACTAAAAGTATTCAGATAATTTACGCAGCATCAAAATATTTAAGTCAAGATAATGTTTTGTAGGGTTATTTCCACTTTTATCTCTCGGTGTGTCCGGTATAAACAGCTTATGGTATGTGTCAAAAATAATATAATACGGCAAAAATACCGTTATGTTACCAAGAGGAGCCCTGTGGAAATCTGCAATATTTTTTTATTTGTTTTGGGTTAAGCGCATAAGCCTCAGAATTAGCGGTGACACTTAGAAAATTATGGTTTTGAATTTTAAAAATACCGACAAAAAAATAACTGCGTCGGGAATAAATAAAAATACGAGAGTTGTCCTACGGCGTAGCGACGTAAGCTTGCCCACGAAAATTTATTCCGAGGGTCCACGGCGACTTCTGTGTCTATCCAAATCCCGATAGGTATTGATTGCTCTCCCGCTTATTTACTCATGTCGGTCTCTAGCAGCAGAAACAATGGAGAGTTTAATGTCCACTGAAAATCTGATTGATTTCAGCAGTCGCTATCTTTTTCCTATAAAGCTCTATTTATATAAAGTCTTACAATCGCCAAACTTATCATATCGCTGCTTATGATAATATCAAAATAAACTACGGCGTAGCGACGTAAGCTTGCCCACGAAAATTTATTCCGAGGGTCCACGGCGACTTCTGTGTCTATCCAAATCCCGATAGGTATTGATTGCTCTCCCGCTTATTTACTCATGTCGGTCTCTAGCAGCAGAAACAATGGAGAGTTTAATGTCCACTGAAAATCTGATTGATTTCAGCAGTCGCTATCTTTTTCCTATAAAGCTCTATTTATATAAAGTCTTACAATCGCCAAACTTATCATATCGCTGCTTATGATAATATCAAAATAAAAGAAATATGAGTCTCTTCCATCCATGTCATGTCACCTGGGGTTCCCCGACAATTTCTCATTGTAGTTTCTATTAAAAACTGATCAATAAATTCCTTTCAGAATAACATTCAAATCTTATGGTTTCATTGGATTGGACGTTCGTATAGTAATTAAATTTCTGCATATTTTTTTTTAAAAACTGGACTTAGTTTGTAGAATACGCTTATTTCACATGACACACCTAAATTCTCAATTGGTCATTGCCAAATCATCGCAACTCATTAGTAGTATTATTGTTTGTTTGTATCTATCTAGCCCCCCACAACTACCGGCGTCATGTAAAAAGAAAAAAATCTTAACCGCCATCATTTTATTTATAATATTAGAATCAATCTTAACCTTATTACAAATCAATCGTGAGATAGTAGGTCTCATGATGCTTCGTTACGAGACGAAACACATGTCTCTATTTGTCAGACAATGCGTTCAATAAACGAAGTTATTTTATATCAAAATTAACTTCCGTAAGGTTACGCCGAATCCATAGAAAGTAATAAAAACTTTGTATATGTTTGAACTTCTGTCTAGAAAAACTTTCAGAACCAACGAGTCGCACTTGCTTAGCGGGGAGGATTTTCCCGCTTTGGCGTACACATTTCGCCGGTTTTCCCCGAAGGCTCGTTCCACTCAGGCTATCAAAACTTAACGCGCGACCCATCCACGGCGACTTTGCTGGTCTTCCATTTTATTTCGGGTTGCTTCCGTTTCATTTTTGGGATTTTTTTTTATTTTTCCACACTAATACATATTTATTACTCAATGCTATTCCATTTCACTGAATGTCGGCTCGGCAGTTCATTATTTGCCTAGATTCAAACTAATTTCATAATCTCTACTCACTCTACTGAATCTTGTCATTCGACCTTTGAAAAAATAAAATCGAAAGTAGTCTGTAATAATAATTATCTTCAGGAATATTGTTCAATAATATAAGTCTTTTCTTTATGAAATATCAATTAGGCTTAAAACTATCAAATAGCTAAGAAACTTTCAATTTTTAATATTTTTAACGAAGTACATATTCATTTTGGCAAATTATAATCAATATTTTCTTATAGGTCCTTCTTTATAAAGCTATAATGTGTACTACATCTTGCGGATTAATTTGATTATATATTGATAATAATCGTCGGTAAATTTTAATCTATATTCAGTAAGTAATAATTACCGTTAATTGTTGGTATATTTTATACACTTGCCGGGGGCTATTTTTTACGCTCTATCAGTACAATATGTTATTATGGTTTCACAAGGTTATTTTCACAATAATAGCATAGATTATATTAAATAATTGATAGACAAAAACGGTAGACTCAATAGAAGTTTATTGAATGCATATTATTCGGATCCCCGACCTTTTGTCCTATTGCATTAACAATCAATGTTATGTTACATAATTTATGAGAGTTTGAATCGACAACGGCTTCGGCGTAGCAGTATATTATTTTTAATATTCCATGTTTCATTTTATGTATATTACGTTAACGACGGTTTATATTTATAAGCTCATTATTATATGAAGTATGAAAATACATAAAAGTTTTTGAGCATAAGCCATAAGCCATAAGCCAATGAAATACTTATCGTTTTTCTAACGTAAGTACAAGTATATTTTTAATAAATTATTATTAGTAATTTAATAAAAATAATAATACATTTTTAGTACTTTTTCCACATAAAATTTATTTGATCAGGACCGGTTTCGCTCATGGCGAGCATTGTCAGCTGATAAGAAATACAATACAACAGTGATATTTATACAAAAGTTAAGTAAGGAATGACAAACAATTGCTAAAAAACTAAGCAAATAAATGAAGCAAATAACATAATATTAGTAATTTGAATACAATATTACAAAATTTGGTCATGATGAAAAATGTACATGTATTGAAAACATTTCTTTAGATGGGAGGTCTCTAATATAAGAAGCAACATTTTGAACGTTATTCTTTTTTTCAGGTATCTAAATCGGCTGGGGTGAGCTCGGAACCAGCCGACACCACGTGGATTATACACGGTAGAAAATCAGAAGTAGCGGTCGCTTTCCCGCTCGGGAACTATAGCCGCCGCCATGCTGCGAACGCGAGACCGCGTTCCACCGAGGACAAGGGCGGAGCGCCCTTGCCAACGGCTCGCCAAGGCACGACGCCATCCCAGAAGCGGCGATCCCGTTCCACCTTCGCCGCAATCCACCGAAAGTGACAGACCAGATAGCCGAGGCATAGAGATGAGGGAGACCATTGACGGTCGCGAGGAGACCTTTGAACGGTGTGAAACATACAGGCATAGGCCTTCAGACGATAATAATAGTCAATACGATTGTGAGAAATGCAAATTGTCCAGTTTGTTACGCCTAAACAATTGCCAGTGTTCTGATGAATTTTCTGGTAACTTTTGTGGAAGTGATAGCGTAGACAATGTTACGTTTAGTTTTCTCAAAGTGTCGTCTTGGCGAGGAGTCTGTGATTTTGGTAGTAGGAGTAAAAGGAAGAGTTCTGCTGTTTCTTTCATGTTCAATCTACTTCTGCTACTGACTGCGACGGTTGCTGTTCAGGGAAGAGGAGTTGGTGAGTACTATTTTTGATCATACTATTCAATATTTAAGATTCCGTGACTCTTTTTTTGACTTGTCATCAACTATATTTGTGCATACGATTATTTCATTTAATTTTTTTTAACATAGTGTCACAAACGAGATTACGAAACAAACTTTCACCCTTTAAACGTTTAAACGCCAAGCCAATTCCATGGATTTTTGCTGTACGCCACCATTTTCAATAATCGATTTTTCCATGAAAATGCCACGTAACATACCCGGAAAATAATTTTATACTCAAGTTATTATTGATTTTCATAGAAAAGTGAAAAACAAATATCAAAAGTACAAGATTTAAAAAACGTCTCTAGGGCTGCCAAAAACAATAAATATTATAAATAAAAATATGAAATATATAGATATATCTTTTCTTTAGTAAAACAAATTATAAAGGTAGCACAAATTGCATCTAGGGCTGCGACAAAAAAATAATGTAATTTATGAATAAATTAGAATTATTTTGTTATGACTGGAAAGTATTTTTTTTTATAAAAAACTATATTTTATAAATAGCACAAAATACTGTGTGTTGTCTACTAACACTTACTGATATTTAGCTATTCATTTCTCTCTCTGATGCGCTCTATCAATCGAGCGATCATTGCGATAATAAGGTGCCAGCCCTAGTGATGTCTGTTAGCCCAACTTCAAATAAAAAGAAAACGGTTCAACATATGGGTATTCTAACAATTACATTGCCTCCAAAAGGTGTCTCTGCATAATATTGCATTTAAAAATATTTAATTTATTCATTAATAAGCTCGTAATCGCGTTTGCGTGCCTGCACGCCGTGGCGCTGGTGGTAGCACCGATTTCGCGTGCCTGCACGCCGTGGCGTCTGAAAGGTTAAACACACGAGTTTCGTTATAAATACATTATTCAAGGTAATTAAATATTAAGCTACTCCGGTACTCTTTAGTACTTTCGTATTATTCTGCAAATACACTTTTCTATTCTTCATCACCTGGTATATTTCCCTCCGCTTATTATTTACCATACCATCATTTATTAGTATTATTACGTCGGCCTGGCGACATTTCGAAATAGAGTCCTCTTCGCAATTTCGAGCTACATCAGCAGTATCTTTTGATTTCATCATTATTACATGCGACTTCCTTTATTTCTCGTCGCTTAGATTGAATTGAATTGAATTAATCGATGTCGTTAAGATTGATTTTTTTTAGACAAAAATATAAAAAGTAACCAAAATTTATAATTTTGTATATACTTTCAAAGTTACTAAAAAAGAAATTAACCTTCGTAATTACTCATATTATCGTACTATTAATTATATTATTAATTTCCAAATTAAAGAATCTTAACCGTTTGAATAAAAAATCATCAAGCACATCTTCATTTAGATGTGCTAGGTAGCCAAGGCAATTAACCATTTTATACACGATAATTTGAATACCAAAAGCATTAAGTCATATGTGAGAAATAGTTTTATTTTCGTCAAGTTAGTCCAAGTTCATATATATAGGCGGTTAAAGTAGTGTATTTTAACCTTAATGTCGTTTTATGTTTATTTTTGTTGAAATCGCCAGTCATCTATCCTGAACAAAGCTACACATCCAACTTTGCAAATTTGTAACGCAATAATTCAAAACAGAGGCGGACAAGTCTGCAAACGGGAAGTGGGCCCTCTCGGAATCGGAAACCATTTACTACTCTGGATCTGTCCCCATCGTATCCGATCGCAGGATGTACCCAACAATACATAATGCAAACTTCTAATATTAGTTTCACTGCCGCTTCGTAGTCTCGATCAAATTTTGGGAATCATTAGATTTACATATATTAATACACCACTGTATTTTTCTGCTTGTTTCAATAAAACTTTAATAATGACTCTTTCCTGTATTTCCACGCTACTGACGACTTGACATTTGAGTTTTACATTTATCATAACTACAACCAATATTGTTAGAAAATAAAACACGAACATCAATTGTAATGCTCGCGATAAGCGAAAATTTTCCTGAATTTTATCAAATTACTATGCGAAAGTAATGCAAAAATGTGTTTCATTATAGAAACAGTTAGCAACTTTTAATGAATTGACCAATATTTTTATTTAAATCTCGAATAAAAAAAAACATCAAAACATAACTGTATACAGAGAATTCATGGAGATTTCACAACACGTACAATCATTATGTGGTAAGCATTACTAAATTCTTCAGGCTTCGACCTCATCTCATTATTTTTTATGGGCCAGATGTTTTCAAAATAGTTAAATAAGTTATTATTTTGACCCGTACTGTTGGTGCATTCACAAAATGTAAACATAGTGATAGGGAATAAGTTCTAGCCTAAAACACGTACTACGCATGGAACCTATAAAACAACACTGACGTAACTTGTATGTTCGCACTGCTGGCAATTAAGTCACGTACACCAATGAGCGAGATCGGCGCTCCTTGGCAGTCTACAGGTTAAAGAGTTACATAGCTCGCTACCATTGGTTACTTTCTCAATCAGGAGAAGGAACATGGCCGTAGAACACAATATGTGATACTCATTGGAAAATATATTTTACTCTGTCCGTGACGTTAAACTGGTTTCACAGTGTTCTGCATCAAAGCAAAGAAATTTAACTGAGCATATCATTCATAGAAGAAGTCAATATTTTAAGCTAAATAAACATCATTAAGGAAAGTTCACAATTTCATCATGTTTCATAAACATTTTTCTTCGATAAACTTAGTTAGGATTTCCTCTATTGACAGTTGAAATAAAATTTACAGTTTCTGCTAAATTTGGCTGTTGCAATTTAGATTCAATTTAAAATTAAGAGAGCTGTCATTTCTTGGCCTTATGTTAAGTTCAATTATACGTACTTCAATTATACTTCACGATTAATGATTTCATATAGAATATTATCACTTTGACACTTATATGAAGCTATTCATGGAAAATATGAAACGATTCGTGTCCGGTGAATTTAAACATAACGCATTTCAGTAAATTATATATTTGTTACGGTTCTCGCTATTATGGTACTACGCATAGCGATATGGTTGTTATTCAAATGACAGTTACTTTACTATAAATTTCCTCTAGGACACCTGACAAATCGTCGGCGATAAAATTAACCATTAGGAAACTAGTAAATACCGTACTCATTACGACTCTTACGAAATACTCGTATTAAATTAACTAAAGGGTACCCGGGCGTGTCGATATTACTACTTATTATTAATTATTGCCGACAACTTTAACCCAGTGATATTCAACGTGATTTAGTGAGCAACATGTAACCGCAGGTGGCCTGTGATAAGTAACTGGACCCTTGTGCTCCGCCAACTATTGCGAAAATTATCGAATTTATCTTGACTTCATATTAAGTGGCTTAAACAGTAGATTTTGCCCTTCGCTTTTCCATTTTCTGTTGTGATGAGCGGATCCACCATAATTAAAAAATATTGGTACATGAAATATTTCCTAATTTTTCAGTTTCTATGTACTTAGATGTGTTTGTGTTCTTCCGACTGTTTCTTAAAAAAAATATATAGAATGTTTAAGTTATGCGTCTATTTGGATACAATTTATCGTCAGTTATTTATCACTGTTTTTTGTGTAATTATTCAACATTTGAGAGACCTCTGCTTGAAAGCATTCCAGTTTTTAAACACATTTTTCAAACCGTATACACAAGTTCCTATGCTTTTATGAAGAGTGTAAATATTGTTTATACACTCTTTGGTATTCTCAGACATGAGGCGTGCTGCACATTACAATATTGCAACCTAAGTAAAATTTACATGAACATGTGGCATGAAGGCACATTTAGTTCAAGAATGAAATTAACTCTCCAGTTATTCACCCGGCCTAATTTAACGACACTTAATATTTGCTATTCGGACATAATTATTAAGATTGTAATATAAATTAACTTTATTTTCACCTAAAAAACCGATCATATTAAACCGTTTTCTTTTCTCCTTCAAAACTGCTACAGTGTGCTGCACCGTTGCACATTTACTCAGCTGCAGACGTTCTAAGAACCCTCAACTACCGCGACGTGGCTGATTGATGATATATGTAAATGCCTTATAATTTCCATCCCCCATCGCTATGAACATTATAAATTTGATGCGAGGGTGGCGTCTGTCACGGCAAGTATGACGACCCCGAGCCGGCGTCTCTAAAATTCGTTCTTGGACACTAACTAAACACAGGCGCGGAAAATCAGAGCCACTAAATCTATCTTTGTGTATTAACGTGACTTAATTACATCATGAACACCGTTAAAAGATGGGCTTCCGCTTGCCAATCTACATTGGAGCTTTTAACATATTTATAAATCGCTATCGTCCTAAATTTTTATTTGAATTTGTCAGTATGCCTCTAATTACCTTCCAGTGGTATCTGACATGAAAGTTGTATTATGCTCCGATTGCATATAATTTAAATGAAAAAAATACAGTGTTTTGTACTAATTTCTTACATTTCTTTGGATATATTGTTTTAGTAGTCTTCATACTAAGTGAATCTCAATATTTTTAACGAATAAACATGCTGTCATTACGCTATATTTAAGTAGGTAAGTAATGATTTTAAGCGGAGCAAAAATTCAATTCATAATACTTAAGCCTTTTGTCTCATAATTTTAGCTTCAATTGTAATCTATATATTACTAGTATTGCTACCCGGCGTCGCTCGGACTAAGCGACCAATAATTATTTAATGTTATATCATTCGACATAATTATATCACAAAATCTAACATCCAAAATAGAGTTAAAATAAAATCACAAACTTTATTTAATTTGATGACAGCCACATTCTCGCCCATTAAAATGTCCAAATTTAAAGAAAAAATCTAATTTGCTGTCAAAGAAATGTCAAATAATACTTCACGTAAATAATAAACATTATTATATTAATAAATGCCGGGAAAAGTTTAGTAGAAGACTAATTTATTACATTTTGACTAAATGTCTTCGCCGATAAAAATTCAAACATATTTTCTTTCATATTCGTTTTTATGGCAACTTAATGACCAACAATGCAAAAGGGAATTACAGACCCACAGACATACGCCGTTTCGGTTTTATATATAAGATAATACAAATATGTATTGCTTGGAGATAGTATCGAGTGTTATATTGGCAAATAATATATACGGATATGTCCTTGATTATAAGATACACCCTTATTTTTGTATATGTTACAATGAAACTGTATTCTCAGTGAAAAAATATTCTTCTCCAAGCTTTCATTGAAAATAAATTAGACCGCCCTATCTTCAGCCCAATGTTTGTCTGTGTTTTTCTTTGGTTCTTAAAATTGCCTATTTATGTGTATTCAATTAAATATCAACCCTATCAATGCGGCCTAAAGCCAAATTTGACATATTAAATGCAAAAATAAAAATTTATGTAGAACTAAAATACATTGTTATTTTTCTTACCGTATCAAAAATAAAAAGTTCAAACTTTTCAAAATTTCCGACTCCGGCCAAAACGCCGCGATGACTCCGACTCCGGCCAAAAAGCTCTGACTCCACGACTTCGACTCTGACTCCACAGCCCTGATCGTGACCAGTGAAATCTTGTTGTCATACAAATCTATTACTTGATACATTTCCACTGAGTATACAGTTTCACTGTAACATATACAATAATAAAAACATTATGTAAACTTTAACTTTATAATAACCGGCAAATAAGCCAGTGTTAAATTATCCTTCATTCATCGTTTCACACATCATTTATACAAATATGTATGTGCGTGTAGATTTAAGTGCTTTGTGATTTGTAATAATGCTGGATTATTATTGTAATGCGTTTTAATTACGCATATATCGTTGCATTACGACACCGTATAAATATGTGCGCTTCATCTTCCACCGATTATCTTGCGAATGAAATTAATTGCCATTTTACTGACTTGTTTGCTTTATGATTAGGTAATGCCCGTGCTTTTATGTTATCTGAACCGGTTTTACATTCATTCTTATCATTTGATAGTTTAAATCGCGAAATAAAACTTTTAACCCACGTCTAAATAATGCGTTTACAAACGGCAAATAGTAATTTTTCAATTTAAAATCATGGTTGGTTGTGATGTGTAACTATCGTGTCGAAAAATTAGAACTTTGCCATCAATCGCGATTTGATGATACTTCAATTGTCAAAAGTCGTAAATGGGAAGCCTCTGAAATCACACGAAAATGTAGACAATACGAATAAAACTCGTAAACGCTTTGCACTGTCCCATTTACGGCTGGTTTTGTTTTTCAATTTCAATTTATACTGCAGTTACGTATCAATGTCTAATACTTCTTTATTTTACGGAAAGAAAAATAACAATGTATTTTAATTCTACATAAATTATTTTTAAATATTTGTTGATAGCTGTTTCGGCTTACGCCTTCGTCAGAACTATTTCTTTATTTATATGCCGATAATTTTTAAATTGATTACAATCGAATTTTTTTCACTTAATACGCAGTGATATTCAGATAAAATAATGTTTACGATAATTATTTATGTTATATTTTACGTCTCACAATATAAAAGTGTGTTATTAATTAATAAAGTTCGATACGAGTGCCGCAATCAATCTACACATCAAATGTCTAGCCTCAGTTTGATCGAAATAAAAGCGAAAAAATTCTCAATGCCAAAAAAGAAAGAAAAGTAGAAATATTGACGCAAAACATTCCCACTCCATCTCTCAACCGGCTAGTGATAGAGGTCGGGTAAGGTAAAAAGAAACAACATGTCGATGTCGGATAACTCTCGACTAGGTTGGCATTTTAAATCACTTGAAACCCCAGTTGAAATCACAAAATAATATTTCGTTGAGAAAATATTGACTCCCTCAACCCCGTTGATCCGATGAAAAAGTTTTCAATCTATGGGCTGGCGCCTTCTCGCAACTGACGAAATTATAAATCGATAAATCATTATTTACGCCATTTCGGTTTCGTAACCTCGGTCTGATGACTGGCTCCGAGAAAGGAAAAAACCTGAAACCCGACTTAACCCCCTCCTCCGTCCGACATTCGGTACTCCTGGCTAACTTGCTCCACGTGAATTTTCACCGCCAGTCAACATGCCCCATGTGAAATCTTGCCCTTGCCTACCCTCTCATTTCCACATCACATGGTGTCCGAATAGACCCAATATTGCGCTAGTTCGGTCGCAATATTGTACTTTGTACAAAATGCCGAAGGTCAGAAAATTAATTTTGCTAAAAACTTTCAATAGTTGTGACGTTGTTATATGATTATAATTGTATTAACAACTGTATTATTGACTATTCAAAATCATCTTTAACATTCCATTGATAATTAATGCTTTTTTTGTATTCAAGAAGTAGTATCAATAATATTATCTAGAACTAATAGGAAACCCATGAGAAAAGTTCTCGTCGTAATCCAGTTACCACGCATTTATAGTTTGAGCCCTCGTTCGCGCAGCAATTTTTTCCGCCTGTCAATTTTCCGTCGTATTGTCAAAAATCTTTCCCATCATTCGAATCTATAAGCGGGGCGTAACTAGAGCGACTAGCTAACCACTAGTCCTGCCCTTGTCTTATCCTTGATATCCTAACTCTCATCAAACTAAAGAAAGATTGAGCGACAAAAATGTATCGTAAAACAAATATATGTCGAGATACCTCTATTTGGTGGCCATACGATTCACATTGAATGGACATGGATTAAAAAAATGAAAACTGCAAATGTAATGTACAATATTCCACTTCTAGGTCATAGCTTTAGTGTATCCCGGGCAGTTCCGTCACAATGATTAATGTCTTCTGGGGCTTCCTGCAAAAGTGAGAGTCCCGTGTTACGGCGGACACATTACGCGGATCCTGTCCTACGAAAATCCTCTACGACACCCAACTCCCTCCCCCCCCTCCCAGGCACCGTCATACCGTCGCTCGCGACTTACAACTTATATTCAACGATTGTATCCTTTTAATGCCGTCGTGATCCTGTGTGGATTTTACTGCCCCTGCCACCGTTTATCGCGAAGATTGTTATTATAATACTAAGTTGAAAGGATTTATTTTTATTGCCCACGGATACTTGCTTCTCTTATTTTTTTTGCCTCGTTTTTATGTAAGTATTATTTTGCTCCCCTGTTGTATAAGGAACGCCCGCCAATTCACATTTTTGAAACTTTATGACACAATCGAAAAGAAATATGTACAACCAACTTTGTTTCTTTACCGTTTGTTAGTATGTATAATGAAACGGTGGTGTTTCAGGACAAGTTTCACATTAACTAAATGTACCAAGTTTATTTCCTCTTGAGAAGTAAAAGCATTACTTGTCAAATCTTTTTCTTAATCTAATGAAAACAAAACAATTTAGGATCGAATCGCTCCCTTTTAACATTTTATAATTTTCATGAAAATGTGAAATGGTATTTCGCCTTCTTTTGAATAAACCTTTCCCTGTCATGATTACAATTTCAAATTATTAGTTAGACGATATTTCGTAAAACTACTCGAAATAAATAGGTACGAAATATTTTATTTGTTTTAATTCGTGTGTGACTATGATCAAAGAGTCGACAGCCATTTTTTTTTGTAATCAACCTTCATGTGTATGATATATTACATATACATTTAAAAATGTATTTTGTAATGACAACTCGTATTTTAGTTACGTAGCCGAAGAATTTGATTGGATTTTTTTTTTTACGTAAAATCGTCAATATTTTAAATGGTGTGTATTTCAGTCCTGCATGTAATCACCGAATCGATTAATCTAAATTGATTTAACGACTCGACAGATTTTCGAACTCAATTCGAGCGTTAAGCTCAATAATAAATCTATCCAAGCATCGAATCTGTGCTTCATAACACAGCACTTACATCGCTCCAGATATTCGAATCAAGTCTTTTCGGAACTGGACGTGTCAAAGTATATTTTTCCCTAGAAGAATACTTTATTCGGTTACAATTTTGTATCAATATGTACGCGTGAAAGATAAGATAACCATTACCTCCCTGACTACCGCTAATATGTCAAAATCATAATTAATCATGAATCGAAACTAACCCATGACATCAAATGAAATTGGAATATATTTATATTAATTTTATCTAGTATATAGAACCTTTATCGCACCACATTTATATTTTATTCACAACTTTCGCGAAAGCCTACTTCTCATTTCATTGAATGGATAAGGTTCTCTTTAAGTTTTTCTTAAGATACGTTTTTATCTGTGAATAAATTTCTTTCAATTATGAGACGCAAAGTTTTGTCGCGTCGTAAATATGTTTTTGCTTCTACTGAAATACTGCTATGTGAACGAAACCTTTTATGGCTAGCCAGAAGGATGTGAAAAACATACTCTATGGTAAATGACTGATTTCGTTTTACTTTACATTTTAAATCATCGATTTTATTTATCCAATCGTACTTTACTTAATGCACTAACTAGATCTGAATTTATATCTGTCACGATTACTTTTTAATTTTTATTTGACTGAAATTTAGCGTGTAGATTAATGCCAATTTTGTGCACAAAATGCAAAATACTTCCATTCAGAAAAAAGTCACATTTGGGCAATCTATAATTAAATGAGCGAGTTGCTTGCAGGATGCCTTATGAGTTATATGAATCATCATAGCAAAGATCCCTCTGCGAAGCTTTTAATTGCAATAGAAAATATTGTTGATAAAGCAAATTTTTCAAGAAATTTATTACATGTTATACGTAAGTTAGGTACTATTAATATATGTGTCATTATTATGCAGCTACTATGTTGATTATATATTTTTCAAATTCATAATTATTTATTTAACGCTGCTCGAAACCCGATATTGTAACCGTTGTTTGTTTTTTTTAAATTTTAATATGGCAATTTTGTTTGACAGAAATACAGTGTTTACCGATAGTGAACGTTCAAATAACATGTAATAAATACGTTTGTGCGTTTCGGTACATTTGCGGCAAATGATATTCGTGCGACTTAAAAATTGAAAATTCGCGAAATTAATGGCGGTGTATTTATTTTTAATGTTGGTCGTATTAAATGGAAGTAAATAATACCCGTATAGTCAAAGTAAAGCCGTTTTTTCATTAAATTCTGTTTTCTTTGTGTTACTTATTTGCAGATTTTTAAATCCCTTCTGCGTATTTCAGGCATGCTAATTTTGGTGATAATTACACTAATTTAATTTCTTCATTTAAATTTGAAATATCTGAAGTTTTGCATAATAGACTTCTTTTATCAGCCAGTTCATCATTATCACAAAGTTGGTTAGAACTATTTGGTACTGTATGCACATATTTTTCTTTATTAAAAGACCGCTTGACAGAACATATAGAAAAATATGTAAATTAAATATAATTATTATCTATATTTCGCGGTTTTCCAGAAGACTTACTCTGCCACGACAAATATCTTTTGCTTGAGTCACTGCCGTATTATTTTCGTCGACCATTGCTTGTGGATATTGAATTTCCTCAATATATATTTTGTCATCCGTGATTTGTAAACGCCTTTGATACACACACCAATATTTTCGTTTATACATTCATTAATTGTAAGCGTGGTTTAAATTTCGTCACTGTAAGTATCTCAAAAATGTATGAATAATGGAAATAAAACGGAACTATCGATCTTAATGTGGAGAATATGGACTTCAAATGAAAAAAAAACCGTAGCTGACCATTCGTATTCGTAAGTTTAACGCTCTCTATGACCAGATCAGATCAGTGGGAATTATTAATTGATCGTAAAATCAATGTATTTAATTTTCATTTCGATAAGTTGAAGTATTCAAACACTTATAGCAAAACCGAATTCAACGTGGCAGTGAAATGGGAAATTTTAAGACAATAACAAAAATCCTCAACTGCATATTTCCCATTTAAATTGTATATCTGTTACAATAATTTAAAGGTAAATTTTGGAAATTAAATTATCAGATATTTCATACTTTCCAAAAAAGTGAATGGTATTTCCACTCCGCCAAATTTTCCATTAATGTTCGCAGTCGTCAGTGAGCAGCTACAAGAAAAGCTCTTAACATTAGAAAGGTAAATCAGTCTGAAAATGAAGAGTAGAATGGGAAGGTAATAGGTAGATAATATGGATTCTAAAGGTGCGTGGTAGGTAGCGTGGGAAAACGGGCATGGCGTCTCTTAACTCTTTAAAATACAGTTGATCGTAAATGTTAATTAATATAATATATATCAATTCAACTCAACATATAAGTACATTTCGATTTATTTCTTTACTGAAAAACTTCTCGGTGAAGCTGCCGAGAATTAACAGTTCACCCGATTTAAGTGATAGATTTGATGAAAAATTGAAGAATCTTCATCACAAGAAAATATTCGTATTTTCTATACTCGTCTTTATGTGAAGCTTTCGAATGTTAATAATTGACTAGAATATCAATCAATTTTCCCTATCGATTTGCTGGCGACCAGAAACCTATGAAAACTTTTGAACTACGATATTCTGTTTCTCAAGTTGCGTTAGAGCAGATAAACTTGATGATACAGATATAATATTCGTCCACACCAATTTCGATGCATCCCTTAAGGAGCAGCAGCCAAAACAATGCACCGAACAAAAATAATAAGTTTTTTTTACATTCTAATAAGAAAGCGGAAAAATAATTTCCAAACTGCCATGAGTAGCCTATTGCCTCCTACTGACCCATTTCCTTCAGCCCCCCTCGATTCACTGGTAATCTCTGATTAATAAACAAATATATGTTTTATTTATCAACAATACAAATCTGTTTTTTTCAATTTACTGTAAACTATCCAGCCTCAAAGTGTTAATGGAATAGGAATATCAATTTTTGGATATAGCCGCTGTATAATAATAATGTCACGGATGGCATGGACTATTGATTTCCATCGGATGACGAGGAAATTGGACTAATGTGTTTCGACTGACGAGCATTTGTAATGGCTTTTGTTTTGGAAACAAGTTCTGGAGGTTGGGCTAGATGTAGGATGTCCTGTTTTCACCAACGAATGCTTCTTATACTTAATTTATAACGATTCAACTTGATCTTATATCTAATATATTGACTTAGCGTTAACCCACTAACACAAAAACAAACTTGCTCATGAAAGTCATGTATATAATATTATTATTACCTTTCTCAATCCCTTTTTTTCAATATCTCTGTTTTAAAAAAAGTATTCATCTAAAAATTATAATTGTTCATCTGAAATCTTTGAATGATTTTACTGAACTCTTAAAAAATGTACTTATATCATGATTGATCAGAATGTATATAAACTTGCTTAAATAATCAAAGATCTTGTTACTTATTGATTGAGTTGGCATTTACTTGGTAGAACTCCATTATAATACGGTAAGAAAAATAACAATGTATTTTAGTTCTACATAAATTATTTTATATATTTGTTGATAGCTATTTCGGCTGACGAAGGCGTAAGCCGAAATAGCTATCAACTAATATATAAAATATTTTATGTAGAACTAAAATACATTGTTATTTTTCTTACCGTATTATGTATATTGTTACTTACACAATCAAAAGGATTAACCCCATAAAAAATATCTTTGAAGTTCTCAAATAAAATAGAATCTGTTCTTTTACATTGAGTTCACACAAAGCCATAGCGGCCATTCACGAAGTAACGTGCGATGGGGCATAATAATTTTTCTCTTAGCAAGAAATAATCTCACAATCACCTTATCAAGGTATCGCGAATCTAGTCGTTTGAGCTACGTATATATGTAGCCAACTTCAAAACCTCTAGATTTTACTTGCAATCTCGTTGTTTTGGAGCGTGGGCGCCCTTAACGACTCAGGGCGGGGGACGGGTCTCGTCGGTTGGGTAAAAACATCCCCCGCCCAGAGGTCGTTTGTCTGGGGGCGGCGGACGCTCGTTATGCTGCGAGGCCATTTGCCTCGACGATTTTTCATTCCAATTAATTGCGTAACGACATTAGGCCTCCGCGGCGACTGACTGCTCCAATGCTTATGCTACATCGGCTAAGTACCGATGCTGAACGGAAGGGCGGCTGTGTGGGTCGGGCGGTTGTTTGCGACCGCCGCGACCCTTGATACAGCAACAAAAAAACAAACCATTTTTTTTCCACTCGCCAGACAATTTTTTCGCACAACGTTTTCAGCGAAAGCGGCAAGTGTTTGGTTTGGGGCGATACGGGTAGGTAATATTTTTTAAATTATATTTGTAAAAGTCTGGTGGGATTCGCCAACGTTCCCCGTGGGGTTGTACACATGCGATAAGAGAATTTTAAGTTGATTTTGAGTGCACCAAATATATACGAAAAACAAATTTCCCGTTGTGCTTCAAACGGCAAATTTACAAAAAAAAAATTGCAATATATATACGCGTATAATTACTATCATCTACTTTCTTCGTAATTTGTTTTCCTTCAGGGTTGTTTATGAGTGATTCCAAATCGGCAATCATGAAACTATTAAACGTGAACCCGAGAGGCATGTTTTCCCGAACACAGCAACATTATTGGACACCATTAATTGTATTATTTCGTGCCATTAGTTAATTAAGTGAATTTTACAATAATTTTAATCCGTTTTCATGTTAAAAACGCCGTTGTTTTTATGTTTCGCACGAGCTATCTCAACACCTTCAGTGCCGGACCTCGTTCCCCGCGATAGCGATTATAATTATTGTTGTTTTATTCCCTAATGGGCGCCTAGCGTGATGAGGCGGCGTAGTCAGATTCTTGTTTTGAATAATATGTATTTTTCGTATCGAATTATACGTTATTCCTTAAATTTCCCACATAAAATTTTAATCTTTTTAATACTGTACATTTTTCTGAACTTTGTTACTAACGATCCTGGTTTCGACTTTCAGGTCTGAAGATTCCGAAAGGTGAAACCTGGATTGTTAGTGACAAAATTCAAGGGGTTATAGGAAATTCAAAAAATTCAAAGCTTCAATTGAAATTTTATCACGCATCTTCAGTTGAATTCACAAATTATTTACGTATTTTACAATTATTTAAAAATAAATGTTCGACATAATTTTTAATTAAAGATCAATACTAGTTTGCTCATTGCGAGCAACATAAACTAATAATGCTTGCAGTGAGCGAAACCGATTTTTATATTGAAGAAAAATTAACCTAGTTCCAAATATGTGTTTTGAATCCTATTTTCTACTTTTCTGCCAAAATTGTACAGAATCAATTCACGTTTCAATATTATATTTGATTTGATAATTTTATCATTTCATCAACTACAATGGAAATATTTGAAATAGTCAAATGTAGACAGAGGCCTTTATGAATTTTTCCTGCTGCAAAACCTGACGTTGCTTGTAATTGCTTATTTTATTAGCTTGTCATAATATTACGATTACGAATTCGTTTATTAGCACTAGTAGGTTAATTTTTTCGTGCATAAGTTGCCGGTGCTACTTAATCACTTTAGTATGTATTTTCCAACTGCTCGCATCATTTTCAACTATCCATTTTTTTAATAATGGCAAATCGCTCTTGATGATCTTTGGAAGTGGTCTAGTGGCCAGTGTCCTTGGTTTCGGTTGCGGTTCTCACGGGTTCGAATCTCAGTACGGGCAGTTTCTTCAATCGCCTTATCAATCAATTCATGAAATTCTGTTCGAACGTTTGCGATTTCTGTGATGACTAAAATTCCTCCGCACCCGTCCAATCCTTAAACAGGTCGTAGCAAGGGCGATAAGCTCACCACTAGTCGTCTCCTAGCACACTCTTTTAGAAAAATAGTGGATGAGGAACGTATACTTCTTGTAGATAAGCTATATTGAAAGTCCGTATTAGCGCGGAAACAGTTCAAAAAATACTAAAGCCATTAATTTTTGCTATTTCAACCAGCTAGATGCCAAATGTCAATCCATAAACCGATTAAATCATTTAAAAAAAATCTCTTGAAAATGCTCGCGATGGTCAAAACTGGTCACGATCTTCATAAAATTATGTGTGTAAGTTTAAAAATATGTTTTTTATTTATTTAAATAAATGCCTGCCCACCAAAAAGTGACGAGTAATCGCCCAAAATTGATAAAACAAAATGAACGAAATAGTATCTAAAAAAATAAAGCCTGAATTCTACAGGAAGTTAGCGTTTTCGTTTGTAAGCATGTACAGAAAACCCACAGCACTTAATATTACACCCGAAAAATAGTTTGACAGACCTGTAAGAAGGGAAATGTAACTATTACTTAGGCGTTTCCATCGCAAAAATATTGTATTTCGTACATTATTGAAATCCATAGTTGACACTGTACAAGTTAGAAAATTTCCAAATAATTGGCCGGGTGGCAAGGGCGCAGTGTTATTATTTATTATTACTACAAATACCTAAAACTATTAAAATAATGGCCCACCTCGCTTTTCCCCGCCGGTATGGAACTAAATTTATTTTGGGCATACGCGAGCGAATAAGCTAATCGCCATGGGACTTCAGATTGGAGATTTCGGTCGTGTGACAAATTATTATTGTCGGCTATGTATTAAAAAAAACGTAATAAAAGAGCGCCGGGTATTACTTTGATGGCTGAGAATTAATATTACCCACTCCTCTTCGAAGTATGGCCCGATACACGTCGCTCCTACAAGTCTTCTCTGCCGCCATTGGACTGTTTTACTGTTTGTGATTACAAATCGTTTGAATATATACCCCGAACCCCCCTTTACACGAATTATTTGGTCTAATACGATTTACAGGCAGATAAAAATATTTTCTATCATGAAATGTGTAAGCAACTTGTGATACAGAAAAAACACAGAATTGGATTATGATGTCATATTTTCATAATGAATTCGACAATACGAATAATAACAAACAAAAGTCTTCATTAGATTCTAAGACATAGACTAGCGATGAAAGAGATTTATGTGCAATAATCCATCTCTATGTTATTAAGTAGCGAGGAAGTAATATTTTGTAATTAAATAAAATATTTATCCTGTCAAAATATTGTTTTTTTGCTCGTTTTTCTACGCCACAATGTTATTCAAATTATTTATTTACATCTTTGTATGATCACACATTCTCAGTTTTTGGTGGAACGTATCTACCGTGTAAAAGAACTAGAGGTTGGTAATTTGGTGCGTGGACATGGTTCAAAAGAATATTGAATCAATTTACGTGATATTATCTGCATCGCATTCTCAAGTTTGTATGTCTAGTACTTTTTATTTTTGTGATTATTCCAGAGAGCTCTTGCGCATATTTGGGTTATATTGTTGACAAGTTATTAATAATAATTGGTCGTTTTCCCAACCCAAAAACTTTGCCGATAGAATCAATCAATATATTGCATGAATAATAAATACATCAGGTCGAAATTATTTAATTTTTGATTTTAACGACTAGTATTCTTACGTGTCTTTAGTGAGAATCCACATAATGAAATGAAAAAAAATATCTAAGTTCATACATCCATCACTTTTTTGTCATCAGTCATTTTGATTTTTTCTGGGAAAGATAAGTATGTTTATCCCAGTGACAAATCGGTTAAAGATATCGTGTGTGCTTAGAGTACACGGTATGGGTGTGTACCATGAAAGGATCCGGTGCTTCTAATTTATTCAATTTCCAAAAATCCTCTTCACAATATTTTAGATAATGCCGGTAGGTAGATAGACGTCGATTTGAATATAAATTGAAAAGCCAATATTACCAGACTAATATTTAATCTCCTCAATTAATATTCCGATTAATTTCCTGGATAAAGGCAATCAAAATCAGACCCAAAGAGCGCTAAAACGATTTTGGCCCTATCCTGTGTCTAATAAATAATTTAAAAATCTCTCGAAAATTCGCCCGCTACAGCCAAGTTGTCACTTTTTAAGTGTCACGGTATGGCCGCAATTTGAAACAGGTGTTATAATATAACTCCTGCTAAAATTATCGCCGACTGTTTTTTTCGCAATCATAAAAAAACTGAAGGCTTCTGAAGCTGGTAGAATTGATTATTTCGGTTGTTAAATACTTTTCCATAGCGTTTCCTTAATACATATTTCGAATTTTTATTTTAACTCTTAAAAATATTCATTGATTTAGTAGAAACACAGACTACACCACCAAACCAAAAAACAAACTGAGATTTTACTATTTCCGTAGCATGTTAGTTACTTCCAACACTCCATTTATAAACGGCAAACTGCTTTTAGACGTGTTAATGATTACTTAGGTACAATAAATAGAGTAGTTATAATTTGTAAATCGAGTATAAACTTTTCGCCAATAATGGTCCATATTTCCTCCATTCATTTATCAATAATCAATGCTTTTTGGAATCTAGTTCAAATCTAGTATCACAACCAAACAATATAATAAAACAGAACACTCATTCTGTCATAGATATGAAACAATGAATACGTTTTTTGCATTTGATTATTATAATTAATAAATTTAAGAATATATTATTTTAAACATCATATATAATTAGGAACACTGATGATACCAACACCTTCTCCCTCTTTATAACAAAGGCTTAAACTGTCAGCCCATATTCTGGCTTATATAACGCGAGATGAAGAATATACGGCATAAACGGAAATATCTCGGGAGTTATAGAATAATTTAGGCAAGCACTGTAAATAAAATATAATATCTCCTCAACATAATGTGGCTAAGGCGGAAATTAAACACCTAGGGCGGACATTTCTCTGAGTGAAATCTCCGCCCTTTGCCGGGAATTCCTCTGACTGATGCCTCGGATACATTTTAAGATTTTCCTTGCCCATTTATTGCTGTGAGTTCGTAATGTCTCATATTTTTTTATGTACCGCTGCGTACAGTAAACTCACTGAGTAAATATTCTTACATTTTCTTCTTCGAAACAAAGAATATGTGGTTGAATAAAAATGCTGTAATATGTTGTTTTCAGGGCTGTGGAGTCGTTAAAAAAAACGACTTCGACTCCTACTAAAAATCGTTAAACTTTGTCACCTTATTTATGTGTATTAAATTAAATATCAACCAACCAATCCGGCCAATAACCAAATTTTACATGTTATATGCATAAATAAAATGTTCAAACATTTCAAGTTATTCACGAGACCAAAACGCCGCGACGACTCCGAATCCACAGCCCTGGTTGTTTTAATTTACGTCAATTGTGTATAACAGTTGAGCAAGTTGTGCTGTATCATATTTGATACATTTTTTTTTAAATAATTTTAGTTTCGACGCCATAAATATATCATTATAGGTAATTAGCACATTCATGTACGCATAATTATGACGATGGTGTCCTGCTTAAATAAGTATGAACAATATTTGAATTCTTTTAGAACTAAATCCAGCTTAACATAAAATTTTAAATGAACTTCCACATAGTTACCGCCGAAGAAGTATTAAATCCAGCTTCATTATCAAGCTCATATTGATTTTATCTGTTATATATATAATGCGTAGCCATCTTATGATTATGTACAATGAAGAATGTAATTTTACAATTTTCTCAGTATAATTTAAATCTCAAATCTGCAAAGTGAAGACCGTTCTGTTATATCTCGTTGATTTTGCTCAGGTAAAGTTTGATGGGAGCTTCGCCCAAGATGTTAATAGGGGCGCCCGTTGTTCGTAAGGGACGCATGCCATGCATATAAGTCATTTTTATGACGTTATAAAACATACACATCCCGTCGATCGACTAATGGTCTAATAGCTTTGACCCAAAAAAGTTATCTATATTCGCATTCCGGTTTCTTTATAATACCTACATCTACTTCGATAATTATAGAAGAACAACCTAGCTTAAGAAGAAAATTCGTTCATATAGCTCGTCTAATCTCATTAGTGGACAATTACGTTGTGAAATATAAAGGCCAAAGATGTTCGAAAATAATGATACCTTATCAGGCTTCAAAGTACAGAATAATATATTAAAACAAATGTAAATATACGCTTGTTTGCATTCATTATTAACTATTGAAAAAAAGTGATTTTAAATAATTAAATATGTAACTGGCCAAAATCATTTACGCTCTAGTAATTAACTAATTATCGGGATATAAATAGCAAAATAATTCACATTTTCGCTCTGACTTTATTTTACAACACGTTTAATAATACACATTTCGATTGCTGGTAAAAATGATTGCTTTCGAGTTCTATTGAACATAATTTGCTGCAACTTTTGTATCCTCAACGTACATGCAATAATATGGCTTTTGTTTGTTGGTGAGCTTCGTCGGCCGGTATTAAGTAATTGTTCCAGAAATAAGAGCAATTCCGTACATCGATGCCGGCCGTTCAAATTCATTCCGATTTCCCAGTTCGCTTTTTCCATTAAAATAAACCAGGTGACAGAAGTATGTAGCATTTACAAAATTCGTGAAAGGCTCACGGAAGAAGATTGATATAGGATTGTCGATTACTATTCTTCAATTCATTTTTATCATGGTATTTTTTTTGTTTTGTTTCCTCCTTGCTTATTATAAATTTAGAACCTGCAATGAGCATTTATTTTTGTAAACCTGATTTTGAAAATTTAATTTAAAGATAAGGAAAATTAATGTTATGATAGAAAACCGCAGTGTCGGAGTATGCTCGTGGTTGGTTATTGTAATTATGGATACTTTCTACTTTAACTGATTTAAATTAAAATCGTTTTAATTTTATACTTTTCTATTAGTTTTGTCGTTAGCGAACCGGGTTACGCCTTCGGCATCTTCAGGCGATTAAAGTGCACGAATGAAACTCGTGGAACATAAGTGAACTCATGGCAGAGTACAACATTCCAACGATTCTAATTGTAAATTGAAATTCCAATAAGCTCGTTCAGTCGAATTCCTCACGTAAACTGAGACAAATCCATTGAATGTCTTTCTGGTTTTTCCGGGGCTTTTGGCGTCGTAAGGGAAATGTTACACATACAGTTTGGCATACTTTTACTTAGTGGAAGAAGAGTCATTGTGATGGGTGATTTTAATCTAAGATCTGCGCGCAGTGGTAACAGTGTCAGGAATGACCTGGAATTTCTGTGTGCAGTTTTTGAATTTTCTCAGTACAATGATGTCTTCAACTGCAGTAATGAGCTATTGGATAAGATTTTTTGTAATAATAATTTATTAATTTCACGGTGTATGTTCCCGCTTGTGCGAGAGGATATATATCACCCTTCTTTAGTTTTTCTATTCGATATTCGTAGGACTCGCAAATCTCACACTAAGTTACCGCCACACAACACTAATTTGTGGAGGGGGTGGAATTTTGAGAATGGTGACTTCACGAAGCTACACTCTTTAATGAGTGAAGTGGACTGGAGTGAGATCTATGAACATCGCGATGTGAACGAGGCGGTTAATCATTTTTATAATTGTATTTATAATGTGTTTGATAAATGTTTCAAAAGGAAACTGCCATGTCGTAGTGGAAGACGATATCCGAGGTGGTTTTCTGGAGGAATTATCAGGGACATACAAACGAAGCATGCTTATCATAAGGCTTGGAAGACTAGTAATAGTCTTCGAGATTATGACCAATTTAGCAAATGTCGATCCAAGCTTAGACAAAGTGTTCGGTTAGCCTACCGAACATATTTGGGAACGATGGAAGATTGCATTCGCGGAAATCCTAAATTTTTTTTGGAATTATATCAAGTCAATACGAAACGATGGTGGATTTGTAGAGTCAATGAATTGGAAGGGTCATCCAGTGGCGGGTCATGGAGTGGCAGAAGCGTTTGCTGGCCATTTCAAATCTGTGTACTCGAGTGATATACCACACCTTAATATTGAATCAGTTTTGAGAAATCGGACTGATGGTGCCCAATACATTGATGCAATGCAGATCGATGAAGCGGATATTGTATATTTTGTTAAGAAACTTAAAAACACTCGCTCACTTGGTCTGACAGGGTCCCAACGTGTTTTTTAAAGGATGTATTGACCTCATCAAGAGTCCGTTGTCCTATATATTTAACCTTGTAATGAAATCAGGAATTTTTCCCGAAAAATGGAAAATATCTAAGATTACGCCAATTTTTAAGAGTGGTGCAGAATCATCAGTAGAAAATTATAGACCAGTGGCTGTTCTCTCAGCGCCAGCAAAGGTTTTAGAGATGATCATGCATCACATGATACTTAAAAAGAATTGAACCATTTATAATAGGTGAACAGCATGGATTTAGAGCCGGGAGATCAACCGATACAAACTTGATGGTGTTCACGGATTACGTGGCGACGGCACTAGATAAAGGAATACAAGTTGACTGTTCTTACAATGACTTCGCGAAGGCGTTTGACAGGGTCGATCATGACATACTTTTGGAAAAACTCCAACTAATCGGTTTGTCTGACGGCTTTGTTAGGCTTTTTGCGAGTTATTTTCGGAACAGGAAACAATACGTAACGTATGGGCTCTTTGAATCGCCACCGTTCTCCACGTATTCTGGTGTTCCACAAGGCTCGAACTTGGGGCCAATGCTGTTCACTATATTTATAAATGATATCGTAAAAGTCATCAAAAATTCAAAGTTCTTATTATTCGCTGATGATTTGAAGCTTTTTTAAGGGTTGTCACCTTGGATGATTGTCACCGTCTCCAGTCTGATATAGACAATATAATAGAATGGGGAAGATGTAACAAACTCGATTTTAATATTGATAAATGCAATCTTTTATCGTTTACAAGGGGATCACGAGTATTATTTTGTCGGTATTCAATGAATGGCCGAATTCTCTCGCGGATTTCATCAGTTAAAGATCTTGGCGTACAATTTGAGAGCAAACTTACATTCAATAATCACATTAAGACTACTTGTAATAAAGCATTGAAAATGTTGGGCTTTATCCTCCGTACTACCAAGGACTTTCCAGGAGTAAAAATTTTGATACTAATGTATAATTCTTTAGTTCGAAGCCGGCTTGAGAGTGGATCGATTGTTTGGGCCCCAAGAGGTGTGAAATATGTTCTTATGGTGGAGAGGGTTCAGAAGAAGTTTTTGAGAATTCTCTATTTGAGGACATACGGATACTACCCATGGCTTTATCCAACCGATTTTCTTTTAGGCATGCTCACGTTCAACAGTTTGAATACTCGAAGAGAAATGTACCTGGCCACATATTTCTTTCGACTTATCCGAGGCCAAAATGAGAATTCCACCATTCTTGAGAATGTTAAATTGAATGTCCCTGATAATTTTTTGAGGAATCGTGAACATGAGTTGTTTGTTCTTCCAAGGGGTAGAACCAGTCTGCCAATGGGAATGTCACTGGGAAGAGCTTTAACAATTTTAAACGGCATTGCTTCGGATGTCGACATATTTCATATTGATGTGAGTGAGTTCAGACGAATACTATATTTTATGAAAAAAAGTTGATTTTGTCAGAACTCATTCGGTTGACTGCCTTGAAAATTTCTAATGTGATATTAATAATATTTTTTCCTCTGTTTTTTTATGACTATTGTAATTTTCATCTTATTTTTAATTTTTAATTAATTTTTAATTAATTTGTAATTTTTATTATATATTTACATGTATGTATGTATATATATATATGCATGTATTTATATTTGTCAAATCCATGGCGCATTGGCGTCAGCTGTAATGCCATGATTTGCTTTTTTTAAATAAATAAATAAATAAATAAATACTGATACTAAATTCTCAATAGATAATAATATATATTTTTCTTCAAATTTGAATCAATATTTAAATTTCATCAAGCAACTTAAGTTGAAAGTTCTCGAATTTATGTGTACCGGTGGTTGACACCTTCAAGTAAAATATTTTCATTATTGCACGAGAAATCACTATCGACATTTCCAATGCAATATTATGGATTTGTTTTTTTCGTATGAATCTATATTCTTCGGATGAATGTTGATGCTTCTAAAATAAGCTATTTAAAATACATAACTTACTGTTTTTACTACAGAGAATATTTTCCATGCACAATAGCCGTACAAAAAAAGGTGCTGTCAATAAGTAAATAAAAGATACGTTTCTTTACATAGGACCGTGTAAAAATACCCCTGCAAAACGAATAGTATACATAATATATTCTTTCGAGCAAACTACTACTGGAAGTCGAATGAATTGTAGAATGGATAGATATTTTTTATTTCGTTTATCATGCCGTGTCATAGTGATAATAAATGTCTAATCCTCCCATATCTTGTATCGAGAATTGTGTCATTTTATTTTGGCGTGCGGTACTCTGACACCGTGGGAAATCATACCAACCCTGCCGTTCCCCCATACAATTTTCGCCCCCTTCTCTCACCCGTTAATAGATTATTCATGGAGGAGTTGCCGCAATTAACCCGATTTCGCCAACAGACAATGTGCTTTCCGAAACGATGCCCAACCGACAAACACCAGATTCACTTGACTGGACACTCGTATTATAGGATGTACCCACCATGTTTGTATTATATCTAAAAAAAATCATTATAATTTTGTTGCCTTTCCGTAAGCTTGTCAGGTCGAATCGAAGCTGTATCGAAATTTGACATAATGTATGTTTATTTATTTTGTAGGTTAAAAAGGTGTGCTATAAGTTTAGTGTATGCTAAACCGTTCTGGGTGTTTGTAAATACAATTATTAAATAAACTCCAATAAAACAAATTCATATAATATCATTGGAATTAATCCTTGCTTGGGATGGCAGTAGTTATTACAATCACTTTTTGAATATGATGTACACATTTTTAATTATAAGACAATGGCAAACTCAATCAATAGCAAAAGAAAATGATAATGAATGGGTAGATTGATCTAATGTTAACTTAATCGTCGTGTAGATTAAACGAGTATTCGACAATAAATATCAAGGTTAAACCGTGTTCTTTAAAAACAATTAAACAAGTAATTTTCAATTGGCAATGGAAAGACATATATAAAACACATTTATTTCACCACTTTATATATTATGATGAGTTTGGGTTGAAAATGCTCACGATTCTCGGTGTCCTGGTCATTGTATAAAATATGGAATGGGAACGAAAAAAGTGTTATTGAGAACTAATTTTCAATCCTAAATCATTATGTTACATAAGTCGATAATGAATTTGGATGAATAATTTAGCAGATCCAAATATATTATGATATACATATTATTTATATGTACTGAATACACTGTTGGCCGCTGCTGGCGTCAAAATGTATCAAAGCAAGAAAGTGCTTCATCTATTATGCACGTTCGGACGAAATAAGAAAACAACAATAGGATCGCCCTATTTTCTATTAATATTATTATATGTTTCACACACGTTAATAAAATGCAGCATGTGTAAAACAGAACGTGGGGATCAATATGGCGATTCATAATTACACCATTACAGCAGTTTCCCCTCATGTATGGACTGTAATATTTCTACATTCTGCTTTCGCTGTGTAATGTGGGAGAAAGGGCCATTATTTTCATTGCAGGCTAGATTAAGTTTATTGCTTTGAAAACAACAGAAACATACATACACTGTCGCAATCAATATTTGAAACTGATGTTGATGACATTTGAGTTCCCTTTTTGTTGCTTTTCGCTACACATAAGCAGATATAGAACTAACCCACTATTTATATTATCATTTGATATTTTCAATGCGTTGATACGATACATTTAGTTTTGACGACTGCTAATAGTAATTGATTGAGTAGGCATTTACTTGGTAGAACTTCATTATAATACGGTAAGAAAAATAACAATGTATTTTAATTCTACATACATTATTTTATATATTTGTTGAGCTTTTTCGGCTTACGCCCTCGTCAGAACTAAGTTTTAAACGTGTATTAGAGATAGCTTATATACCTAGACTAGACAGGGTACACTATACATCCACTTCTCTGTTCCACCATCCCAACTTTATATGGAAAAAATAAGTTATTGATTTGGTGTATTCATGAAGTGAAAGCGTATCTGGGTATTTTTGGGGTTTTTTTTTATATTACGTGGGAACCAACGCAAAATTAGTAATGCATCGAGTGAATTTATTTTAAATTGCATTAGTTTGTATTAATGGCTTAAGAAGTAGTGATGTGTTGATTGTTATTTGTTCATTAAGAATGTCATTGGATTGATTATACCTATTAATTTCTAGCTGTTCCAATCCAAATTTAGCTTAAGGCTTTTATTACGAGTATGTAAACTAATCGGGACTGAATTTAGGTCATGTGATCCCTCTATGAGGTGGTTTGCATATTGCGAATCAGTTTTATTATTATTAAAAGATCTAACATGTTCTTTTACACGAATTGAAATATTTCTTCCTGTCTGACCGATGTATATTAAATCACATGTACCGCTAGTAGTAATGTTGTGTGTTCCCGACTTATATGTAATACTACTTTAGTGGCCAAGGTGAGACTATTTTTTGTTGTTGTTACATATTAATTTAAATACCTACTCTATTCCATTGTAAATAATAAATATGATCGTGTAAATAAATGGTCCGTCACAAAGCAAAGCAAAAAAATGTGTGTACACTATGTATATTGGACGGGTGTAGTTAATTGGCACTGAAAAATGAGGATTTTTTCATTTAAGTCTCGTTTTGTTGACTTATAATTGATATCGCAAGGCGGCATAGTTAATTTGGTTTTGTCGTGTCTTGTCTACAGATGACGACCCGCCATGCTTCTAGTCTAATTGTAAAAGCTAATAATGAAAATTATCGAAGTTGAGATCGCCCACTCGTATGATAATTCTCGCTCAGTAGTGTTTCTAAAAAATTCGAGACGCAGTGTTTACTTTTGTGCTTTCGCGAGAATATTTTATAAGAAATTAAACGGACGAATATTTTTTTTTTTTTATTCGAATACTAATTGCGTATATTATTTTAAATATATATAGTGTAGCTTTCCCGAAATTTTATTATGGTCAGAAACAAAAAACCTGTTTTTATAATATTTCTACATAGTTTTTTTTATTTTATTACTTCGACCGATCAATTGTGATTAAGATGATTAACCTGGCAAAGAGAAAAGTAACAATTGATACACACATAATCAATATTTCATATGACATATCATTAACAATACGTGGAATAATCAAAGTTATTTTATATTACATATGAATTTTGTATTTTAACCTTGTATGAAAATCTATCTCAAACAGTTTTATTTTGTGTACTCTCCATAAAACTTTTTGATCGGCCATATAGTATTTTCCCTGAAATTGCGAATATGGATAATATTAAAATTATTGATGTATTTCACTCTTATTACAATTTGTATGTGAGTATGATTTCAATAATGACAGATTTATTAGATATTCAAATTTGCGACAATGCTTAATTTCTCAATTTCAATTAATTTTTATCAGCGTACGAATGCCAAAATTGATAAGAATCGCCTTACCCGATTTATGTTTCTTTAAACACGGCAGTCGTCTGATTCTTCCTTTAAGTTCAATGAGTATTACTAAAATTCAATAAAAATCATTCAGGGGTGAATCAAGTGCGAAACTTTGACACTCACCGGATGAAGGTGGCGTTTTTTACCCAGCGCTCTAGTCATAATTGCTTTTACTGCCACATAAAATATGGAGGAAATGTTAAAAAGTTTTCATTGGCTTTTTTATGTGTTATGTCTCTCGCATATTACAGCCGCGTTAAAAATACGCTCTGTATGCCGTGCTATGAATTCTATGACGTGTTTCCTGAATTTTCATGAAATTAGCCTTTCCAATGAAGTCTGACCTATGAACATTGGTATCCTAATTAATTATTAATGTAACTTACCACTCTTTTCAACAAAAATCATGCGATTTACAGGATTGCTAGATGGTGAAATTATAAATGAGGCGATGAAGTAAAAATAATCCTATTGCATTTATCTTACTACTGTTATTGTATAAGCATCTTTATCTTCTTTGCCAATTGCGTGAATATATTGTCACCGCGATTTAACCTATACTTACAAATTAACTGTTAATTGTCAGAAAACATATATTCCATAAGATTGCTCTGAGATCAGCGTCAGTACCATTCCAAAAATAAAATCAGTTTCACTACGATACGCGCTTATGTTATTTATTTTAAGCGTCACTGGCCATCGTCCATTGTTTGCGAATCGTGCTTCTGTACGCTAAAGACTTCTTGTTCTGTGAATTGTGTAAAATCATCACATGGCATCGCATGCTAATCTGGTGATGTTATTACGAGTGTGAAAGCCTCTCGTTAAAAATTATCTCGTATTACTCACCTTTTCATTTTTACTGCCTTCTAAAACTTTCCCTTGCTCGATAGACAATTGACAATTAATTGAAAACCTAACTACCTAAATTTACCGGCTTCCCCGGTGTGCGGTGATGCCAGAATTTCATTCATCAAGTAAATCATATTTTCCGTAAATTATTCAAACACAGTCTTCATTAGTGAAATGAATTTGAGACTATTATATTGGCTAGATTTCTAACTCATCATAGCATTTACCAAGTTTTCTTTTCGTCTTTTAATTAATTTGTCTTAGTAACGAGAAGTGATTTTTTCTGAATAAGTTATCTATTTACTTGGTAGAACTCCATTATTGCACGATGAAAAAATTGCAATGTATTGTTGTCCTACAGAAGCTATCAACCATATGTATGTAACATTATTTATGTAGGACTAAAATACATTCCTATTTTTTCACCGTGTTAAGTTATCCATGTTTATGATACTTAAATCGTTGGTACTTTCTACAGTAAAATTAATATTAACCTTGTCTTATAATACGTATTTTACCATAATTAAAAAAATACGTACATACTTTTAATTTCTTGGTGATCTAAAAAACGTCTGTCACTACTACATTGCTTCCGATATTTGATCTAACTTCATATTATTCGATTTCGATTACGCAACACAAATTATAAGACGGCTTACTTAAGTAGGCGAAAAGATTTTTTAAACATTGAGTGTTTTATTACAAATCTCACTCAAATCGCTTATGATAATTATACAAAATGTTTACATTATAGCTTTTCATGATTTATATTTTATTTGAGTTTTATCGCGGGTCTTGCGATCTTGAAAAAACATGGAAACCACATGAATACTTTATTTACATTGACAATTCATTTTCCCTCATGTCCATATTCTTACATTACATGTGTCCGAGAGTACCAGAATCACTAAATGCCTATTCCATAGATACGTGCTCGCCCTTCTTAGCAATTATCCCGAATTAAACGACCCAAACGACGTCCTCGCCGTGATATTTTTCTTTTTGTCAGCAGGATGGGGCCGAAGTGAGGTGGTCATCTTGGAAAGGCAAAAAAACAAAGCTATTCTGAATTAATGCGCCATCTATTAATTATAGCTTCTGTGTTATCTGTTTGTTTGTGATTGTTGGCTGTCGTTACTGGTAAACTGTATCGGACATAACTGTTTCTTATCGCTCTGTCGTGTTTTATTGTTATTCTACCCTTGTAAGCCTCTTGACCGAATCTCGGCAAGAAAAAGCGACGCCGCAGTCGTGGACCATTTTTTAAAAAACTTTCTTCATTCTTGAGTATTGTTTCGATAGACTTGCGGAAATCCAGTCTTTGCATACAATAAAATAGCTGTGTTATTCCACCAGTTGTTGAGCTTATCAGGAAAAACATTCTGTCTCCGATAATTTTCGGTATTACGGACTCAAATGGAGGCACAGTGGAACGATTAGGTATGAATTAATTCAAATAATTAATCTAATATATTACCATCGTCCGATAATTGATCGATACACTTACTTAAAATATTTTCATAATCGTTTTTTTATTTTTTAAATGTAGCGATAACCGACTTTTCTGTCGCAATTTAGCCGCTCCTCTTCCACAAACACTCATAATTATCGAAAGGCAAAAGGCATCGTAAAATATCGGACGTTAACAGGACATAAAATCAAAAGTGGCAGTTAAAAAATAGTAAAACCGCAGCGGGGTCATTGCAATTATTATTGACACGATTGCGTTTCTTCATAGATGGGTTCCAAATAGTAAATCGAATTGCTTTTTATTTCACTTTGTGAAAAACCAGGTTATAGGTCAGTTCAATTTTCTCTGTTTGTGATGGCTTAAGCGGGAGTGTTTACTGGATTTAATTTAAAGTCATAGATATCTTTATATTTTAAAACACATATGTTCCATGACATTGTTTTATTTAGTGTTGTTTATTTAACATTATGGTGTACAAAATTGTCAAGCAAAATTGACACAAAATGAAAGTGCAGTTGGATTGAAGATGAAAGCAATAAAAATCCGTTATCTGGCGAGTGTCACGTATTCCAAAGTTCATGTTTGGTCATCATTTGAATATAATATAAGCTAATGGCATAATATATATGTCCTCGACTTCCTGTTGCATTGGGTTATAAGAAAGGTGATGATTCCGATAATATATTTTTATTATCGACCACCCTCGAATGTTCAAACTTAAAGTGATTTATGTGCTTCCCTTTGACTATAATATAATATTTTGGTACGGCCGCCGTTCCCACATTGTCACCGATCCATAAATTTAAAAACTTCACAAAGTATTTCCCGAACATAACCCACCCCACTCGGCATAACCTTAACGTAATACATAAACTTTATTTTTACATCAAAGCGTTCAGATTCAACATATATCCTGAGCTCGCTCGCCTAGTAGGGCACAGGCATGCATGTAATATATCTTTGAAAATAATATCGGTCGCAGAATTTCTTACTGCCGTTTGATAAGCCCTCAAAAGAACGGATTTATTAGGTAAGGTACCCGCTACGACTACATATCTGCCGGTTTAATGATCCGAGATGCTAACCGACCCTTCGTAACACTTTCGATCGCGCCCTTCTATGCCCTTTTTCAATTTTAAAGAACAGGGAAAAATGACACAATAGAAATATTGTTTTCAATAGAAGTTTTAAAATTTATTTAATGTATCCGTCTAATGAATTATATAAAAAAATGTTATTGTTTGAAAAGAATAACATAAATAATGAAGTTCACATTCTGGTACATTGCCAAAATAGATTAATTCATTCGGAATTAAAAACGTTGGTATTGTTTTAACTCAATATTGTTAAGTATTACCAAGGTAATGCAAGTTCATTCGAGTAATCAATCTCGCTATATGAATTAAACTTTGTGAAAACTACATTTTTGTGTCGCCAGTAGCACGTATTTCGTTTCTTTATAGACTTAATGCACTTCTGAAATAGCCGTACATGTGTCACTTGTAAATTACACGAATAGTTGCAATCAACAATAAAATAATCACTTAGTTGAAAAATTCTTCTGTTTATCGAAAATCATTTCCAAATGCAGTAAACAATGTTTTTGGCCGGAAATATTAACTGAAAATCGAGAAATAAATGGATTATAAAATATTTCAGCTGCAATAGTAAAATTGATTTTATTTTATTAAATTTAGTTATATTTGAACCAAGTTTTAATGACTGATTATTTATTTAAGTAAGCTGTATCTTTTGGTATGGTTTTTCATGAAATTGACTATTGTATTTTTTAGAATTTCCCAGGCCTCATAGTGTAAAACTCACCACCAACCAATCACAAATGTGCAACCCACCAACGAAATTCATTCACCCTTATTCTTCGCAAGTTTTTTTCCGATTGCCCCCTCCGCCCGCCGTCCGCCACTCAACCCTTTATACAAAAGGCTGAAAACACTTTTCCTCTTTATTCCTTCCTTACATTTTTTTATACAACACGATAGCTTGTTTCTTTTTCTTCCTTAGAACTACTTCCGATATTACGTGTAAAAGATTTTTTATCAACGAATTTTGAAGGTTTACTTATAAAAATTTGTTTTCGACTAATACGCGTCTTCCGTGAATTCGTAGACCAATCTACACACACCTTTACTGTGTTGCCCATTTAAAATTTAAGTAGTCGATAGTTGGTTTATATATTGTAGATTAACATTACACAACGTAGGTATTAAAAGATTTTTTTTAGTGAAACTTTTATTATTATGCTGTTTTAGCCAACATAATCCCATTTTCACATGATATATGGATGCATACACTAAACACAAAATCCGTTTATATTTATAAATATTGGAGCTTAAACGTGGTTATATTACTACAACTGTTCTTTGTATTGGCCGATCCATTGAATTCTCGAAACCTAAAATTCCAATAATAATTATAGTACAGTATGTTATAACGTCATTTATATACTTACACAAGTTCTTCTTCCTGAGTAGAGAGAAAAAGAAAGCGAGAAAAATTGCCGAACAGTATTTTTAGTCCTTCCTTACATGCGAATCGTTTCCTTCCACGCCACTTGATATTTTGATCACTTCTCGATGTTCGTAAAAGAGGATATACAGAACCAAAGTAAGTTTTGTATCCCGCAGAAGGTATCGCATATACATATATCAATGTACAATCGATTTATTTTTCATAGCGTATTTTTTGTGGTCGGCTTCCAAGCGGTTGTCTCCTATTTGTAATGTATTTCCATAAGTTATATTACGTGCGACTCGGTTTTCGCATTTAAGGCATACATACTATTCCAAAGAGACACAACGCAATAATCTCGCTAACGAAAATTGAACCATCAGTCGCTTTTCATGCTAAATCGTCGACAGTGAAAATAGCTATTTAAATATTCTATTTGTATCCAGTGCAGTGACGGCTGGTGACGGGGTATTGGGGGGTGCAAAGGAAGATTCAACCATTTTTGCAAGAGTTCTTTCCTATTCATTGGATTTTAAAACACTTTTATAGCATGGACTTTCAATTCAGATGTTCGCAATACCAATTGTTTCTCTTCCGTAGTACGGAAAAATAGTTGAATCTTCCTTTTGCACCCCCCAGCACCCCGTCACCAGCCGTCACTGATCCAGTGGGTACATTCTTATATAATATCTTTTTCTCGGCGCTTTATATTATATACAACGCGAAAATGTTTTTTCTATGCTTTTTAATAAAATACAATTAAATATCTGGTTCGTGGGTCCTGGGTCTTCTTACAAAGGCGCATCTTCTGTTTGCATTATGAGTTTTATGACGGCGGATAGCCGTCGTTACTCATCCCGTTTTGCTTAAAGAAACAAAGTTGTGCTGCTCCTGGGAAAATTACCAATTGTAAATTATTCGTAGGACGCCATTGCTTTATATTTATATGTAGTTTTAGTTGTTTTTATGATCAGTGTCATGCATTGTCTTTATTTTTTTTTATATTTTTAAATAATGATAGTTATTATTAACGTTATTTAAAATTTAAATGGAATAAAAGAAAATTATTCGCTAACCCTTTTGATCACATTTTATTAAGTAATTGGATGGAAAAGTTCATCGCCGATTGAAGAATTCTGGAAGATATATGCCGATGCCCCACATTAGTCTGAGGTAAACAATATCCCTACGGCTGTAATGAATGCTGAATTAATTTCCGTAGTACTCTTAACTCTGATATTTTCGAGAATCTATTCCTTGTACGAGATACAAATCGTACAATTTTGACTGCAGCACAGAGTTCTTTCCTCTTGACTGTGGAAAAGACAGAGGTGAAATGTAGGAATAAGGCCGCCCGTGGAGCGATCTACTTATTTCCCATTCCCGCCCAAAGGGGCTGGCTGCTTTGCAATTGGCCTGGGGCGGGCTTTAATGACAAAGAAATCGCTCTGGCCTTTTTGTTTGTTTCGCGCTGCTTTGGGGAGGACGGGTTACTACCTCGCCACTTAATATACCCACTACCACCCTAGCATTGGTAACTAGGTACTGCTGTGAATTTTTATATTTTTTGTAGGTTAAGTAGAAATAGATTTGCAGACGAGGAATCGAATAATGAGGCTTAAATAATCGTAAATTTCTACTTAGCATTTTTAAATAATCTATTTTTGCATTAAAGCTCTTTCCTTTTCAATAATTGCAGTATTATTTTTGCGTCATGCTCATTATTGATAGAACTATTATACTAATCGTGCATATTCTCTTTCATTACTTCGAAAACTATTTGTTATTTATTTGATGAACTTCTCCTTCTTGTATAGATAGAGGTTAGATAGAATGATGAGAAAAGAAACGAGTAGCCGTCAATCGGATGGGTGAGAGGAGAATTCAAGAATCAACGACACCCATGCCGCTGAACATAAATGTATAAATTAATCAAAAAAAACAATTTATAGTATCGTATCCTTACGCACGGTAACTCGTAATCTTTGAAATTCAATTGATTGCGGCGTATAAAAAGTAAATAAATGAAATCTCCGCTCTTATGAGCATGTAAATTAATTATATATCTCTATATTGGTGTTAAATGTCAATTTATGGTGTAAAAAGCAAAAGTGGCCCTGCTCTTTCATTGTTAGTAGACCATTTGAGTCGATATATAATATATTAAAATCTAATGCCGGGTATGCATTTCGATTACGTTATTACGCACGGCAGCATAACGATACTATTCCTCTGAGAAAAGTCAGCACGTAAGTTCGGATGCGTGCCTCGCCATGCTTACAGAATGCATAGTAAAGAATACATATGTATTTGATGAGCATGCATTACTTTTTAATTAAGTGACGTCCTCAGTTTAATTGTCTATGGGTTTCCTAGCAAACGTTACTGACAGGGTGGTAGTGGGCGGCAAGCGGCCGGGTTAATGACGCCGCAATGGATTTTTATTATTGAAACGTCCGTCCGTCCGGATTGGTGTGTTGTGGGCAGTTGTGTGTATTTTCTTTCTTTTCTGTTACATTATGCCTTCCTCCGTTGCGAGGCCGACGGCAATAATTGACAGTTTGGCAAACTATTTATTTCCCGATAGATTAAACGGAGATTTCCAAGTAATGTATTTTATTGAAACACATTAATCATAGATATGTAATTTTCTTTTGATATCTGATATCAATAATATATTCTATTATCGAGATCGACATGGCATATTATCTGAATCGGGGGAATATTCTTGGCACCGGGCATGGGTATGCGCTTGTTCTCGTATCGAAATAAATTATTTTTATTGATTGAATCAACGTATTATATTTGTTGTTATAGAACAGACTTCGACACTGGTCAAGTAGAAATTATTGGAATGGGATAGTATAGCCGCTCAAACGACTGGAATATGCTAATTTATTTTTACGTCATTTAAAAAATGGCTAGACGCTAAAAAAAGCATTCTTCGGCTTAATATCTAATAATTTTTTGTTCCAAATATATTTGATATTTTTACGCCCAATCTCTCGCCATCCTTCTCTCTCCTTCGTAATAATAAATTATGGCCCGTTACATTTTTTTGTTGAATATAAAACATTTCAGCTTTTCAAAGGCATATGTAGATAAACTGCCAAATGCAAAAGTATGAGCATTTATTTTTGCGGCGTTATCACATGAGACGAATTCATGTGTCAGATTTTTTCTTCGGGCTGTGTGTACCATTTACCACATTTAAAAAAATATCTTGAAGAGTGATGGATAAGATGAATTGAATTTTTGTCAATCTTGTGATGATTATTTACAGCACGAAAGCAGTTGAATATTCTCAACAAATGAGCAAAACCGTGCTTGATGTTTGCTAAATGCTTACTATGAATAATTATTTCACTATACATATTTATTTTAGTCCCACTAGTTACTCTGTTATGCTAGCGCACCAATAATACTGTACATCAATTTATAGATTGAAATAAATGGCAATATATATCTGACGTCATCATCGCACCTTTCATTATATCATAATAAAGCGTGTCATAGAGGAGGGCTCTTAGCAATCCACTTCCCCCTTCTTACCAGAAATTCTCCATAAAGTTTCCATATATCGCAGATTGGTAGCGGACATGGTTTAAAATCAATGTCACACTACCACATAAATCTATTATTGTACATGGCTGGAAATGTACGCACAAATACTTGTCCTTAATTTTACATCAAACTATCAGAACCCCATTTGATTAAAGTTTCCAATCGTTTGCTGTTTATATTTAGATAACATATTTATATTCTTCGCCGCAAAATCTCCGTCTCAAACACGAAAATAATAATATCATCGCTATCGTAAATCGCATTATTTCCTGTGCCGTTTTGGCCGGCCAAACGCCCCCACCCTGGTTCGGCTCAGTGGCGTCACTGCCCCTCTTCATCGCAACTTATACGTTTTACCAACACTACTTATATCGTATACGGTATTTTCCATCGTGAGATGATTACTCACATATTTGTTATACTTAAATATGCTGTTTTAGCTATGCACTTCTTCACATGGCTCTCTAGTCAGAAACTGGATAGTTATCATCGTTTCTAAAATGTTCAGTTTCTACATGCAGTCGAAAAAATAGATGCCCCACAAAGCTCAAAAATGATCGCACGCCTCAGTCACCCACCCTGTGTGCCAAAAAACATTATTATCATTTCGCTAGTCACCGGACGTTGGCGGGAAATGAATCGCGCTTGTTTCGCTTTTATCCCGCTTGCCCGACCGCTCGCGGATCGCATCCCCGTCGTTGAGGATTCTGCTTCATTTCGTTCTGATTCCCGACGCAATGGAAGCCTAATATCGAACTGATGCCGACCTTATCTGGTGCCTGTTAGCATCACGCATCCCCGAATCGCAATCCGCTATCAAATCGTCATTTGCGGATGAATTCTCATTTATAATATTATATTTAAAAGTTATTTCATTATAAATTGAATTACAAAATGACATTCAAGTTTAGAAGAGCGTACATTATTATTATAAGACATGACATACCTAATTTTTCACTGATACTTTTACTTATTATATGGATAATACTATGCATCTAATTTTCGTGTCGAGAAATTATAAGTGCAGTTTCGGCCAGATAAAATTTATTCGCAAATATCAATATCTCAGCAGCAGCTGCAATTCTGTAAAATCTCACACGACATGCGAAATCTAAAAACTTCGAATCGCGATTCGTCAAAACTGACCTTCATCAAAGAGCTGTTCAGACGATCGTTTCCAGAGATCCCGACTAGAACCCCATGGGAAAAGAATCGAGAGTCGAGGTATTCGTTCGATTTCAAAAATATATGATCATACATATTCTCTTTCTAAATAGGTTAACAGATTCTCATTTATTCATCTGCTGTTATTATATCAGTATCATGGGCGCTCAGAACTTACGAAGATTGCGATGTTACAATATGCATAAAAACAAATGTAAAGTATATGTACCATGTTCGGAATCGCTTATTCAACTTTACGGCATTTTTGGCACGACGGCGTGCACTTTTCAATCCTATTCTTTACCTTAGCGGCAAAGATATTTTGTTCCTGCACCGACTACTACAATGTACGGAGTAATTCATATTTCACCATTAAAGGACCGAATGCAGTGGTAGTTTCACGTGTTCCTCAAACTAAAGTGTTTTTTTCTTTCCCACGTATGCTCGTTATATAAAAGCCATGTGCCCTCATTTTCTCTTCCCGTCCGACATTGTAACGAAGAAATGTAACAAGAAACGTTCAATTTGGCTTGGGAAATGTGGAAAATACTGCCGCTGTGCGAGCCGTGAAAGGTAACCTAGTTTCGTTCAAAATATTCTCGGATTTAACACACTCTTTTAAACATTGTCAGCTGACCGGAAAGCTCGGGACGTAATTCATATCGGAATTATATTCTCGATTTTTCATACGGGGCCCCCCAAAAAATACACGCGTTATAATACACCTCACAGCAAATATTTGATCTTTTCACTGGTGAAACGTATAGATAAAGAAGCCAAAGAAAACAAATGCGCAGGAAATTAATATATCATCAAAAAGTGTACACAATACAGGTGAATACTTCTTTTAACCATGTTTGCTCCGAACTGGAACTGTTTGACGGTTAGGGTAGACCTAGGAGTTGGCTTATCTCTGTGATGTGATCTCTGAAATGCGGAAATACCACACAAGTTCTCATACCTTTGGATACAAATTCATTAGTCAATGTATCAAATTTCATTTCGGGATCAATTGATATTATAATGTCAATAAATTAACGTATTAAACGTATCGGCGATATTATAATGAACACTAATCTATGTATAATATAATAATTACATGTTATGCACTTCATTATTCAATACATATCAACCATTGAAAAAATGTATGGGTGTTTGAACGCGCATGAGATCAAATAGAGTCTATGGACTACAAGTGTTTTTATTTTCGTTTTTTAAATAAAATATCTAAAAATCGATCATAGTTCTTTCATACTCGAATGTACCATATCCATGCTCATTACCGGATAGGCTTGACAATTTATACTGCACAATATTTATTGATTTTTCTTAACAATTCACAGTGATTTTTTCATACAATGTTTTCATTCGACATGATATTGGTCACCTTTCGCGAATCGGAGTGCAGGCGATTTTATCGGTGGACCGTATTTGATGTGCCTTTAATGGACGTAATTGTAAAAAATGCTCCACGCTCTTACGCCTTTATTCTTCTGAAACTGTTCATTTCGAGAGAAAAGCAAGAGTAGTGCTACGTTTTATTCTTCAACCCTTTTAACTCTTTGTATCCGGTGGCCACCGAACAAAATGTACTCTACCTCAACGACGGAATTCATTTAAATTAAAACATATTCATATGTGGCGTGCATGTGAATAAAAGCTTTTTATTTTACGCTATAGCCTCATGGAATGTACGGCAGTATTCTTATATTTTATCTTTATCCATCATCTTTATAATAACGTCACCTTAGTGTGTTTAATATCAACTTTACATTTTACATGTTAATTTTAATCAGGGCTGTGGAGTCGGTAAAAAAAGGTTCGACTCCGACTCCAGCATTTATCAAAACCACGACTCCGACTCCAACATTGACCAAAAACACGACTCCGACTCCGACTAAAAATGTTTAATATCGTCACTTTTTTTTGCCTAATTTTCATAATTATCTGTATTCAATTAAATATCAACCTTACGAATCCAGCCAATAGCCAAATTTTACATATAATATGCAAAAATAAAAAGTTCAAAATTTTCAAAATTTCCGACTCCGAGTACGACTCCGGCCAAATCGCCGCGACGACTCCGACTCTGGCCAAAAAGCCCTGACTCTCCGACTCCGACTCCCATTCTACAGCCCTGCTTTTAATGCTTTAATTTTCTATTCTTGGCGGAGAGATCTTAAAATACACCCTTTTGTCTTCTATTCAAATGTACCAAATTTGGAATGAATGAACTATTTACTTATAATTTTTAACTTAATTATTTTTATCGGATTTAGCTTTTTTCATGTGACAATTCATTTTCATATTGTATATATCAACATCAGAAGATACTTTTTAATATCCCGCTAAATAACACAACGCACCCAGATTTTTTCACTATAGTAACCGAATTTTAAAAACAGAAATTAGCATGATGCATCTAAGATCGATAAAAAAATAGTCAAAATGACTTTCGCATCTGTAAATGATATATCAAAAATTGTGGAAAAAATATTTTGTATTAATTGAACATTCTACACGTATAAAGAAAATTCTTACTCTTTCAGTGAAACCGGCACTGGTTGGATTAGCTTTGGAATTTTCTTATTCACTCACCCGGCCATTAATTTTTTTTTTTAAATATAAGTACATACAAATATATTATATACTGAACTTAAACGAAATCTTTAATATGCTACATTCGAATCATGTATTAAATACAAAGGGGTAGAATATTTCTTTACCAATGTGCCCTGCCTGCACCAGGTTCAAACAAGTTGTCTAAACAATGAAAGTGTTTTTTCCTTGTTTTCCGTTTTTATTATATCGCCCAGTGAAGGGTCCTTGACATAACACGACTTTAACAAGAGCCTATTAAACTAAGTTTTCCTTCTAGGTTCTGTTTGTGACTCTTCATTATTTTACGAAGAATTCTCCCCGGTTATAATTTACCCGATTCTACTTTGAAGATCTTTCTTTCTTCGAGTCGAAGAGTTTACTTACTGCGTAGTAACAGAGAAGTCGAAAAATAACCATTCTTGGCGTGCTGTAGTAATTCATCGTTTCAATTAATGATGACATTTATTGGCGCGATTACAGTATTAGTGATGTGATAACATGCGTTCTACCTTTTATTTGATTTTATTTCATTCTAACATTTAATTATGTTGAACATTAGAAACTATACCAACCATAATGCGTTTTTGCCGTCGCGGATGAAGTTCAATAGAATTGCATTATAAGTTTGATACTTCTGGGTTATGTTAATCTTCAATTCACGGTGTATTATGCTTGAATAGTCGATATAAACTCGTCGAATCCACACATTTTATTAGATTAGATTATTCACTCGAATGATCGTAGATGTACAAAAGGAAGCAAATTTTCACTGAATCTGTTCTTGTGATAAAGTTACTTTCTAAAATGGCATTGAGTACTTTCTTTCTAAATAGTGTCAAGTTAAGCCTGATAATTTTAAGAAATTTTGCTTCAATCATTTATATTATTATTGATGGAATGAAATCATAATAATTCACTGCATTTTTATTTAGAAGTATTAAGTTTACATAGGCGTTTACATAACTTCTACACTGTGCAAACAAAATCATTTATAGCTAAATATTCATAGTAAGCTGCGAGATGAAAATATTTACGTTGACATCAGTTTCAAGCATGACTTGACACTAATTTGTGATTGTTTCTCGCTGAAGGGGTTATCATAACGCCTCCGGCAATTATCGAGAAAAACTCGGACGCTTAGGTAGACACTTCGTTCTTCATCATTTTCATCAATCATTTACGGGTAGGCAAGAGAGTTTTATCCAGCTTACATACAAGTTCTGTTAACATCATGTTTACCAACTGCTTACAAGTGTGTCACATACTGAAGCAAATAAAGGAATTTAAAATTGTCTTGCGCCTCCTCTAACGGTGAATATTTTTTCTTTTTCTGGAAACTATTTCTGTATATACATATCTTATTAATCAACCGCTTTTGTTACTCGCTTATAGCGCGGCAAGCTTTCGATACACATATTTTACTGTAATTGTTACCTTAGTTACCTTTGTTATTGAAATATTTCGTCTTTGGCGGTTTGGTTGTAATACAAACGAAATATATTGTATTAATTTGCATATATATATATATATATATATATATACAGTCTCACACAATCTTATCTCATTTCTAGGTAATTCTATGTTTTGTTATTGTGAGTGATAAAATTATCTAGACAAACGCATTTTCATCATTATTTTCTCTTATGCCGTTTTGTCATGTTTCATATTCTGACACATGCTTGTACATCGAATCTAACGTATTGAAAGTCTCGATAAACTTGCCCGATATATTAGCGCCCGATGATAGAACGTCTTCATCTGTAGAGCAAAATCCGTCCAATCGCACAAGCAATCTAGGATCTAACATTTCAATCTTGCAAAAAGATTATGATGTAATTAGTGCTCCACAAAAACTGCTTCTCATGTTCCACAATTTTGTAACTCGTTTTCCTACAGAGTTTTATTTCTTATAGTGCTATAATCGATCAACTTCAAATTTAAAACTCATACCACTTATTGCCGCGTATACGTGTAAGCTTTTCTTTATATGTAACCTTTTCAGTATATAATTCCATTCCAATATGTTTTCTAGAATTTTGTACAGACTGTCTCACCGCCCCCGTTCAATTCTCTAACAAATGCATTATCTTGTGACTATCCGACGTTGTTTCGCTGCAGTATTTCGAATTTCTAAATTCACCGGCGATAAGGTACACTATTTTTTATACGCGTAGATGCAGCTGTGTTCGATTCTAAAATAAATTTCTAATGTGAATAAATAATAAGTCTATTTATATTCACTACATTAACATAAAATGTTTTCAATCCATTTTTACTGAATTCCAGATTTATAGTTTGCATATAAAAAAAAATGTGAAAAGTGAAAAATGTGAAAAGCCCGTGCGTCATTTAAATTCCGTATTTTACGTGGAATTGAATTGAAAAAAAACTATTGAAAATTGGTCTGTCTTGCATTTTACAGGCGTGTACGTTTCATGAAATTGAAGTGTAATATTTTTAACCTTATTTTATCAACAATCTCGACACCCGATGCGTTCCGTATAATGTGTATGTGCTTCGAAGCTTGGTTGCACCGTCGGCCATAACTCCTCAACGAGGCAGCATAAAACCGTGCTTGTTTTACACCTCCTTTATTTCACTACTGCACTTTGCGAAAATACTTCGACGCCGGAATCTTCAACCATGCCCCGCACGATTTTACTTTTAACTCCAAATCACAGCATATGTGCATCTGTTACGGTAGGATTATGTTATAGGAAACATTTGTGTATGAAAGTATGTGCGCTCGAAATTTCCGTGTCATAATTTTTTTTTTTAACCCTAGGGCTTTGGTTATTGATAATTTGTAACTTTCAGTCCTTTTGCCTTTTATAATTAGCTACGCCAGTTTTTTTTTTTAAGTTTCATTTAATCTTTTCAAGGGTTAGTTTACCTACCTCACTGCATATCATACAATTAAATCACTGAAAAGGTTCAATGACTGGTCTCGATAGAAATACACTATATTTATAAAAGAAACACATGATCAGGGCCGGTTCGTTTAAAATTAGAACACAAAAAATTGTTTTATTTTTATAAATATGCAATTTTGTTATACAATCGGATATGATAATTTTCTTGATTTTTGAATCCTATATGCTGAATTTTATCGTTGACCATGATTAGATGCGATATGTTTTCCGATTAACGCGAACGAGTTTGTTGCGGAATCGGTGCCCCGTGTTGAGGTTGCCTTTCCTTAAAACTCTGCTTCGTTATCTGTGATGTAACTCTTTCCAGGTTAAGTATATCCTTTCGTAGCAGAGCACTATCTCTCACGTCTCTGCTATCTGTTTTTAACACATATTTTTTTCTCTTCTATTAAACTACTTACCCTTGCATATACTTCTAGTGTAATTTGTTGTACTTTTTTGAAACCTTGCCCGCTCTTAATGTGGAGAATATGCAGTGGCCGATTACCTCATAAGCACAAGAGGCGCTCGCTTGGGGCCTCCAAATCATGGGGGCCTAAATAAAAAAAAATCCCAAGTAAAACTTATATTTAGGTATGAAATCAAATTCATTGCATTCAATAAGGAAGATTGAAGAGTTCCTTCTCTTTGTCCGACTTTCACTTTGTTTGTCAAGTATTACTAGAGGGAGGGGGATTCGGTTCCTCCCTTTAATGATTGGGAAGCCGAGGGAAATCAGTACTTCCTTGACTGGGTCGGCGGAAATATCGGAGTGTACACACTTACACTGGTAGTAATGCAATCTTGATTCGGCTCGTGTAAAAGAGCTTTGGTGGGAGAGTTTTTTTTTCTACTGTATATATGGATTCCACGAAGCTTCTAGCGATTAATATTGGGTTTTGCGCCTGGCTTTTGTGACGTGTGCAGGAAAGCTGTTGTCTGTACGAGAGTCGAATGGAGAATGTGGTTTTCAGCGAACTCACAGCATTTATATGACTTTCCCTTCGAATATTAATCTATGGTTTCATCGATAATTTACAAGATAGACTCTTGACCATAGACAACAGACAACATAAAATAGTCCATAGACTTGAAATTTTCCAAGGCTTATCTATCCCACAGAGCAATATAATTAGTCGATCGACATCTTCATAGACAAATTTACTTATTAGCGCGCCATAAAAAGCTTATATAAATAATTATTACCACGGTGGCGGTGTTTTAGAACCCTTTCGAGTAACTTGCTCATTGACGGGTGCAAAATAATTTATCTGTGGTTCCTAGGTAACGTGCGATTTTTTCCCGGCTTGGGAATCAAAACGGCAGCGACGAAATTTGTGACGTTTTTTTATCGTTCGTAAAAGGGGTCTCCAAAATTATATTGCGCCTGGTTCTTGCAATTGCTTAATCCGCCACTGAGAATATGAACTCATAGATATTATTTCAGAAGTTTTCTTTCAAGAGTTAATTCTTACCTAGTGAGTAGCTCAACCTCTTTTTTGCAAAAAAAAAATAACAATGCCAGGACTAGTTATTTGCTAATCACTCTGCTTTCCGTTTTTAACAGAAATCCATAAATTTTGAAATGTGAAATTATTTACATGAATACATTTTTTTTTTTAAATATTTACTTGATCGCAATAAATTTTGACACCTGAATTCAAAACACAATTTAGTTGTATTTATTTTTTACGTTTATTCAGCTATAAATGTTATAAACACGTCGAGTCGACGATTGTCACATTTAAATATGCATATATTATATTATGACTGAATGTCGTGATTTCAATGGCAAAAAAATTAAGCATATATTATGTAAAAATACAACAATGCTTAGGCGTTTTCATCAGGCTTGAAGGGTTGACAACCCTGAGATAAACTGGTACTTAAAACTTATTTTGTGCAAGATGATTATTGGAAAATTATCATGAAGGCACTTTCACACAACATTGATATTAATTTTTTTTTTTTTGTGTTTTTACAGAGTTGCCCCGCTACGAGACTGCATACGCATGCGAAGGGAAAACTTTGAAAATAGAATGCAGAGACGGTGAAGTGATCCATCTTATTAGGGCAAACTATGGAAGGTTTTCAATAACAATTTGCAATGACCACGGCAACACCGATTGGAGTGTCAATTGCATGTCCACAAAGTCACTCCGAGTACTCCACAACAAGTATGTATACCTGATATATGTATATCTATATTTAAGAGTTGTTTTTAAAATATTATTCAAATGATACATACCCAAAGAATCTATTATCTGATGTATGACCATGGTCCATGACATTTTTTTTTTAAAATTCTAGGTGCAGTATGAATCAGAACTGCAGCATAGTAGCGAGCACCAACACGTTTGGAGATCCTTGCCCCAATACACTGAAATATCTTGAAGCTCACTATCAGTGCATACAAGGTTAGGAAGAATGATTTTTTATCAATATGAAATTAAGATTACTGACTTATATTATTCCACTCATCTGAGGAACCAATTTGTGTCTGAATGTGACTCGCATTTATCTTCTTAGAGAAACCTCCAATAATTATGATATACTAAGAAGCCATTTGTAAAAATTTTGGAATTGCATTCCTGGTGGCCATTTATTGTGTTGTTAAATTACTATAGAATATTACTGCAAGAATTTTTGCCAGTCAACTTTAGTAATTATTTATATGTATTGTTCAGTTGATTAAAGTCGAATGCGTTTTCTTTTCTTAAGCTGCGACAACAAGCAGTACTATTAGGCCATCACCACCGTGGCTGATTACCTCCCAACCGTCAGTGTGGAGATCCACCGTTCCGACCTCTTCACTCGGAAGTGGCGCTTCTAACGGAGTTGGAAGCGGTGGCAGCGCTGCCAGCAGAGATCAAGGCAGCGGAGGAGGGAGCGAAGTCAAAAATAATGGCGGAGGTAGCGGTATTCCACCTTCTGTGCATCATTTGGCTCCTCCTACCTTCAGGCCGCATATCACAATGCCACCTGACTTGAGACCGGGCATTGTAAAGGTTAGAGCTTAATTTTTCCTATTTAATAATTTTCAAACATGTTGCACTGTAGAATAATTTGTCTAATTGTGCATTTTAATATTTCAGGTGAAAAATGATGGTCACTCACCTGAAGTGATCGGTAAGCCTGCGGCGAAGCTTCCACCAGAGTCGACGATTCCAATCGTGACAGAACGATCTAGTAATAGTGATAGGACCGAGAGGCCTATTGTCAAATCTAAAGATGAAGAACAGAGCAGAGAAGGTGTGCATTCACCCTTTCCTATTTAATTTTATTTTTCTTATTTTCCTCGTCTTATCACTACACATTAAATATTTTTCTCGTAGGCTTCACAGAAGATCCTTCAAAAAAGAAAGATGACAGAAGTTCTGTAGGTACAGGAGAACAGGACAGAGATACGGCGATACCTCCTCCTCCGCATGAAAGAGACCACCTCCTTCCTGGAGAGGGAGATGGAAATAGGAGACACCACCATCATAACCATCATGATAATCCAGATATCATAGGTATGCATTCAATTTTGTTTTATTTGTGATGTTAAAAATAACATTATTTTTTGTCCATTCATGGACCAGTGAACGTAGTTGAACATTTGTTGAATTTGAAATGTATAATATTTGTCGAAAGCCCAAAAGCATAATTTTCATCCTCCCATACATATAGCTCCGATTTCATCAAAATCATCACAATGGTGACTGCAATCATTTACAACATTTATGGACATAATTGATATCTAATGAAAGATCTGATCAAAAACTACATTATTTTGAACTCATCTTTATATTATCACACATTTTGTCATATAAATAAAATTTTAATTTTAAATCTTGGAATTAATCACTGTAGGAAATGTTGTAATTTGTCGACACTGATAGATTTAGAATATTGTAACTCAATTGCTGTTCCTACTGTTTACAGTTCCAAATCAGCCACTCTGGAGGCACTGTTCTCCTCAGTCAGCCAGAGGCCTTCAATGGAATTGGACTACTGTAGGAGAAGTCGCTTTGCAGCCTTGTCCTGGTGGTGCCACAGGACTCGCTAGATGGAGGTAAGAATATGATCAAAATATCTATATACCAGTTCTTTATTTTGAACCTTGTCATCAGTTACTTAGCCTACTGAATGTTGAATCCTCATGTTGTCAAATTTGTTACAGGTGTGTTAGTTCAGCCCATAAGCAATCACATCTTCAGCAGCAGAGGCGGCTCGGCGCACCTAGTAGAGATACGGGAAGTTCTCCGCAAGGTCGAGCTCCATTGCTTTTAGATGGCCTAGGATCTGATACCCTTCTTACAGGTAAAACTATTATTTTTTTATTTCTCATTGTTTTTCATCTTCAGTAACATACAATTATTATCAATATGTCAATAGTATTGATAAAGGGTAGTGCAAGTTTTACTTTAGTTAGGTCTTAAAGTTACTATTTTTCTTTGGCAGGCCGGGACATAGATACGAGTCCAGATTTATCAGATTTCCGTGCCGAAATGGACACTCTGATGTTGCCAGATTCTTTGGCTTCTAGTGCTGAAATCGATAACGAAAATCAACTCGGGATCGATCAGCCAAATGATTTTGGTAATAATATGTTTTGATAATCCTAATTCACACTTCAATCCCGAATATCACTACAAAAAAACTAGGCTTGCCACAGCAGTTGCACTCAGTACTCAGTTCTATTCAAAACTTATTTGTATGTTTTATTTTCAGGTGACGGTCAGCCAGTGTGGATATCGGAGAATCCTGATTTGTCTGAATGCCGATCTGTGTGGCTTAACAGCTTGGAAACCAGAGTCAAAGAAGGGGAATCCCTCCTCAGTATCAGTAACGATCTCTCGCAGGTGAGAATCTTAGCGACGCAAATCTTCCTTTTATTACCACACGTCGACTTAAAAGATGAAGTCTAGAATTATAATATATTTTCTGAAACAAAATATCATGATTTTTTGTACAAAACATTAAAATAAAACAATTGTGATCTCTCTTCAGGTAACTTCCTCGAAAACCCTTTATGGAGGTGATATGATGACCACAACTAACATCATGAAGCGGCTGGCTCAAAGAATGGCACTCAACATCCAATCCTTTGCTGACACCCGGCAGAGAGAGGCCATTGTCACCGATTTGCTTCTGGGAGTAGTCAAGACAGGTAAATATGCAAATTCTAATTTTTTTTTTTTTTTACCATGCAAATGAGTTGGCTTATATAATTTTTTTATTAAATCTGTTTAAATCTTTGTTATTAACAAAAAGTGTAATCTACCATATTAAAATGATCAATTGGATCACCGTCGGCTGATTTTGTATCTCTTGTGACATCAAAGTTATTGAACAAACAATTATTTTTCCAGGTTCCAACCTTCTGGATATCTCACAGCAGGCATCTTGGAAAGATTTGAGTCACCCAGCGCAAATGCGAGTTGCCACTTCACTTCTGATTGGGCTTGAAGAGAATGCATTTCTATTAGCTGAAGCTGTTCTCAGGGAGAAGACCATTGTACATCAAATGAAAAATATAGGTTTGTTTTTTTCTCTTAACACATTAGATGCTGAGAACACGCCTAGCGTGTTCAACTGCATACAAAAAAACAGGTTCAGCATTGAATGTGTTAAAAATATAATGAAATGAAAAGGAAAAACTAACATCATTATGTCTTGTCGTACATAATATTGCATTTGTTTTAGCACATATTTTTGGAGAGTATATTTAAGTATATAAGTTCAATATTTGTTCATTAATTTAAATAAATTTACTTTTCCTCTTAGTGTTGTCTGTCAGAGTTTTGGAAGCGAGGCACGTGGAAACTGAAGAGTTTCCATCAGCAGTAACGAGAGAACAATGGACAGCCAGTCAAGATACAATACATTTACCGCGAGGAGCTCTCATAGGTTTGAATACTTTTGATTTTTTACATTTGGAAGCAAAATGCTGTTTCTCATGACATGGGACAATCTAATTTATATTTATTTTTTTCACTTTATAGACAATTCAGAAGGTGGCCTCGTTCGAATAGTATTTGTGGCTTTTGATCGCTTAGAAGAGATTCTTCAACCGTTGGCAGCTCCAGCGTCTCCGCCTCTCTCGGAAGAAACCCCACTGTCCATCGGGGAACCTCAAGGAAATTCAAGACATCAGCAAATGAATTCACAGCGTGATAGAGACAACATCACCAGGGTGATCAACTCTAAGGTGAGATGGCTCTATTATTGGAATTGATAAATGTCAATTCTGTTATAATTATACCATTAGATCTCAAATCAATTTAGCTATATTCATATTCTAATATTATAATTTTTTTTCGACAGGTTATTTCTGCAAGTTTGGGTAAAGGACGCCACATTCAGCTGTCTCAACCTGTGAGACTCACTCTACGTCATTTACGCACTGAAAATGTCACTAATCCTACATGTGTCTTTTGGGATTATACTGTCAAGTGAGTACTACTATTTATTTTTTTCTACCTATGTTAGACTATCATATGAAAGCAGAATATAAGATACATCCTAATTATGAAATAAACCTTCAATGTATGTCAGTTTCGATAATTATAGAACGCATTATGCCATATGAAGTTGTTTGACTAATTTGTCATGTTCTTTGGGACAAATATTTTTATTATCATATAATTTGTATTACAAGTAAATTTACATTTATGCATTAAAATTTCTAAATTATACATTTATTTGCAGTATTAAATTTACAATTAAGTTGACAATTATTAAGATTTAATAGAAAAAATGCGAATGCCCTTCTAAGCATTCATCACCTATTAATTAACTTAGCATGAAAATATTAATAAAAAATATAATCATTTTTCAGTGTATGGTCAGCTGAAGGATGTCGAGTGGAATGGACCAATAGCACACATACCGGTTGCCAATGCAGTCATCTCACAAACTTTGCTCTTCTGATGGATGTGCATGCCGTTCCGCTGTCTCCGTCTCACGCCCTCGCTCTACACCTCATCACGGTTATCGGTTGTGCCATAAGTGCTGTCGCTCTGTTTGCGGCTATGATAGTTTTCCATTGCTTCAAGGGAATGAAGGTAAACAAATTATTGTCAATTTCTTGATTCTATTATTTTTAACAAACCTATCGATACTAGTCGGTGCATGCAATGCAATAGGTAATATCAATTATTTTATCTCAGCATTTTCATTCTGCTTTTGTGAAACTCAGAACTAAAATTATTCATAGTGCACAGAAGATGAATTTTACGGAAAATATTAGAGGAAACAAACTTGTCTGTAAGTCTGAAGTTTTGACTGGTATTTCCAGTGTCGTAACCCATAAGTAGCCGGAGGCGCGCCGCAGCTTGGTGCGCTTAATGCATGTTCATGCGTGTCTATATTAACGTGTGATAATGCTGTCTCATATAACTAATCGTTAATCTGTTGAATCTTTCAGACTGATCGTATTACAATTCACAAGAACCTCTGCGCATGCCTTTTGATAGCAGAGGTGATTTTCATGCTAGGCGTAGACAGAACCGCCAACAGAGTACTCTGTGGAGTCATCGCAGCTTTCCTCCATTACTTTTTCTTGGCCGCATTCGCCTGGATGTTCCTCGAAGGTACGTTATCGCCGGTTCATTCAAGACCTCAGTTGTGTGAATAACGGTGAAATTGAACTGTCTTTATTCTGTACTTTCATTTTTACTGAACTGCTCTAAAGAAACATATTTTACTTATGATTGAATGAATGAAAACAATTGTGCAAGACGTTTGAATAATCCATTTGAATTATGACCATTTATTTTTCTATTGAATGAAGCAACTAAATTATAAAAATCTTTTTCCCTTCATCAGGCTTCCAGTTATACGCCATGCTAGTGGAAGTGTTTGAACCGGAAAGAGCTAGAGCTCGGTGGTATTATCCTGCGGCCTACATCACTCCTCTCATCATTGTCGGAGTCAGCGGGATCGTGGACTCATCCAGCTATGGAACTGCGCAGCACTGTTGGCTGAGAGCCGACAATTATTTCATTTTGAGCTTTCTTGTGCCGGTTGCTTTAGTTCTTGTTGTAAGTGCATCTCATATTTATTTATGAAATATTAGATGATAAAAAAGCTTTCTCAATATTACTCAGTATCTATTTATGCATCACGAAATGTTCTCATTTTTTTTTTTTCCATAGGCTAATTGGCTCTGCCTTTTCATGGTGATCTACATGATGTGTCGGCATTCGAATGTCTCCATAAAAGCCAAAGAAAATAATAAGCTACACAAAATAAAGTGAGTGATTGACTTTCATAAACATTTAACTGACGCTTCAGATTATATGATTTACAACGGTTTTGCTAATGTGCCTGATAAATGACTCTTTTCAGGGTTTGGCTTCGAAGTTCTGTATTCCTGGCAGTTTTACTTGGACTCACTTGGACGTTCGGACTGCTGTATTTAAACGAGCAAACTATTTTCATGGCATACGCTTTTAGCATCCTCAATTCATTACAAGGACTTTTTATCTTCATATTCCATTGCCTGCAAAATGAAACGATGCGTATTTGATTTGCTAATATATGCTTTTTCATGAAAATCTTAATGTCTATTTTGTGTAAACAGACCTCCTTAACGCTGAAATTTCATATTGACTTGTTAAATATAATATAAAGTAATCGTTATTAATTAAATTGATTATTACGATTTATATATGATACTAATAATATGTGACAGACCTGTCAATTTGACACTTAGTTAATTTTTATCTACAAATTTTGTTTCTTATAAATCTATTTGAACACTTCCATGATGTGATAATATTCATTGAGACGCTATCCATATACAGTTCCAGAAAGAGTGCGGACGATTGGGCCGTCAGCACAGTTGGCTGTCGTGCTGTTTGCGACTCGCCCCCGCTACGTCTCCGCCTGCCGCCGGAGCCACCGGATCGAGTTCAGCACCGCAAGTCCAGCAGGCTGCGACGCAGCAGACCTTACCCTCCGCTGCCAAACACTCTGGCAGGCATCACCACCGACAGCAGCATCAGAATGACGATCAGTGCTTAGAGGATGTCTCTGATATGGATCACAATGCGCCCACGGTATGAATCCTTCATTTTTCTCACTATCTATGTTTTCCGATTTTTTTATAAACAAGAAATTTTGTCGCAATGTCATTCTTATTGCACACCTATGCTATGTATTATTATGAATTTTTATATCTTTTACTACAGATGGTTACAGTAGTTCGCAATTATAAAAAGAGTATACCTTGATTTATAATATTTGCCTACTGCCATTCGCAGTGCCTGATATATACATGTTTAAATGTCATTTATTTCCAGTGTTATACTTAATTCTAACTATATATTTGTGAAAGATAGATGAATCTGAGATTAAACTATTAGTTGAATCGAGATATCTCGTAAATAATGATATCGTACAGCTTTATATTAGGAATGTGTTGCCCGATAGGCTTGGCGAACAATATTTGTTTGAGTGGGCTGTATTTGGCTTGTCTGTCAGCATTGTTTTGTCAAAAAGGTGACTAGCCGCTTTGCATTCTTCCAGCAGTTTATTTTTTTCTTTATTTTTTTTACAATCATACTGACAGCTGAACAACGTGAACATATTATATCCTCACCTTCCTAAAACATCTTTATGTACATCCTGGAGAAATTTCAGCAGAGAAATTGCAGTTGATATTTTAGATTATTTATATAATTAAGATGACTTTTGAAAATACATTATATGACTTATCGTATGCATGCCTCAATACAATATATCATTTGGTCTTGTTGAACTCGTTTTAACATAACACATAAACCGAATCGTTTGAAACAAACAGGGTCACAGCTCGACAGTGTCAGCGTCCACGACAAACAACCTTGTCATCAACAATCTCAATGTTGTAGTGAACAACAATAATCATAACAATAACCATGTGATAAATAATGCGGCGGTTGCATCGCTGGCGGCGGCTGCCGCCGCTCACGGTTACCACCAGCACAGAAACCGTAGAAATTCCTCACAGTGCAGCGGGAGCGGAAGTTCCCCACGGCAAAATAATCGAGGGCCACAAACCGCGGACGGGATGAGCGGACCGTCAAACAATCAGCCAAGAGAACCCCAAGGGGCTTATTTTAATTCTCCGGGACCACCAAATCATCATCAAGGCTCTTCTCCTGGGGTTTCGGCGCCCATGTCTCACCTGAGAAATCCTCTAAACTCTTCGGGAACGCCCGGGAATCGAGGATATAGACACAATTTGCAGCAAGGTATTTTGATGCCCATAACGAATTTAGTTTTATAATGAAATGACACTTTTTGAAAGATGCCTATAATAAGTAGAATCTTTTTATTTTACCATTCAATCAAGTAGAAATTATTATTATATTCTATGGCATCTTTCAAAGAATGGCATATTCACATAATTTTATCAGATTGATGACAAAAATTTATTAATTTTTGTCAATTCCGAAAGATACTCAACAAATTTGCGAAAGTCACTTCTGCATGATGGTTTTTCTGTTTTATAAATTATTTTTTTTACACTTATTGCCTTTGACGTTCGGCTTATCAATAACTTTATTTTTTTGGCCTTAGAATGCTGAGTCTGACCTAAACAAATATAAGGGTTTATAATCTATTGTTAAAAAACCTCTAGAAATTTTATCACGTTTTTTTATTTGTGCTTTTAAAGATAAGCAAGTTCTCCTAAATTTCAATGCTTAAATTACTTATGGTTCGTTTCACCATCATAGAATAAATATTGCTTATAATTTGTATGGTAAATTTTTTCAAGCTTCTACAATTGTCTCGTTTTGAATTGTGACTACATTTGATCGGGAAATGATCAGTAAATTGGCCAACTTTCAGTCTGATAATGAACTGATACTACAAATTTAACAACTTGAAGTGGCCTTTAGTAAGCTCATTAATGTTTCAACTTTTTCACCGTTAAATAATTATGGAATATATGAGCTACAACAATAATTGAAGAATATTTTATCAATTTGTCTACATATTAACAAACTTTTTTTTTTCTTTTTTTATCTCCTGTTTCTAAAAAAATCAGTGTGTGTGTTCATTTGTGTCATTTGTTTTTTTTCTAACAACAAAACGTTTCTTTTGTTTATTGATTATGAATTGATTTGAATTATGAATAAAAAATACCAAGGAGTATTAATATGGTAAGTTATTATTCCATCTTTCAAAGACATCATTCTGTCTTTCTCTGTCTCACAGATCAATGTATCATCTTGCTATATAATCCTTTATCATCATGATTTCCTCTCGGGTGTTGACTAACACTCACTAATACTACTCTTCCATGCAACCTCTAGTTTCTAAAAAGACTTCCATAACAAATCGTACATATAATATATAGAAACGTGACTAAAACTTTACTTTTATATCTCGCTTCACATCTTTAGATATTATTGCTTTAATTATTAAAATGCTTCTTCTCTACTTACAAAAACAACCATCATTATGCCTATTAGTTAACAAACTGAATTATTTATTTTGAATGATATTTTCTTCACTCGGGGTTGGATGCTATTGTTCTATTCTAGAAATTATTTTTTCACATCGACAGAAAGTGGCTTTCCCAAATTTATGTAGTGTCTATTATTATAAAATTATAAATTACATCATGTGTTTTTTGATGGTTGTGTTTTTAATACATAAATTGTTAGTTCTGATATAAATGCAGTAAGGTACATTGTGTCTAAAGTGTACATGGATATTTTTCAAACAAAGATGATGTCAATGAATGAGTCATTAAATGATTTTGGAAAAAAAAATATTTATCTTTTAATATTGTAGTTTTACCGTCCGTAAAGATGAAGGAAGATCAAATTGAAGAAAATAGTCAACCTGCCGCTCTGGTTCATTGTTAAAGTCTGAACATTCTAGGTTCAAATATTCTTGTCAATATTCAAATAGTATTACATCATTGTGTACAATTATAAAATAAGTTACTATCAATCTTTCATTGAAACAATTATTATTTGAATATCATTCAATATAAAACTTATAAGTTGATTCAGATTCATTATGAACAAATTTTTGTACACGTTTTCATCAAAAACCAGTTCTCATATGCATTTACATCACGTATAATGTTACAATGTCAAGGCTTTTTTTTTCACATACCGTTTATATTTCATCATCAACTTTGTTCTAATTTTATACTACATTATGTCTAATCTGAACATCTAATAAAACATTTAGTGTAAAAAAAGATACAAACCCATCATCAAAAAACACACTTGACTTGAAAAAAATGGCATCTCATAATATCTTGCTGGATACAATTGTAGTGTATATCTCCTCTTGAATCTTAAATTCCCTTCTTTTCTTTTCAGACAATTATTGTTATAATATTTTTTCCAGTTGTGTGTTAATGCAAGTTTTAAAATTATTTCAGAGATTACTCTACATAAATGGTTACGGTATGAAGATTTCTATCAGGCGCAAAATTCATTAAATATTCTATTCTATTTTATTTATATTCTATCTTAATATTTCCCATTGTTTTTATCTAATTTTTTGAAAAATTACAACATATTTAGTTAATGTTGGTTATATTTAAAATTTTGTTTTGACAGGGTAATGGTAAATAATTAATTATGTTATATTTTGGTATTTCAACTCATTGTAAGTTACTCAAATAACAAAATCAAAACTGTTCAATTGTAATAAATAGTATTTATATCCACCTGTTTCTTTTGCATTCTTTCTGTATAACTGTGTATATTGGCCCTTAAGTGAATTGTGTTTGGTGTTTGGTGTTTGGTGTGCTGAAAATATACCAAAATAATTTGTGGTTGTCTTATTTAAAACTCATGTGCTATTTTCATCAAATTTCAGACATAATATTGTTCATGGTTATATGCTTGACTTTTTGGGTTGAAACAGCTGCTTACTGTTTGTTACTGCAAAATTTGGTTCTAATAAAACATGGTGGCGGTTCTATTATCTATAAAATCAAGAGTGCTGAAGTCTAACATAATGGAATTTTTGCTTGTTTGGATTCGGAGAATACTGAAAAGGTTTCTATTTCATAGCTTTGTGAGATTTAGAAAAATATGTTTAGTACTTAAAAACTTCACTGAAATCATTTTCTCAGGCGGTTGTCTTCGCCATTATATATCAAATATGATGAATAGTAGGCGTCCAATGAAAATGCATTGATCTTTAAAACGGATCACATTGATAGTGTTTTGATCGCATCCAAACAATTTTGCATTTAGTGACCTACCGCCGTCCTCTGTATTCCCGATTACTCATTCTTCTCCCTTTTTAATTTCTTCATATAGCAACGATACACCCTTAAGCAGCATCACCACAACCAGCAAATCCACCAACCGCAAGACTCTCCGAGGTCGTGGAACACTTCATCCAGGCCGTCGGCCCCTCCTTACGTGCCCCCCCCTACCGATCAGACCGCCTCTCATTCTTTAAGCATGCCATCCATTCACAATAACGGCTATCACCAGCCGCCGACGCAGCACTATCACCAGCCCAATCGGGCGGGAACGCCGGTGCCTGCGGAATTCCAATCGGATTACAACAGCGGAGTCTTGAGCAACGATCCTAATAACCCGAGATCCAGATCGCCTTCTTGCTTTTCTGTCAAGATGGGGGGGCAAAATGAACAGGGGGGCTGGGGTGTCGTGCAAAATCCGCTTTCTTCGGCAGGAGTCACGGGAACATGGAAGGTGGGGTGTTGAATGGAAGAATGTTCTTTTAGCACTTTTATTGATTTTGTTTTCATTTTTGACGCTTTTGTTTGGCATGGCTTTTACGCATAAGGCTTTGGTATATTGCACTGACTTAAAACAGTTCTCCAATATAATTGATAATTTTTTTGTTAATATAATTGCTATATTTATGTCTGCAGTTAGTGAACAGTCTTGTGACATAAAATTTTATCTTTAGTTTACATAGCTACCTACATAGCAAACCATATTCTGCAGGCTGCAGGTAGGTTAAAATTCACACCAAAATTTTGTAAATCAACTCTAATGTTATTCGACTTGTGAAAGAGATTGCTTATAAATTTTATTTTAAACAACTCTGACCAACATAAAATGAACACAATATACGAAATAAAATAAAATTGTAGTTGTAAATATTATGCAACAATATGTTAGCAATTGCTTAAAGACCCAAGTCATGAATTAAATGCTAGAAGCAAAGCGTTTCGTTCTTGCGAAACCGTAGTAGTGAATTTTTTTTATTAAATTAGTTTAGATCGAAAATATTGAAGTCACTTATTATTTTAGGACTTTGCAGCAATATCGTTGATATTTATTTATAAGTTTTCCCAGATTGACTGATATCAAAATAATGGCCCCTCGATCTTGATTTCTGCTGGTTTTGAGTTATGAATACTATTAGATACAGAATAATATGTTACGTTATGTATCAAAGAGACATCTATAAGAGAAGTGAATACGAAGATATGAAAAGGATAAAATTGAGGATAGTGAAAAAAAATTGTATCTGTTATAAAATTGATTACCGGTGAAACCTGTTTTTTGGCTCACCTAAAAAATAGAGAAAAATAAGTTAGGTTTCTCTGCCTCTAAGGGCCGATAAATGCTCATGTTATATTCATTATATCTATGATACATAATTTCTTTCTAATTAACTCCCTACTCAAAGGTTTAAGGCAGTATTCTGGTCTAGGATTCTGAAAAAGCCGTTTTTTTTTTTGCATATTTTCAATGTTAAAATCTTTGAAAATATGTCCTTACAAGATTTTTGTTTAAATTGTAATTATTTCTAGAGATATAGCTACTTTAGTGGCGTAGAATCTTACCAATCTGGGCCGTTTTTAACTTTGCCCGAAACTTTAAACACGGTCTAAGTTCTACGTAACCGATTTAGATATAATTTAATGTGGATTTTCTTTATACATTCCTTTATAGTATATATTAGGATTATAAAAAATTTCAATTTTTACTATTTTTAAAAAATTCGGAGAATTAAAAAAACGGCAAAAAAAAAGATTTTTTTTCAAACCTCCACCATTTTGCGAAAAATATTTTTTAGGCTTGGTTCTAGTATATACCAGAATTGCATTTTTATTGATTACGAATATAACTTTTTTTTTATTTCATGTGACTAGAAAAGTCGGGATCATGGCAACTATGGTGCGTCATTTTTTTGAGACCCCCTACTTTACCAGCCTGTAACTTTTTAGGTTTTGGGTTTTTTGGTTTGAATATTTTTGTGTAAATTCTTAAAATATTAATAAATATCTGGTAAAAAAATGGAATGGGGTAAAATTGTTTCTATAGCACTTGCAAAAACACCTAAAATTTCAGCCTCTAGACCAGAATACTGCCTTAAGCAATTTTCTTTATCACCTTATATCAATTTATAATATTCCTTTTTCCCATATGTTGGAACGATCCAGTTGTGAGATCTTGGTTTCGATGATAAATTTACTGCTTATTTTTTTTATGATTTTTTTTACTTTTATTTAATTTCTTTAATCATGATTTTCTTATTATTTTTCATTTTTAGTTTCATGAGAAAAATCAATCAGAATTGCCTGAAATTCTTTATTTTTGTAATATACTGCTGCATATATTTAGAAATTGAACATGAGAAATAATTGTTGCATATCTAAAAATGCATTGATAATTTATTAAAGCTTGCAAACTTGATGATATTTTAGACATTTGTAACCTCGAACGCATGCAGAAACCCAAATTAATTTAAAATATAGTTTTATAGATTTGTGTTTTTTTTTTTTGTTTTATGTAACAAATTTACCATAAATGTGTATTTCTTTTGGAATTCATAGAGAATATGAATTATATAATATCTGGTGAACGATGGTTAAAAAAACTAACAACTGAATTATAGTAGTTTTTAAAACTGTTTCAATAAATTTATTGTTAGCGCTAGATGGCTAGAAGGTATTATAGAAGCTTATATATAAATATATTATATATCTTTGTTTTTTCACAGCCAATCTCTTACTAATGTCAATTTATACACACATTCGAACAAGCACTGTTTTTTTTAGTAGGTCAACAGATAAACAATTTTGCACACAATATGTTATGTAGAACTTAACCAATAATAAATCTTTTAAATTGAAATTCTTGATATTCTTCCATCATATTTTTTGACCAGGTAACAATCGTTTACTACTCAAATTAAAGTTATATTAAGTCTTTTCAGCCGTCGATTGAATGAAATATCTAATGATCTGCTTTTTTTTTAACAGAGCACTTCTTCTAAGCATCAGGCCGCCGTTTCATCTAACAGTCTTCAACATCCGGATCACGCCCGCCGCATCGATCCTTCGTGCCGGCCGTTTCCGCAGCACGTGGCGTCGTCGCGACACGATACCGCGCCTCGTCACGCCGCCCGCCAGCATCACTATCCCCCGCATTCGTATTCAGAAATAAGCCGACACCGTCGCGGCTCCGAAGATCAGTATCGCGACATCCACGATGACCCTGTATACGAAGAAATAGAACGCAACGTCGACAACACTCTGATGTCTGACATATCAGATGACAATTCGGGACACGGCGCCGAAGGTTGCATACGGCAAGCCGATATGGTCGGATCCATCGGACACCATCATGGAAATTTTACTAAATTGTACGCCGACCACAGACCGCTCATATCGCACAGTCCGGGAGAGAGACACAGGTATGACAGGTCACCTGTCGCATTGGATCACCACACCCCGCACGGTAAATACAGCTCGGGCAGATGGGATGGCAATGCGGACAGGCATGTCAACATGGAGCAGGGCCGTCCCGCTTACGGCTATCGACCTAAAGAGAGAGCGTTGGCCGCAGTCCTCAACGGGGACGACGTGGCCAGCAGAGTTCTGTGTCATGGTGAACACGCGCGTAATATGATGCAGGCTTACAGTGACGACATATGAAGGCACGCATCGTGTCGACTCGATGATGAAATTTACGGCGACGATGAATCGCACATTGATGTTTTAGATCCGGGATTCCCATAGTTTGGAACTAAAAACATTCACAGTTCACGCGGTTCTCTGGAGTGACAATTTGTATTGTGATTAATTTTTGTCAGTTAATTTGTACTCGTATTATACATTATGTTTTGGTTTAAAAATACATGATAAATAATGGTATATTAATATACATTTCTTATAATTGTTGTTTTGACAAGGGAATATTAGTTTTATTCTTATTGACCTATTCTGGTTGAAAATAGTCATTTTTAGAAACCTAATCAATTATTAATTAACATTGCAGCGCGCAGCTACTGTTGTTTTGAAATCGCTACATATTTTTGAATCAATACAAAATAGGAATTCTAAAAATTGTTACAATGATTTGCATTCAGATTAATCCTTTTATTCATAGTAATTTATTTAAAATATTTTTTGGTATTCCCATTTTAAGCTTTCTAGATCTTTAACGGTGACAAAAAAAATCAAGTGTGTACTGCCCAAATTGATATAATATATTTCTTATGCATATTATTAACGTTAAAAATTTTCATAGTTCTGCAATGTCGATAAATACTGTGCAGACTATCTATCGCATGTCATAAATATTTATGAGAATATTCTAGGCATGAAAAGGTTGTATTAATGAAAAATCTAAAATGTCGGTCGAAGTCGAAAAACTTTGAACAGGAAAGTACACACATAAATTGCGCAACTCATAAATTGCGCAACTCATAACTTCATGTGCTGCTAATTTTTAGGTTTATAACACACGTAAAGAAACATTCAACACGTAGAAATTATTTTTCTATGCATAAAACCGGTCTAAATCGTTGTCAAAAAATAACTAGATCAATTATTTTAAATATTTTGACAAATCGTAAAGATACGGAGAGACACGCGAGTGGTTGCATTTCAACAATGCGGTTTATATTTTATTATATACAATCAGTGTTTCATATTTAACTAAATAATATAGTGACTACGTTTATATGAAAAATAAATTGGAGAAATAATAGCCATTTCAAATGACTTAGCGTAAATATACGAAAAATATAATTATGATAATAATACAATAGTGTACAAAGTTGGGTAAGAAGTGAGTGACACTTTAGAACATGTTTTTTCTGGAAATCGTTCATTGTTGGGTTCGCCATATTTATTAGATCTATCTTTTATTTTGTACATAAAACCTAGAGTGATTACCGATATAAGAATGAGAAAAAAATATTTTGCCATATAAAAAAAGCATTTGTCTGAGTCAGTTCCAGTGGTAGATCTTTACTGAATTATTATTAATTCATTGGAGCAGTATATAAGAAATCTGTTTTTATCCATATTGAGTTATTGCTACTGTAAGTGTGTACACTTCAATCATATTTGTTATCTTATAAATTGTTAGTGTTTTTGGTAATGATCTAATTTGATTTTCAGACATTGCCATAAGTCTGAAAATCAAATTTGAATTAATTACAGTTTTATTAGTGTCGATTACAATGTGCAGCTTACGAAGACTTCCATTAGAACTGATTTGAACATTTTTAACAGAGGATCAATTCACAATATCACCACTCGAACATCTTTTAGAAAATATATCATTTTGATTATTGATATAATATATATGTGTTCTCAACACTGCATTCTCTTTTTATATTTTTTTATGTCGATCGGCATACTCTCGTCATGCAATATTTCTCAGTGACTATTTTCAAATATGGTCGAGTGGTGTTTGTTTTCGTAGCCCCCTCTATGCAGCTCAATATAAGAACTACATACATATTGATTTATTAAGTGTACATAAAAAGTATGATGTTAAGATTTTTTAAATTTAAACTTAGGATTCCAATAAATATGATAAAAATAGTGATCCCTAGCTGTAACATGTTTAGTGGAAGTATATTTATATAATGAGCATGTACATTATTATTTCTATATTATATTGTTTTTTTTTATTAATATTATGTGTAATTAATATTATTGCAATTTGTAGAGAATGAGATTTTTAAATGTGATTTAATTAAGAATACTCCTGTAATGTTAGAAATTTCATAAAAAAAATTTGGGGAACACGAATATTTATTATATTTTTTTTGTTTTTGATACGCCAAAAGGGCACAAAATTTTCAATATTGGGCTTAAATTTTTCCCATTTCAATAAAGAATCAGGATGATTGCCATTCGTGCAATTCAACGTTGTCTTACATTGATTTCTGTAATGTTTCAAAATAATATTTGAAAAAGACGTACGCTAGTTGGATTAATTATTCAATACCATTGTTTCTCTCAATTTCGTAGCGTCGTTTAGTGAGGCAACCTATTGGTGAAAATATTGCCGTTTTATAACTAAAAAATAATACTACATTCATATTGTTATAAATATTTGTTTTCTTACTTAAATTTTCCACTTCCTCTGGTATATAGTCACACATCATTGTATTCATTATTTCTACTTTTATTGGAAGTGTGTCAAATGTCTCAAACTCCAATGTTTCATTATTATGTACACCAGACAAATGTTTATTCTCAAACACGAGAAAAGACACTGATGTGAAACAATTCAACTTCTGTTAATGGATATATATTATATAATAGACTCTTTACTCCTTTTTACAAATGGTCGCTTACTGTGTTGCTATTTTGATAGGTTGAAAGGGTGAAATGCTTTTTACATCTCGTTTTATTTTTTTAGTATTTAAATTGTTTCACCCTTTTGATTATAGTTTAATAATCTACAAACTATCCTCATTCTGTGTCGATAAAAACATGCCTTCTCTAATTTGGCAGCGAATGCAACTTATTAAATATAAATTCAATTATGTAGCTAAAATATTAACTCTGGCAGGATTTTTTATCATTATACATTTTTTTACTTATACTGTCAATCATATAAAATTAACTTTCACTGTAATCTCATATGTAATAAATTTGTCTACATTCGCACAAAGATATAATTGTTTTATTGCGAACTTTTCATCATAGGTCAAAATACAGTTGGATTCATATCTCCGCTGCCAATCTACATTGGAGATTCCTTTTCGGCAATGTTACAATATTATTTCGGTGTGTACCAGTGATGTGTATCATATAATGAAGATCTCCTTTTTAATAATATTAATCAATTAATTGTCACCTCTTTTTTTGATGAGATCGCTTCTCCTTTTTTTTTCATTTGGTGATACAATATTTTTATAACTGTTCTATTGTCATTTTATAATTTAATTTTTTAGTCTTTCAAACAATATTTATTTGATAAAACTTCTATTTGTGATTTGTGATTTATATTTTATAATTTTTATCGTACCGGAGAGCAATACTGTCATTGTATATGAATTCACGAAAACAAATGACTTTAAGTTATCGGATATAGGGAATCAATAAATTACTTCACACAGTGCTAGATCTCGTGCAATACAACCTTATTTCCTTCAACTGCATTATTATTTGTCTAACGAGGTACGACTAGCAAAATTTGAAATATATTGCGTGTGGGTGAAATTCATTTGTTTTCCCATGACAATCCTTCGTAATGATCTTTTTATTTGCTGATTTATATATTTGGGAAGACATTTTTGAGCACTTGGAACAATCATTTAAAAGAAATAATTTGTATAAAGATGTAAACGTAAGTGAAAATGTGAAAATAATAATTAGAGTATGAAAAATGCCCAAAAGGCATAAAGGCCCAGTGATTATGGTGCACGTGACTTCATTCAGTCATCTCTTTCATTTGGGTTTTGTCAGGACATGCACAATCCTACATATAATTTAATAAAATTAAAAAAGACTAAATAATTACTTTTTTTATAAAAAAAATTCAGAACAGAATACTTTTTTCTAATTTTAAATGAATGCTTGAATGTAAATAAAATAAAATTAAAAATTATTTATGTATTCAATCTTACGGAGAGATGATTTCAGTTAGAAAAATTCTAAGCATATCTGGTTGAGTTAAAACAATTAACATTTACTATGCATTGTGCTGTGTGTTGCCATAATCACTGCTCCGTGACTAGGGGAGACCACATATCAGAAAGCATCTCCCAAAGGCGGTTCCCGTGTGTATCTATTCTATTTAAGAAATCCGTCTTGAATCAATTGTATATGGAAAGACTTAAAGTATAAAATAATGTAGTAAATATTAAAAAAATGCTTTAGAATTGGAAAAATCCCGATTTTTAAATGAATAAAAACTACTTGACAATTAAATTATTGTTTTCTTTCTAACATCACATATATTTTTTCTTATTTTATGTTGGCGTTTCCTAAATAGGGTTTCGGAGAAAATCTGAAAGTAATATATCAGTTTGACAAATGTGTTGAAGAAGGTACTCGTGAGAGCATCAATCAAGTCAGCGGCTCTAAAGCTGTATTTGAGATTTTGGAGAATAGTGACTAGGATTTCTTTTAAAACAAGATTAATTACATAAATATTTATTTTATCATTGTTTCAAATGCATTTGTTTACATTTACAAAAAAATACCACACAAATACACATAAAATGTGCAAATTTTGATTATTAAAACCTATTCATCAAAAACATAATTGTAATATTTTTGTGATTTCAAAAAATAAATTGGAAAAAACTACTATTGCTTGAATTATTAATTTTTTTCGCAGTTTTAAAACACATTGTGAAAAATGAAAATGAATTAATTCATTATGACTTTCAAATACCTAATTATCCAGAAGCATTGATTTCCAATTAAGGCCCGGATCTTTATTGCATTCATCTGTGCATATGTTATTCTCTATTGACATAGATTGTTCATCCAAGAAGCGTATCATGTGGAAATGGATTTTCATGCTCAATAATATGTGGCCATAGATTTGTTTCTAAATATTAACCCTATTATAAAACTCTTTTGTTTATTTGAAACATATAATAAAAAAAAATCAATATAACATATGAGAATGGCAATAGAAAATAAATAGATGGCAAAGTTCTTAGCCACATCCATGCAGCCATACTGCTGAAGGAGTTAAATTTACATTTTATTAAGGTTGACCCAATAACTTTTTATACGATCCAAATAATAATTATCTGTTGTATCATCATCTTGAACCAATTGTATAAATTCTTCTAATGGTTGCGGAGACTCTTCAGTTGTAGGTGTAGGATATGAGAACAAATCATACATATCGGAGAACTCCGTAGAGCTTGCAGTTGATTCTTGGTAATTTATGCCATCGTCTGTAACATCTGTGCTGAAGGTGGGTAAGTCTGTTGTCTGCTCTGCATCAGTGGTATCACTGTTTGCTAATTTATCATCATTTATGGGAAGGTCTGGCTCTGTTGATAATTCATGTGGGTCTATATCATCTAAAATGAAAAAAAAAATATTTAAATATTAACGATCTTGAACCCTGTGAATATTTTTTTTAGTCGCAAACCATTTTGATGATATTTATTTATAATATATTTGTGTTTGCATAATACACCCAGTTAATTTTCAGCTTATTACAATCTTGAACAAATAAGCTGCCAAACTCAGTAACCTTTACTTTTTCTAGTGTAGTGCTAATAGCAAATGTTTTAACCTTATTTTAATTTCGATCTACCTAGTAAATGCTTATTCATTCAATTTACTAAAAAAAAACTTTTGTAACAACCTCCTGATCACATAATATATTTTTGGGAGCTTTAATTTTTAATTTCTCCAGCGATAACATTGTGGAAGCTCATTTTGAATGCACCTTTATTTAAAATTTATTTTGGATTCATAAAATTTTTTAGGTCTTAGCTTACTAAGCTTACTATTTTATATGTAAATTATAATACTGAAATAATTTCTTGATTGATTCAGTTTTTTTTTCTAAATATTTTAAACAATCTGTGTCAAAAGATTGTTTTGCAAGTAGGAGTCGTGCAAAACTATTTCTTTATGCCAGTGATTTTTTTTATAAGCTTTAGCTCTTGGTAATCACGGAAAATTCGCCGGTATAACCCATTCAATAAAAATCCTATTAATGAATACTAACCGACACATACAGGAAATTCCTGAACCCATTTGTCATTTAAGCACATAGAGTATGAATTACCGATGAGGTGAAATCCTTTCAGACATTTAAAACGAATAAGACGACCACGGGATTTCCACCTGGTCAATCCATTTGGAACGGTTGGTGTGGTGCATCTGCCTATTTCTAAAAGAAAAAGATATTTTTAAGTCTGACTTGATTTCAATTAGTAAATGGCTTATTCATGTTTACGTTTACACAATGTTTACGGAGTGACCATTACGCTATAACATGCTAATTACCAAAGTTATTAAAAGGGCCTCTAAACAATGTGTTAAGGATCAACAATGTTTCACTCATTTCATATAAATACAATCAAATCAATGGCTTCCTAGCTTGAAATAAATCCTAGCATACCTGTGCATGTAGGTAAAGTGTCGTTCCATTTACTTCCATCGCAGTGAATTGTTGTGTTCCTGTCAATTTGATAACCTTGCTTACACATAAATTTGACCAAAGCATCTCTTTTAGTAAAAATCTCCACACCATGTTGTAGCAATGGCAGTCGTTCGCAACCAGGTTCTAAGGAAGTACAGTTTTTCTTAGATTATCATAATTTAGTAAAGTATGTCGTATTCGGATGACTTTTTGATCTTCTATTTGAAAAATTTCAGTATTATGGTGTTTATTTTAATGAACATGTATTGATAAAACTATACTCACTGATGCAAAAAGGGGCTTTGGAATTCCAATAACCGTTGACGCAATAAGAGTTTCTGGCACCCAAAAGTTCATAACCATCCCAGCAAAGAAATCGAACTGTTCGGCCCCTTTTTCTTAATTGAATAACTCCGTTTGGAAACTCTGGTCGGGAGCAATTTGCCCTCTGATGAGCTTTATTAAAAAATTACATGTCAAATAATTTCAAAAATCTTACTACTATAGCTGTTACATCATTACTTGACTGCCGCCGAATTCGGAGCTAAGTTGTATTCTTATAATAAAAATATTTTTTTACTGTTGACTTATTGCATCACTGGCGTCGTGAATTTATTTAATTATCAACTAAAATGCCCTTATGATGAAGTTAAAGGAATTCAAACAAAAGCATGTTAATATAGCAAAACATCTGGGACTAGTAACATCAACATTCAGCTCTGCTAAGAACAATGAGATGTGTGAGTAACCTATAATTATAATAAGAAAGAGTGAATGTTCAGTAAGGATTCAAGAGAGCTTGAACAAATGCTCATCATGTGATACCAGCTGGTGTAGACTGCTAACATCAACGAGTGCTGATACATTTTTTTAATATTTTTTTTTTAACCATGTCCACTCCCAACTTGGAGCATATGGACTCCTCACGGATTTTATCTCAACATATGTTTTTCTACGAGAACTGCTTGTTACTCAGTTGCTCAACCTCTCTTTTTCGAAGAGAGTAGAGATGGAAAGGATACGAGGACTAGCACAGGACTAGTGATTAGCTAATCACTGAAACTATGTGTCAGCACAGTAAAAGTCCAATATTTATCCCTACAATGTATTATTTCATAGAATAAATTTAAAAAAAATACATACATTCAGTATTATGCGATTCTGGGGACTCTAATATACTGTTAAGATCTTTTATATGACGTATCTCATTAAAATACCGCTCTAGGTCAGACAGAGTTGTTGTTTCAATAATTGTTGTTTCTTCACTTATGATTTCTGTTGCTAATTCGCTGCTCTCATTTTCTACAGAAGGAGCTTCTGAAAAATAAATACTTATATACTATTATGTATTCAAAATCCTTCACTGAAGCCAGCAGTATAATATATACTTGAGTAGCAATGAAGCTTTTTTGGTTTTCCAAAATGAAATTTTTTATATATTCACAATACACATTTTTTGTATATACAATATTTGGCACCTACGTTCTAAAATAGAGATTTTAACTGATTTACTCACAGAGGGGAGCGCTAAATACTAACTGATACTTGTTAATTTATTACAGTGTTTCTTATGCCTAATGAAGCCATTTTTACCACACTAAAATTGTTTAACACCCCAGATTGTTCCATGATCAATTTTGCTCTATATTAAAAATAAAATGTCACTTCATTTTAATTAGTTAATTTAAAATTTAATTTTTTTTCGATGGTTTCGGCGGTAACTTTGTGGAAGTTCATTTTAATATAAAATTTAAAATAACTTTGATTATTCCACGTATTGTGTAACTAACGGAAGAGTGCAAAAATATAGTCAGTGAAATTTTAACCTTTTCGGATATTAATAGCAACGTCGTTAAAGAAATGCTTAGGCTTTTTAATATTTGTATTGAACAAAACTATTTTTTGTTTAATAAAAAAATTTACAAACAATCAGTAGGATTACCTATGGGTGGTCCTATTTCACCTTTGCTCGCGGATATTTTTATGGATCATTTTGAAAATAACCTCTTTAAGTCAAATCACGCGTTACTTAAAAATGTTAAAACTTGGTATCGTTATGTAGACGATATCTTTTGTATTTGGACAGGGACAGATAGACAGTTAGATTCCTTTTTACGTCACATAAATTCATTGCATACAAATATTAAATTCACATTAGAGATTGAGCAACTAAAAACCTTAAATTTTCTTGACTTAACAATAAAGATTAATAATAACAACAGATTAGAATTTGCCATTTACAGAAAACCTACATATACAGATGTAGTCATTCACCATCAATCGATTCACCCGTGGTCACAAAAGCTCTCATCATTCCATGCAATGATTAATAGATTTGTTAACATCCCTCTCACTAAAGTCAACTTTGAATTAGAGTTAAACATTATTAAACAGATAGCTGTAAATAATGGTTATAACACAGATGTAGTTGTTAACTTACTTAAACGTAAGCAAGTTAAACAACTCATAGTTAATAATATTTTTTCAGGAGAGAAGAAAGCAAACGAAAATATTAAACACTGGCGTAGAATCATTTATTTAGGAGACATTTCGTCAAAGATAGTTAAGTTTTTGCCAGACAATATAGAACCCGCGTTTTACACAGTAAATAATTTAGGAAAATTTTTATTGAACAGTAAAGATCGCGTAGATTCATCGTCACAGAGTGGTATCTATCGACTCTCTTGTGGAGACTGTCCAGCTTCTTATGTTGGACAGACAGGTAGAAACTTTAATATTAGAATTAAAGAACATATAAGATGTCTAAAGAGTAATAATTTTTCTGAGTTTGCCAATCATTTAATAGAAAATGACCATAATTTTAATCAGACTAATGTAGAAATACTCCACCGAGTAAATAAAAAAGGTTTAAAGATGAATAGTCTAGAATTTTTATAAATAAATAAAACTCTTAATAAAAAAGATATATTATTAAATAATATTCTTAACAGGACAGGATGCTCGCCTTTATTAACATTATTCCCCATCAATAGAGTAATCACCCAACCTAACTGATTGATTGCAGCTCATTAGTTTATAGTTTATTAGTTTGTAATGTTTAACGTCATTAGAAATATATTTGTTTGCTTTGTTTCGATTCTATAACCCTCTCTTGCGTCCCTTAAAAAGGAAAAATCCCAATCTAATTGATTGATTGATTGCATCTTATTAGTATCATTATGTTATTGCATTGTTTTGATTCTATCACCCCCTTCCTTGTTTCCTTTAGAAGGAAAAAAACCCGTAATCCATTTTGTAATTTCATAATTTAAAATGTTAAAATGTTAGAATTTATCTTGCTTCATTACTTAAGCAAACTTTGCGATAGTAAGTCTGAAGATGCCTCTGAAAGAGGCGAAACACGTGTCACAGTTAGTTACACAATACGTGGAATAATCAAAGTTATTTTAAATTTTATATTAAAATTTAATTCACTCAAAAATCACTTTATTTTATAAATTGCAAACTAACAATGGCAATAAAACCTACTTAACTACTGTGCTATAATTATCTATTTAATCATCATAGGTGCCTTTACATCATTTAATGCTTGATATAATTACATAATATGAAGTAGGATGGAAAACAAAACTTTACCTATACATGAAGGTGGTTTATCATTCCATTTCGTTCCATCGCAGTAGAGGGCTGTAGGTCCAACGGGAGTATAATTAGATTTGCATATGAATATTACATATGCATTTGACTTTAGATAGATTATCTCCCCATTTTTCGGTGATGTTATCTTTTCGCATCCAGATTCTGAATATAAAACCAGACATATATCTGTCAAATGACTTAAACTTTCCAAGCTTGTGATGAAATTATGTGAATATTGCACTTCAACAATTGGTGTTGAAAAATTATTTGTTACTAAGAAGTGAAATAGAAAAATTGACAATTTCAATTTTTACTTTGAAAGTACTACTTACTTATACATGCCGGTATATCTGGTTTCCAAATACTATCGACACATGCCGAATAAAGTGATCCCGAAAGTTCATAGCCCAGCATGCATTCAAATTGTGCTACTCCGTTAATCATTTTCACTATTCCATGCTTCAGTCTGGGAGATTGACATGCATGCCAGTTACCTGGCAAAATATCAAAATTACACTAAGAAAATGTAGTTATAACGCTGATTATCATGATTATAATAAAACCGTAATGATAAGATACTCAAAATGATTTATAAAAATATACGTACCGACAATATTTTTAATTCAAGCCCAAATAAGTATTTATAACAAATAGTTTTGATTTGCGCAATATCCTATATTATTTTTTTGGTATTATCCAAGGTCATGGGTGCTTGTGATGTCACCCACTTTTTTAAAACGCAATTGATTTTCTGCATTGTAAAGTGCACGCAACTTGACCAATTGATTTGATAGAAAACCTGTTGATACACTTACTACTGAATAAAATTATCAGATGGGAAAGCAGTGATGGGTGGAGGACAATAGTAGGTGGCAAAATATTTGCCAAGTAAGGTACAGTATGGTAAACTTGCTCAAGAAATGGCATATTTTTACATGTTATTTATTATTTACTAAAAATTATAATCAGGTGGCAATGCCATCTATCTGCATTCACTCAACACATTTGATGAAAGCGATTAACAAACATAGTGAGAAAATGTGTGCGTGTGTGCTGTGTGCTAGAAATTCACTCACCTGTAAAACCTCACTTAAACACTGTCTGGGTTTGCTCTGATAGAGCGAGTGTGTGCAGCACACAGTTACAGATAAACTAAGGTACTTATACAATTTTTTTCAATAAAAAATAGAAAGATTTAAATTAAAAGCTTACCATTTATTTCATTTACACAAAGTAAAATAATTAAAGCACAATTCGATTTTGACAGACACATATTTGTATAAAATAATTAAAATGTATTGTAGTATTGTACAACATGCAAACAACGCTGCAACTCTAATGTAATACTTAATTATTCAAAATGATTTTATTATCTTAATGGTAGTATGTACACACATGGTTAATTGCACCATTGTCGTACATTTGACGTGTGCTAAATACAGATAAAAAAAACTTATCGGTCAGGGAAATAATAAAATTGGACATTTTTAATCAGGATATCGCGAAATAACAAGCCCACTATCAATTATTTTATGAGAAAAAGTTTATAACTATTCTGCTTCCTCTCACATCCTGACAAAAGATTTTTATTTTCATGATTATCGTCTGATAAAAACAATATTAACAAAAAGACTAGACCAGAATATTTAATTAATATATTCAATTCACTGAACCTCATTAATTTCAAAACATTCATCAATTTAATTAGCATTGTGATCAATTACATTTAAGCTCTGTTCAATTTCTTTCATGCACTTGAAATACCTGAAGATGCATTCGAAATCCAAATTAATATTTAAAAAAATATTATATCCAATTTTGCGCTGTCCGTGGTGCAGTGGGCAACGTCATTGGCTTCCGTGACAGACCGCCCAGGTTTCAGTCCCTGTACGAGCGCGAGATTTTTTTAAGTCTATTTTTCATTCTGTTCGAAGGCAATGGTGCATGGTGATCAATTTTTGTTTTTAAAAATCCTTTCCCACCCTTCCGATACCACGTATCATTTCAATCGTTACTCTCTTCAAAGGAGAGGGGTTGAGCGACTGAGTTACAAGCAGTACTCGTAGAAAAAATATGTATGAATAAACTCTGTGAGGAGTCGATATGCTCCAAGTTGGGAGCAGATATGGTGAAAAAAATATGGGGACATGAAAAAAACAAATTATTATTTTTACAATGAGAGGTCATGTGGATTGTATTTTTTTATTACAAAAATAATGAAGCGGCATCACAGTTCCAATACATTCTAAATTTAAATTGTTCATAAAATTAGGTAAATAAATTTTAAGATATATTATTTTCACTTTCACAAAGTGATTTTCTGTTGAACATTGCAATTCGCATAGTCCATGGCTGATCAAAAATCAACACATTTAAATGCATACATTTAATTGGTGGATAGCTATGCACTCACTTGAGTCGGACAAAAAAATGTTCAAAATGTTCTTAATATTCTCCGATGATTAATGGAGTTTTGCCGCCAGGAATAAATTGGGCAATTCCTCTAATATTCCTCTGGCACTAGAAAATCTTTTGTCAAACATGAACTTTGAAATCAATTTCACAATACCTCAAAAATTAATCTTATAAATTGACCATAACAAACTATCATAATAAAGATTATTTGTTGGATTTAATTTTAGAAATGTGACCTATAAATAAAATCTTAGAGTATTCATTTGGCAAACAGCAAAAGCAGTGTCATAAATTAATATAAGCTACAGAAAATACATGAAGGGGAACTTTTTTTACATGTTCGTACCTCTTAACAGAAGTGCTAATATTAGTAAATTGCTGTTTTTTATCATAGGTACCACGACCAATTCAGTACATATTATATAAATTAATTTCTCAAGTAAGAAAGACAATATAAAACATCAAATAGCATAATTTTGCAATTCAAAAATTGTCACACTTTGTTGTATATGTAGGTCATTACATACATTCTTTATTTTCGTTCAGGCACTGAATGCTTCTCTGTTTTGTACACTGCGTATTCATTTTCTGTTTCAAATTCTTCATTTTCAGGAGGCGGTTGAATGTATTTCTTGTTGTATTCAACATTTTCATTCCCTGATTGTATGTTTTCTTTTCCTTCAGGTGCTGAATGGTTCTCTGTTTTATACACAGCATATTCATTTTCTGTTTCAAATTCTTCATTTTCAGGTGACGGTTGAATGTATTCTTTGTTGTATACATCATATTCATTCTCATATTGGATTTTTTCTTTTCTTTCAGGTGCTGAATGGTTATCTGTTTTATATACGGCATATTCATTTTCCATTTCAAATTCTTTATTTTCAGGTGGCGGTTGAATGTATTCTTTGTTGTATACATCATATTCATTCTCTGAATGGGTTTTTTCTTTTCTTTCAGGTGTTGAATGGTTATCTGTTTTATATACGGCATATTCATTTTCCATTTCAAATTCTTCATTTTCAGGTGGCGGTTGAATGTATTCTTTGTTGTATACATCATATTCATTCTCTGAATGGATTTTTTCTTTTCTTTCAGGTGTTGAATGTTTATCTGTTTTATATACGGCATATTCATTTTCCATTTCAAATTCTTCATTTTCAGGTGGCGGTTGAATGTATTCTTTGTTGTATACATCATATTCATTCTCTGAATGGATTTTTTCTTTTCTTTCAGGTGTTGAATGGTTCTCTGTTTTACACACGGCATATTCATTTTCTGTTTCAAATTCTTCATTTTGAGGAATCTTGAAGACATCTGTTGCAGGAATTGTTTCACTTTGCTTAAGCATTTGGGATGCTTCAGGAATATCGTATTGAGTATTTTCATTTTCAGTCAAGATTAATTTGTCAGAAACCTGATTGACGTTTAGCACATTTATCATGTTCTCCTGAGATAAATATGGTTGATCATTCATTTTTTTTACATTTTTCGGTTGACTGTAAGTAAATTTTTCATTTGTGATATCCATATCATTGATTGCTGTTTCATCATTAGAGTGATCTGGCAACGGTTTATGATCCTGAGTTAACGCCAAGATTTTTCATCGCCAGAATATATTTATATAGGAAAAAAAATATATTATTAATGAGAAATTTTTCCAATTCAAATATGACAGTGAGATATTTTGCTATGAAGTTGTTGTGTTTTATTTATGTTTGGTACTAAATTTAAATAAAATTGACAGAATATTACTGTGAATATTATATTTTAGTTTTCAGAATTTTATCTGTTATTGTATCATTGCTTATATCTCATCTATTGTTCAAAAAACAAGTACGTAATTCAGTAGATATTCCGAAAGCCTTAAGTGGAACAGAGAATGATTTATTATTCAAGCCATAATGCTTTTCAATTGCTTAATTGTAATTACATTTGTGGAAGTAGTACTATAAAATGTGCTTTATTTCTATAAATAATACTAAAGCTCAATTATTTCAAAAGCGAATTTTATTTTCCATATCTGTTATTAAATAAAAGTAAAATTTTTACTTACAAGAATGAATCTCTCAGCAAAGATTACTTCATGAGTTCGGGGTGACTATGAAAAAGAAATTATGCATGAGTGCTTGTTGTGTCATGTTGTTAAGGAGGCTCTACGAGGCTTTGTTAATTTACTTTTTACAATGTCTGACATAAATGATTTGAAAATGAAATATAGTAAAATATATATTGATTAAGAGTCAAGGGAAGGTTGGAAAAATATCAGCTAACTTCTTTTAAGAATTATATCATTTCAAAGTATGTCAAATAATCATTACAAGATCAATTGAAACATTACTTTTAGTTTTCGATATAAGCCGACTGAAAAAAACTCCTTTCGGAGCTGCCAATCAACTAAGGTAATGAAAAGTCCATACATATAAGATATCTTTGTCATATCAATAAGACATTTAAAGTCGATAACTTAATAAACTAGCATAGCATAAACAACGTTTGTCATATTAATTAACATACCATTGAAGTGTTACGACTCTTGTCATTAATGGTAAAGCTTGAACCATAATTGAGGCTCATGGAACTTTTAGCAGAGAGTTTACTGTGCTGTGCAGTAGTGTTACCGCTCAAAGTCAGTGATGTTGGTTCGGTGGTCAGGTTTAGACAGCATGACAACCAACTGTGCTCGCGGCCAAGCCTGCGACACTCTTTTTGGAACTGCAAAACAAAAGAAATAAATTGGCGTGGCAGTCGTAACAAATGGATAGTGAAGATGTCTGTGACAAAGTGAAGAAACAGAATTCTTTTGATTAGGGGTGGTGGGTGGTATTAAGATCATAACTTGCTTTATTAAACTGGAGTCACATTCAAAATTAGATACAAGATACAAATCACTGAGGAAAACTTTCTCTTAGTGTGATATTAAAACCAGGTTTAAGATTAAACAGTAATTTGTGTCTGATTGGCTGTCGTCGTATTCGTCTCTGATTGGCTGTAAACTTTTTACCCATGTGTGAAATATATTTCTACTAAAGGTGAATCCGTGAATTATAGGCTGGAATACATAATCTGAGTTACGGTACTATTATTGCGTTGGGTTGAAATGAGTCAATTGTTCTGTTGATTTTGTGATTTATAATATAACACAAATTAAAAAGTATAGATGAATGAAAAAATAACATTCACCACAGTTTCATATTGACGATTATGTTTAAAATTTTCACAATAAGTATTAAGGTAAGGATGGGATTGGTTTATTTTTTTTAGTTACATTTATTAAGAGTTACAAACAATTCTTACTACATATGTTAGTCTCCAGTGCGAGCTTTTATTACAAATAGTAAATTGTATATTACTTACAGTTTCATTAAGGAGACAGTGGAAAATAAAAATGAATAGGCCTTGCAGTGAGTTGAGTATACTAAAAATATAAGCCATGAAGATGGTTTGTTCATTAAGGTATAGAAGTCCAAAAGTCCATGTCAATCCGAGGACTGTTGCCAAAAAGATTGAACTCCGAAGCATAATCCTAAATAATAAGAAAAAAACATTGCAATAAATGTTAGATATTTTTAAATACAGTAGTCATGCAAAACTGAGATCCTCATTTATCAATTTCACCGTCAATCTTTTTTCTGCTATTTCTTTCCACATTGTCCTTGCACTATTAATTTGGATGGCATGCCATAAATTATGTCACAAATTTCCTAACACCCAATTGACTACCATATTATATTATTGCAGGAGCCACTATTTCTACCCTAGTAGTATGCTTCTATCCTATCTCTCTTCGAAAAAACTCCATTAGAAGTACATATGCTCCAAAATGGGTATATAGTTTTAAAAAGTTAATCATACAATGGTGACAATGAATGGGTCACATTTTACTAAGTAGAAGCCACATAACGATACAAACTGTAGAATCAAATTAAAGCTAGATTAAAGTTTCTAGTAATATGCAATCAAAAGCTGTCAAATGTTAAAGATTCGCCAATGTACCAAACGGGCAGGTTTTTGAAACCAATGTGGGATTTAAAGCCTTCTAGGAAAACAACAATTCTTTATCATTTATAAATAGAATTGGAATTTAAAAAAGTGTCCTGAATTCCTTGATAGCAATATCATAATAACTGAAACGTATGGAATATTGCAAAAACCTTACCTAATACGGTGAGAATTGTGAGTAGCTTTCACAGCATCCGAATGACGACACATTATGTAGACCACCATGAAGAGACTTGACCAGTTTGCCTGTAGGCAATAAAATCAAAATATTATATACCATTTTATAATCGATTGCGAAATCTCAACTCCAATTCGCAAATAATTTTAATTTTAATGAGCACAATAGTTTATTATATGCAGGGCTTTATTTCCATTTAACGCGGTGGAATGGCGTTCCGGCACCTTTTTTCACAGATTTCAAAATCAATTAGACGAATTTTACTTAAATGATATTTGAATATAATTTTATTTAGTAAAAAACTTGACATGAAGTGAGTTCCGGCACCTTTTTTTTTAAAAAAAAAAGCCCTGATTATATGTGATATGTGTGATTGGAAGATTCGTCTGGAATGCAAAGTGCCTGATTTGGTTGTAAAAATGTAGATGTCCCTAATGATAGCATATTTTGATAACAATCAATGTAATAAATAATAATAAATAAATGCCTATGGTTAAACAATCATATTAGTTATTTTATTCTAATTATCCGGTTATCACCACTGTCAGATGATAGTGATATTATGAACAAAGAGAGAATATTAATGTACATATATCAATTTATTTCATTATGTTTTTCTTTTAATATAAATCCAATCTTACCAACAATATAATAGCTACCGGAACCATAAAACTCAGTATAAAATAATTGTCAGATCTCAACCAGCAAAGTTGTGAAGTTCCATAGCTGGTGTGGTCTACCATTGCACTGATTCCAATAATTATAAGCGGAGTGACATAAGCAATGGGGTAGTACCAGCGAGTTCTGTCATGCTCGGGCTCAAATACTTCTATTAGCATTGCATACAGCTGAAAACCTGTAAGTAAATTTTTAAAAACTTATGTAAACTCTGAACAAACATAAATATTTTAATAAATATAAGCATAATAAAATTGAACATATTAGCGTGGGATAAATGTGACTTGAGAAACATAAGCAAATATACAAATATACACTTAGTCGCGTTGTCTACTTTATATGTGATCCTTAAAATGTATGTCATTTAAAGTGAATAGCCCAGCCCCATCTACCAGTCGTTTCCTGTAAATCCTTTATAAAGAGACAGGTCCAGACAGATATACAACAACTTCTATTACATAATATAAATGAAAAGCCATAACATTCTGGCAAGACTAATATTTATGATGTACCAGAATTATTTTATGATAATATCAAACGAAAGCAACATCATTCATCATTTTCAATTGAAGAATGTAGTTGTGAGCAAAACTAGTCCCGATCTTTACATGATATAACATGTGGAAGAATTACATAAAAAAGTACCTATTTTATGTATTAAAAAAATTAAATATAATGCCTTTCCACCAAGAATTGACAGTACGTACGCACCTAAAATGTGATGCTGTATTTATTTTTAAAAAGAGTAATTATTATTTTTCCTTTTAATCCAAAAAGAATTCAATACATGAAATTCAATACAGTGAAAATTAAATTAAAAATAATTACAAATATATATTTATACCTTCAAGAAACATCCAAAAAAAAGTCGCCAAAAAGAAATATTGTAGAAAAGCCGCAATGAAACCGCAAAGAACTGCATTTGAAGTCTTCTCTATGCCGAATAAGAAAATGATCTCTGCTGTCAAGAGACAGATGCAAAGATTTTTGTGTATTAATATTCGATCAGACTGTAAACAATAATAAATATTCAGTACTCGATATATGTGTTTTATACATTAGTTGTTTTGATTAAATTTGTGGTAAGAATCCTCCCAACATGGGCTGCAGATGGCTGCAGAAAACAGGGACTTCGGAAGACATCAAATTTTAGAAGAATCTTAAACATTATTTATAATAACAAACTAGAAATAAATATCAATAATGGCGAGAATTTTGTCTATAAACTTGACAATATTCAAAGTATCGTTTAAGCACAGAGTCAAAAGTATGATTTGTTTAGTTAATGGGATGAAAAAATGGCATTTTGTCTGATAACTTAGCAATGATTCATATTTAGGAAAATTTTTGTGTTAAATTAAATATATGGAGTGCTAAATACTATTTTATAGTAATTGAAGTTGTATTAATTATTTTCCTACTTTTAGCATTTAAAAATGAGTTTATCTATTATCACAGGAAATGACTCAAATAATCTAGAAAAAAAAATCATCTCAGAGAATATACTCCAATAGATTATTCTGGGAATTCTTCAATACCAATTATCAGTGGAAAAAAAATATTAATTTTTAAAAAACTCATTATAGCTTTTGTTTGCAATCAATATTTACATCGATTGCCATGCAACTGCACATCTTGTTGGATAATAATTTACAAAATATTTTAAGAAAATATGCTTACTTTCATTCCTTCAAAACAATGAAAAATAATTGCGGCGGCAAATAAAGCTATAACACTGATTGTGCAACCAAGCACAGTGATAAGGTGAAGAGCAAGAACATCCGACAATGATAGAGGGACTGAATTCACATCCATCAAGACGGCAAAATTAGTCAAATGAATGCACTCACAGCCGGTGTGAGATTTATTCGTCCACTTCACACTACACCCATCAGTTGACCAAACACTAAAAACAATGATAAAAATATTATACACACAATGTATTTATTTTTAACACATTCACTACCGAGCCACAAAACATAGTTATCCACACCCAAAAACTAAAGAAATTATTCAACTGTCTCAAGGTTGAATAAACTTATGTATATGAAGGTGGCAGCACACTTCGAATGATCCTTTCTTACAGAAAGAAAAAATCGTACATGAAAGATAAGAAACACTGTTATGCCTCATGAGGAAATTGTCAACATGAAGTGGCCTTCGACTATACTTAAAACTTATAAATGTGAGCCAATTTAATCCACTTGTTTTTGCAAACGACGGTAAAAGGGTTAAACATACTTTTGATAAAAGTAAGCTATATATTCGCTTGCTTAAGTAGCTTATGTTATATAATATATTTACATAAAATATTTTGATGATATTAATTTGAGAGGGCTTTTTTCGTAGTGGTGCTTTGAATATTTAAAATTGGAACTATTATGGGTTTCCAAGGAGTTATAGAGCAAAGTCTTCTTTTATTACCAGGCAAATAAAAAAGTCAAGCAAAGATAAATATTATTAGTTGTTTAGATTGCATAGTCAAATTAAGGTTATTAACCTGAGTGTTTCGTTCCAATACACACAGCTTGGGTTTGTTGAATTTGTTTGCAAATGTTGTAGAGTAAATGTCACAGGCTTAAGTAGATGGTTGCGATTAACATCATTTATACATGCAGAAATTACCTAAAAATATATATTTTTTAAATATGATTAAATAGTCATAGACATGCGCTATTTTAACCTTGTTTGAAACATTAGTAATTTTGCAATAGCTTCATAACTATAGTACACTTGACATCAAAAACTCCATGATCTTTATATTGATAGCTTGAATACATTTGACATTTACAAACAAAATGAAGAAACATTTCAGAATGTGAATTGGAAAGGTTTTAGGGGCCCAATGTTCAGTAGATACCATTGATTCTAAATACTAAACAAAACTGTCTGCAACTATATATAATGAAAATGTTATAAAACAAGGTTAAAGAAATATTGTTGACAGTACATACAAGGACAAAATAAATGAGTGGTATTTTTAACCATATCTACGAATGAAAGTATTTTTTTTTTAACATTACTTACATTTGAGTTAATAGCTCTTTTCGTGCTATCATTAGTAGTATCCAACATTTGCATGTCCATCATTTTTTCTCGTGGCTGCATTGCATCATTTAAGCCGTGAAATATCATAAACACTATCCTTACTAGGCCATTTTTATCATATTCTAAAAAATACTACTAAAATTAAATATATATTCATTTACATGAAGAATAAAAACCAACTATATGTTAACGGTCAGAGTTGTATTTATGTTCTCAAAATGATGAAAATATAATACAAAAAGAGATGGTCATTCTTAATATTATTGGGAAATTAGAAATCATTCATATACGCTTTTGAATGATATTTCACCTTTGAGAATCTCACAATGCATATAGAAATTTTTATTATTGAAACATTATTATATGTAGCAGACTCTCACTGGTAAAATAGTTAAATTTTTAGCAAGAATTTCAACAGAATAGCTAATAAAGTTTGAATCACAAAAATATTATTATCATTTAATATAGATGAGGGCTGAGGATGAAAGAATACAAGAATTTAAAATATCAATACAAATTCTTGAAATATTATTTGGTGCATGGACTCCTGATGGAACTTATCTCTTATCCTTATGGAACTTATCTTATTGAACAATTCAGTCACTCGACTCCTCATTTTCATAAAAAATAAAAGCTAGAAGGAAAATGGGTAGGGCTAAGGCACAATTTGTGGTTGGCTAATTGCAATCACTTTCATTGGAATTGCAAGTTTTAGGATTTTATGGGCTAGAGACTAATCAGACATATTCATCTTATATTTAGTTCAACTCTAATCATTCTTACCGGCGAGAGCTTCTTTGGGTAGATGAATGGAATTTCCTATCCATTTTTTATTTGATGACTCAGGGACAAACTCTTGGTTAATCACTTTGTTCGTGATTAAAACTCTTACAGATAACACTGGAAAATTCATAGTTTGCGTCAATTTTGATACAGTCAATGGAATGTAATTTTAAAAAAATACCCGTTTTTTGTACTAGGACTAATTTTACTCATCACAAGCATTATTCTATTTTTTGAAAATTTTTCATTATATGTAATAGATCCGCTATATAAAATATGAAAGTTGAGACAAAGATTTACTTTTTTTAACTTTCCATAAAGATATTTACCCCGTAAATCTGAGTTTTAATCTATTGATTATTTAAAAATTTTGGTGAAGAAATAGGTTTTTGAGTACTTAATTTTTTTTTTTGGTTATATATTTCTTATAATATCTGAAAGAGGTGAAACACGTGTCACGATCAATAACACAATACGTGGAATAAATAAAGTCTTAAAATTTTATATTAAAATGAATTTCAACAAAGTTATAAAGTATTATAATCGATAGTGAGTATTATAAATATCAGATTTATTCTTTAAATATATTCTATCTTTGTTTTAATATTAATTCACATAATATAAAATTAATAAGATTCACTCACTGATATTTTCTCCATTCACTTCCGTAATGTTTTCCTGATCGATGTTGCCAGACAAGCTAAAAGCAGTCTGTTCAACTGCAACAAACATTGAAGTGGCCGCTTGTTTTTGGTCAGTGTCGCTCAGACTTTTCCAAGAGTCTTTGTTAACTACGTTCAATAATTTAGAACCTGAACACAAAATAAAATATAGTCGTTTCAAGAATAAACTATTCAGCACCTGTAAACGCAGGTACAAACAAAATATTTGAATTGTGAAGTGACATATTGACAAAGTAAATATTACTTACATACTTTAACGACATCCGAAAGAGGTTTATAAGAGTTGAATGGCACTTTCCTGCGAATATCAAATGCATTAATTGCCATCATCGGCGGCAACTGCTTGAGCATATCAGTAACGGCCATTATCTCATGCCCTTTTAACACCTCCGATGATGTTACCTTAGTAAAAAAAAGATAATTGTCAGACAGTTGTAAATTCATATATACTATGACATCCATAAATCCATAAATTAGTTAAAAATCAATTCATTGAACTGTCTATACTGCGATTCCAGCCCGTGATTACTGTAACAGTCGTCAACGTTGTTAACCAATCCTCTGCAGGCCCAGCTGCAGTAGAAAGCATATATTCCTAAATATCATATTTAGGCATATAGGAGAAGCAAAAGTAGTTTTTATCCAATATTTATTATAGTTAGTTGCAAAGTTTGCACATTCCTACTATTCCATTGTTTCATGGTACATATTAATAATTTAATCTTTACTTTTTCAGCCCTTTTGATGATGCTGTTTGCTGATTCTTTGCCATTGATCGCAGTTTCATTTCTGAACGCTGAAAATGGATTAATATAACATTATAAAGAAACATAGTTAGAACCATTGAGCTGCTAATTAGAGCCCGTAGATTAAAATCATTAACAATCCATTTGAGAAAATGCTCCGAATATTTATATAAGCTACATCTTATACCATACTAGTCGGTACCCGGCAAGCGTTGCAATGCCACTCAAAGAAATAAAGTGTTTGTGTTTATTCAAGTGCTTTCAGATGCATAATATTTTAGATAATCGATCTAAGATTGATCGGTATCAATGACATTTGCCATTTGACGTTTGCTGTTTGTCTTTTGCCGATTTTCTATGGTACAAGACACGCGCTACCTACTGAAAGTTAATTGTACTATATCTATAACCTTTGCGCAAGTGCAACAATAAATTGTCAAAATTAATGGTATGGCAGCGCATAAAATATGAAAAAACATTGATTTTATATAAAAGACCTAGTGTGAGCTAATTTTTCTATGCCAAAAACCTTCGCTCAAGTACAAGCAAAAAGTTTGTCAAAGTTTCATTGCGATCGGATTAACGGTATGGCAGAGCACAAACAATCAAATATTGATTTTTATATATGAGATTATACAGTATTTCCATAAATCGTAACCACAACAAATTTAAATTACAAGAAAGAATTTTTATACTACACAATTTTTGTATGTTTACCGAGTAATAACTTTTGCGTACAAAATTACCTACCCTTTAAACAGTTGCAGTAAGTTTTGCTAAAATCATCGGCTTCCGGTGTACATTCACCTTGATTCTTCGACAACATGATCTTGCAAATCTGATCTTTACGGATACAACTGCAATTATTAAAATAGCACAGTGATTAAAATTAATTTCAAATATAACGCTTTATAATGTTTAAGATAATGTATATTGATAAATATGTTTAAATATTATATTATCACAAAGACCAATAACAAACCTGCGATTCAATATGATGGGCTCTAAAGGTTTATGTTCCTCAGATATTTCAAAAGTATAATCATGCTCTACCAGTAAAAAGTCATATTTTTTATTACTATTGTGCACATCACATGTAAGACCTGTAAATTGAAAAAAAACAGAATATATTAGTGTGGATGAAGTTGACACTGGCACTGACGTAAATTTTTGAGTTCTTCAGACTTTGGCATTGAAGAATGTTGTTGTTTATTAATATTGCAAATTCTACTTTGTGAGTGATAATCTATGACTCTCGTAAATTTTGTATACGAATTTGCATATAAACTCCTATGCAACAGGCGGCATCAAAGAAATCATACTGTAACAACTCACAGAAAAAGTTCTTGTTAAGTTAATGGCACAAGAATAGGATTTGAAAGAACACAAATTGAAAAATACCTTATCCTGCTGAGAGTAAATAGGAATCTATCATTGGAATGTAAGGCTAAAAAAATCTGTTAAGATGCACCATGTTAGGAGCATATGGTTGGCAGAATATTAATTAAATGTTATCATTCCACTCAGTACTATAAACAAGTGCAAATTTATGATAAATTTTAGCCGCTTCAGTACCCTAAGGCCACTGGTGGCCGCCGCATACGGACGTCGCGAGTACCGTCGCAAATATTGCAAAATTTATAAAAGATCTTTCCATAAGAATTCTTATGATATTTTTCTTTACATAACTAGTGACATCTATAAACTGTGTCTAGAAAAAAATGGTTCTTCTGTCATCAGTCAATCTTGTGAAAAAAGGATTTTCTAGAAGTTGGGCGGTAGATGTGATCAATGCGACCATTTTGCTCAGTACTGAAAAGGTTAAGATCATAAATATATTATGAAAAGATATTAACGTTCACTTAACAAAAATAATTGAACAATTTAAAAAAAATTAAGATTCATTTGAAATTTTTGAAATATGTGTTGAGAAAATTTTGATAGACAGGCACTGGTCCGCAAGCCACTGGCTGGGAGCACTGCTGTTAACCATCGGTGAAAAATGTAACATACGATTTTTATAATTAACTCTGCAGCGCCTAGTCCTCTTAAGAATTGAGTCATCTTGTTTAGACGGAACCTATTATTGGAAAAAAAAGATAAAAAGATCTTACAGTAAGAAAAATAACAATGTATTTTAGTTCTACATAAATTATTTTATATATTTGTTGATAGCTATTTCGGCTTAAGCCTTCGTCAGAACAAAGGCATAAGCCGAAATAGCTATCAACAAATATATAAAATAATTTATGTAGAACTAAAATACATTGTTATTTTTCTTACCGTATTATAATGGAGTTCTACCAAGTAAATGCCTACTCAATCAATAAAAAGATCAATTTTATGAGTCATGAATTCGCAAGGTGTATCGCACGCGATTTATTTTAAATCTGATATTATATATAAAAATTACTTGAATGAATAAATGTATGGTCTGACATTTGACAACCATCTTGACTGATGGTTTGCTGCATATTGAATGCATTTAATTGGAATACTTTAATTGGTGTTACTACTGATGGTGCACCAACCATGGTAAAAGATAAATCGTGAGTGGTGAGTTTGATGTTTGATTAAATACAAAGATATTAAAGAAACTGGAGGAAATATTTAAGCTGTCGCTGCTTATGTTATAGAAATATGTTTTTAATATGATGAGTTTTTAATAGTTTACGTTGAGACAGAACACTGAAAATACTAATTGTAGCTCTAACAATAAGCGTTAAAAGAACCACAAAATATTATCTAGAGGCAGTTTTTGCCAAAAATGTATGTGAAATTTCAAAAGATATATATATTGATAGATTTACTTTAATATACGAATCTACATTTGAGAACAATATTCACAAAGTTTATGAGTGATACTTAAATTATTGTACTTGATACAAAATTTTATTCCTATATTTGAAAGAATACAGAGTAACGAACAGCATAAAACTAATTAAGGTTAATGTTTCTTCAATAAACCTTACATTATTATCCAATGCATATAAGCAGGGTTCCGTAGTTTCTGCATAATCGCGCTTTTGCAGCTCTGCCGAGATCAGTGGAATTCCGAGTGAAAAATTTGAATATGGTCCCAACACTATAGTTGTAAATGTAAACAAAATTGAAGGTAAATTTCTCAAGAATTAAATACATATCCACAATAAGTCGATATTGAAAATAAGTATAAAAATTGTTTTTTTATTTTTTAATATAATGCCTTCCACTTCCCATCAAGTATTGACAGTGAACACCTTATGTATTTACATTTACTTAGTTTTTTTTCTAAATTCACAGTGAGTAGGCAGAATTTTTACAGAATGTCAATTCAGATGGAAGACTTCCACAATATTTCAAATGTAGAATTACGAAAACTGAAATGGTTTCAGCCGAATTCTTGCGAAAGTTATTCTTTACAATAAAAATTTCATAAAGTTATGTTTGTATTTGAAAAAATACTTTACGGTACGTACTTCTTTTACAGTCATAATAAGCGCTTGCAGTATCATGGTTTGTAGATATAATATATTCTTTCACTTTTGTCTCTCCTGTATTCAAAAGCGAGCAAACGTTTTTGTAATCTGGAATGCACCTGCAAATATATTGATTTACAATTGTTTTCTCCGAGTCTGTTCTCAAAGTTCTCAAAGTATCATTACCACATGCGCACATTACGAATGAACATAGTATAGAGCAGGGGTGGCCAAAGCGTTGATCGCGTAGCTATCCCAAGTCACCTGTCTGGTGTATTGATGTTCACATCTCTGATTCCTCTTTTATTTCAATGAAAATAAATTCAATTTATTTTGTGAGTCAATCGCCGTCAAAAATTTCATAAAAAGTCGCCCGTAGTGGTAAAAGTTCAGGCCACCCCTATTATAGAGTATAATAAATATAAATTTTCATAATTTATGTTATACTGTAGAAGATGATAATTTAAAGTATTTTCGGTAAACAGGAGCATGCGTTTTTTCTGAAAACCGGATTTGTGATTAAGTCAAATGCTCCTTTTAACAAAAGAATTGACCTTGGATAAGGATAAGATACAAGCATATTCAATATAGAAGATCTCCGATACACTGATGCAAAGAAATGAATATACCGGTCTTGCAGGAATTGACAAAAAATTACTCATCAGCTTAAAACATCACAGGCATACAATTTCTTGATTGTATGCTAATATTTCGGTAACTGGTAAAGTGAATATTTTTTTGGGTGAATGATTAAATTGATAGAAAAATTTACTTTACCTGATTGATTTAAGATGTGTCTCTGATGTAAGGTACTCTTTGATATCTGTACCACATTTATTATATTTGATGAAATAGTGACATTCATATCCCACGTCAAATTTACACTGAATTATAAAATTATATGTGTTCCTGTAAACCCCTGTAATGGTATATTTCATTTAATTATAAGTAACTATTAATGTATTCATTGAGATATTAAAATGATTATGCCAGGTTAAACGCAAGAAGAGCATACTAGCGTAGACTATCATATAGGCATTAGGAACGTTGTCAGGTTTGAATATCTGAGATTTTTACATAAGCTACATATATTACATAGTGTTGGAAAATAAATTTGAATCATAATTTAAACTTGTAAAGTATAATAAATTTGAGATGTCAAATGTGACAGTTCCTGTCCGATTTTGAAAACTAATATTTTTTTAGAGGGCACATTGACAAACCAGCACAGTCTTTGATTTTTAAGATATTTTAACTTTCAATGGATTTCATTAAAAAGAGAATTTCAAGAGCTATTTAAAACCTATTTAAAATGATAAATATTTTTTTTTTGAATACACCAAATCTTACCTTCAGTCTGCACTGCACCAGTTAGAATTGTTGTTAGTAAAATAATGAATCCAACTTTCATGAACTCTAATGACCTTTTTGTGAGAATATGGGGTTGAATTAAGACTTCTCGATTTTGATTCATCATTTTCAAAAAAAATATGAAAGATATATTTCAGGATTATCTGGATATCTGTAATAAAAAATTCAAATCTTAATATAACAATACACTAATGGACAGAATTACTACATTTTTATATTAATACACTATTTTTATAATAATACTTCGAAAGCTGACTTTCTATAAAGCTGAAAATATTTAAATAATTAATTTACTGCATTCTAGTTTGTCTAATTTTCGATTCATTATTCACTCCTAATTAGTCATGATGTTTTTCAATACGAATGTCTAAAATTATCTGCTACAGACTGAATCATTAAGGAAAACATTATATTTAGATAAATTCAAATTTGTTTTTAAAAAAAAATCTTTTAACATTATTATGATTATATTCAACTCATTTTTAAATTTTGAAGAGCGCTCATTCAATTTTGCACAAAGATACAAATGAATAAACATAGTTTTCAAATATTCCTAATGAGGATGGCCAAAAAATTATCATTTGAGACAATGCCTTTCAAACTACCATATTTTTTATATGTTGATGTTTATATCTTTAAATTGAGAAATGGGACATAACCAGTGCTATCATTGTAAACTTAAAATATGCTATATGCTATATCTACTAGTACATAGTATACCCTCCACTACACCAATAGATATAATGTTACTTTAGTTATACAAAATTGCATACATTTAGCTATTGTTTACACACCACATCACAGTGATCAATAAAATTATGTAAGTACAGGTTGTCCTCGACTTACGACCGAGATACGTTCCTGGACCTTGGTCGCATGTCGAATTGGTCGTAAGTCGAATTTCATACAAAATATGTATGTACATATGTACTAGTTATTTAATACAAAATAAAAACTCTGTCTACCAATATTGTATCGTAGTTCATAGATACATAGATACATACAGGTTGCAGATTTCAGTTCAACGATATTCAATTGCTCCAATTCTCTTCTTTGCTAAGAAATACTTTTTAAGAATTTCAGGGTATCTAAAAATATATAAAAATAATAAACGTGATAATACTAAAGAAAAAAGTACGAACTAAAATACCGGTTTTGGTTTGTGGCAACCTCTGCGGGATTAATAATTATATTTAACAAGTTTTAAGAAAAACACATCTCATGAAAAAAGCCACGGGAAATTTACAACACGGTTAACAGCTGATCGCGTAGAAAATAGGCAATATGGAAATTTGCAGTGGGAAACTTTATAGTTAAATCACCAGTAGAAAAAGAGGATCGGGTGTATTAAATATTCGTATATTGAAAATTAAATAAGTATACGTTTGGAATTAATCCATTCTTATTTGTTGATTGAGTAGGCATTTACTTGGTAGAACTCCATTATAATACGGAAAGAAAAATAACAATGTATTTTAGTTCTACATAAATTATTTTATATATTTGTTGATAGCTATTTCGGCTTACGCCTTCATCAGAACTATGTTTAAAACGTGTATTAGAGATGGCTTATATACCTTTGCTAGACAGGGTGCCCCCTACATCATCTCTTTCTGTTGAAACCATACCTACGTCACATGAAAGAATTTAAATAAGTTTGATTTATTGGTCTAAAGTAATGGTGGGAAACAATAATTTGGGTATTTTTGGGTTATTTGATTACACGATGAACCACTTAAAATCTGCAATGTCTAAGTGCATCTATTTTAAATTGTTTTAAGTTTATTGTTTGTTAAAGGTTTTAACAGAGGTGAACAGTTAATTGTAATCTGATCGTTAAGAATTTCATTGAACTGATTATACCTATTAATTTCCAGCTGTTCCAATGCATTCAGCTTTAGGCCATAATTACAGGAATGTAAACGAATCGGGACCGAATTCGGATTATGAGCTAGTTAATTAGTAGTTAATTGATTTAAAGAAGCGGTTTTCTTGTATTAAGTTAGGATAAATAAGTTTTCTAGCTAGTTTTAAACGTTTTTTATATAATAAGTTTGTTATCACCTTTTTCTCATAGCCATTATTACGCGCAATTTGTTCTATAGTATGTAATTCGTTATAATAATCTATCTGATTCATCGGTACAGCCAGTAATCTGTTTTAATTTTTGGGAGCAGAAATGCAACTTATTTCGAAGTATTCTTTAGGATCTTCTATTATAATAAATTTTAAAATTAAAACGAAACATTTCAAAAAAAATCGTAAGCTTTACAATAATTAAAATAATGTTATCTGCTTTCAAATACCTTCCTACGTTCCTACGTGGAATTATTTATTTATCTATCTATAAACTTACAGTGACATTTGACACCATAGACAAACAATACAATTTATCTTTCTGAAATGCAAAAATGGTTGCCTGCCGGGAGGGCAGGCGCCTACGTAAAGAGAGGCGGAGCTAAGCAGGAGAGGATTGGGATTCTGTCCCGTGTACCTATAACCATATTTTACCGAAAAATTTACTGAAAATGTTGTCCAAGTTAACCGGTTTTCAGGTTTAGCCAACCATACGGTATAATAGCCCTTTTTGAAATATTTTGTTAAATAAAAATGCCGAGAATAAAATGTTCCCTTTTATTGATCGCAACACATAATTTTGCATTAAGAATTGACATAAATCAGCGAAAAATTTTCAATGTTAAAATTAAGCATTTATATACATCCTTACATACTAAAATAAAACATGTGTATTTATTTTTTTTTTTATTGTTAAATTTATACTTATTTATTAATACAAAATAAAATATTTGCTTCATTAATATTTAAAATCTTTCGTCGTCTGTACTTATATATGTAAGTAAAATCCATTGGCTCATTATCGGTAGTGAAAGAAGAAGCAGTAGTAGTCTTTTTTAAAAACATATCCAATTTTAGTTGAGCTGTTTGTTTTGTTTTTTTTCCATGAATATTTCTTTGTAGCAAGCAAGATCTTCCTGAATACGGCGTCTTATACTCAAAAACTTTCGTTATCCGAATCCATTTTTGCAAATTGTTTATGTAAAACAACTATTATAGATTTAATGGAATACATCATAGAGATGACAATTTTGTTAATTATTGACAGAAAATTACCCGAGATTTCCGATATTTTCCCCAACACAATTTCTTCAGCAAAACAATATCCAGTATAACATCGTGCGGGAAAATGATCTAAGAAGCAAAGCTTCCAAAGGCCTTTGTCTTTATGGTCATAAGGCTAAGAGGGATTCGTTTTTTTATCAAATCTTCCATCCAAATCACCAATAGTTTTTCTATTTCGTAAATGGGTCCAAGTCTTTTTTTGTTATTATTGTAGATTTTATGGATAATGCTCCTTTAACAGCTTCACTGATACTTTGTTTATTCTTCAAAATTGTAGAGATCGTTGAATGTGATAAGTGTAGATCGCGAGCTATGTCCTTCACTCTTTTACCACTCTCATATTGTTTAATTATTTTAAGTTTTTTTTCTAAATCTATTGCACTTCTCATTTTTTGTCACATTTACTCCGTTTGCCAGTTTTTATGGGCGCGATTTATTGATTATTCACTTTAGAAATTAAATCGTAGTTAAAATTATTAAGTCATTTTTGTTAACGCATGAATCAGGGTTGACAAAGGCGCACCGTAATCAAATTTTTAAAAAAATGCTATTTTATTTTTTGGTCGTAAGTGCGATTTGTCGTAAGTCGAACCGTCGTAAGTCGAGGACTACCTGTACTTTCATAATTTTCAAACCTGTAACATTACTAGTTTATGTCACCATACTTTGTTTTGTATAATTGTACTACAGTTAACATATTTATATAAATGACATTTTGGTAAAATTCCAGGCTCTACTTTAATGTGATGAATGTCGAATTAGCACATATTTTAATAAAAAGTCATCAAAGCATTATTAGAATGATAATAATATTTAATGTTAATAAAACCTTTGCATCGCCAGAAGATGGAATTTATTCAACCTTATTTAAAAATTCTGTATTATGTTGCACAGCAGGTCCTAGACTGACATGGAAGTACACTGATAAAATTTATGACTGAAGTAAAGACGTCACAATTTAGGAGTAAAAACCACAACGCTCCCCTTCCTCGTCAAATGAATATGTCAAACCACAATTCTTATCATTAAATTGATCACTTTGTTAAACAATAAAATAAATAATGATATGTAAGTGTTTATTTGGGATTAATTTTTAACAAAACTTAAAATTTTTTTCACTGAGATTCAAGTTTAAGCAAATAAATTTATTTCATAGTTTTTTGGGATTTCCCTATAATCATTAACACAGATACAAATAGTAAATCATTCTTTTACCTATTTATACTGGGCCATTCCATTGTATGCACCAATGCCACAAAAAATATTTTTCATCACTTTCATTGAATAAATGTGTATAATTAGCACGCCATAATAATTAGCCAGGTTATGGAATTTAAGTTCATAGAATAATTAAATCGGCTATAAATTTGAGAGACACCTAAGTAAGGTCAACTTTGTATATTTTAATTGTATTATTGGAACACAAGCTTACAATAATGTATAAATCAAGGAGTGAACTCAGAAAAAATATAATTCTGACTAATAGTACAGAATTGAAATGATTATTTTATCAACTTACTCACAAAGTAGATATGCAATTCTATATCAATTCACCACACTCCATATAAAATGACATTTGAAATGATATTTAAATGTTAGTCATAAATGTTTATATTTTATTATTTTAACCACTCAATGCCTCCGGTTTTTTAAGTACAAAAAATGTCATAAATCTTATCACAAATACACATCATTTTTGTTTACTCTCCCATCGCTCACCTTGTGTTCCAAGTTGACGAGTTGACTTGTTAACGATTGATTCCAGTCTAAAAATCAACCTTTTTATTTCAATCATCAGTGGTTGTCAACACATTTTAAAAACTATTTTCGTCGAATATTGAGTTTGCAACTAACATTTCACATATTTGAGCTCATTTATCATTTATTATATCTTTTTCTAAGCCCCTTTTTGTTACTACTTGTCAATGTTTTAAGCACTAAATTTCCAATTAAAAAAAATATTTTGTAAAATGATATCAATATTAACTTCAATAACAACCTTCGACATGCCTATCGGACAACTCCTACAGAAAACTATACACTAGAGTAGTTAACATAGGGGTTATCAACCTTTTTGTACCTTAGAGCACATTTTAAAATATCGGTAGGGTGACGGGCACCACATATTATTCAAAGCAAATTTTGCTTTGCAAAAAATATGTGAAAAATTGGTAATAAATAATACACATATTTTTTTTAAATTATTGTTTATATTCTATTATATCAAATAAATATAAGTCATTGTGATCTTTGGCAAGTGCCTCATAATTAGGGGAGTATGATGACGTTCCTGTTAACAAACAATCATAAAGATGTTCATCGGTGAGTCGAGATCTATATTTTGATTTTATTAAATTCATTGTTGAAAATAATGATTCACAAAGGTATTTGGAACCAAAAAATGATTTAATCTTATATGCCGCTTTTTTAAAAAATGGATACTTTTTTCCGTCTACTGTCCAGACGTCCTCATCTGATATTGAGGATTTTAACATAATATCACTCTGAAGGTCCAAAATCTCTAACTCCAGTGCTTCATCTTCTGCCTTTACTTGAACAAGCTCAGCAATATATGCATCTATTTCCATTATATTCATTTGGCAAGTAAAAGGATTCTAGAGCTCTGCTACTGGGTTACTCTAGCAGTGATCTTTATCGATTTATGCAGACAAATGAGTTCGAATTACGTAATTATTTAATAATTTTTGAAAATCTTTTATTTAATTATTTTAGAAACTTATTCAAATATAATAAAATATATGAAAATTGAACGTAAAAATTGTTGTCGCGGTCGAATGGGAGTGGGCACACGCAGATCGGCCCGCTGACACCCTGGCGCACGCGGGCACGGGGTTAGTGACCCCCCAAGTTAACATATACATATGGCAATGTTATTAAAATAGAAATTTACAGTCGACTTTCAAGGTGTATCTTGGTTGACTCAATATATAAGAGTGTTTTTACAATTGAATTACTAATATTTATGACACCAATGACTTTCCCTGTCTATTCAAAAAAAAATCTTACTGTGTTCTTTTCATTTAGTAATTAGTTATGTTATGGGATATTACTATGATTCGCTGTAGCATTTAGAAATACTTTAGATTGTTTAATTTAGAATTTTTACTGAAGGTGCTTGATGAAATTTCAATATCAAATTTTAATCGTTTGAATTTTGTACTATTCCATGAGGTTTGTCGCTAACGACCTGGATTTCGCCTTTCGGCATCTTCAGGCATTTCAATTGGACAAATGTACTTGAACTGTCAGTTGCCTTTCAGAAAAAAGTCGTTTAGTGATTTAGTGAATTATGGTCACGGGACAAAATTTTTGCAAAGATTTATGTAAAATAAGCACATTAAATGAATGAGCACATTAATGTAAGGCTTACGACTTTTTTTGAAATGTTTCTTCTTTAATTATTAAATTTATTATAATAGAAGATCCTAAAGAATACTTCGCAGTAAGTATGAAATCGAGTAGTTTTAATTTACAGGAGCAAAAATGCAACCACAAACTACGCAAATAATAATATTATATAGATAGAGACAGTCACATAAGTTTATTATATGTTTAAAATAAAAAGAATAATTTTATTATAGACTTATATTAAAAAACAATTTATTCTTTCAGAACTGATACAATAACCAGTAATATTCTTCAGATTTAATCATTTTGATTCCACATTTTATACTAGTCCACAAGAACTCAAAACATAAAATTATAAGCCAGTATGTATAAATTTTTTGAGCTTAGCTCAAGAGGATTAGGATTCTGTCCCGTGACCATATATCCGTAATTTACCAAATCTTTTGCAAATTTGAAAGAATTGTTCCTACAGCTCCAAATACATGTTCCTTAATTTTAAGAAAATTTTAGTCTACTCGTACAAATTGAGCAAATATACAATCAAAAATTCTCATTGTACTTGTGCATTATTGTGTTCATATAATAGATAATTTTTACCTGAAAAACGCTGAAATATAATTTTCTTAGTTTCTCAACACCAAATTTAAAGCAGGCTTAACAAAAGTAAGTAACTTTGGAATTGAACAAATGGTTACCATGTCCAGTAGAATTAATTTTTGAATACTGAGAAGAAACCATAGAAGAGTTGCATAATCTTGCAAAATTCATTAACAGTTTCAAAAGAAGGTGCTTGATGGAATTCAAATTTGCCAAATTCATCAAAAAAAACTTGTACATCTTAAAATGTTTAGTGACAACATTGAAACGTATTTTTTTTGAAACCTGTTTTTTTCTTCACCCACTTGAAGGCTTCTGTTGCTGCAAAAAAAATATGCAGACTGGCCAAAAGAGACAAATATTTGTTCTACTTACCTGCGCACTCTGAGTTGATTTCCCACATGATAAATAATTATTTAAATATATTATGTAAGACTGTACGAAATGTTGAAAATCTATACGAAACAAGTTTTTTGTCTAAGAGGTTTTCTCGTTGTTAATTTATTATGTCTGTCCATTGCCATAAAAAAAGATTTTTCAAACTGGAAGGTTGCAAAATAATTGAGTTTCTTTATTTCCATCGAGCATTGTATTCCAAACCATATGGCCAGTAGTAAACTGGTGTTAAATTTATTTCGTTTGTCAAGATTGTGATTGTATCAAAAGAATTTATTATGTAAAGACTTAAAAAATAACATGTAACTTTAAAATTTATATTGAATATGAGCATGACAAGTACCAATGGCGCGAGTTTGTCATTACTTATATGCATAGACTTATATGTTAGTACATTCTGTTTTGAACAATTCCATTTGGGAAAAAATGTGTGTATTTTTATCAAAGCTCAGATAAACGTACTTATATTATTTATATATTCCCTATAAACAAACTATTATAATTATACACCCTATTACAAATTTAGGGGTTTTTAAATTTTCTATGACATAAATCTAAGAAACCCTAATCTAAAGTAGCTATTATCTACTTGTAGTCATAATAGTCACAAAATAATGAGAAATTAACATCTCCGTTTCCACAAAATCCTTTTTTAATTTTCGTTCTTAGCAATTCTTCTTCTCAATTCTAGCGTTCTTGGCAATGTTCAATACTAAAAATGTAATCAACATTATTCAGATCCAGTCATTTTGTGTGAACTTATAAAGGGAGAAATGAATAGTTACACCTACAATAGACCACAATCTACTTTCTATACTCTCTTGGCACTTTTAGTCTATGTAAATTAATATTTTAGGTTGGTATTACTGAAATTTACAATAAAGCTCACTTGTGTCAGAATTGTACACTGTTAATATTAGGTAGCCGTGCCGAATTAAATAAGCATTGAATATTTAATGTAAGTAGTTTGACCAATTATTCTCGTGATATTCAGCCTGTATTATTATAAGCGCTCTATATATGCTTTGAATATGACTTCTCGTAGGCGAAAAGAAACCCGTGTTTGTCTGGCAGACATCCCTAATTTGACAAATCTACATTGCAGAAAAACACTCCCTCCTCGTTAAATTTTATTGTGTTAAACATTCTATTATTATTGCTACTGATTTTAGACGTTTCCTTAGTATTCATTGTGACTTGTGAATACTGAAACGAATTTTATGTCGTTAGCTAGTTATTCTCCTCTACAGAGCGGCTTTGACGGATGTCTGCCGCTCATATCTTTCGTCATATTTTTTTATTGTATTTCGAGTACGTAAATATTTTATTGAATTCAACTATTCAACGTTGAACTAACCTATTTAAGTTTAAGAATATTTCATTATGTTCCTTATTTCACAATTATGGATAACTTTTTGCGTCATACGTTATTATTTTTGTAGGAAACTGACAGTTGTCGAAAATAAACAATTTGCTTAAGAATACTGCGTCAAATTCATTGAACAACATTGTTATCTTCTGTAACTGTAAATGATGAGTTTCAAAATTCAAATTAAGTTTATAATATATCACAGACAATACAAATAGATACAATGGATTCTTCATTGAAGTAATCTATTTACTATCAAATATTACCAGATACTCGGGTTGCGACAGAAGAGCTTTTACGTATTTCTCAGAAAAATAACACTCAAACAATTGTTTAACAGAGTAAACCCCTTATTGCCCTACAGTTGGACTTGGCTCTTAAAAACACTGGTGATCTAGAAAATTTTGACCATATAGCCACATATCCCAGATGTGAATACTATTTTTTTGATGCGATATTCCCTCTAATTACTAAGTTGGCAAAAGTCACAAATCTTAAGCTTAAAATTGCTTTTCAGTGATATTTTTTTACTGACATGTATAAAAGAAAAGTAGTGATGTTGTTTTTGTAGTCTGCCGCTCTGGTTTTAATGACCAGGGCTGTGGAGTCGGTTATAAAAAAGTCCGACTCCGACTCCAGCATTTACCAAAACTACGACTCCGACTAAAAATAGGTTAATATCGTCACTTTTCCCCCCTAATTTTCCTATTTATGTGTATTCAATTAAATATCAACCCTATCAATGCAGCCAAAAGCCAAATTTGACATATTAAATGCAAAAATAGAAACTTCAAAATTTCCGACTCCGAGTGCGACTCCGGCCACAACGCCGCACCGACTCCGCCCAAAACCTCTAACTCCACGTCTCCGACTCAGACTCCACGCCCTGTTAATGACTAATAATTTTTGTTTTGAATAAATAATTAAAAGCACTATTTCCAACTTCCTCAAGGGCAGTCAAAGTTCTTATTTCTCTTTTATTATTTTGCCTATTTATTATTATTTTTATTATATTTTCTCAATCTATTTGTCTAAATGATCTATATTGTGATTTTGCTGCGGTATAAAGGTATTTGTGGAGCTTTATAGTAAATTTAAAAAATGAGCTTGAATTCAGTAACCCCAAAAACAATTTGACGCTTGTTTTCAACCATGTTTCCTCGGCTTACTGTTATGATCAATTTAAATCTTTGCCTTCATTGCGAGGTATACTTTTGATTTCATCAAGACTTGAAGGTTTATCCGAGCCTAAACTTATGAATATGTACAAAATTTAAATGTCAGTCAATATTCTGTTCACTTTTGAGATATTTACGTATTCATAATCTGTGTCTGTGGCTTTGTACGGATGAGTATTATAAATATCATATTGATTTGTAGAATATCCATGGTCTTTTGTTTTACGCGACTGAGGATAACAATATAAAATTTAAAAATAACTTTGATTATTCCACGTATTGTGTAACTAATTGTGACACGTGTTTCGCCTCTTTCAGAGGCATCTTCAGACTTACTATCGCAAAGTTTGCTTAAGTAATTACTCATTACTTAAGCAAACTTTGCAATAGTAAGTCTGAAGATGCCTCTGAAAGAGGCGAAACACGTGTCACAATTAGTTACACAATACGTGGAATAATCAAAGTTATTTTAAATTTTATATTAAAATGAACTTCCACAAAGTTACCGCCGAAACCATCGAGGATAACAATATTAAATAAAAATCTATTTCTATTGTGGTTTTTATTCATGTTAAAAAACCCTAATCTATTCATTTTCAATTGAGAAATTTTGAAACCTTCATTTCGCTCTCCAAAATGATCAAAAGTGGCTTTTTTTTGTGGGTATCAAATGTCATGGGCTATGTATCAATATAATATAATTTTTGCAATATGTATAGGAATACTATTTAAATCATTAACACTACAGAAGTTTCTATGAGTAAACCATTTTTTCTGCTTTCTAGAATGATATTATGTTCATAATTTATGGCATTTTGTAATTCCTAAATTAATTATTGTCCAATGTGAGAATATCCTGTTAATGTGATAAGCATATTACAATGTTTTTACTGTATTAAATCTACTAGTACCAACGAGCACTGATTTATTGAAACAAGTCTTTTAACACCCAACTGCTGCTGGACACAAATCCACATCACATTTTTTCCATATTGCAATAATGATTTTTACAACTGCATCAACTCTCAGTGATGCATATGAATCCTATGTCTCACTAACAAATAGTTGTCTTGGAATAGGATTGATGCAATTTCCCTATCACTTCTTTCATGGTGAGATGGAATAAATATAAGTTACTATTTCAACTACTTAAAATAATCTTTGTTTGTGCATCACACAATGAACGACTTACGATGTTCAATAGAAGAAGATATAACTACCTGCAATTTACCATCTTTATTACATGTATGATTATTTTTAACCTGCAGGTAAAATAAATTGTATTGCTTTGTACAAATTTTGAGACATTCACGGCTTTTGTTATTATTAATATATTATAAGGATTATTTTCGGATAACTCCTTCAACTTGAAATCGTTTCAAAGCATCAGATGATTACTAATCAAAACACATTGGCATCCTGACCTAATATTTAGTATTGTTTACCTATTATTGCTAATGTTTACAAAGAAAGTACGATATGAATTTTTATTGTTCAATCCAATAACTGTACACACATTAATTTTAACTTTAGTTATTTTTGTTTTCACTGTTGACTTCAAATATAATCTGGAACAAGATGGAATTACAATTACCACCCATCGGCAGTATTCTAACTATCTTTTATTTGTCTTTGTAGGTATCGGCCGTACTTTTCATCATTGCCTAACTACAGTCCGACAAGTGTGTCTAAGTTGGAAACCAGAACATCGAAATGGTGAATTCCATCCCGCTGATTCATGAAACCGTGCTCATCGTCTCAGAAAATCGATCCGTCACCAACATAACATAACCGTCTTAACTTATCTAACGTCACTTAAATCTCATTCTTATATCAAGTGTTCATATAAGTTCTGTTGTTTATCAAATGTAAAGCGAAGCTGGATATTTTTTGCCACGTCGATAATGATAAATGAATCTCATTGTAATCAGTCTCAATTTGATATTAGTTTAAATATTAATTATTTTATACCAACGTATTCAGTAAATATTGATTAGTAGTTTCCCTCCTTTCTCTTCTACTGCTTTTGTATTATAAACTAACAGTATTTTGCGTATTGTTTGAAAACTCGAAGAAGATAAGGTCTTTCCTTGTATTTCTCATGTGTTAAGTATTCTTAATAAAAATTCTCAACATTCGCGGCGCAGCAGGTTTTTTGGTAATTGAAATTAATGTAAGGTTGTGGAAGAATTCTTTGAAGAGGAGGAGAAATAAACATGGCGCGAAAGGCGGACGCGGCTGGACGGATGATAACCATATCAGTGGTTGGATTATCAGGTAAGCATAGATTATTACAAGACATCGTATAGAATTAGTTTTTACATATAATCATGATTGCTTATTGCATATGTAAGTAATGTCACAACATTAACATTGTGTGAAACATTTAGGATTAGTTTTTTTTATTTGTAGCAATGCATATGATTCATTGTATACAGTGGAACTCCGATCTTACGTTCTCGCATTATACGTTTTCCCGCGTGGTGCGTTCTTTTTCTATAGTCCCGGCATTTAGTTCATATTTAAAACATTCCCGCATTCATCGTTTCCCGCATTAATCGTTTGTTTTATACAGTCCCTTGAAATACGTAGAATCGGGGTTTCACTGTATTTATTTTGTAAGCTTAAAGTATAAATGATATACCATTGTTTTTCTAAGAAATATATAATTAAAAATTTAGGCCCACCTAAATGTCAATTACGATTCAAAAATCTCTTTCTAACAATCTTTTTAGTGATAGTTGAAATCAATTCTGGTAAAAATAATGATACTGCAAAATATTAACCTTTGAAGGACTATGGACGTACTTTTGGTTCAAACAGAATGAATTAAATTCAATATAAAATTTTAAATAACTTCGATTATTACACATACAGTGAAACCCCGATTCTACGTTTTTCAAGGGACCGTATAAAACAAACGATTAATGCGGGAAAGTTTTATATGTGAACTAAATGCCAGGACTATAGAAAATGAACACACCACATGGGAAAACGTATAATTCGAGAACGTAAGATCGGGGTTCCACTGTACTGTGTTAACTAAATGTGATATATGTTTCGCCTCTTTCATAGACATATTTGGACTTACTATCGTAAAGTGTAAATAGTAATAAAGCATGCTCATGTTTAATTATATTCAGTATAGATTTACTCACTTCTTTAAAGGTTTTAAACAAAATTGTGCTATTTCTCCAAAATTTCAGATATCTAAATATACTTTTATAAAAATACAAGTTAGCGTCAATAATGACAGGAAAATGTGCATCCTATAATAATTATGTATCACAATAATATTAATATTTATTTCTTTGCTCTACATAGGTACTGAAAAGGAAAAAGGACAATTAGGTGTAGGCAAATCCTGTCTCTGCAACCGATTTGTTCGATCTAAAGCTGATGACTACACCACTGAACATATATCTGTTCTAAGTCAGGTCTGTACATTTTCACAGTTTATAAATTTAGCACAATCAAGTCTTAAAATGATTTTATTCAATACAGCAGATCTTCAATTACAGAGGCTAATAATTGTGACGCTTTAAATAAGATATTCGTCTCCAGTGACTTTAAAAAATCAACTAACAAATTTTTCAGCATTGCTCCATTAAGTAGTTATATGAGACTTAGTCGGTTGTGTTTATTGTTTACTAAAGAATTTCATACCATTGCATTGCTCAAAAAAAATTGGTTAACTAAAACCATATAATCCATAAAAATGCACAATATGGACTCGCAGACTAAATTTCATCCGTGAAAGAGATGGCCACGTTTGTTTTGTTCATTTCTGAAAATAGTCTCCGTGTGACTTCCAATGCATATTTTCATCTCGTATTTCACAAATTTATTGTGAGTAGTTTCATTATTTTTACAATGATTTTATATACCTTGTATTAATTTCTGTGTTGAATATAAGTATTTTACCCTGCCAGCAACCCTAGTCACTCAGACCTGATTTATCGAATGACACTCTTGATAAAATCAATTATTGTAATATCTATTATAATTTTTATTTCCAGACTGACTTCAGCGGACGAGTGGTGAACAATGACCACTTTCTTTACTGGGGCAGTGTCAGTAAAGAAGTGGACGACCAAGAAGTTGGTTTTCACGTTTTGGAACAGACCGAGTTTGTAGATGACGCTTGCTTTCAACCCTTCAAAGGTGATATTCTTTTCGATATTCAGCAATCGTCAATATTGATGCATTAAAATATTATTTCAGAACAATAATATAATGTCAGTTTTAGCAACTAGTTACTCTGATAACGGTGAATTAACTTTTATAGCATTTTTTAATAACCTACTGGTTAGTGCTTAGTACCAAATGCTTTTAAATATACTAAATTAAGTAACTTTTATGTAACTAGTACGATAAAGATTAATTTTCAATACAAAATCAATGGTTCAAACGTTTTATAATATTTTTGAAAATAAAAACTTAAAGTTAGTATTCTGCTGGATAGCTTTGATCAGAATACTGTAACTGAGTGCATAACATGTGTCACACTGGAAAACCAAATATATCAATTTTCATCATACTCTTACAGTGAAACCCCGATTCTACGTTTCTCAAGGGACCGTATAAAACAAACGATTAATGCGGGAAAGTTTTAAATATGAACTAAATGCCGGGACTATAGAAAATGAACGCACCACGCGGGAAAACGGATAATGCGAGAACGTAAAATCGGGGTTCCACTGTACTATCTTTCCTGGAAGAACCAAGTTACTGGATTATTATCACATTTGAATACTATGATCACTAAGATCAAACTCGTCAGTCCGCAGTCGAATTATTTAAATTTGCTCCACCAGCTGGCGGAAAAACGGAACCTTATTCGAAGCGGTGTGCAGCATTACGAATACAATCAGCCGAAAAGCTCATGTACGTCTGCAAGAACCAACTCGGGATAGAAAAAGAGTATGAACAACGACTGTTACCTGATGGGAGGCTGGCCGTCGATGGCTTTCTCTGCGTTTACGATGTTAGCCATGTTCCCGGAAGATCTTGGGACAAACAGGTTTGTTACAATTTAGCTCACTAACATATCACTGCACCTCATAATAATGAAACAGATGCATTGCCATTTATTACGTTTTATTGTACTTTGAACTTTTACTAATAATGATATTTTTTTTTATTAATTAGTCTGAATTAGTCGCCGGAATCCTAGCCACAGTCCTTAAAACAAAGAAACCTGTCGTTCTTGTGACGACAAAAAATGACGAAGCGGCTGAGAGAGGTGTCCGTGAAGCCGAAAGACTGCTCAGTTCCAGAAGAGAATGGCGAGCTGCGGTCCCATTGGTGGAGACCTCCAGTCATTTGGCCGTCAATGTTGATCTCGCTTTCGTCCTATTGGCCCAAATGATTGACAGAGCTAAGACGAGATTGAAGGTGTCTAGTACTATTATTTACATCATAATTTATACAATATGTATTAGAGAATAATTGCTAACCCTGTACACCTAAAATAAAATGATCAAGTCACAAACGCTTGATATCTCACTGAATCAAATAATACAATATATTGAGATTATAAACTGTGTATTTAATAAAAAAAAAATCTTAGATTTGCAGTTATCAAGAGGCCTTGAGAGTAAGAAGAGAACAATTGGACGAAGTAACCGAAGCTTTTCAGCACCTCATCAGAGCGCATATCACCGATCATAGGTATGTTATTTTGAATTACTACATGAAAAAAACGATTCCATTAGTTTTCAAAAAACCTGTAGAGTACAAGATATTTTAACAAACAATTTAACGAATTGTCTCTTGAATTTTATTGTTTTATTATTATTTCAGAGAAACATGGGCGATGGCGTCGCGCCGGTTAGGCTCCAGAGACGAATGGGCTTCCCTCGTTGGTGCTTTAGGTGAAGACGCATTGAGGAGAGCGTTGGGGCGTCATGCCAGAGCGCTGCGGGACTCTCGACTTGCCGGCAGACTCAGGAAACATCTGGCTAGACTGCCCCAAGCGCTGAGATCCCTTAGACTTGACACGCACAACTTGCATGAGAGGTCAGCTATCATTTATTACACTGACGAAAACCAAAATGAAAAATACACATTCTATAGATTACTATTGTGAAGAAATTATTGAGAGTGGTTGGTCTTGAATAAATATGTGAGTGCCAAGAAATAATCATTTCCACTTTTCAACACATTGTTGAACTCAAGGTCTAAGGTAAATGTACCAGTAGCTGACTGTTTAAGAGAAAATTTTAACAAAAATAACAATTAAGGTTTAGCATTGTACCGAATGAAGGCAAAGCAAGTATACTCATATTGAATCATATGTCTTAATTAATATTATGTAACAAAAATTACGAAAGGGCCTGTTGAAAAAAAGTCATGTTTTTGTTTCAGTAATTTACCATCTCACAAATTGAAAAATCTAGTAGTTGACCATGTCTAAACAGGGGGCTTTATAGTGAATTTTCTGTCAGAGTTGCCTCTGGGTTTTCTGTCACACCACTCTTGGTTGAATCAAGTAGCAATGGGTGGTTCAGGAACAAGGTACACACCGTTTCTAGATTGATCACTTAAGAAATTTGAAATAATACACTTTCCTCACTAGGTGTTGTTTTCAAATGGCCACCCTGGCACTCCATTGGCTATATGGTGATGTGTTAGTGGCTCATTCCGACCACAGATGCCTTAACTTGTCTGAACTTTACAATTTAGAGCAATCCTGCATCTGCATTTCTTATTTTGAGCCATTTTATTCTCAAAAGGTCAACTACTGGTACATTTACCTTATATCATTTATATTTGGGCTATTTGGTGGCGTAAAATAACCAATAATAAAATAAAAAAATAGCTTGCCTTAATTGAAAAAAATTCAAATCACAGATATTTATCAGTTGAACCATGTCTGACATGTAAACACTCTGATGATATCTGGCATAGATGAATATACTTATAGATAGGTAACTTCGATTGAAAAATGGTAACACTGTTGTTAGCGCCGCCTATATCTTGGGCGCCATACTAGTAGGCAATATTATTATTATTATTATTATTGAAGAAAGGAGGGGAAGGGTGTGAGAAAGAAAACAGGTGATATTTGACATTGACAAGAAATAGTTTTATTTTCGCAAAAAAATACAGAGCAGATAACAATCAAAACAATGAAAATCAAATTAATCAACTTTTCAAGCAGGCAAAGAATAAAATGCGTGATTGGACAACAAATAAAATTAAATTTTGAAGTAATATGTAAACACAAACCAAAAATAATGTAAGAAATGTTAGAATCAATCTTTCTTCATTACTTAAGCAAACTTTGCAATAGTAAGTCTGAAAATGCCTCTGAAAGAGGCGAAACCATGTCAGTTAGTAGCACAATACGTGGAATAATCAAAGTTATTTTAAATTTTATATTAATGTATAAATTTGTTCAAAAAACGACGCAACACGAACAAAAAACAATTTATGAATTGTACAACAAAAGAATGATGCAACACTGAACAAAAAAAACAATTTGTACATTATTTAACACAAAAGCGTTGAAATACTCACAAAACAATTAAAACATTTTATGTATAAAAAGAATTATGCAACACAAACAAAAAGCAACATATACAAATAGAACATATTATTTCCTGAATTGGTAATTGTAATATTTGATATATCGGTTCCTGGCGGCAAGCTTAACGGGGTGGGGTCATTGCCAGTGACTCGAGTAATTTTGCCACTCAGTATTCTCGATATATCCCTACACCAACTATGTAAAAGTACCCTCAGGCTTAAAATGCAAAAAATATTAATAAAAGCAGTGTTATGTTTAAGACAATTGAATGCATCGAAATTTACATTTTGTTTCATTCTGCAATAGATTTTCTTCTTTAAATCTGCCACGTTGGATTTTACTGCTAAATTTATAAGAATGCAACAGGTTCGTTATGATCCCAGCGGCCATTTGTATAATACCGCCAGCGTCTGTTTTTGCTTTGGTGATGCTTGCGTGTGATTGGTTGGAAATATTTATTGAGCCACATCCGCCTGGTCCGCCTTCTTCGACACTACTGTTGTGCCATTTCCGGGCAAATAATAATAATAATAATAACGTTCCAAAATTTTGTATGAAAGTGGTCTTGAGTGGCATACCCCTGATATCTGGATAGTATTTATCACAAAGTGGAGCAAATCATCTAAGAATTGTATCCTACCTACATATTAGTATTACCTAATTTGTATTTTTAACTATTGTAACTTTTCTATTTAAACTTTCACGGCTGTGAATAATTTGTCACCAATTGGCTTTTGTCGGACTCACCTAGTCTATGACTTCATTTTCTTTTTCTGTATGGTTGAAATAAATTTATTCAAAAAAACAAATGAATTTGTGCACCACAATTTGTTGTAAATTATTTTTGAATTTGTTTTCGTAGATGAAACTATGATAACATTAATACATGTAATTGTAAATACCAAGTGAAGGCGGGTGGAACCACTTGTAATATATAGATGCATTCAAGTGCTGTATTTATTGTAAATTAAAATATATTTTTTTTTGTGCTGTTATAGTGATTGGACGCATGTAGTTCGTCAAATTAGAACCCATCCGGAAGCGGGCCGCTATTTCTTGGAATCGGATGCTCCTTGGACAGAGGATGCACTATCTGGGGCTTCTGATGAAGATGATGATGAAGGCCAAGATGATGGTTGTGATGAAGACGGAGAAAAGGTATGCTACCTCGATTGATAATTAATTCTAATACTATAATTAATAATTGATTGCGATTTATCAAATTAAAAATATAAAAAAGTTATAAAACAATACAAAAATCTGAAGCTCTTAACAATGGTGCTGTGCATAATAATGATGTGTCTATTCTGCTGCAGCAGTTTTAATGCTTGCCAGCCTATAAATTGATGCCATTATTTATCTCATAAAATTCAATGCAATGACAAATTTCAATCGTTTACAGCCTCCTATTCCGTTTGATGTCCTCGATACTACTGAAGCATCCGCAGTCTTCCGTACATACCTTCAGGATTCTCAGCAAGAACAAAGGACTCTCGAGTAAGTACTATCAATATGCAAAATGCTAAATGTGATTTTCATCCAAATCATTTCATGTTCCATATAATAAATAATAACATAACTTTTCTCTCCTATAATAGATGGGGTCGCCAATTCAAACAGCTGTTAGAAGAAACCGGATATGTTACGCCGGGGAAAAGGTTAGCAGAGGTTAGAGTGCTATTCCTCGGACGAGAGTGCTTTGAAGCGTTAAGCGAAAGAGAACAGACTGCCATCTATGATCAGCACCAAAGAGACTTGCATCAGGCGGCTAAGCATAATTTTCAGGTGATTTTTAAAATACATTTAATGTCGATTTCGGGAGCAGAGAATCCTAAGTTGTTTATGCAAAAATGTTAGATCTTACAAGACTTAGAGCTTGTGACAGTCTTGGAATATGAGTCAATAGGGTTGATATAGCATATTTTATTCTAAAAAGTCTACCTGCTCTTTAACTCTTTGATTAGTATCGCCGTACCGATGCGGCAGTAGTATGTTGTCATCTATTATTGTATATTGAAATGTTATTATTTTTTCGTATATTGAAACTAGAGGTGTCAATCAGTGATTTTTGGTAGTCACATTATTTTTATTATATGTTTGAAATAAACAAAAGAGTTTTATAAAAAGGTTAATATTTGGTAAGAAATCTGTGGCCAAATATTATTGAGTGTAAAAATCCATTTCGGTTCGATACGCTTCCTGGAATTACCGTCAATAGAGAGCCACATGTTGACAGATGAATGCAATAAAGATCCAGACCCAAATTGGATGTAAACGCTTCTAGATAATTATTTGAAAGTAATATTGAATTATTTGAATATTTTTTTAGAATTTGCGTCTTAAAATTGCGGAAGAAATATCAATTCCTTCAATAGGTGATAATGTTCTTCTTAGATTTACGGATAACAAAAAAAAATATGTTTTAAATTTTTTTTGTCTGCTATTAATATTTTATTAAATTTATAGAAAAAACCTAATTTAATCCAAATTAACTCATCACTCAAAGGGTTAACTAGACCTAATGAAAAAAAAATATGTAACTTAAAAAAATATAATAATTAACATTTGGTTACGCTTTCAGGAATTACTTTTAGAGCATGCCGATCTCTTCTATCACTTGAAAAGCATTTCTCCCTCGGGGACGATTACCCAAGATGATATTAAAGAAATCACAGATGTTCTTCAAGATGACTTTAGGTAATTATAGTAAAATATCATAGTGTTTTTTACACTTTTCAATTGAATCATAACAATTTAAATATATATTTTAGTTTTTAAAGAAAATAGTTCAATTTACTACAATATATTTTGAAAGATGGTGTTAGACCTAAACCTACATTACAGTCTGGACAGTAGTATCTACTTTCACATACCCAAAATATTATTCATGAATGTAATATCGTAATTCTCAAAACAAAAGACTACAGGCAAACTTGTACTGAATAAAATATGCAAAGGATGTATTAAATGCTTTACTGTAAACAATTAAACTGGCAGGAGTGAGGTGCATTAGCCAAAAAGAGAATACCACAAATTGAGACAGGCGAGCAGCACTCATTTTAGCAAAACTTCACGGTATTAGCTGTCATCATTCATTGATCAATCGCCTCTTTATACATAAAATGTAATTTAACTTTAAATGTCTACAGATATAAAATGCTGGATAAAGCTGAGCAGGATAGAAAGCTGGTTCTGTTTCAGCATTTAGGATTCGTTCACTGTCCACTGAGAGAACATTGTCCTGCGTTACCAAATTGTGCAGATGTCGCCGCACCTACTGCTCTCACGCAATCTCTAGGGTTAGTGATATACATTTGGTCTGATCTTGGAGTAAAAGGGTTCAGTTCACTAAATAACCTTTGTTAATGCTTGTAATGCATTATGTCATATAAAATTAAACAAATACTGCATTATTGTCACAACTCTAGTGAACAGTCATTATATAGATCGAGGGAGATTGTTATGTTTGTTCTCAGGAAAATTAACTTCTGTCTATGTAAAAAATTCTTAAATATTGGTTTACTGTGAATATAATATTGGTAAAAATATTACTATTTTCAGATCAATGACGGGTGACGGACAGGAAGGCTCCGATTGGGACTTTGACCCGGACACCGACAACCTCAATCTTCTAATTTTAGGGGTAAGATAATCTGAACGAATATCATTAAAATAAAATTAGTAAGCTGAATCCCATTCCATAGTAATGGGCAGTAAATGATGGCTTTATTCTTCCGCGCTGTTTTCTTATAGAATATTTATAGTGTTACTTCGAGACATGATTTAATACAATATCTATAAGACTTTCACGAGCAAAGGTATTCCTTAAGGCAATTGTATGAAAGTGCCTTTTGTAGGAATGTTGGTATTTTTCTATCTGTCAATAATAACATTATGTTTGCTTTTGTTTTGCAGTCTTCCATTGTTGCTGATGAGGTAACTAGGAGGCTGGAAACGGGATCCAGCGGAAGAGCTTCCTGTCGATCGGCTCCAGCGTTAGATCATCACATTCCTAACTTTAGACCCAACGGTCAGCAAATATTTTAATATAGGAAATTTTTTATATTTTATTTAGCAAGATTTTTGTCTCTAGTCTCATTGTAGGATATTGGAAATTCATTGAATAAGATAATGTTTATAATTCCAGGCTGTTTTTGGGTGTACTGGGATCAGGAAACGTTTGAACACGTCCGAGAGGCTGTTGAGAGAAGTCTTCTCTCTAATTTGGAACAAGACGATCACACTCTCAACAATCAGGTCGGTTTACTTTTTTTTTCTTGTTGCCGTTTACTGTTTGAATATTCGATAAGACTCGCTGTTTAATTACCTAAGATTGACTAATTTTTATCTGTAACTGCAGGGTTTACCTATGGTAATAATGTTGGTGCAGCAACCTGGAACGGGAGAACAAGAAGCCAGGCAGCTGCAAGATGAAGGACAAAGCCTCAGTGAAAAGTAAGTAATTTTTACAAGCCTTGAAATTGTCAAATGCTAATTTAGGTACTATAGTCAATTTGTTTTCACTACTTTTCACATTGTCATCATGCTATAAAAAGGATTAATTCATTTAGTTTTATAATGTCTTTTCAGTGTTCATTGGGCATATTGGGAATGCCGTAGTGAAGATTTGGCAACAAACTCTGGAGCCACAGCCGCTTTGAGAAGATTACCTAGAGCAAGACCGGCCAGGGCACCTCTCTCTAGGCCGTTGGCTGATTGTTTCCACGCCGACATAAGGTAATCATCATTTTAGCATACCGATATATGTAAAACTCTGGTTCTATGTAGATGATAGCATTGTTTAACTAATGATTGAATAAGGGCTAATCCTTAGAATAATTTTGCATTGTTTCACTGTGATTGAAATCAGAAACATCAATTTCGCTGCAGCAACAAAAACAACAAGTTTCTCTGCTGTATCAAATTTCAACATCACACCTTATTTTTTTTAAATGGCTTGTGAAATTACATTAATATTTGACACAGCTTCTTTATGTGTGGACAATAATATAAAGGGTCTTTTTATAAGGACGCTTAGTTTTGAAATGTAAATAAAACAAGTTGTTTGTGAGATTTCGACTAAATTTTAATTTCATTTGTAAGTATATTTTACGGCATTAAATATGGAATATAGCATCAAATGTCTGCCAATATCCATTCATTATAAAATGGGCCATGTCGCTAAAGTTGACTTTTTTGACAAATTTGGGTAAACTTCCAACTGCTCCAGAACCCAATCAGGCGTTGTCTGTGGTCGTTTACCTGAAGTTCCTTGGTTAGTTGGATTTTATACGGGTGCAGACATAAGGCCCGATTCAAAATTCGCCAAGTTGAAGTCGCAGAAAAGCCAAGTTCTTGTGAATAACGAGAAATAAGCTGCCTTGGGTTTTCCTGTACACTTTCACACACAGCAGCAATGTTTTCACCAGATATTGTATTTTGATGACGTACAGGTAGGTGTTGGCCAATTATTTACCAAACTGGTTGACTCAAATTTGGCCACTAAACAATGAATAATCTACTCAGCAGGACAAAGTAACATATTTTGAGCGTCCCTATTGAAATACCCTTTATGTCATAAGCCTCTCAATATCAGTCATTGGAAGGCGAATAATACATGTTTTTAGCCTCATGTAACTCAGTATCGCAGTTTCATCTCGACATTCGTAAAATGACCTTGGCAAATGTTGATACAAAAATGGTAGATTTTTTACCACCCTTGTATTGTAGATATCTTTTATTTGAGACCAATATGTCCTTTTTTATCAATGTCTATTTGTTTTTTTTATGTAACCATGGTTTCGCACCGCCTCTCATATAACCTAGAATTGAATTATGATTCTGATTTTTTTTCAGAATTATCATGTGCTTATTCTGCGGTGATCCCTACCCGGTGGAGAATGTTTTGGCTCCGCTCTTGCTGCACCCATCGTGTTGCTTAACTGGAACCAGTTCCCTACTCATTGACACATTCCTTGGAGATTCTAAAAGAAATATTGAGGTAATGAAATCATTGATAAATATTCTTATTACCTGCTGTGTTTATTTATCATCTCCCGTGTTTGAATGTTGCCCTTTTTATAAATTTCAGGTGATAATCTCCAGCTATCATGGTGCTAATCAGTTCCGTGATGAATTAGTCCACGGTTTTGTCCTAGTTTATTCTGCGAAACGTAAAGCTAGTCTGGCAACACTCAAGTGAGTACTAATCCATACAAGACTTCTTTTAAACATGTTTAATATTCTTTGAAATGTGGATGCAAATGCATATAAAAATATCTTTAACAACTAACCTCTTCAATATATTCTACTGATCCACTTCAAACCGTTATGTTTCAAATATGTTTTTATTCCCCAGTGCTTTTTCAATGAACATTCCAAACCTGCCGATCCAAGTAGTGGCCGTTGCCGAAGGAGCCGGAGCTTTCTTTGGGTCTGAACTGTCACAAATGTTGTTGACTGAAGGAAATGCATCCGCAGATAGACTAGCCGCGCATTTCTGTACTTATACTCCATCTTGCCACAGCAATTGTAAGTAAATCAACAATTTCTTTCTGATAGTTCATTCAAGTAACTATCAACACCTTAGTCTTGCGACTGTGAATTCTCCACCCCACGAGTTGTTATGAAATAGATTCAATTTGATTTTTAATGACTTATATTCTTATTATTCAAGATAAATATCACTGTTTTGTTGTATTTATCAGTTGACAATGCTCGCCATGAGCGGAACCGGTCCTAATCCAATAAATTTTATGTGGAATAAGTACTAAAAATGTTTTATTATTTTTATTATAATGCCATTCCACCAAGTATTGACACTGAACACCTTAAAAGTGACTTTTAAACAATTGTGTCTTCAGGTCTATTCTCAGATTTATTATAATCTGGACAATGACAGTGTCCGGTCAGCAAAGCCCAACCTTTGCACCAAACGCAAAGATTTTTTACTGGATGATATTTTACATGGCCCATCTCCCTTACAGGACTGCTGTTAATGTTTGCAGATTAAGATTAAAAAATTACAAAACCTGAGTGAAATCAATAAATATTATAGGTTGTGTTTAATAATCCAATTCAAATATTCTTGCTCAGCCGCATTCTACACTCCTTTCTTCAAAGAAGTGTGGGAGAAGAAGGGAGAAATTGAACGAGCATTCCATTTAGAAGAAGAACCGCACGTTGTCGGAGTCGGGGGTGGATTACCAGATGTGGCTGAATCGAGACCGCGGCCACCTCCCAGAGCTGACAGCTATCATCTCAATCACAGGTTTAAAATTATAAATTGGTACTGCACAATAAAAATCAAATGTGTTTTATTTTATCCATTATACGATTTTACATATGTTTTATCTCAGATCGGAAGGATACCAGTTGCCCAGCTCTTTAGATCTGCTGCTCGGCTCTCAACCTGAGAGCAATAATATCAACCACAGAGGCGGCCACATGAAAGGTAATCAAAATCTTTTCAATACTTAAGCAATGTTTGATTTATTTCTATTATAATACTTCTACCCAACTTCTTAACATTCTGTCTGCCTGTGTCATGTGTTCCTGTTTTCATATTTCTCATATTACTAATCAAATGCCATTAATCTCTTTTTATAATCTATACATATAATGTTGACATGGCATCTTCTTCTCTCACAGTTTACTACTCATTAGATTAATTAGGTTAATCCTAATTGTATCAAAATGTTACTTCTCAGTAGTTAACTTACTAATTATCGGTAACTTCTAGTACAGACCTTCTCAACCGCCATGTGCAACAAAAAATAAGAAATGATCATTCTTTAAGTTTCCCTTCCATCACTTGTGGGTCGCTTGATGATTTTCACAGAAAGAAATTGGCTAACCACTTGCCGGTCCAATTGATTTAACATATGCACACATTTGAAAAAGAAAATACACACAAATTTGTGATAACATATTTTTTATCTGTTAGTCTGTGTCCAGCCCTTGCTTGGACTAGATCAAATTCGTAATTTTCGTATGAAGTTTACCCGAGTTATCTCGTGATGTCCGTTTTTGACGACTTTCAATACCCGAGTTTACTCGGGCGTGCCCGGGAAGTGGTTAAGAAGGGATGACCTAGTAAAATTTTCATTTTTAAAAAGGCGCATAATTGCGATGGTGTAACTTAGAGTGTGAAATTACTGATCCTCTAACATTTCTCAAAAATCAAATTTGATCACTATTGGCGTTTGAACTATTCGGATGCAAAAAATAATTTGGTTTTAGGTTTCAATGTATACCCGCCTCCATCCACACCCCCAGAGCCTGCCCCACCAGACCACCGACTCCCACAAGCCGATCTTTCTCGTAAGTTCTTTAACAATGTTGATATAGTCGAAATTTACAGTTACTATTTCGGAATTTAAAAAAAGGAGGGGATATTCAAACTGATAAGTCAACCTCTAAGTGAAGTAAAGGCTGTGAATATTTGAAATTATACCTGCGCCACATCTCCAAGATAGCTTGAATAATAAAGGTTGCCAATACATAACGTACCAAGCTTAAAATTTCTATGTTGTTATGGAATTTGATGTACTGTATTACATTAAGCTTTCAGTAAAAATTGGTTGTAACAACAAAAAAATCCTTAATTTAGTGTCTTGATTCTTGGTGTGTTTGTCAAAATTCCAATTTCTGACTCTGTTTTGGCATGTAATTTTTTAATAATTAATGTCAATAGAAAAATAAATGGTAATTGAAAAAGAAAAATGGAATACGCTAACAATACGATGAGAGATACGAAGATGATGAAATGTTGTCTAGATACAATCTGGAAGTTGTCTTTTCTTGCCAATAAAATTTGCAGTGAGAGGTTAACATGCTAATGTCCAAAATATCTCCCTCATATATTTGAGTTTTTTGTAATGAACTAACTCGTGGTGTTTGAAACTTGAATATTTTTTTTATTATGTTATCGGAAGCGATTTCGATTTAATACTGTGAGTATTGTTCATCATCATCAATCAGCTTGGTTTTGACGGTGTACTTATTATTGTTTGTTCATGGCAGCGGACCTGAATTGCTCTGAGGATTCTCTGAGCACGCCCGACTCAGGTGAATTCTCATACTCATATTCATTCTCATTTCGTGTGCATTATTTTTCCTCTGCTTTCCACAAACTTGCTTTTTATTACTATTATTTGCAAAACTTTCATTTATTTCATCACACTTCTTTTATGTGATATGATGTCATTTTAACCCATTGTTTACGGTGTGCACAAATTATTTGCGTAATTACCATAGTAATTAAAAACACCCGTAAGCAAAGTGTTAACTAGTCAAAATAACGTATCTACATTTCCATTACCTCTCTCCAGTCTTAGTGATTAAGATAATATATCTAGACGCTGCGGCATTCTTTCAATATTATAAAAAAAAAAATACCTTTGAAATTTTCAAAATAATAGAAAAATTTTAACGATACTTTTCTTTTATTAAATCATCATAAATAATTTATCTACAATATGTCAATCTGCTCAAATGATGTAACACTAAGAGGATGTTCATTAACTCAAATATATATATACAGAGCCTAATAGCTACAAATTTAATTACACAATATATAAAAAATTATTTGCAAAAAAATATTTTAACTGATACACAGTATATAATTTTTTTGTTATTAATCATTCATTTATATAAATTTTCAATTCAGTTACATAATGTTTTGATATTCTCCAACAATCACGGTATTTTTTAGAAAATTCATAATCAAGCTGTTAGTATTCAAAAATAGATGCTTTGTGATATCCATATCAATGATATTGCCCAAAATATTAGAAACTCTTGATGGTTTTGCAAGTCACTCAATATTCATTTTGTAAATACAATATGTAGAATGCCTATTTCGCACTTCTAGAATCATAGACAAATGAAAATAAAGATTTGAAAAATATTTTTTTTATTTTGTTTGTTTTATGCACTTGATTTTATTTTATAACTATCTATCACTTATTATTTTATCATCGCTTCTGTTATATAATGCAATATTGTTTTTTAAATTCACATTTTACTCACAAATTTAATTTAACACATTTACTAGTTAATCTGTTAATTGCATGTTTTCAAAATTAATTTATATGCATTTGAGATTTTTTTTTTGTCTCAACATCATGCGATATTTATTTTTTTACAATTTAACCTTAGACAGAAAAAAAGGCGTGGTTTTTTAAAATATTCCCGGAGCATTGTTTAATGTTCAAACATAAATAGTTTTTGATTGCATTTTGCACTATTAAAAAGTATAGCTTGAAATTATGTGCTGGACCATTTACATTTATTTATAGTTCTAGACTCGGACTTCTGTCCAGGCCCTTAAATTAATATCTAACAGTGTCTCTTCTTGGATTACGTCTGCTGTTAGCATGCAGTATTAGTTATGTAATTTAATCCAAGAACGGTTGCCCATGTTTAGATACCGGAGGCGGTGGATGGGGAGTGATGAGCGCCCGATCAGCTACTACCGGAAGACCGAGGGCTCCGCCTGCGCCGAGACATCGACATGCACACACACTAAAGGTATTGTTGCAACCAATACTATAAATATGTATATGTACAATTAAAATTATGTTGTATTTGTACAATTTTTATCAAATTAATAATAAAACACTTATTTCGAATTTATTGGGAAGCACCTAAACCTCTTAACCAGGTAATTTAGTTTTGCGTATCTTAAAAAGTGTGTATGTGCAACGGGTAATTAAATCTATAGGATCACGGATTAATTCATCACGCCCTTAGTAAAATAGCAGTGACGAAATATGTTGTCACACCCATACTAAAATAGCAGTGACGAAATATGCCGTCACGCCCATAGTAAACACTTGAAACGTTTCATAGTTCGTAATATTTTGTCATACCCGGTTAAGAGGTTAAGCACTTCGAATATATTATTTAGTTGGAAAACATTTTTACAATATATGATTTTAAATAATAAATATAAATAATAATAATTTTGTTTATTAGTTATATTGTTCATGTTTGCCAAATGCGCTCGGTAAATTTTACCACAAGTGTCACGCGTGGCTTGAGTGCAAGGGGTTAAATACACTCACAAGATCCACTAGCCACCACCTTAGTATACATAGAATAACCACTCGGATTAAAAAAATATCCTTCAGTAAAATATTAAATTATTTCCGAATAATAATCCATCGATTTTTGTTTTCTCTTATAGCAACCTGGAAAATTGGAATTAAGCAACTATGGACCAGTGTCGGGTGCTCTACAGCAGATGTCTCTCAGACCAAGGCCGCCTCCTACACGAAAAGTAATTTTTTATTTCACTTCGAACAATTGCCAAGTGGCCTATGTTCAAGTATTTCAATTAAAATTTCACACTTTTTTCATCAATATTTTTGTGTCTTACCATTTCAAATTGCAGGCACATCACGGCTCCACCCAAGGGCATCACGGCAAATCAACCTTCGGTCACCATCATCCGTCCGGTGTCAGCTCTGAGACAGAATTGGATGCTCAATACGCCCAAGTGAGACTTTTAGAGACTTATATAATGACAACTAATTATTTGGTCAGTTTCTAATTTGATAAATGGTCAGTAATAAATACTTAAAACGGTCAGTTAAAAATAAATAATGGTCTATTAATAATTAATTTTGGTCAGTGTTTTATTGTAAAATGGTCAGTAATTGTCTGTAGAAGGGTCGGTAGATATCTATAAACGAGGGATATAAGTTATATTATATCTTATAACACCAAAAAAATATGGTGTTCATAACCTCGCTGATAAGTAATAAGTGGTGAGAGGGAAACAGCACCGAAACGACATGGTGTACTTAACCACTGAAAAAAAAGTATTTTTTTGTAGATGGCAATCCCAAGATCCAAACATCAAGCCAATGAACCATAAACAAAAAAGACCAAAGTTTGACATTATTGCCAGAGACAATTTAAATTATATATTTACATTTGTTTGCATATTTATTTATATGGGATGAGCTATAGCGTTTTAGGTTCTGATTTCAATTTTCCCTCATTCAGGCTATAGTTTTAATTTTTAATAGCAAAAGTGCAACCATAAAATACAAAAATATAATATTTAGGAGACTGAGGGAACGTAAACTGTGCCAATATGTTGAAAAAACAAAAATCTATACATACTGACCTTATAATTTTATATTTTGACTTTACTCTTTGAGTTCTTGTGGATAATTATAAAATGTGGAGTTAAAACACTTTTGATGTACAATCGGTCTTCTAAATTGTTTGACTGGATTTAATAATGTCTGGTTTATTTTTCAACAGATTAAGGACTCAGGTGGCGGAGGAGACAGGATGCTAGGATTGGCGTTAGACGCTCAGCATGCCAGAGCAAAAATGCGACATCGCAGAGAAAAGGGTCAGCCTTGTGAGTAAACAAACTGCAAACTACAATGTCATTCGATGATATAAATTATATTATCTGAATGGATTATGACATTGAGCTTGAAAAACTTAAAAGTAGAATCTTTACCCGTTGACTTTTTATGAGAAACACGCTTTATAAAACTCCATTTCTTATTTATATTTTTTTGATTTGTTTTCAATCTAGATTTTATCTGAAAAGTATAGACAAGAAAATATAAGAATATTTTCAAATGATCGCCAGAAAAATACGTTTTTAAATTATTGCATTTATTTTCAAAATCCGTATTCGAAAGAAAATCAGCATATTTTTTTATTCAAATAGAACTTCACATCAATTAAATTATTGGACTCAAAAATATATGCACATTAAATTTATGTCCCACCATAATCTTTGCAAATTTATTTTTGTACAGTTTCACACTCAGTTCAAGTTCATTCATGCCCTTGAAATGCCTGAAAGCTGAAAGGTGAATCTCGGGTCGTTAGTGACGAATCTCATGGAAAAGTACAAAATTCAAACGATTCAAATTTAATATTAAAATTCACATTCAGCTGAAATCTTCAATCTTACCTAAGTTGTATTTAAGGTTTTGGACCTCATGCATGCATCATGACAATATGCAAAATAGAGAAAAATGTCAATTTATATGTAATATTGTATTTACTTGTAACATATAAATTATATTTTGGTTCCCTAAGCTGTAAGCAAAGTTTTGACTGTCAAAATAAAATAAATAAAAAGCGATGGCATGTGTAATTATTCAAAATAACATTGCCATGTTACACGTTTCTAGCATTTTCTGAGACAGACAGTGAATGTTCATCGGTAGAAGAAGAAATCGGAATGCGCGGCGGAGGAAGAAGGGCTGCAGGCATGGGAGCCACAATTGGAGGGTCAAGCGGAGGGGCAAATTTGGGAAGCAACACATCTCGCTCCAAACAACATCATAAACCGTACAGGAAGAGGTTAGTAATTATTCTTCAATATTTGTATGTAGTAAGTGATAAATAATAAATTTAAAACTAATGCCATTTGATAATTCCAAACATATCACCTGTCAAGTCAAAGAGTCCGGGCAGATTCATAAATTCATTTTTCTATTGATGTATTGATTTCTGTTCGAAAGTACGTATGCCCTCCCATAATTCCCTCCCATCCAGTCAATCCTAAAAATGTGGCGCGGTGAAAGCAATCAGATAACCGCTAGTTCTGTCCTACCCCTACTTGCTTGAAAGAGAGAGGTTGAGCAACTGAATAACGAGCAGTTCTTAACAATTTCAAACTATCAAATATCAATATTTTCTATCATAAGTGGAAGTTGTCTATAATATACTGACGTATATTTACAATATTTTTTTTAATAGGTTGGTAGCAGTGGCAGCGCCTAAAGCTCCGCGTCTCGGAGTGTTTGTCGGTCCTCCAGAATTACCGAGTGGCTACAGAGCCAGGGATGTAGGCAAGTTATCATTCATTTATGTACACTGTATATATATTATACACATACTTTGATTCCATATTGAATGAAATTAACTTATATTTAACTTTACTCCTTAGGCAAAGAAGAATCCAGTGATGGCAGTGGTGGAGAAGGAGGAATCACGGGTCCTCCCACTCGGGTCGGTGCATACAATCTACTTCATAATGCATCAACAACTTCTGCTGCTTACACATCTTGCGATTTGGACGATCAGGTACTAAAATACAGAGTAAATTATCTATTAAATAAGAATTGTAAATTGAAAAAGTTTTGCAGTCAATGTAAATTTGATTTTGTTTATCAGCTGTCATCTTGCAAGGATTCATCAACTCAGGACAATGATTCGGTGTCTGGCTCAAATTTGGCAGCCAGTTCGGGAGGAGGAGGTCGAACGAGGCGTTCCGGTTGGCCTAGACTGGACCGCGGGCATCACAAGGAAAAAAATGTATGCAAAAACTAATCGCTAATTGAAATTATGTTTATGAAATGAATACATATTTGTTTACCAATTTTATGTATTTTCTATGTTCCAGGAATGGTCGAAGAAAGATTCAAAAAAGAATGCTAGTCAAAATGCAGTAGTCAATAGTCAGGGATGGGGACCACAAGTGAGTAGTCTGTCAAACATGTTGTCAATGTTTTGTAATTAAATAAAATGCTATTTTAAAGGATTAGCATTTTAAACCTTTCATATTACTTTATGAATAATGCAATATGTAATCTGAAAGGAATTGACAAATTTATTAAAAGTGATTTTACTACAACATCATATGCCTTTTTTCTATTTTGTTGCAGGGAAACAATGGAGTTCCTTTATTCTTGGAAAAGTGTGTAACATTCATAGAGACTGAAGGTTTAGCAGCTGAAGGCATCTACAGGGTGCCAGGAAACAGGGCTCACGTGGATCTACTCTTCAAGAACTTTGATGAAGGTGATTAATCTACTTATCCGAGAGTTTGTAGGACAATACTTATGTTGATTCACATAATCCTAAAAAGATTTTTTAAATGATGTGGTGACTAGTATATTTTTTATACTTCTGAGTTGTCAAATATTTTTACCAAAACTTCATTATCAAATTATCATAACATGTAAGTCTTTTCTCAGTCTTCCAAAATATTTGAATCCATAGCAAAATATCCTAAACTTGATGTTAACCAAAGCTATAGAAAACAAGTTTTCAAGCCCGAATCCTGGCATATATATTGTACGGCTCTTATCAGAAATGTCCGTATCATGACTGGTTTCACTCAACGGTCACTGAAAGCAATGCCGAGAAATTCCAGAATTATTAAATTTATACATTCTTTCTATATAAGTACTTATTTAATATATATTTTTTCAGATCCGAGTATATCCATCCAAAAATTAGATATTCCAGTGAATGCGGTGGCGACAGCATTGAAAGATTTCTTCTCCAAGAGACTGCCTCCGCTGTTCGATGAACCCACTATGCAAGAGTTAGAAGATATTGCCAGTAAGTTATACAAGCAAAACAATTTAATATTGAATGACATTACTTTACAATAGAAATAAAATTAATTTTTATTTCCGTCTCTTTTTAAGGTTCTTTAGGTGCAACTGACAGAAGTGGAAGACTATTAGCTTTGAGGGCACTCATTGCCGAGAGGTTGCCAGCTCATCAGAGAGCCGTACTCAAATACATCTTCTCACATTTTGTCAGGTAATTATTAGTGATAACTTATATCAAGTTAGTCATCATCATCTCGTGTTTGCAGTATCATGTAACTCCACACGGCTTTAAAAAAACAATTTTTCTGCATTACAGGATAGCAGATAATGCTAAACTAAACTCGATGGACTCTAAGAATTTAGCCATCTGCTGGTGGCCTACACTGCTTCCGGTACAGTTCAGCGACATGGCGCGCTTCGAAGCCACACGACCGTACCTAGAAGACATCTTGCAGACCATGATCGATCAGTACCCGTTCCTCTTTTGCGGCCAAGAAGCGGCTGTCATGGTCTGAGCCCTTTGGACCGTCGTCCCATTCAGAGACGTCTATTAAGTAACGATACCCGGTAGTCAACGCTGAACTCGAGCGTTGCCTCTTAGGTAATTTGTCCACCGTTTTAATGTTGTGCTTGTCAGCAGCCATATTGCATAATTACTAAATAATTTTGCTGCCTATATAATTGATATTTTAGACTGAGTACTTGGGGAGTTGACTGCAAATTTGTCGTTCATTGCAGACCTTTTTCACATACATACACTGAGAATCATATTATTACCTGCAATTGAACCTATCGAACCTATATTTCAGCTTAAAATCTTATTAATAAAATTCTTAAATAAATATTATTTATGAAGTTGTCCGAATTTAAATGTATTATTTAATTATGGTTAAATAATTTAATTCAAACTTATTATTTCTACATCTATTCAGAGCAACTAATGTTCAGAATATTTTTTTATAAATCAATTTACACTCAAATTTGGCAGCTGTCCTCGATGCTTTATAACTGGGCAACTGGGCAGTAATGCTTAAATGTTTTCTGTTGCTGGCGCTCTGCAATATCTGGCAGGCATTTTGTGTCTATAGTATATATAATTATGATGGGATAAAGAAGGCGTTTTTGCATACATTCCCGATTGGCATGCTGTAGCCATGTAATGACTTCAAATTTTCTTTTTTCTCTATTTCAATTTGAAAAGGTTTTGGATTTTTTATTTTTAAAACGCACCGGTAAATTTATTTCTTGTGTCTCTATCATAAATGTATTGCAAGTTGACTTCTCATTCCATATAGCGTAATAATTTGTCTATTGTACACGCTGACATAATTTCAGTTTAGTCTAGCTCTAAAGCAATTCTCAATAAACTTTTAAATTAACAATTATCTTTGTAGTATGAATATAAATGGATAGCTGATCTTTGTAAATAATTTGAAATACTCGAAACATGGTTTTGCTGTTGGCAACATAAGACGATCTTCCTAGTTTATAATGTGAATTTTTTTCAAAAATGTGAAACTCTAATTGTAAATTTCATCTATATAAAAAAAAAATCTTCTCTCATATTTATGATATTTCTTTTTTTCATATCAATGAATAAATCATAATTGAATTGTGATATAACAGCTTAGAACGGTCAATTTTTTTCTAGAGTTTTCAGAGGGTGACATTTTTGCTACAGCACGCAAAATTTTATCAATCCTCTGAACCTTTTTATATTCCTTCCCTCAATATTTCCGATTAGTATTAATGATACTGGCGTTATTCAACTGATTTAAGTAAACTTTACTAGGGAAGGGAGAGGAGATGCAAATGATTAAATTTATTATTCATTTTTCTTTATTTGCATGTGAATAATAAATTGTTGAAAGTGATATTATGAAAGGTGCCATTGTTAATATGATACCGAAATGATAATTTTTCGTGCCATGTACACAATTATCTTTTGATTTTGCATTGTTATTCTTAATTTGAAATAAAAAGACATTTTCATCCCCGTTAATTCAAAATTAATAATAAATCCAAGATACCCTCGAAGCTACTTGAAATAATGATAATAATTTTGTTAAGTACATGTTTAGAATATGTTAGCTAGGTAAGAAACAATAAATATGTATTTAATTATCATCAGCTACAATACGTCAACATTAAAAATCATGATATTGAAATTGAGTGCGAATTTTCAAAATTTTAACCTCGATTGAGATCATCGATGAGGCATTTCACAAATATGTAGCTATCTATAACAATATGTGTGTAAAAAATTATTGCATTTAGTCAATAAGGTTAATTATATCTATTGGTATTAGGTTTTTGCAGTCGAGGGGTTAGGTTAGATCACACATTAGGGACTGTTTAGACTGATCGATTATTGAGAATGATTCCGGAAGGATATTTGGAATGAATACATATGCCACGATTGTCTTTTGATAGTATTAATAGAAATATCTGACGAGGTGGCCGTGTTGTTACATATTAATTTTAAAATATAAGAAATACTTCACGTGCTTTTGTATTTGATTCAGTGTCAATTTGTCGATAAGCAAGCTTTTTATTATTTATTCGGCTGCTAGGTGTAAGTATTATTTTTATATTTGTAAGAAAAAAGTTGAATATTTTCGCATTGTGTTGTTTTTTTATCATTTTAAATTTATTTATTCAGAAGTGATTGTACCTGCGATGCATGAGTGGTAAAATTTATATTTTTAAGTCATATCGTTTTAGTATATATTTTTGATAATATTCGAATATTTTATTTTGTTGACTGAATTGGAATTCTGTCATATGAACTCAATGAAGAGCATCTGATGGAGCACTTTAGTAAGCATTTTAAAAATCATCTGTTCCTATCATTTTATAATTGACTCAATGCAGCTACTGTAATCTGCAATATTTATATTTCATCTGCTTGGAATATTTTTGCTTCTAAGAATCTTCTTTCTGATATATTTATCATACTCATCTACAATTATTACTTTATTATGTATTTAATGCTCAGTATTTGATTCTGATTCTCAATTGTTTTTAAATGTTATGATTCATTCAGAGAGCATTGCATAACTTTCAATTGAGTTCCACAAAGCTTTTTTTTATCTCAAATTCTGAGGCATAATTATGTAGATAGCTAAAATTTAAATTTCTTCTTAGTATAGCTTCATAGTGAATACATCTATCAAAGTGTCATGTCATGCATGAATGACATAAGAATATATTTATTTCTTGTTTGACTGCTATGCCAGATAAAATGAATTTTTATACATGCGTAACATCCTATTAATTTTGTTTTATTTATTATTCCATAATTTTAACAACATACAATAATTGAAAAATTCTGATTGGTAAAGTAAAAAACTTAAGTATATTCAGGGCATTATATTAAAAAAATCATTTTTTGTTCTTATTCCACATTTTTTATATAGATCAAGACTGAATTTTCGAGAGTTGTCAACTGTTAATAATGCTTACGATGTGCGAAACCATTACTAATATTCATAACTACTACAAAAAATGTATTTTTGTCTTTTTGAGTCTTGATTTAAACAAAATTTTAAGTACTATCAATTTTTTTTCTATTATGTAAATATAAAGTTATTAAACCAGGCCTAAAATGATGGCTTGTGAAATTTCAAGATGTCTAATATTCAAAACAAAGTTTTAAAGATTAGCGGTTACTTCCTCTGCAAACCTTTGAACAACATCCATCTTCATTTCAATTTATACTTCTAAACTTAAAGCCTTTTTTTATTATTGGTCAAACTGTTGAATGAAGTTTTAATTTTATTGTCATTTAGTGAAATTATTTATTTGATGAGCTAGTAATACCAAAACTTAATAATGCATCATGGAAATTATCAATCTGTGACACAAATTTTGCATTTATTAGCATAAGCAACATTTAGTTGTGTTGCAGCTATATAGTATTCATTAAATTTTGAAAAAAACTGGTGAAAAGTATCAAATATTCTATGTTGTTAATGAATAGATTAATAATATTAAATTAACACATTCTTTACATATTGATATTGTAAGCATAGATATCTTAAACTGGTCTCTTTAAACCTGTGACTATTTATAGGTTTACTTCAAGCACTTTACTCATATCTATTTAACACTGTTAAAAACATTCAGAGTAAGCTAAGCGACATCTATGATAAGGCTGTACAACTGAGGTTATATATTTTGTAATTTGAAAAATCAATAAAGATTCGGTTCAAAATATAAATTAAGTACCGCGTAAGTAATGCATATTTTTCTGTAACGCACACAATGCGCTTTTTCTGAAACGAAAATACAAATGGTGTTTGAGCCGTCACATTTCTTAGTGTTATCAAAGCTTTCCGTAACATTATACTATAATATGTGTAAAATAGTTTTAATGAAATGTTTAGAATTAAGCATAATATATAGTCATACTGTTGAGAATCTTATATTGTTTAAAATGAATTGATTGTTTTTTCTTTTTATTTGTTCAAAGTATTTATTTTACATATTATATACAAGAGTGGCAGGCCATCTAATACTTTGATCTATCAATACACCTATACTTGGAAATGTTCAGATTGCTTCAATGTACTATTCTTTTTTTGAATATTCATTCCCTACTATTGGTGACAGCAGCGGGACATTAACGTCCTGTCAAAGAAACGACACATTCATTATAAAAGGTTTTAATGTAAAAGGTTTGGTCACAACAGTATATCACGTTATAAAGTCTGTATTAATACCTTCTTTGAACACCATGAAATTGGTTGTTGGCATTATGAGATCATTGGACAAGTATTATCAAGTATTGCCATCAAAAGAAATCGATGATGGACTGTCCCTTGTTTGTTTTTAGTTTTAATTTAAAAAAATAATATACTCAGCTAAATGTTTTATTACTACCCATTATGTATAAATATTATTCGAGAAAGAATTTCAAAAGATGAATTAGAGATGTTATACAATTTTTTGTACTGCATGATTGATAATATAAAATGATAATAATTTGTAAAAAAAAAAATTGAATTTCATACGTAGTGGTAATAACATTTTTACTGCTTGTGGAGGTTTTTGCTGTATGGATTGCGGATTGCCATTTTTTTCATGTGGCAATTCCTAAGATTTGTCTGCTTTAATTATTGGCTCTGTAATAAGATGAACGAAATAAATGGAATGAGTGACTTTTTAAATTTATATATGTAATTGTAACATGAATACAATGCTCACACTGAATGTATTAAAATAAAATATATCAAATGCAAAATTGGTTATTCATTTCAAAGTTCAGTATCAACCCTCGACAAAACCCTCGTCAGCATTATATTATATTGTAGGTTTGACCGGTGAAACTGCAAGTTGTTGCAAATTTTCTACACTTGCCTGGATTAAACCACTTTGGTTAGAATGAAAAATAGAAGTGAAAGGTTAACCTTTGCACTCGATAGATTAAAAAAATTGGTGGATATCACAGGGTTTGTGTATTCGCTAGGATGGTAAAACGAAATACCGAAAAAAAAGCCACATGACAAACTTTAACTGAGGCACAAAATCCAATATATACAGTTTTTTAAATAATAATTTAAGAATTATAAAAAATATTTTTCCAACCAAGTTGAACAATGTAGAGCAAGACTCAACTTAGCAGTTGCGGGTTACCTATACGATTTCAAGCTAGACTCGACATAAGAGTTCTAGGAGTTAAGCTTCTGTTCCAAAACATGGATGTCTGCTGTCTGAAATTACCTATTCTATCCTAATAATCAGACTTAGCATGTGAAATTAGTTACCAGTAGTCTTATCATTTATATTCCTACTCTCCTCGAAAATGAGAGGTTGGCAACTTAAAAAAACTTTGGTAGTAACAAACTCCATTTACCCTTTCAGTGGCGAGTTATTTTGGATGAAAGTAAGTTTTTATCTATAATTTAAAAAAAATTAAGTGCCAGATAAAATAAATATTTAAAAAAAAAAAAAATGTTATCTGTAAATCTGGTGAAAATGCTGTCAAATATTTCGGGTTCTGATGTTTCTTTCGGAATTTTAAAACACAAATGTAAAATTTTTATAAAAATAATTCATTTAAACTTTTAAATAATTATCTATAAGCTTTTACTTTCAATTTGGTCTTGGATTTTTATTGCATTCATCTATGGACATGTAGTTCTCTATTGATGTTGATTCCAGGTAGCGTTCTAGCAGAATTGAATTTTTAAGCTTAATAATATATGGCCATAGATTTGTTTCCAAATAATATTTTTTTCTTTATTTTTAACATACAATAAAATTAATGTGACTAGCAAAAATCACTGATTGTGGTCTAGTTTCAATAAATGAAAAAATAATAATATGGGAATGACAATAGATAATTGATGACTAATAATGCCGCCGCATACGTGCACCGATACTACTGAAAGAATTAAGAGTTCTTGAGCTCCAAATAAATTATTTTAACATAATAATTCTTGTCAGTATTTTTCTCAAGAACTGATTCTAAGCGAGTCATTATTCTGAAAGGCAGATGCCCAAATGCATAATGCAGATTTTAGTGAAGTATCATGAGTCATAAATTTAAATTATTTAAATTCCCATTCATATTCTATCAAGTACTCTTAGTTGATAATATTAATGAAGTTTTATAATTGTTTGAACATCCATGGATCATTTTCCTTCTGTGTAGTTAACTCTTATTCTTATGTGCATATTTTTTTCATAATAGTATTTATTTAGAAGGGTAAAATTTATTCTGGAAACCAAAAAATAAAAAACATCAAATTGAATTTGTGTATTATTATATTATTATCAGTAGAACTAATATACAATGTGATCAGACAGCACAACACCCGTAATTAGTCCAGAAATAGTTTTATAATTGTTCAAAGGAAAAATGATGTAAAAATAAATTAATATTGGGTAAATATTTCAGTGGCAATCGATTCTTGCTTACAAAAACCTAAAAATATATGTAGAAAACGCAAAATTCGACATTTATAACAAAATAAAACGCATTAGTTCTAGAAAATTTAATTTACGGGTGGAATATTAAGTAAGTAGTAGTAAATGGAACTTCATTGAAGAAAGTCTGGCCATAAATAATAACTGTCGTTTTACAATATTCGTATTTGTACAACCATGATTTCTTTTTCCAGGTAGGATGCACAAGCTTTGTTAAATTCATTATTTAGATATCAAAAACAATCTCATTTCGATTGTCTTTGCAGTAATAGTTTCATTGAATACAAACATTTTTTATCATGTTGAAAATGATAAAAAAATATAGAAATATACAATATCATCGAATACATTCAGTTGATAATTTTACATATCTAATTTTCTGTTGACTTTTAGTTTCGCTTTTTCTTTGGCCTTTTCATAGAGCGGCATAAGTTTGCCCTCTTTCGCCAAGATTTTCAACAGCTCGACAATGAAAGCTAAATAATTATGTTTTCTTCTGGCGATTTCTGCCTGAGTGCGTTGGTTGCTTGCGATTTCGGCTTCAACCAGTAATTGCAGTCTAGCGATCTCGTTTTTCTGAGCATCGGTTTCCATACCGCTTTCTTCAGCTTGCCAAGAAATCTCCGCCATCTGCTTTTCATAAATCATCTTTCTATCAGACACCAGGGCCATTAAATTGAAGCGAATCTCACCCTCGCTGTATTTTTCTATTCTGTTTTTGATTACTTCCCTAAATACGTCGATCCAATTTTTCTCTGTAGGTATAGCACCCAGATCGATGGGTCCTGCTTTGAGGCCATCCAATTCGTAAAGACGTCCTTCTATTGGAATATAGCCCACAAAGTGGAAGACATCGTCATCTTTACCGGCGGCTTTCGAGTCATATTCGAACAGGGTCTGCCGAGCGAATGAATTATGAACGGTTCTTATGAGCTCAGAATTGCTCAGAGTTAAGCCTTTCATAGGCGGTCCGAACGACTGACAGAAATCGCGCAATTCCGTCAGGGTTTGTCCCAATACAATATCAGAATGTTTACAGTTCATTAAGAGGTTAATAACTGCTTGTGTAGCGCACGCATTGTTTGTGACTTGCTTCGCGAAGAATATCTTGTCCAAGCGACTGTCCTGTACGACGGACCCTGTAGATTCATTATCCGGTACCCATTTAAATAGGAATACCAGCCCGTGGATAGGCTGAAGCTTGTCAAAAGCTTCCTTGTTTAAACTCCAAATCTCTTTGACTTCGACTCCTTGGACTCCAAATTGACGTATCAATTCGGTAAAAACACCCGGATCGCTCTCGATTAAGCTCCAATTACCCGCACTTTCCGTCATCGTAATGAATATTAAGGTTCAAGTAATCAAATTATTCGAAACGCGGAGAATGACTTGAATGATGCGGTAGAAAATACTGTTGTTGGTGTTGACAATAATAATGGGTAAAGAGTAATGATACGATACTTTTGTACTCGTTATTTACTAAAACAATATTTATGCCGCGTACAAATTCTTTAAGTGATTTGTTTCTTGAAATTCAGTAAGTTTAACCATAAATATATTTCATAAATGTAATATTTATTATTAAAACCTGGAATAATAAAATAAAAATTGAATAAAAATGTCACTTATTTTATTCAATTTTACTTCATTACATTATTCTACAATATAAGAACAAACGCATTGAGTTGGATAGCTTATCACAAAACTTTTCAAATTGGGTATTAATTTTTTAAATTAAGATTATATGAGAAAATACAAAAATTTCCAACAAAAAGATGGATGAAACGAGTACAACTTACTGTTTATTGATATTAAAATAAAACCATTGTCTACACAGGCCCAAAAAATGTGCTCGGGTAAGATATTTAGGAAGAAGCCTTGAGCTAGGGCCGGACGGATTGAAGGTTTTCGGACTTATGCCGGTAGAACTTTGAAGTTTCAGCCCGTGTCAACTATTAGTTTAAATGCTTTGAAAAAGTTTTGTCATGAAGGCTACTCATAATTAATGATTCTAATTAATCAATTATCGAAAAAGTGTTTTCTGCAATGATTGACGATTCTTATTAATTTACTCTGCCACGTATCGCATGTCATACCATTATTTGCTAAAAATAATAACGATTATAAATTAAAATTTGAATTGTTTGAATTTTGTACTTTTCCTTGAGTTTTCTCGCTAACGACCCGGGTTTCGCCTTTCCACATTTTCAGACATTTCAAGTGCACGTAATTACTTGAACTGACACGCAGTAAACAGTTTGTATCATTTATACTTATACGTTATACAAAAATAGAAGTAGATCACAAAGTTAAATTGCTATTAAAATGTAAGTCAGTGAAAATTTTATGTAAACGAGTTTGAATGAATTAAGCGAGTTTGTTATAATTATTCGGATTTTTGAATGTAGTATCGCAAATGCTAATGACCAAATGAAATAGGAATATCTAAAATAAATGTAGTGTTTTAGATGCCGAAAGGCGAAACCTGGGTCGTTGGCGACAAAAATCATGGAAAAGTACAAAATTCTAAAAATTCTAATTTGATATTAAAATTTCATCAAGCACCCTCACTCGAAATCCTTGATTATAAAATATATATTTTATGACAACAAAAAACATTATTTGTACGGTTTTTTTATATGAATTGTCAATTATTTAATTTTAGCATTTAAGCACCGCAGAATCAACTCACAATTTTTTTTTAATATATTAAATACATATTAACAAAAAGTACTTAAGCTTTAATTTTTAAATATAAAGCCGATTTACGTATAGCTACCATATTTTTTTTTGGTAGAGATAGAAACTCGCACAACTGATCGTAAATTTCAATATTTCGAACAGTTCTGTTTTTTTCCTTCAGATTTTTTTTTATTAAACCTGAAAAAATCAATATTATAATTCTTTTAGTCCAGGGGTTTTTAGCCTTTTGCGGTGACGGGCGCATTTGAGATTTAGGAAATGAGTGACGGGCGCATGTCGGATTTAAAAAAATAGATTTAAGCAGAAAATGTGTAGGTCCTTATTGAAGTATTTTTAGCTTTACAAGTTTGAAAAGATTATGGATTTATTTACATTTATAAACGAAATCATTCCAAACACATTTACTGTGATATTTGACAATACATTTCACTAAATAACTTTTCAAAATTATGAGTATAAGATAATAAGCGCAATCGTAAACAATTGTCAAGGTTGGCAATGACAAGTCGAGATCTTGTTTTTGATTTTATTATTTTCATGGTGGAAAACAAAGATTTGCACAAATATGTGGAATCAAAACAGGACTTTTTCCTTCTTAACTCATTTTCAAGAGAGGGTACGTTTTATGGTCAGCTAAATTCCAAATGTTTTCAGTCAGTTCGTTCGATTTTAAGATAATGTATATCTAAAAATAAGATGGATATGGTTATATTTTTGTGATTTCAATAAACATTTTATTATTATTCATTCTATAATTTTTTGCCAGGCACATGAAAATGGCTTCGCGGGTACATATGCGCTCACGGGCACGTGGTTAAGAACCCCTGATTTAGTCACTTTGAAATATCCCTACATTATAAAAGCTACAAAAATATTGTAAATAATGGTATTGGTCAATCCAAGTATGGAGGTTTTTTGCCAGCATATTTTTTGTATCTGTTTTTATTTTATTTTATTTATCACTTGCAGCTCCGGTCAGACGGCAATTTGACAACTGTCATATTGTGTACATGGCAGTTTCTTTGCCGCATATAATGATTTTGTTAAGAATAATTGATATATAAATACAATAATGGCATTCGTCGCTCCCGTGACAGGCGATGATTCCACTAAGAAGTTTCTGGAGGTTTTGCAAAATGACTTTAAAAATTTAAGCTTGGAAACAAAGAAGAAATACCCCCAAATACGAGAGGTATGTTATCGTCAAAATATAGGTGTTAACAGTGATAATAGATTATCGTACCAACCTATTGCTAGAAGATGGTTCAAGGGGTCTCTGTTAAGATTATCTAGAACTCCGAAACTCTCTAATGTTGTTATTATTTATATTGTACAATTTTCGGTAGAAGGTATCCTGTTGTGACAGTTTTATTGTTCATTCATAAAATTAATCATACTCTATGTTACGTTGATCTTATATTTATTATTTAATGATAGTAATATTTATAATAGTCCATGCTTGAACATATAAATTTTGAAAGGGTAAAATATAAAACATAATATTTCTAATTAATCATTAGCTGTCATTTTTTCCTCAAGATTTTTTATTTTTTTATGTCTTTATTCTTCAATCTCAGCTTCTTTTTATCTCAGCCTGCCACTTTTCCCCCCGTAAAAAACGTCTTTTCTCTTATGAATAATTTAAGGACAAGTGAATAAACACAGTTCTCAGTCACAGTTCCTAAATGTTAATAACTGAAGTAATTTTTAAGAAAATTCTATTTGAAATCACTACCAAATATTCGGTATTCTGAATATTATAACAGCATACTTTATTTATTTTCCTTTTGTCAATAAATAATATTTATGAAGCAATATACGTTTTCTTGAATACACATATTATTTCCTAAAAATTAGTAGATAAATATTTGCATTAGTCATAACCGAATTCATGTGAAAAATTTACAATTTACGTATCTAATACTATGTGTATTTTTTGTGTTTTCATAGAACTTTAGAAAGCAATTTGACAAACTAATTAGTTATATCTTTTACAGCATTGTACCGTCAACTTCATTTCAAAAATTTCAAATCATCATCATTTTTATGTAGCCAACCGACATCATATTACGAAATTTATAATAATGAAACATTTTCAGTCATGTGACGAAGCCATAGAAAAGTTATCGCTGGCTGCTAACAATCCACAAGCTTCTTTATATGGCGTTGTCAACCAGATTCTTTATCCATTGGTGCAGGGATGCGAATCTAAGGACATCAAAATCATCAAGGTATGCCAAAACTAGGTATTTGAAAAACATTACAGTAGTCCTGAACGAACCTAATCTCATTGATCCAGATTTTATCCAAAATATTGTAATAAAACACGTGTTTTATTGGGATAGCGACTGTTTGATTTAGATTTTACGGTACATAAAAATAAAACGATTCATCTGAATTGCTATGCAGTCCTGAATAACTAAACTACCTCTGTTTCAGTTTTGCTTGGGAACAATGCAGCGCTTGATTGCCGGGCGGGGGGTGGATGCTCGAGGTGCCCGACATGTTGTGGATTGCCTCGCAGGCCTAGGTGCTGCGGGAGGGCTGGAACCTAGACTGCTTCAGACTGCCGCATTGCTTCTTACAACATCTGATCTTGTCAGAGGAGATACTTTAGCTAGGGTAAATTTTAATAATATCATTTGTCAACCCAAACCGGAAATGCATGTAGATTTTGTCTGTATTGTGAATCTCAATAATGCTTGTATCGCTGTGAGATTGAGTGTTTGAAGTTTTTGAATCAATGCAGTTGCATTCTTCAGAACATTATAAAAATAGATGTAAAAATAAAACACTTGAATGAATATTGAAATTGAAATTAGTACAAAAATTGCATTGAATGTATAACCCGCGTAAAAAAATGATTGAGTGTATAATGCTTTTCTACCGAAAATAGCCAGTGAAAGCCCGCTATGCTAAGGCACATTTATGGAGTGCTCTCAAAAGTACCACAATCAAAAAGCAACCTTCAGCGCTGTCACAATGGTAAAAAATATTACTGTGTTAAGGGAAAACACTTGATGGTATATCTATAATTCTTTTTAACCACAATTAATGTATGCTTGTTTTATTGGTTTTTAGACTCTAGTGGTATGTCTGAGATTGCAAGGTGCAAGAGGGGGTGCCCAACACGCCGCTGGAGCTACTGTGCGACAGCTTGTTTCTCTCGTCTTTGAGAGGGCTTCCAACGATTGCAAAGGTACTTACATAATTTTATAGTAACATCCTTCAAAAATTTAATGAGGAATTCATCTGATCTATAAACATGCTTTAAATTTTAAATAAAATCTCTTATAAAATTTCACTTCTTTAATAGGTTTTTATTTTTATTCTTCTGATTTTTTAAATGAAGGAATCATTTTTTACGTTGTTTTGTCACTATATTACCAAATCATTTATTGTAATAGGTTCATTCAAATACTTACTATGTGTATAATGGTTATTTCAAGGTGATGCATATAGGGATATGAATCCAGCTGACGTGAGACCGCCAAATAGTAAAGCCCCGAGGGATCTACGCCCTTGCGCTGCCGATGCTTATCTTATGTTTCAGGTAGTTTATCCTATTTTTCAATCTGAGACAATGATATCAATTGCTTATTCATCGCTGACTTGTTTTGAGCGTGTTTTGAGGATGCCACCTGAGAGTGGAACACTCTGTTCCCTTTTATATCGACCCATCAGAGGAAAGATTTTATAATTACCAATCCAAAATTTACATGTGAACCCCAATTTTTGCATTTTTACAGTTTGAAAAATATCTATAGTACATATAAAATTTAAAATAACTTTGATTATTCCACTTATTGAGTTACTAATTGTGACACGTGTTTCACCTCTTTCAGAGGCATCTTCAGATTTACTATCGCAAAGTTTGCTTAAGTAAAAGTCTATAGTACATTTTTAAATCTATTAATGTATAAACCTATGCGTCTCGGTTTTGTCTGACCTCTTCAAAGTGTGTACAAATTTAGGATGTTCAATACACATAAAATTATTCATCACTGATGACCTTCACCGCTGTTACTTACTGTTGCTTTCAAAAGAAACATTTGGTTTATTTACATTTTAATCATAAGCCGGAGCATAAAGAAAGACTTCTTATTATATACAACTCGCATCCCAACATCTTAGTCAAAAACTAATCGCCAAAAGGAATTTATATCAACATAATTATTGATTTTTCTTTTGCAGGATATAGTCCAGTTGGTGAATGGAGACCAACCCCATTGGTTGGTAGGAGTGACTGACATATCAAAGACTTTTGGATTGGAACTTCTGGAGACTGTCCTTACTGATTTCTCTGATATTTTCTTCAAGGTATTCTAAATTTTAATAACTTGAAGAGTTACCTCTGAATTTAATATCGGCGCAATCTGTCATTTTGTGATGTATTGTTAACCTAAGTTGATTATTTTTATTGCTTCCATGTTTTATACCAACTTACTGAACAGTGATCCTTCAAAATCAGACAGATTTGAACCTACCTACTCTGACCTACCTAGTAATTGACAGTTTGCATCTTTCCATGAACCATAGAAATATTTATTTATTGCTGCTTCATTAAATTTAGCTATCTCATATGTATTCTTGAATATTTTGAAACGCTATTTTTATTTGATTTTAGATCACAGAATTCAGATTTCTTCTAAAGGAGCATGTTTGTGCTTTAATAATCCGGCTCTTCTCGCCAAACGTGAAATACCGCAGTGGATCATCTTCAAGTGTAGGAATCAATTCAGGTGGTGCAGGAGGTGCTGGCGGCGCAGGTGGAAACGGATCAGGAGGTGGAGGAAGTCTAAATTCAGCTCCACCCCATGACAGACCCCATTTTCCTGTCAGTATGCGGCTGCTGAGGATGGTATCCGTCATACTGCATAAATATCACTCAATGCTGGTGAGTATCATACCGTCTTATAAACACTAATTCTTTCTGCTCAGCAAAGAAGTTACAACAATAATATTTTTTCACAGGTAACGGAGTGTGAAATATTCCTATCGTTGACAATAAAGTTCCTAGATCCGGACAAACCACTTTGGCAGAGAGCTTTGGCCCTCGAAGTATTACATAAGATGTCTATAAGGCCAGGTAATAAATCTTTCCTCTAATGTTTTTTGCAATAAGCATTTTAATAAGTTTAATATTTATTTATCATGCATTTTCTGTGTAATTTTTTTATAACAGGACCAGTTGACCTTATAGAGTAAGTATTTGAAAATGAGTACAGTCAACCCTACTATAACATCAATATAAGGACCGCGCTATAGATGGTCTTATCAGATACTAGCACCCGCACAATTTTTTTTTCAGTGTATTTTTTAAATTGCACAAAATGTGTACAACATTTTTCCATTTTTGTGCTAACTTTTTCGATAAACAGCTGGTGACAAATACTCTTCCAATGCAGATATTTATGCAGCTACTGTAGAACCTCGATTATCCTGACTAATTGGGGATGAAGGTAGTCCGGATAAGGACAAATCCGGATAATCGAAAAAATCATATTTGATAGGAATACACAAGGATATTCAGTATAAATCATTTTTATTTCTTTAGATTAATACATACCTTTAATAATAAATTATTTTTTATTGAAAAAATCAATCATCAATTTCTGCTTAAAGCTAGCTTTTCTTTTCGATGCTGCCAAATCACGAATACTTTTAAGGCACATAAGTTGTCTTGAATAACACTCTTCTTGACTCTCAAGCCACTTCATGGGGACATCTAGACACTGAAAAGCTTCAGAATATGTAGGACCAATATCTACCCCCTCACAAATCTCTTCTACGTCTTCTTGATCTTGTTCCACTGAGGTTGATATTTCTTTAATTATTTCGTCATCTTTCAAAATTTGGAATCCAGGATCGTTTGCATCGCCATTTAACCACTCGGTTATATCTTCTTCGTCGCATTCAGCACATATTAAAAAATGTGTCCTTGCTTCCGCAATGTCTATTCTATCATTTTCTACATCGTTACTGGAACTTCCTAATGGTCTTTTCTTTCTGCTGCCATGTAGCAACAATCGTTAAAATTTATTTTCATCTGCTAGCAATAATTGTCGAAGCATCTCTTTTCTATATGTATGTATAAGCGTTTAAATGTTTCTATTACACCCTGATCCATAGGTTGTATTATCGATGTGACATTTGGTGGAAAAAAATTTACCGTAAACATTTCATCAATTTGGTTTAAACATTCAATAGATGTGTGGGACAGAACGTTGTCTAGTAGTAATAACGTTTTTCCTCTTTCATCTATGTAATTTTGATATTTTTTCACTTCTGGAATAAACTGTTTTTCAAACCATCTTTTAAAATTTTTACACAGGACTTATTGTTAGAACAAATGCAACGATCAAAATATTAAGACTGCATTCCATCACATACGTAAACAGTGGACGTAATTCGCCACATGCATATCAGCAAATTTGTAATATTTTTTGACCAATCCGGATAATCAAAAATCCGGATAATCGAGGTCCTGAAAATCGAGGTTCTACTGTATTTTAAAATATTTGTTCTCATTATCATAACCTGCGAAGAGAACCTCTGGTTCAATTGTCCCACAGAGCTTATTTATTAATTTTACTTATTTATTTTTATATTGTTGTAGAACTTTTGACTTCTTTCTGCGAATGCTATGACCTAAGACCGCATGCTACAAACATCTTTCAAGACATCGTCAATTCTTTGGGAGCATACCTACAGAGCCTCTTTGTGGCATCCCAAGTCAATACTCCAGTCGGTAAGTAATTTCATATATGCAATGTCTTACATTATAGATAATAGATCCTGATTTGTAGTGCTGAGTTAATCTTCTACAGCGCAATGAATTTCAAAATACATGAAATCTCAGTGTATCAAAAATTGTGTTGTTGGGCTCTAGTGTGCTTACACTCTAGGGTGGCACAATCTTAATATTAAACCTTTTTAATTTTAATATTTAATTTTAATTTAATTTTAATTTTTAATGATAATTCAGGTTGACTTGATCTTCAATCTAAATTATCATTATAATGATAGTAGATGACTTCGCAAATTAAGTATAGATGTAATGTATGTAGGGTGCAGTATTAAATACAAGTTTGGAAATGTGTTAACCCATAACCCACACTTCTACAGTTATTGCATTTCACTGATAAAAACACCATTATACACCTCAAGTAAAACTGCGTAAAGTTAATTGAAATTGCTAATAACTTTTCTTGGTAAAATGAGTGCAACAACTATGATAAGGTAAAAATAGCAAAGTTTTTATTCCCACGAGCAGCTATTTTGATACCATGCCATCGTCAAAACAATTCATTAACAACTGTGTCCTATTTTGTTGACAAATTCTGCGGTTACCTAGTAGAAATTCATTTTCTTTCAATACAGGCATGACGGGTGTACCGCAGCAGGCTGGATTCTTCTGGAAGGGTGTATGGCTTCCATTATGTGTTACTTTTCCACCGGGAACCTCCAAATGGATGTAGTGAGTGCATTTTTAAATAAAATATAGTAAGACATCAACCAGGTTAATTAGGAGAGATAAAAAATTAACTAATTAAAATCACCCAGTATGTTTTATGAAAATAGTTATTTACATTTTTATTTCAATATATTATATAATGCCACTACTGATTATTAGTGTAGTATTGATCGAAAATCAACATATAAATATTGTAAAAGTTGTGAAAGGAAAAGTCAATGTTTAACAAATAACCCATGTCAAACAGTAATATTCATGCTGAAATGCAGAATGAATAAAATTAAATTCTAAATAAAAAAAAATACTGAAAATTTTACCGTATTTTTTAAATATATCATTGACCGCTCTAAAAAATATTGCTGAGAAACAAACAAGAAGAAAAAATTTCAACCACCTTATAGTCATAGTACATATGCTCTGTGTTGAATGCAGATGTAGTTTCGAAAGAGAATAAAATGAACTACCTTCGCAATCACTTAATATGCTGATGATTTGTTAACCTTTACCTACCGGTACATTTTTAGATTTTCATCGTTTATGATTTATTTTTAGTCTTGAAATGCTGGATAGAACCGAAGCTCCGCAAGTTCAAGATGGATATGGCATATCAGTAGCATACGCTTGCCTGATAGAAGTAGTCAGGTCTATCGCTCTCACAGTTGGAGGGCCGCAGTATTTACACGATCAAGATTTTGAGCCACAGGGTAAGATTCACACCGGTTTCATTAGTTTTGAAATTAAGCGAAAATGCACGAGTTATCCATATCTCAACTTCCTTACCTTTGTTACTCTACAGATCTTGAGACGAGGAACAACGAAAGAAACACTGTAATAGAGTTTAAAAAATTGAGTGATAAAAACAATGCAGAAATCGTTGTGAGAGATGGTACTCAGGAGAATGAGAAATCTGATGAAGATGAAAAAGAGCATATTCTTCATTTACAGGTTATTTATTTTTCTTTGTATGTAATCTTAAAAATCCCTCGTTTTTTATAGCATACAATTACAAATAATTAGTTATTATTAAGATATAGCACTTTGCACTGAATTAGAACTGTTTCAAAAAATAAAAGCCTGACTTTCAACTCTGAGCTTCTTTTTAGAGATGTTAAGTTTATTAAATTCAAATCTTTTATCCCCATCTCAACGATTGGCACATATCTGTCAAAATCTTCCCACACTATACATATATGAACTGACCCACTCCAAAAATAAATTCTTACAATGCTTCATGATCAATCACCATGTGGTGTCATGATTCTTTATATATCATTAGAATTCAGATTTCAATAATAATAAAATAGGACTTCTTCATGTGTTAATCAAAGTTGTATAAACCTTGTCTAATTTCACAGTTAGTTCAGTCGAGTTGGTGTGGACTGGTGTGGGGATTATCGGTGCTAGCTGAAGCCAGTGTCGGCGAGTTAGAACTAGTTCTGAGGACTATACACACTCTAGCGAGAGTCAGCGCTAAGGTAAGGTTTTAATTAAAGTACCTTAATAATGACAGTTTCATATTTTCAAAATAATATCATAAAATTTTCCAACAGGTGAACCATTCCAGTGCGCGTGATGCGTGTGCAGGAGCATTATGTAGAGCAGCTCTACCGGCCCATTACCCTCTTCCGGCACTGGGAGCTTTACCGGGCCCCAGGGCCAGTGGAGGCTCTATGTCATCTCCCGGTCCTCCTGCTGACCCTGATCCTCGTCACCAAGTTGTAGCTGTTGGAACGCCATTACCTTCGGCTGCCCCACCACCAGGTAATTTCACTTATACAGTCAAGAGATAAATGGCAAACTCCCTATCGAGAGGCTGATAGTTTTCTTTACCATGTTCCGTTGAAAAGTAATTTTCAACTATTTATTGTAACAATGACCATTTTCATATGGTTAGAAGAATAGCAAATGATTCCATATTCAAGGTGTTTTTAATTTTTTGTGAGTTGCTTAGTTTGCTCTATTATCTTAAAATTATCTGCTTTCGAAGCCTAGTATATTTATACCCAAAATTTTAATAACAATACCATGACCCTCATAGGAATGCATGCATTCAATAAATTTCAACTCGGTTCTGAGAGAGTACAACTATGAGTCTTAAACTTCTGCATTGAAATTTCATCAGGGATCCCAAATAAATCAAATCAGCAATGGCAAACATCGGCATCACAAACACGAAAAATTAAAATGAAATTCAACTATTTTCAGGTCAACCGGGATGGGTGGTTGTAACTGGACGTCAAGTAGCCGGTCTTCGAGCTCTGCTCCGACTCGCCGCAAGACACGGAGCAGCTTTGCAGCAAGCTTGGCTGCCAGTTCTGACGACTCTTCAGCACTTGGTAATGACACATTTTTCACAGTAAATCTGGGCATCACAATCAGGTGTCATCTTATAATGTTTTATTTGACCATTTCAATGCCAAGCGTACTAAACTGGTGTACTAAATTTTATGGTTAAATGGATAAATGTAGATTCATCTATAGAGCATCAAATACAATTACAAAGATTATTTGTTGAAACACCTAGTGAAATGCCTTTCCACCTAAAATTTACAGTAAACCATTATTCAATTAGGTATGGATTTTGGGGCTAAAACCATCTACCGGCGGAAGTCTTAAAGCAGGTCGAGCACATACAGATTCCCATGCTCTCATGAGCACTGCTGCAGTCATGGCTGATTTACCCAGTGAGTACTTAATTTAATATATTATACTTACATCATAATTCAGTGTATTTTATTGATATCATTAAATTGCAATTTAGCCATTCGAAGGGTTGGTTGCATTGTTTATCGCCTGATTATTTTCATCTGATCTAAGGTCATGATATTACTACAGCAATATCAGGCTGACACGAATATTATATGGATACCTCAACTCACCATTTAGCATAGCCCCAATTATCTTTGAATCTCTTGTTATTATTGTTTCATCAAAATTGCATTTTTTCAGTGTTATCTGGCCTTGTGAGCAAGGTCTTCGAATCGTCAGGCCAGTTGGATGCTGAAGCACTGCAACATCTCTTAGATGCTCTTTGCAAGCTTTCTAACGAAGCAATGGAGTTGGCCTATTCTAATAGGGTATTTTTATTGAATTATAATATTAACTAGTGGTTCCACCCAGCTTCACTCAGTATTTGCAATATTTATTAAAACAATCACAGTTCTACGAAAAGAAATCTAAAATAATTAATTACGAAATCCAAATAATTTTATCATGACGTACCAATGTAAACTATCCTCTTTTGTTTTTTTATTAAATTTATTTGAATGTTACGAAAAAAGAATATTTAACCACACCCAATCAGAGACGAATCGAACGACAGCCAATCAGAAATGAATTACATTCATCGGTCTTTGTTTTATAGATAATGTTGCACAATATTATTCTCTCCTATATTGTAGTTTTAACCGATTAAGAGTGGCTGATTTTCTTATGATTGTTTTGTTTAAATTCATTTGCCTATTGTAAGTTTTGCTATTTACATTAATTAAATTAAATTTAAAATGTGATGATATAATATTACTACTCATCAGATGTATTATATTTACATTCCTAAAATCCTTTTTTTTAAATATTTAAGTTTTTTGAATGTATATCCATTATCCTGAATTTTACATACATTAAATAAAAGCTCTGTTTTTCTCAGATATTTTACCCAGATTAATGAATTATTTCTGTATTTAGTCTGGCAATGTTTCCATAAGAAATAAAAGTTGCATTAACCTTAGATGACAAAGTTTTCAATTTAATTTTGAAATATATATTGTATGCTTATTTCAGGAGCCATCCTTGTTCGCTGTCGCCAAACTGTTGGAAACTGGCTTGGCCAATCTTCACAGAGTTGAAGTTATGTGGAGACCGCTAACGACTCATTTACTTGAGGCATGTATCATATTATTTTTTACGAATTCTATGTTTTCAATCTAATATCTATTTAAAACAATCTTCTATTATTTTTCCTGCAGGTCTGCCAACATCCTCACATCAGAATGCGAGAATGGGGAGTGGAAGCTATCACATACCTGGTTAAATCTGCATTACATTATAAATTCAAACATCCAGATCAAGGACGAGAGGTAATTGAAAAAAAATGGTACATACTCTTAATGATATACCATATTTCATATCAGAGTAAAAGACGTGTGTTTGCATTTTAATATGTATTCATATTGAGGTTTACTATCATTTCAGAAGTTAGAAGTCTTACTAGTTGAACCGCTGGGTTCTCTCAGTTCCATTCAACACGCCGATGTGCGGCAAAGACAACTGGAGTGTGTTTCTCAGCTTCTTCATTCCCACGGCTTAGCTCTTTCGGCTGCATACCCTCAATTGCTACATATTGTTGCCGCTATTGCTGATCCTCACAGGTATCTATACTAAAAATCAATAATGAAATAAAAACTATATAAATCTGTAATATTTTTTTTATACATAATTTATTTCAGTCCTGTTCTAGTTCGTGCAGCATTCCAATGCTTGCAAGTAGTGTGCGCAGAATTAGTTGCCGGGGAGGTAGGCGGCGGCGGAGGGGCGAGTGAGAAAGGAGGCGGTGTGGGAGGGGCGGCAAGCCTCCGAAGAGCGGCCGCGGCTGCCGCCCGTTTCGCTAGGCAATCTCAAGACCTGAATGTCAGTCTCACCGCCGTCGGGCTTATGGTGAGATATATCCTATCAACCATTATTGACAATCAATCAAATAATGATAATCATAGATTTCAATATCCTCGATAATAACTGATTAACTATTACTCTGGCATTTCTACATATTTTTTTATTTATTGGTAAAAAACTATATAAAATACATGGCATTACAGCAAGCGCCAATGCGCCATGCATTTGACAAATTAATAAAAATTACATAACATAATACACAAAAATTTTAAAAATAAGAAACAACAGAAACATATTATTTACATAAGAAGACAAAAAAAATTAACAAAGCATCAAGTTCACTACCGAAGATGTCCACATCAACAGGTAGCGCATTTATCAGCCGAATAGCCCTTGCAACTGGAGTTTCAAAAGACCTACGTGACAAACAAGTTATGACAAAGAAAATTGATTTGTCTTGGTTGCGACTAGGGACTCCAATTACTCGTCATCTCAACTACTCGAGTATTGAGTATTAAAATGTAAAAATACTCGAGTACTCGAGTATACTCGAGTAGTTGCAGATGTACCAAAATATATACTATTAATTCACATTTTTTTAAAAATAAATAGGTGATAAATAAATAAATAAGCTTATTTAATTAATGTTTCAAATTTAAGATTTGTTCGAATTTTAGTTTTAATTATTCCCGTAGTTGAAAAAACTCGGTAGCAGAGGACGTTGGTTTTATCGTTAGCAATGAATTGAATTGAGTGTATCTAATTAATATGTAATGTATAAAATATGGTACAATAGTTATTACTTTTTTTATCAATTAGTTTTCAATTAGCTTACTTTATATTGATTAAACAAATTCAGGAAATCACAAAACACAGAACGGCAAAGAAACTTTCAGTAATTGGGTTGTCAAATTATTTTTAATAGGGTGATAGAGAGCGTGTCGAACCGAAATGATTTTTTATGCACAATAATATATGGCCAGATTTGTTCACAAATAGTCACCTTTTTATAAAATTCGTTTCTTATTTGAAACATATATTAACTACATTCCACAGATGAATGCAATAAAGATCCAGACCCGAATTGGAAGTAAAAGCTTCTCGATAATTATTTAAAAGTTATAACGAATTATTTCAATTAAAATTTTAAATTTGCGTTTTTATATTCCGAAAAAAATATCAATATCTCAAATAATTAAAAATACTCTTCTCAGATTTACGGATAACAGAATTATTTATTTTTTTGTACGTCATTAATGGTTTTTGAAGCATATTGAAAAAAGCCCAATTTTACAAAATAACTCTGCTTTGCTATTTATCAGTTTAACACCACCGTTTGCCGCGGTAGAATTATAGGATCATTTTTTTATTGATTATAATCAGTGACGGCTGGTGGCGGGGTGCTGGGGGGTGCAAAAGGAAGATTCAACTATTTTTCCGTACTACGGAAGAGAAACAGTTGGTATTGCGAACATCTGAATTGAAAGTCCATGCTATAGAAGTGTTTTAAAATCCAATGAATAGGAAAGAACTCTTGCAAAAATGGGTGAATCTTCCTTTGCACCCTCCAACACCCGTCACCAGCCGTCACTGATTATAATAATATTATGTATTATTTTCGATGGTTTCGGCGGTAACTTTGTGGAAGTTCATTTTAATATAAAATTTAAAATAACTTTGATTATTCCACGTATTGTGTAACTAATTGTGACACGTGTTTCGCCTCTTTCAGAGGCATCTTCAGACTTACTATCGCAAAGTTTACTTAAGCAAACTTTGCGATAGTAAGTCTGAAGATGAATCTGAAAGAGGCGAAACACGTGTCACAATTAGTTACACAACACGTGGAATAATCAAAGTTATTTTAAATTTTATATATTATGTATTATTTATCGGAATCAACTAATAATTTAACACAACTAAAATATTAATTAAAAATTTACCTTATCACCCCTGATACGTCCCTGTTATAAATTTATAAGAAATATGAAATAATTTTTCGGTCAAAAGATTTTTTTCCAATGTTTTTGTCATCATAGACTCTCGCCATCAGTTCGATTTTAATTACCACTGAAGGATTAGTTAAATCCACAAAAAGGGCCTAGTTGCCCTGTAACAGAGATGTTTAACTTTTTCCAGCGAGTGGGTCAAAATTTTATTAATCATTTTTAAATTTGTAGTTGTGGGTTAAGCAATGAATTTAGGTAATAAAAGAATGATATTTTCAGCAATATATTATTAGGATAAATATTAAATGAAAATAAATGATGTGAGGTGGGTTTCCCAAAATTGTTCGAAGGCCACGGGTTCGCAACTCTAGAATGCAACTTACCAATAATAATACTTTCGATGGTTTCGGCGGAAACTTTGCGGAAGTTCATTTAAATATAAAATTTAAAATGACTTTGATTATTCCACGTATTGGGCTACTAACTGTGACACGTGTTTCGCCTCTTTCAGAGGCATCTTCAGCCTTACACATTTATATTACCAAATAATATTTTACTCCAATTAATATTTGCATTATAAATTTGTTTATCTACGAGATTATATATATGTACATATATGCACATTAATGCTTTGCTATTTATCCATTTCCCACCACCGTTTGCCGCGGTAGAATTACTGGATCGGTTTTTTATTGATTATAATAATATTATTTATTATGTATTTCTATATTTATCGGAATAAACTAATATATTAATTAATAATTTACTTGATTACCCCTGATTGCCAGCCAGTAAGGCATGCAAAATTCTCCAAATTCATTTTGTTACTTGTCGCTGCATTTCTTGTCGGTAAATCAAAAGAATATTTTTCAATGTTTTATTTGGTCCCTTGCTATAAAATCTCAGTAAAACGGACAACTTTTTTACCTCATCCAGCAAAATCCGTAAAATCTACGCGTTCGGCAATGCAATGATAAAATATTGTTTATATTTTTTTAAATAATTAAATAAAATTTGGAAAGTGATGTTTATAAGCAATGAACGAGTATTACTCGAGTATTCTTCAATATACTCGAGTATCGAGTGCTTGAAAAATGGCCGAGTACACTCGAGTATCGAGTACTCGATACTCGTATTGGAGTCTCTAGTTACGACTATGTAGGTAAAAGCTGGGAGCATGCAAACTTAAATTTTCAAGGATGTCAGGGTTATCAACTTGGCCCTGAAGAAGAAGAGAAAAATTTTTCAATATTGAAATACATATAATTTAATCAAACGGAAACTTTGTATTAACTTTGTATATGAAATTAGAGTACTTTAATGCCAAAGCAATTAATTCTTTATTTTTATTTCAGTGGAATATATCGGACTATTTATATCGCAACCAAGAACGATTGACTGTTATTCTCAGTGAAGATAACAGTGTTTATCCTGAATTTCCTGGCACCGTTGATCTACCACAGTTTGAAAAGCTTTGGATGTGTCTCTACATTCGGCTAGGTAAATATTAAACAAACAAGAGTTGTATTATTTTCAACATTTTACTCCCATACAAAGCATGTAATGTCCCTAGTGTGATTTGTGATAATTTGATTGATAATGTTCTTCAAATAAATAATCTAAAAAATTGATGTTACAAATCTTTACTCAGCGAGGAAGTGATCATGAAAGTTAAGCTCAAGTCACAAATTATAAGTAAGAAAAAAACAAGCTTCATAGCTTTATTTTAGAAAATTTTACAGTAAATATAAATATGGTTACAAAATCGATATATTTCTTTATCTGTATGATTTTTAAGCCTTATGCCTTTTTTTGTAACCATATATACAGAAGTTTTACTGTGAGAATTGCTTGTTACTCTGACACTCAACTGCTCGCGTCATTAGCCTTTTTTTTAATATAGCTATTATTTTACAGGTGAATTATGCACGGAGGAGCGTCCGTCTGTCAGACGAGCAGCCTGCCAGACCTTGTTCAGCTGCGTGGGCGCACACGGTGGCTCATTACAGCCTGCGGCATGGAGGCCTCTTCTATGGGCTGTACTGTTTCCCATGTTACATAAGGTAATATCACTTGTAGGGTGTTGCCAACTGCCAATTCATCATGGAGAAGCATTATATTTATTTAAAATTGTGGAATTAGAACAAATAAAAGTATTTTTGTTTTTATTAAATAAGATTTTTCCATTGTATTTATCAACTGTATAAAATCCTCTCTTAGTCCTTTGCCAATGTAGTAACATCGACTTTGTGTCACAGGTTCAAAATCAAGCAAACATGGCAAGTTCAGAAAAAGTGGACACAGGGGAACATATTCTTATACATCACTCCAGAAATACTGCCCAGAAACAATGGGCAGAAACCCAGGTATTTTGATCGCTTACACTTATTTGAAATACTTGATATGAAACTTGAACAAGACCTCATCTTCCATATCTTACTATATAATAACCCCTTGCCATTGTTAAAACCGATTTATTTAAAAAAAAAATCCTAGTGATAAAATATAAATAGAAGCAGCATGCTTTTTTTAGCAAAATTTATGCATCCAATAATACTCAATTTAATTGTGAGCATTTATAACACCTCAATGCTAACCTTTTCATGGAGTGTTTGTTTCCATTTTTTTAATTTTACCATGATTTGACATCTGGAAATGGTGGTGCAGTCATCAAATTTAACAATAAGTAACTTGAAATATGTTTGTTACTGTTATGAATTGTAGGCAAATACATGGGCAGCCAGTTATCTTTAATCTAATATATAAAAATCAATATTTGTTTGTTTGTACTCTATGTGCTGCTATACCGTTCATCCGATCGCAATGAAACTTTAACCAACTTTTTGCTTGCACTTTTGCGGATGTTTTTCACATAGTACAACTAACAGTAGGTCTTTTATTTAAAAATCAATGTTTTTTCAAATTATATGCGCTGACATACTATTCATTTTGAAAACATACTATTATTGTTGCACTTCCGCAAAGTTTATAGGCATAGTGCAATTAACTTTCAGTAGGTGGCGTGTGTGTCGTACCATAGACAATTGGCAAAAGACAAACAGCAAATGTCATCGATACAGATCAATTTTAGTGAAATTATATCGAAATTATTGTGCAACCGAAAGCGCTTCGATGAACACAAACACTTTCTTTCTTTGAGTGGCATTGCAACGCTTGCTGGTTACCGGCTAGTATTATATAAAAAAAAATGTCACAATTGAAATCGTAAATTATTTTGTACTATTAAATCCTAAAATTGTCTTACTATCCAGGTTCTTACTCTAGCTGGTGTTGCCAGGGTATTTCACACAAAGCATCAAGTGCTGCAAGGCCTTGGAGATTTTGCAAGAGCATGGGCAGTTCTACTCGACTTCATACAAAACTTTGCGCTGTGTCAAAATCATGAGGTATAATGTATTACTATACAACTTTATCTATAAAGTATTTTGTAGATATATAAAAGATCATTATGTATTAAATCCATTTTTTTTTATACTAAAAGGTGTCTGTGGGAGCTCTGAAATCATTCCAAGAGGTGTTGCTGATGAAAAGATGTCCCGATACAACTCTCGAGAGGGAAGTTTGTTCTCTGTCATGGCAAGTGTGGGTACATATTGCTAGGGAAGCATCGTTAGGTATAGCAATATATTTATTTATTAAACCTTGACTTCATCAAGCTTCAATTATAGTGTCAATAAAAGATAATTATATCTTTATCGCTCAATTCCGCAATTTAAAACGCGAAACACAACCCCCAAAAGACGAAAGGGAAATGAGGGTTTACCACCTTCGGTCCCCCACATAGCGAGAATATAAATCATCGCTCTAATCCAAAAATTAATCCAGTGATTTTGTTAAAATAAAAGCAGTTGATTTATCACGCCACTGATTGTAACATCTCATGTCTCACAAAGTGCAAGAGACTTGATTATTTGTTGTATCAATGGATAGCTTTCAATCTACCATATACAACAAAACATTAGTATGATCTATATAATTTAATGATAGTTTTTGAATATTCATAAATAATATTTATTTTAATTCAATGTTTTTTTTTTCTAGTACGAAGTGGCCTTGAGCCCCAGCCGTCAAACGCAGTCGCAAATTCTTCGATTCAAATGAGCAATACGAAATATGTGCCTTCGCAAGCATTTTTAACAGCCCTCGTTCAAATATTCCCCACCATTTTCCAAAACATCAAAGCCAGGTGAGAATTTTTAAAATAGCATGTGTTGACTTGATATAAGAGTCCTAATAGAGCTTATTTCAACAGAAATGAGAACTATATATTACTCAACCTCTCTTTTTCGATGCAAGTAAGGATAGGTTTAGGTCAGGTCTAGCTGTTAGCTAATCACTCCATTTTTAGGAGTGGATGGGTGCGAGAGGAGTTATTCAGACATCACATACATCCATAATATCGAACAGAGTTAACGGTTTAATACATTTTGGACATAGCATGTTTTCATTGATAGTCTTGAATGACTGGCAATCTTGAATAAATGTGTTTTCTTTGCAGTTTTACGATAGAAGATTTGACGACACTAGGTACATTAATGGAACACATATTGATAGTGTCATTTCATTCTCCCCAGTCAATTGTAGACACCGGATCAGTATCTCTGTTACACTCGGCTGTTTTGCATTGCTTAGAATTGCTTCAACAGGTAAATAATAACTTCACATTTGTTCATATCTATATAATATATATATATCAGTGGCATGCCGTGACTTTTGAAGAAGGGCGTGCCACAACCACCAATGACAACGGTGACAGCAGTGTGGTTTTATTTCACTCCAAGGCAACCGGATCAGCCTGGTGGATAGCCTTTAGTATACTACTGTTTAGTATTGCCGGTTTTAACAAAACACGTTGTATTACAGGAAGCTATAGCTCGACCGCTGCTTTTACCGGCTCTGTTCGGAGCCCTGTTGAAACTGGCTAGACTAGGATGGTGCGGTTCAGGAGGAGTCGGCCATTCTCCTTCTGGCGAAAGAGCTCTGCTGCAGGCAGTCAGACTCTACCAATCATGTGCCACACTCCAGCAAGTGCTGGATGCTAATATTCTGGATGAAATTATCACAGTATATACATAACATATATTTTTTTTCTTTACTTTAACTAATAGGATTCTGTTCCGTTTAAGATAATTTAATATTGTAGCTTAAATGAAGTTAGAATATAATAACTAATAACTAAACATTTCAGATGCTCAAAGATTGTGCTTTTATTGGTCGAAATCGTATGCTGAACGGCGACATTCCTCCGCCTGCACCTCTACCTGCTCTCTTACAAGCTTTAGAAGCTGGTCTTCCTCTTGCCAGAGAAGCTCCTGACCAATATTCACACTTCTGGAATATACTGCCAATGGTTATTGAATGCTTCTTGTTTGATGCCAGGTATAGGAATATGTTAATTTTAACCACCTTCTCTAATTCATAAAAAAATTATAGTAGCTGTAATAATCTAATACTTAAGACATACAATAATAGACATGGTGGCCAGCAAGTAAAGAAACATGAGATTCTCAAGGATTCTTATTCTAACATATGTTTTATAAATCTCATAAAATATTTAAAAATAAAAAATAAACTAAAATGAAATGTCATGATTTGCAATTAATTATTTTTTTAACAAATGAAAAATAATCATCAGCAAATAATAATAGCCAAGGTGCCATATATTTAAAAAAAAAAGACTTTATATCAAGACAAATTTGAGTGATATTAAATGATTTTCTTTGATTTCAGAGTTGAAGACGAGAGACTTTGTTGTGAACTTGTTGTTGTAGTCCGATCGGAAGTATTGCCACATGCCTCCAAGCTTCCCAGACCTTTTCTGTCTTCTATTGTAGCCCTCCTCAATAAGGGATCAATTCATACAGCATTTACTCATAACCCAGGTAGATTCATCAATAGATATTTACATATGTATATATATTAGTAAATTTATCTCTTTTAATATGTTAGCTGCTGCAATATAATTCACCAAATATTTGGATACAACTAATGAACCTATTTTTACAGATTGTGAAACTGAACTTAAACTTAGAGAAGAGTTCGCCAGAACGTGTTTTGAAACTCTTCTACAATTCTCGCTTTTAGAGAATGTTGATAGTTTTACCACTGAAAATGGTATGTATTTATTATTTATCATTTCCTTCTATGAATACAGAACTGAAGATGAATCATGTGCGGCTTTATCAAAAAGATCATAAAATTCTCTGGGAAAAATCGTTTTTGAAGAATATCATTATCCTAGTATTATCAATTTAATTATTTTGATGGTATGTGGTACCAGAACTTTATTTTCACTCTCTGTCGAGTTGCGTGGTAGTCTAGTTTTCTTTTTATACTCATGTTTTATACCTGTCAATTAGGAGAGTTGGCTGTTGCAGCTTTATTGGAGAGATTCGGCGAGTCTGTAAGAAGCTACCGACAAACCAGTGATCAAGCAGATTTACCGAGGTAATTAATTCCAATCTATCCACTTCTCACATATGCAGCCTTTCACAGAAAAGTAGTTTGAAATATCAAATGTGTGTGTAATTTATTTAACCCCTTTGTTCAACTACAACCTTCATTGAAAATGATTTACTTTTTTTGTTGTTTTAGGGAAAAATTATCAGAGATTTCATTTGTCTTGAAAGCGATAGCTACATTAGTAGAGTCTATGAAAAAAGCTCCCAAAGGAAAAGTGGATAGAAAAGCGTGGGAAAAACTCATAGGCAAGTATCAATTATGTATTTGAGTGTTTTGAAAATTCATACTACGTGAGAGTTTACTGTACTTAGATCAAAACAACCATAATCTTACATAGGAAAAAGTATACATAGAAACTATGTATAAATGTTTTTTTTTATTTTAGGACTATATCCAGAGCTTGTTGAATGTGCCGCAGGAAATGGAGGACCACAGGTAGCAGTCCCACTTAGAGAAGCTCTCTTGCATTACGCTGATTTACTCACCCCACCTTTGTAAAAACAAAACCCAAGGAACTATTGAAGGAATAATTAGTAATCTATTTTGATAAATTATCAAGATTTTTATCTGGATGCATTTAAGAATGCTGAATAATTCTCTAGATAACAAATACAACATCAACCAACATCCAAGAATCACTTTTAATCAAGTCACTGATACTTTGTTCCGAGAAAGACCACTTTGAATCTCTGATGTGCAGCAGTTTATAATGATAAAATAAGCCATGTCGAATTTGCTTCATGTTGTTGACCTTCTGGAACACCTATAACACCAGCCAATAATTTTCATTTGGTTTAAAAGTATTCTGAAAATTTAATTTATATTGTCATTCTGTGTTTTCAGTAGACTAACATCACCCCTGCACTATGTGACTAGTTTCAACTCTCACTTTAAAATATACATATATCAATTTGTAATTGGCTGTAGTATAATTGTACTCTAACTAAAAGTGTGGTTTTTATATTTTTATGATTTAATCTGTGCTAAATTTGAAATTCAAAGCTAGTTGACATCACTGTGTGGGGAATGATTTTTTGTACTACATATATATATTATATAAAGAGGGAGTTCATTAGTATGATGATATTGTTTATACACTTATCTATAAAATGTAAAACACATCATCAAAAAATGGGTATCGAAAGTTTATTTCAATCTATAGATATCCCATATTTATCTCTTCGAGACTTCAGTATGTTTTTCCTATGTTATTACAACTGTAATATTATTACCTACATTGCTATTAATTTTCATAAATCTATTAACTTTATTTTTAAATCTTTTACAAGTCTTTGTTATAAGTGATTTTATTTCTTTTGTTAAATCATAAATAAGTTTAATTTTAGTTGTTTAAGTGTTTTTAATGTCTGTAATATAATTATTATCGATATGAAGCAGATTTGAATCATGTACGCGGACCTTTTTTATCAATTCAATTGGAGATTTTGTCCATGAATACTACAGTACTAAGCACAAAAGGGTTGTCTGCAATAAATCCTTTGTGCTTAGTATTTTACTATATTCACTTCATCCATATGGTGCATATAACTAGTGAATAATATAATATCAAGAAATCTGCTCAACCGCAAGAGGGGCATATGAAGAATTCATTTTTTACGACTGTTATATGCGTAGAACTCTACTTGTGACTTTTTCATATTTTAATAATCAAATTTTATACAAAGAGCGACAAAAGACCAGGCTTTGGCATGGGCTGCTGATGCCCCAGCGGGAACCGAATCACTTGTCTTTATTTTGAACTGGATGGACTTCGAAAGGCCACTGATGACCATGTATTGGGGATTCTAGGATGGCTCGGGAGAAAGCAAAAAAGCTAAAGAATCTTTGAAGCACAGAAATGTCAAAACTTTTTTTCAACCTGTGCCATGTAATACATATATGTAGATTGATAACGCTCTGGTCTACCAACTGTATACTGTGTTCCGTAATAGCCGATGCCTACGATATTTCAATTGAAAAAATACAAAGATGCAAATCCAGAAACAGGTTTAAATGCCTATATTGTAAGTAGCCCACTTTGTGCTCATTATTTAGCAGGTAAAAATGCCATGCATAGTTTCCATCAGGATAATAATACTGTGTTATTTGAACTTATTGATGAATGACTTGTGTAACTGTGTCAATGTACTCTGAAGAACAAAGTGTTCTTGCAAAGTTATTTCAGTGCCAAAGATTTGACATGTGAATTATGATTAGACTTAAAATTATACTGAATGACGTTATAATAATACATCAGCTTTAGGATTTACATATAAACGAGGCGTAAAAAAGGATATGGCCGTAGCGTTTGGATGCTGTTTTAATATAACTGTAGACATATAGACGTAACAGATTGAGAGTGATAATCACAAATAGATTTAGACTGTAGGCGAAACAAATAATATTAATATTTAACAATTGTTGTTGTCAATGATATTTAATATTATTGCAAACCGAGGGTATTTGGCTGGCCTTTTAATTCAAACAATAAATAATAAATGTCGCTAGAGCAGAAAACACACATAAACGCGAGCACCTCATTTTATATTAACACTGGCTAGTTAGTTGTAACGATGTTTTGATATCACACAGACACTATTTATTATTAATAAAATTTTATATTGCCAACTCTTAATATTGTTATCAAACTTGAAAAGAAAATAAAATTTCACTGTTTTAAATCACAACTATTCAAGTAAATAACTAAAACATGCCTGTTTTAACTGCTAATTTTGTTGATCCATCTTTAAATCTATATCATATCCAAAATTGAATAGTAAAATTCAACCATCTTTTATACGCATTATAAAGATGGACCTCTCTAAATTGTTTACCTAGTTATAAATAACATATTTACATATAGGCGTATTAACATATGCACTCCTATCACTGATATCAAAACACTTGGTGTTGTGGGTTTTAATTTACATTGATTAAAAAATAAACCTGCCTCGCCCATTTTTCCAAGTCATAAATCAAAAGCGGTGAATGTGCCATTTGTAAATATAACCCAAAAATTAAGGAAAGAAGTATAATATATTATTTTATATTGATTGATATCACAAAATTGTATTGTTTGTACGTAATTTATTAAACAATATTTAAAGTTATTTTCTATTTCTCCTCCAAGATAAAATAATATAACCTATGTTTCACTAACAAGAAACAGATAATCCCATGGGGCTAGTACGTTTTCAAATTGAAATGACGTTTTTAAGTATGGACTTTTCTCCCCCCTTTTCAATTGATTTATGAAGCATAGCAAAATTTCACTGATGTGGGTCATAATTATAGGAATACTGCATAGTGAGCTTATAAATAATATCATAAATCGTAAATTGAGTAATTTTTTGAGACTAGAAACATAGTAATAAGTTCCCAAGCACTTGAAGATACAGTCAAATAATCTTTCATATATTTTTTTATTGTTGACTTGATAATTAAACATTGACCGGACAGATAAAAAGACCTCGTCTACTGTGCAGCATTCCTATGGTATGAACAGGCTTTCAAAAATGTGTGAAACATTGAAGAACTCACATTCCTGTATAGTTAAGAAAATAAGTAGTTTTAGCATGGAAAGCATGTTTTTACATTTAGAATAGTTTAGAACACCATTTCAAGTAATTGTTCATAGGAAGCGTGGATTTTTCAGTACTAGAAATTAATTTGAATTGTATACATGTTAAAATGTACTTGTTATTATCTTTGAAACCATGCGCATTAATTTAAAACTATAATTATGGAAATTATATTGATTATTGGGAAATGATATGTCTAAAATGTATGAATCTACATCTAAATTTCTATCTTGTTAAGAAGATACATAGTTTCAATTTAACCTTTTCACTGTCAATAATGTTTTGAAATCAAAAAAATTATTTAACTGTTAATTTATTTGTAACAATCTTTTTTCAAGTGTAACTGTATTATTTCGTTTAAACGAGACACTTTTATTCAATAAAAACTGATTATAATGATATTTCATAGGTGCTAACTATTAATTGTTTGTTCAATTGAAGGTATATGGGTAATGGGAGATATTTATCTGAAGTGCAGCAATGTTTTTTCTAACAAAGTAATTTCTTGTGAAATATGTTATCTGTAGTGGTTCAATACTCACAACTGGAAGCATATCGAATTAAATCCAAATTGCATTATAACAAGCCTCCCATTGACTAGAACTATTTAGAATCATCGTGTCATTTTAGGCTTGAGTTGCTAAGAGCTCCCTAACACTTACACATTTTTCGATGTGGTACCAAGTGAAATATCTGTCTCATGCAGCACATCATATTTTATCATTTTTATTTGTTTCAAGAAAATAGGATACTTATGAGAATGGCAAAAGAGTTATAGTAGTAAAGGATAGCTTCAGAAAATTGACTTTTAATCCTTTGGTGAAGAAAATTCTTTCACTAATATTGTGTTTCTTGATTCTCCAATTTACTATTTTGTGTTTTGTCAATTTTTTCTCTGCTTTTTCCGTGTTGTGTTTATTTTGTTGGCTCCGAGGTATATTCGGTTTTGCAAAATGATTCCAAGATAATAAAGTTAGTACAAAAACATTCAAGTGACCATAGTTAAAATTCTAATGTTGAATTTGGTTTATTTTTCAATTATTTTCAGTATTAAATAAGGCACCTCTTAAATAAATCAGTTCCATAGCATAATGTAAGGTATAATTTATAATCTAAATTTATTCATGACTTGCAATATTATTACATTTCTATTTAGTTGTAAATTATTTTTCCTGCAATTTTATGTAAATAAATATAATTATAAAAATGACACTACATAAGTGTGAATGAATTGAAAAAATGTGTTTTAATACCATCTCAATTTAGAAATAAAAATGGCCAAACAAAATTTAAAGACTGCTTCTGATTGCAAACCCTGTGAACTTTAGTTATTTAATATTAAAAAAAAACAGGGACCACCAGTTTCATATAAAATAAACTTGATCATGCATACTAGTATGCTATTTTTTCAGAAAATTTTCTCTATTAAAATAAAAAAATATATCATACTGTCATCATTGCATCAAATTAAGAATGTTATCAAAAAATAGTTATGGCTTCCAAATTTTTTTTGCCATTCATTTGGCCTTTGGTGTCTTCTGAATAAATCATATTTCATGGGATTTTTTCAACTCTGTTGCTCCCAATGCAAAGAGCATGTCAACAAAGAAAAATATTTGCGATAGCTGATTTCTACAGCTAAACAAGCTAAACTGCTAGGAGAGAGTAAGGATTCAAGGATAGGGCTAGGTAAGCAACATACATCAATCGTGTATATTTTTTTATGTCATTATTTATTTTTACCTTTATTCAATTATTTCAATTCTGCTATTAGCATTTTTGCATCCAACATGGCAAACTGGCACCCCATTGCCGATTCCAGGATCTTTGTTTTTGCTTCACTGACAATTAAGTTTACAGGAGTAACAGTTTCTTGAACTCATCTTGGAATACAGTAAAATCTTCATTTGAAACCTAAGTGAAAGTGGAAAAAAAGATATGTATTGTCACCATGAGAAAAAGATTGCACTGCTGAAACGTAGATGGAATATGAGATTTTGAAAATAAAATATTCAGAACTATCCTATTTAGGAAATATTATTTATTATAAAAACAACAACCATTTATGAAAAGTTTTACAATCAGTGTTTCTCCGGTATTGCCATTTATATTCCTGTTTTGCAACAAGATATGTGTTGTCATATTAAAAAAATAATTCGGTTTTTGTTATAACTCACATTATTAATTAATATAACATGTTTTACAATACTTTTTTTGAATACAAACAAACTTATAATTAATTAAGCTTGTTTCAAACAAAAAAATATAGAAAACGAGAGTTAAAAATATATTAAATTATTGCTGTCAAGTTAGTATATTTAAACGATAAAATATGGCAGTTAAGTATTATAAGTGACTCTTTTATCATAAATCTTTTCAGAGTAATATAAAATGTTTCTTAGCGTTCGGGGGGAAAACCGGCTACCTAACAATACAAGATAGTCGGAAAGAAAATTATTTGATCAAAATTTGAAAGCCAGCCATTTTGTTTATGGTAATTAAATACCATCGTGTCGAGTTGAATTTCTCATTAAATTTTATAATTAATATATACTAAATATAATATATAATCTATAATAATTATTACAGCAAAACAGTATATTGGTGATTGGCCGGTTTATTGAAATGAAAACTACACAGGTAGTAAACTCATTGATACTTCAGTCTCCAAAAAAATAAAATAAATAAATTAAAAATCAATCATTCACGATTTCTTGATTAAATGTTCCTGTAAAAAGTAACTATTTGATTAAATACCTTTCAAAAAAGTGCACTGTATTCGCCATCAATATTAAATTTAAAAAACAGTTTGAGTAAAAAATTAAGTTAATTTATATAATACCCAGATAAAATAATATTCATAGAAAATGGATTAATGTAAAATTACAAAGGAACTGTTATGAAATTAAATAACCCCTTAAAAAAATAAGCACTTATAGCAATAATAGTGATTGATATAAAAAAAAAAACCAAGAATTTCAACATACATCAATATTTGTCATTTAAAGTGGGATTGAAATGTCAATATATATTGACAATTTATATTCTGCTCATAGTTCAACATAAATAAGCTACGGTTTGACAAAAAATTTAGATATAAAAAATATTATTACGATAACTTATGCAACCTGTGCCATAATTAGGCAAAGATAATTGTTATTAAAAAATCATTTATTTTTCAATAATCACCACAAATCATAGATTTATCCATGAGGTGTAGCGGGGTTATCCATCAAAGAAATTATTAATTTGAACTTGGAATCAGTTTCATATAGGACTAAAAATTGCTGAGAATGACATTTTGTAATCATAGGGCATTTAAAAATGTTGTCAGTATTGAATATGAAAAATAAATAAGAAGAAAACCGACATAAAAATTTCAACAAAACAATTAGTTCTCGACCAACGAAGACAATAAGAATAGTAAAAACAAGCTATAGTGAACAATAGTGAAGCTTCAGTGAAAATTATCCCCATTGTTATGAACTGAAACTTGCGGAATGAATATGTATGCAACTCATTTTGTTTACAAATAAATCTAGTGAAATATCAATCGGACCAATTTCATTCTGACTGTAGGGGATTGTAGACTGTAGGACTGCCTTACTGAAAGAACTGAATTCTTGGTAGTTTACGTGTAAATTTGAGAAATGAGCATCGCAGAGTTTATAATGGCCAATTTTTTTTATACAAGAACGATAAATTATCAAACAGATTAAAAACAAACTCTCAATGATTGGCATATAAATCAAACTGAGATATATATAAGACAGAGAAAAGATGACAATTAAATAATAATTATGTTAGAAAGCAATATGATAAATAGATGAAAAATTGTTGTGTTGTGATTGTCATAATAATTTTTGTGTTGAATAAAAATTTCATAAAAAAATGGAAAAGAAGTTTAGCATGTATTTAAATTACCTCAAAATTAAGCAAATGTATACTTTTAACGAAAATATTACACAAATATATATATATATAGATAATGCATTCTCAACAAAAAATAAACAACTCTGAGCCAGTTTAAAATAAGGGGTTAATTTAATATTTTGTTAATTATTCATTAGTGTAAGAATAAAATTATTCTTAATTGTTATGCTTAAAATGGCATTTTTTTTATGTAAATCATAAATAATAGTGATCAGCATCGCAGCGCTTTGGTAGAACTTAAATCAATCCTTGCGAGATGTTTCTCATCAGGATTCAACAACAAAAGATGACTCATCACGGATGACGAATGAAAAAAATGGTACACTTTTATAAAAAGTCCCCGTGAAAGAACTGAAAATGTTGATCACGCACTTTAAAAAATAATTTAAATTAATCAATGGGAGAAATGATTACTCATGGAGGGACGATTTAAAAAAAACACTACGCTACATAAACCATTTTAAAATTCTTAAACAATTATTTATAATAATCAATAATTTTAAAAAAGATTTAAATCTCATTGCTTAATACAGTTATGCTATTCCATCAGAGCATTCTTTTACATAAAGTAGTTTTCTATATATATATTTCTAAAATGGAAAATGTCAACAGGCACATGTGTACAAATAATAATGACAAACTAAAGGGTATAAACCTAAACTGTAATCTTGTCAATATATCTTTCTCTATGTTTACAGTAAGAAATAAGATATTATAGGCGGTAAGAAGAATGTCACCGTTTGAATATTTAAAAAAAAACATCACCAGGGTCATTGATTGAATAAAAACCATACAGAGACACTGATATTTTTAACTCTCTTTCAAATAAAATTATTCTATTAAAATTTTCTTTAAAAGGCAATTTGTGATATCGGTGCAATGGACCGAGACCAACTCACGAAAACAAGCATAAAAAGGTACAAAAAAACCCTTGAATGAGGAGTGATTCGTGTGACATTCTCTTAAACACTGAGGATATGTCTACATGTGCCCAATAGACATCTCATTAAAACAGGTTATACATAAAGAATATAAAATCGGTCGCAAGTTTCGTGGTAAAATTTTTGAATCAAATTTACAGTATTATACTAATAAATTCACCGATACGATATCTGATAATATACAAAGTCAGCCAGTAAAAAAAGTATAAGAAATAAGTTAGTATAGCACTGGGCAAGGCGAGCAACGCGGTATCTGTGGCAACGGTTACCATAGCGACACTGTAATAAATCATCACCGATAGAGCCAAATCGCAGACTCCGCTGAGAGATTAGCTATGTGTCGTATTGCAAAACATTTGAGCATCGACTGGCAATTTTGTTTCGATCAAGATCTAACGGCCAGTCATTGCCAGTGCAATCTTCAGAGATCGGCTATGATAACCACCGTGGCAAATGATATTATGTGAAAAAATTACTCATACTGAAAATGGCCAACACGGATTTATTTTGATATCTATATTTCCATACACAATCAGCCCTAAAAAACACCCCGCATCCTTCATTACAATATTATTTAATGACTTTTGAACTAACGCTGAATGGAGCGAGAATCACGTGAAACGTCAAAACGTGCTTAGTATGTATACGAATCAAGCTAAATTATTATTTAAATTGTGTTTTGAAATAATCGTTCAATGAGATTTTGAAATATGCGATACACGGCGAGACATATCGTTTTCTTGTTTCCAAAACAATAATATAAATCGACAAATAATTTTTATTATTGCAGTGAGGATTTCATTACCTTAGAAATTCTCATTCTTGTCGAATTTAAAAATAAATAAATACGGGTAGCACTATTCAGATGACTGTTCGTAAAGAATAAATGACACATATTCATTTATGTACAATAAAAACTTCAACAAACAAACGGCGACAGGTTAATCTTTACGAAACGCCACAACAAGACTACCGTCTGTCACAAAAATAAATATAACTCCGAGAGGTCACCGAGTTCAGTTCCCGAATGAAATCCGCACTGATAGAAACGGTAGTCTAATATTATATTTAATTTTTAATTACAAGCCAGAAAAGAGGAGGGTCAAAATTTACAATGCAGGGCACAGCGGGGAGGGGGGTTCATTAAACAAGGGCGTCTTACTCGATATCGACATACTCGCTAACGTAACCTACCGCCTACCGATCTAGGATTGCCGCGTTCGCCGATCATAATTTTTTTACACGATTCTCATTATTTTTATTATAATAATCATCAAAATTACATTTAATTAAGACAGTCGCCGCGGTACGGGCGCGCGGTGAGCGATCGAGTGAGGGGGGGTTACTTCGGCATGTATCCTGGATAATGTGGCCCGGGTTGAGGTTGTGATCTCGTCCCGGTAGCGTACAGCTGCTGCTGGAAATTGTGGAATTGCTGAGCGTAATTGGGGTCGGCCGTGCTAGGCACTACGAAGTTCTGCGAGTTCTTGAAATTTCCCGGGCCCCCCATCGACGCCGGAAGGGGCTGGGAGGTGTTCGGGGCGCCCATTCTCATCGGACCGCCCTTCATCATGGCGGGCCTGAAATTCGGGTTGCACATCATGCCGGGGTTGGGGCCCATTCCTCCCGAGAAGGGATCGGCCATTTTGGGGGGCGAGTTGAAGCCTCCGGGATAGTGGGGCATCCTCAGCATCCCGGGGCCGCCTCGCATGGGTCCCATCATGGGGCCCTGTGGCCGGGGGCTCATCGGGACCATCTGATCAGACATGTCCATTCGGGGGCCCATTCCCGGCGACCCGTTGTGACCCATCGGTCCGCCGCAGGGTCCTCCGGGGAAGTACTGCATGTTCATGTTTCCTTTGGAGGGGTCCATGTGCATTGGATTTGTAACTCTTTGAAGAAAATCTAAGCTCGGGGGGACGCGAGGGCCGGCACTGCACGGCAGCTGAGGCCTCGTAGGCAGGTACTGTATCGTGTTGGGGGCGCTAGCTTTCACTTGCACGTTCGCTCCGTTGAAGGGGGGCATCTTGCCTCCCATCCGGGGTCCCATCATGGACGGGTCCGGTCCCATCTGTCCCATAGGACCGGCGGGCCCTCCGCCCATCTTCGGGCTCATATTCATTTCAGGGGGGAAGTCTCCGGGACCCATCATGCCATCCATCGGACCCATTCCAGATCCCATCTGCTCCATATGACATCCTGAAATCATGTTAAATTTTATTTTACTTATCTATAAAGCATTTATTAGCGCAACAAATAATTCTCGCCTCAGCAAAACATTCACTTAGTATTTCCACGAGCGGTAGCTTATAAAATAATAAGGAGTATAAATAAATTTTTAAAAATTCTCTAGTTTCTGTCAATTATTTAAAAAAATATTTGGACGCAGGTGACCCATGCAATTAAGGTAAATTATGGATATATGGTCATGGGACAGAATTTTTGTAAAGATTTATGAAAAATAAGCACATCAAATGAAATATATGTAAGGCTTACGATTTTCCTGAAATGTTTCGTCTTTAATTTTTAAATTTATTATAATAGAAGATCTTAAGAATAAATACTTCGCAATAAGTATGAAATCGAGTTGTTTTAATTTACAGGAGCAAAAATGCAACCACATACTACACAAATAATAATATTATACAGATAGAAACAGTCACATAAGTTTATTATTTGTTTAAAATAAAATCAGTAATATTCTTCAGATTTAATCATTTTGATTCCACATTTTATATTAATCCACAGGAACTCAAAGAGTAAAGTCAAAACATAAAATTATAAGCCAGTATGTATAAATTTTTTGAGCTTAGCTCGAGAGGATTGGGATTCTGTCCCGTGACCATATATCCATAATTTACACAATTAAATACAAAATTGAACTTATATTTGAATTTATGATTTTTGTTTAAGATGGCGGAATGGAACCTGTTGCAAATCAAGAACTTATTGTACATGTTTGTTTACGATAATAAATTCAAAAAAAAACAATTGGTAAGTCAAGTGGATGTTACATAATATTTTATTTATAATAAGCTAAATAAATTACAACTTTTGATTAGTGCGAAATTTGTGGCTGCTTTTGTTGTTGTTGTTGAAGAACACTGTTTAGATGATACAAGAACTGGATAAAAATCCCTTTCAATAGAAGCAAGTATATCGTCAGATAATGAAACTCACCCATATCCTGCATCATTAGGCCCGGATGATGATGCGGATGCGGATGGGGATGGGGATGAGGATGTGGCGGTCCCCCTGTCAATTGCTGTGACATTTGTGCCAGAGAAGAAATGGGATCAAAGCTCGAGCCAGAACCCCCGACTCCGCCTACTCCACCTCCTACAACACCACCTCCAGGCGCTAATGGGGCATGTTCTCCTCGACCCATGCCGCTGCCCTGTGTATAAAAATGGGAACGGTTACAGATGAATGTCTTTAATTTATATATAAAAAAAAAAAGGTAACTTTTATTTACGGTAACTAATTAAATATATTAGCTTGCAATTAATTTGATTAATGAAATACAACAAGTTCGAGTCAATTTCACCAACGTAATAAAAGAACACTTTTTTGCTAATTTTGATGAGAAAAGAATATTTTCTTCCAGTATTTGTAGTCTGTTTCACCTTTAAATACCAAGCCAATTCCATGGATTTTTGCCACAGGCCACCATTTTCAACCATTGATTTTTCCATGCAAATGCCATGTAACATACTAGGAAAATCATTTTATACCCGACTTATTTATGGTTATGAAAGAAAAGTAAAAAAAATTATCAAAAGTGTAAGATTTAAAAAATGTTTCCAAGGATATTTACGATAATAAAGTGCAAGCCCTAGTGACTTCTGTTTGCTTAACCTAAAATAAAATAAAAACGGCTAAACATATCGATATTTTAAGGGTTTTAGGTTTCATAGAAAATACGATATTTATTTATAAATAAACTCATAGAGGCGTTTGCATGCCTGTACACCGTGGCGTATGAACAGTAAAAAACAAAATAAAGACATCAAAAAATATCCTTATCCATTCAATACTCACATCAGGTCCATTTCCGGGTATTGATCCAGGATTTTGCATTCCTCCAGTGGGGCTGTCATCCATACCCCCTTGCATCTTTTGTCCCATGCCCATCTGTCCTTGATTGCTTCCGGGTCCGGATTGATTAGGTCCAGTGGGCCCTTTGCCTCCGTGACCCATCATGATAGGGTGCCCGGGCGAAGTCATCGAGGGGATGTTACCCTGGACGGGCTGACCGGGTTGACCGGGGGCATATGGCCCCTGGCTAAGATTCTGCGATGGAGTATTCGGTCCCATCGAGTCTCTACCCGGTGTTTTTGAGTTTGGATCTTGTGATGATCTATTTGACGATGGACTAGGTCTCTGTTTGTCACCTATGGGTAATCAATAAAAAACGATAAATAGAATAAAAATGTCAATGGTCTTTTTTGGCAGAAAGACATTATATTTAAAAAGAAAAAAAGATAATTCATATGATGAGTGAAACCGGTCCTGATCTTGATAGTAATGATTATGGCAGTAGTCTACTGCAGCGATGACGAACTAATGAATTACAGAATCAATGATCTGCGAGACAGTTCCAACTGTCAAAATAATATTTCATCAAAATCCAATTTAGTAATTAACAAATCAATGACTAACCAGGCGTAATGTTAGGGTTAGGCGTCTGTGGGTTATTTGATCCGGGGAACCCTGGACTGTGGTCCAAAGAGTATCTGCCGGCTCTATCCATCATTCCGCCGCCGTTGCCTCCGCCACCGCCCGAATGACTCTCAGGCGTACCGGGCATCATTCTACAACAAAACAAGCCGCAGGTTATCAATTGTCTACAAACACTTTCTCAAAAAGAAATCACACCGCGTCCTGGCAATTTAACGATAACATTTATAAATTGATGGTTCTATTTACCCAGGTGATTTTTGATTTGAAGGCGGACCATCTTTGAGCGATGTGTTTGGTTGTTTCTGGATCGTCAATTCTTGTCCTGAAATTTTCAACACATTTTATTTCAGCAAATAGGTATGTCAGATTAATATATTTCATTCTTAAAATAGACCCGGAAAAGAAAGAAAGAAGTGAAGATTGTTCTACATGTAAGTTAGCATGTCTAAATTCAACAGACTTTTTCACTGGTAATCAGGAATAAAATATTTCTAACAGATGAGGAATAAAATATTCATCATTACATTCTCAAATGCTCATTCAACTTCGTCATTTAGCTGTCCAGAAATGTTTTAGTTCTGTATTTATTTTGAACGAAATGAAAACAAAAATTCAACTAGTTTCTCGTATATTTTTTTCTTTCATTGCCGATCATGGTAACGACTGGATTAAGTCCATTTATACTATTGCTGTAAGAATTCTATTTATCACATTTTAACGTGGTGATTAACACAGCAGACAATGTGGGGAGCATCACTTGTTTGTGAAATGAAGTCATATTTTGTTTGAAAATAGTTTCAACCAATAGGTAATTCTAAGTGGAAATGATGATTACAATTTTCATTGATTACCTCATAAAGAAACAATGGAACCTAAACATATAACTATTTAGTAATTATTTAATAAAGGTGACATATTATACTTCAATTTGTCAAATGTTCTAATCCAGTCGTTTTGGAACCATCGGTGCATAAATAGTCATTACTTATTTTATTTCACATGTAGAATAGTACAATAGCCTACCTACATCTAAACAGCATGCAATGTTTGATTGAAAAGGGAAATAATATAGATGCAACATTGAAATAACAAATCATGCGGTAAAAATGTTGCTGGGGTGTAAAAAAAATATTATATTGTATGTGCCGGCCACTGGTACCTTTCAGGACGACCACCCAGTAAGTGGAACTGTATATTTGCCTAACGCACTAGTAATAGTCCACATAATAGTAATATAAAATAACTTTGCTTATTCCACGTATTGTGCTACTAACTGTGACACGTGTTTCGCCTCTTTCAGAGGCATCTTCAGACTTACTATCGCAAAGTTTGCTTAAGTAATGAAGCAAGATTGATTCTAACATTTTAAATTATGAAATTAGAAAATGGATTTCGGGTTTTTTTCCTTCTAAAGGAAACAAGAAAGGCGTGATAGAATCGAAACAATGTAATCAGATAATGATACTAATGAGGTGCAATCAATCAGATTGGAATTTTTCCCATATAAGGGAAGCAAGAGAGTGGGTTTTAGAATCAAAACAAAGCAAACTAATAAACACAGTTATGAAAAATTACACAAAATATATCATTTCTATTGTAAAAATATATATATCTCGAGCTTGCAATTAATGCTCTCCATTCAGAAATTAATATACATTATTTTACATTCAAAGTTCTATATAATTTTTGTATTTACCCTAAATAGAACATTAGCAAATAAAACAATATCTTCCTAGCACTCACACCAATCTGCATACAGACAACAAATCTGCTTGAAGTTATGGAAATCTATTTGATTCGGAGTTTTGCCATTTGTCACGGATATACAATTGCTAACCCAGTTGCCTTTAACCACTGCTATGTCAGCGTTTCCCTGGTAACCATGTTTTTATGTTGAAGATTTTTTCAATATGTAAAAATTATTGTTCTTCTGCATCTATTATTGAAACCAATAAACCTTAGTTCTTAAATTTTTTGTAATATATAAAAAATAATCTTTTTTATAAAACAATGACTGATGTGTGAAATTCCATAATTTGGTTCCAAAATGACAGATTTGGCCACAACTACTAGCTTGATATTTTTGCAAATAAAATTTTACGATATGTAACATTTTACAATAGAAATGACGATATGTAAATTAGACAAATCATTCTGTAGGTTTACGACTATAATTATTTCCGTTTCTTGGGAGAGATATCAAGTAATATGTGTTAAGCCCCGTGAGGCAACAAAAAAAATGATAACATGGGTTTCTGGCCGCCCTGGAAGATTCCATTCTACGCGGTACTCCGGTTACCTTCAAAAGTGTTCAAGTACTGAATCTTCTGTGGAGAGGGAACCGGCATAAGGTTGGCTTCTTTGCCCGAGACGCCACCCTGCTGCAGGCTGTGTTGTTTTTGTTGCTGGGCAGCTAAACTTTGGAGTGTTTTGACAAACATCCCTTCTTCTGACCGGCGGAAGTGAATTTTCATCACAGTGTCCGATTGGGACGGTCAGGCCATATTTTAATTAAGTAGATATTTTTTTTGCCCGTTGATTGGTATTCATTTTGATTTATTTCATCGGTATCGCATAATTTTCACAGGGGACGGCGCCAAGAGAGATCCATCCGACGAAAGAGCGATGCAGATATAGCCGCCGTTTGTGGAAAGAGAGGTTCAGATGTGGCCGGCACACGAGTGAAGAAGAGGCAACACACACACAGGCACACACACACAAAACGGAAAAGAAAAAAAAAACAAAATAAAATTACTAAATAGTAATAAAATATTTTTTAAGTTATAAATATCAACTGACAAAAAAAATAGCTTTTAAAATTATAACATAGCGTTAAGTGTTTTGTAAAAGGAGCGCATGAACCATTTTTAGAAAATCAAGATTTACATCAAAAACGGCATTTTTCGAATCATTTAAGGTTTTGTAATAAACTTTTTGGTAATTTTACAATCAACCTTAGATAATTAATAAAGCAATGTGAAGAGTTGAAAATGTTCCGTCCACAAAATAGCAAAATTGGTAGGTTTGGCTTTATTACAAAACACCGACAATATAATTTAAGCACTATCTTTGACATGATGATAAAAAGAAAATCTATAGTATGTACACAATAATATTCATGCTAGTTGAAAAAATGCAACAAAATTGTGTGAAGCTAAACAATATTATTATAGGTAAAATTAATATTTTCTTAAGTAAATAAAAAAAATATATCTGAAGACAGGGGATGAGGGCTTCCAGCAGGGAATTTCCAACAAAATGTCAGTCAATATTAAATTACTTGCTACATGAACGAAAATTATCGTACGTACTTACGTTACAGAGATGATTAATTTTTCTTAATACAATACTTTTACAGACATCACAAAAACACAATACTCAAAAAAAAAAAAAGATTTCCAGTTTCCTCTACATCCCCTACTCCTCCATTACTATTTAAAATTTCTACGAATAAGAAAAAAAAAACTAACCGGGTCCTCCATCCATGGGGTTCTTGGGGAGTCCTTTGTGTGAGTTAGGTCCCCCTTGTCCAGGGGGGCCCTGCTGTTGCGGCTGTTGTGAATTAGGTCCTTGCTGCTGGCCCGGTCTCTGTGGTTCCCCGCATTCGGCGGGGCTGTTCAGTGCCGAGCTGGCCCTCGAAGCCTCCGCCGACATGGGCATTTGTATATTTGAGCATTGACTCGGAGATTGGGTAGCTGATTGAATGGAAACAAATTTTGAATTTCATGCGGGTGTCTTGTGTATGCATATATATACATATATCTGAAACTCAAATATTTTATCAATCTCTAATGGCCATCTTTACAGCTGGTTGAATCATGTTGATCAGCATATTCCCATGCTCCCATGTGTTCCAGCGTGTAATATATCTCTATATATATAAAAATCTCGACACAAATTTTTGTCGTCGAACTCCTCCGTAACGGCTCGACCGATTACTATGAATTTTTGTATGTGTATTGGTTAGATATGAGAGAAGGTTGTAAAATATATTTCATTCCGCTAGGTGAAGGATGTTCCTATCAGGATTTATTTTTTCAATATTTCTGACATCCGTCGTTTTATTTATGTTGTTGAATCACAGATGGCGCTACGTGTGCTACATCGCGCACGTCAATCTTGAAATTTCATTTGGCATTTGTTTTGTGCGAACAAAGTGCGTGTGCGGCAAAAAAATATGAAGGAAAATGATATCTATATTAAAGTATTAAAACATCTCATTTTGATTTTTGCACATTTATTGAACTAAATTCATTTTTACATAATATAAAACTGAATTTAACTAAGCTAATGAGTTAACACATCTTTTAATTCTGAGGCGGTACGAAGTTCGCCGGGTCAGCTAGTAATAATATATATTTCTGGAAAATTGGCAAATAACATTTCCTACTTTTTCCAACACTTAGTTGAGTTAGGGTAGATACAGTTTTATGTGGATTGAGTGCTATTTGCAGAACATGGAATGTTTTGTTTTCTATACCCTGTGTGCCATCGGAGGGTTACAATGACAAAGTTATAAACTGTACTTAGATAAAACTTTAAACGATTAATTTTTTTGTTAATGTGAAACTAATAGTGAGTGTGTGTGTGACCACCAAAAATCGCTGATAGATGTTTGAAGTACCTACACATAAAGAAATGGCTTTATCAAATCACAAGCCTGGCAAAAGATAATAGACAACGCAACAGGTGTGCTGCCATAACAATCGAAGGGTTAAGGTTAATACTTGAATATTTTTTTCCACAATTACATTTAAAAAGAAACATTTGCAAGTTGGTCTACTAAAATAATGTGTAAAATAATAAGCATTTCATCTTGCCGACAGTTTTCAACTATCAAACAAATTGTATGTCCGTGGCAACCTCGACAAAGAAAATGAATGGGGTAAAGGATGACATCATATACAGCTGTGCTTACCTATAGGTACAGAGGCAGATCTATGAAGAGGGGAAGCACCATAGGGGTGAGGTGGAAGACAGCCGCCAGATGATACGCCCCCTCGCTCACTGCACGGAGACTTCACCTGACCACCTGTTAAGACATAATTCAGTTTAATTCTAGAAAAAATATTTCACATTCAATAAAACACCTCTTGATTTATCTGATACTTGAGGCACAAGACTACAGTTTTGGACTGTTTTTTTTTTTTTTAATAAATCATTTCCGCTCCTAATGTGGAGCATATGGACTATTATAGGAGTTGTGGGATGGGTGTGGGATGAAATTATAGACAACACACGACATCCATATTTCTATATATAAATCGATTTAAAAATGAACTACCCTGACTGAGATTCAACCCTGTGAGATCGGCAATAGAAGCAAACAATGTTGACACTTTTTTGATAGTCTACGAGGTCCACTCCCAGTATGAAGCATATGGATGGATAGTAGAGCATCTGAATAAAAGTTGTTTTAGGATCTAAACCTCCCTTTTTTGAACAGTGTAAAGATACAAATATGGAGCTAGGTTTATGATAGGACTCATATTTATCTAACTGCTCTCACGGAGTCCATATATTTAAAATATGTCCGTAAATTGTTTCAAAAATTTTCAGACCCCACAGTTTGAACAGTTTTAAAAGCATGTTTGGATGGATATTAATTCCCATGCCTTTTTATTGCATGAGGATATCATCCCTAAGGTGAGAAAATTATTCTGTAAAGGGATTAAAATGGATATTCAATGTTCAATTTCAAATAGCACGAATAGAAGCACTTCTACACTTCTAGATAGGAGAGCATAAAATCATTTTTGAATACGAGCAGGATAATTTAAACACATATACATACCCCCCATTTCCCCATCCATGTTGGGTTTGTGTTCATGGTCAAAGAATTGATGTTGAAGCTTTTGCCAATCGAGATCTGCCCCGCCAGGACTCCTCGGACTTCTCATTCCCAATTTGTGAACATCCACAACACCACCACCCATCTGCAACAAAACAATTTAATAAAACTTACTTTCAATAACTGCCGATTATTTAGACTAAGCCAGTGATCGCCAAACAGTCGCTCGCGAGCTACCGGCAGCTCGCGGTGGCATTTTCAGTGGCTCGCGTATTTGAAGTATATTTATAAATTTGCCTAGGATCAAACTTTATCAATCGTTTGGGCGCGAAAACAGCAGTCTTGAAAAATTTACATTTATAATTTAAATATCTAAAAAAAGTGTGGCAAAATGACTGGATATTATCATACATATTAAGTTTCTAACTCTATTTCTATATATTTAGGTAAAAAAATCAACATGTGATGTGTAATGATTCCTGACCATTACTTAAGGGAAATCAAAATTCTGCATTGAACTATTAAAAGTGAATTAAAAATAGTTTTTATGCTTATATGCTTAAATGATTATTTGGTAGAAAGCCCTTATATATAAGTAGCTCATCAGACCATTTCAATTTATGAAAGTAGCTCACATCCTTATTGAGTTTGGAGACCACTGGACTAAGCCAATATGCTTTCAATGTGGAGCAGGAATCTATTTACGATTTTTTTTTTTACAAGAACTTATTTGAACATTCTCGAAGACTGAGGAAGACACGGCAAGCACTTTTCAGGTGTCAGCTGACAATTTTTGGTGGAAAGGCATTATATTTAAATAAATAAAACACAATTTTTTTGTACTTGCTTCCATATATATTCCCTAAAGATAGAGGCCAGTTTCACTCATCCGATTATTCCGCACAGTTCTAATAAAAATCTTTACACAGATGGGGTGAATCTTGATGAAGCTTACAGCTGGAACGTATTACATTAGGAAAACTATTTTTACTTATGGCGGTATTTTAAACAATGATAAAGGTTTATTTTCTGATTTAAATGAGCTGCTAAAATTAATATGTAAAGAATGTTAATTATGCTAGGTTCAAGACCTGATTATTCCTGCTGTAAAATAAATTATACACTGTTTTTCAAAAATTATTCACATTGGTATATACTTACATTTCTTCTCTGTGGGAAGTCATCACACATAGGTCCTGAGATTCCCATATGATGATCGGGGGGTCCTCCACCACATTCTCCCATTCCTCCTCCATCCATCATTATGCCACCTTACAAACATAAATACATTTCATTTTACAACATCAAGAAATGAGCTCCGATTAAAATCTACCGTTGACATTTGTAAAAGAATTTATATCTACTTACCGTTCATTGAATTCATGCCGGCTCCGGGCATCATCCTCGGTCCGCCCATCATACAAGGTTTCATGCCACCCATAGGGTTGCCTACTCGCTGAAGATAAAATACGTATTTAAATAAAGTATATTCATACACAGCAAATAGTTTATAGATTTATGTCATAATAAAATATTTTTGTTAATAGCAAAAAAAACTCACTCCCATATGTCCTGGTCCCGAGCAAGGTCTGTTCATATGCATATCTCCACACATTGAAGGCTTCATGTCACGTGACCCGCAAGCTGGATTTGACATACCCTTCATACAAGGGCCCATTCCCATGCCCATTCCGGAACCCATGGGGCCATTCGGGCCCATCATCCCGTTTGGACCCATCGGTCCGTTTGGTCCCATATTCGACATTGGACCATTAGGACCCATGGGTCCGTTCGGTCCCATTTGAATGTTGCCACCCATAGGCCCGTTAGGCCCCATAGGACCGTTAGGCCCCAAGGGGCCGTTGGGTCCCATAGGTCCGTTGTGTCCCATTGGTCCGTTCCCACCCATAGGACCGTTTGGACCCATTGCACAGTTTGGTCCGTTCGGTCCCATGGGACCCATACTGCCGGGTCCCATCGGACAATTCGGTCCCATGGGGCCCATTTGATTGGGGTTGAATCCCATGTTAGGGTTCATTCCAGGGCCTCCGGCATTGGAATTCGGAGGCATTTGATTAGGATTATTGTTCATCGGGCTTTGTTCATTTGGGTTTTGATTGGGGTCCATCATGGGGTTGGCATTAGGGCCGTGGGGCCCGGACTCAGGAAAGAGCATCTGTTGCATTTTTCGTATTGTTGCAAGTTGTTCTTCTCTATGAGCTCTCTGTTGCGGGGTAAGATTTTCATCAGGGATTTTTACACCTACAATTGAAAAGATATGAATAACAACACGAAATTATCAAAATACACCAAGTAAATCTATGGAAATCTACAAGAAATGAATAACACCAACTGAAATCATTCTAAATATTTTTATGACAACACATATTTTGTGGTTATTTCACTTTCATGATAAATAGATTAAATTCATCAGCATCAATGTTTGAAGGTTTTTTTTTTTTGAATAAGATTAATTAAGTTGAACAGTTAATCATTTTTGATTAACCTTTTTAGATGATTTGCCTATAATACTCAATTTGAACACAAAATTATCCGCATGCAACACTTTTCTACATCAACTTTTTATCAGTTTGCTCAATATACCAAGATCTGTTGTCATTCGCCCTTTTCCAAATACAAATCCCTAATATATAAATTATCAATACAAATCAGACAGACAGCAGATATCAACTTCTGCATGTGTCTCCATATGTGACCTATGCCTGCACTTTGACTTTGGTTTGATAAAATATATAATACAATAAAATGCACACGTGTTAGTTATAAATGTGACCAACGTGAATCTTGATGATGCGAGTTGAGGAGTCCTGGGTGATTCGTCAGGAATCGGATGAGGGGCGTCCCGTGATATGAGCCTGAGTCCGTTCGGCAGCATGACAAAATAACATACAGGAATATCTTTCTCATTTTATAATAGCAAAAATTTTGAAAAATATATTTTGTTAGTAAGGATATTGATGAATAGTAAATATTCATTATAATACAATGTTTTTATAAATTTATACATTTATCTACTCGCTTCCTTATTAACCACCGTTTTGAATTCAGCATTTATTATTTTTCCCAAGGTTTAAATACAAAACTTATTAAAATAAATAGAGTAGCATAGCCGGGAGATTAATAAGGCCCAAGCTATCTTATTACAAAAAAATTGCAACGAATTGACAATAGCACAAAACTGACCTTGCAAATTAGGTAGCTTCAACAGATCGGCCGGACTGCCGCCCCCTCTGCCCCCTGAGCAATCTCCTCCAGGCCCTGAGTTATGGTTCGGTCCGCCAGGTCCCTGGTCACTCGGCGGCCCCCCCATGTGCGGTGCGCCATTGTTATTCGGGCCGGTCGGTCCCCCGTTATTTGGTCCGGATGGCCCGTTTTGATGCATAGGGTTCTTTTGGCGGAAAGTGGGACGCATCATTCCACCCGGTGAATACTTATAGAACAGAGAAATTATTTTTGTGAAATAAAAATCTATTCAGTTACAGCCAACAATTTACGGCATTGAAAATATTGTAGGCATTAAAAAAAACAATTACTGAAAGGTCATATGGACTTTTCTACTAGAACTATTTACCCTACGAAAAGAGTAGGGATAGAAGTATAGGACAGGGACAAGATTAGTAAACTTTGAGAATACACCTGATTTGAAGAGAGGTGTGAATAGTCTACCTAACATTGAATGATACTTGTTAAGGTAAAAAAAAATGAAATTTTCTTGAAATACAAGTGGAACTAATTTGGCACAACAAACTTGTTTAAAATGTTGAGAAAGATTCAGTACATTTGTATATATATTGTTAAAATTGAGGAATATAAACAAACCGTATCCCATGGCATCTCTCCATCTCCCATGGCATCCATTCCCCCGCAGGGTCCGTTGTTTCCAGGAAAGCCGTCCATAGGTCCCATCCCCGGACCCATTTGCCCCATCTGCCCACCGCCCCCTTTCATCATCATCATTTGCCCTTGCGGTCCTCCCATTCGCCCTCCCGGGCCCATCTGGGACATAGGGTTTGGTCCCATTTGCCCCATGCCGCCGGGACCCATTTGTCCCATGGAGTTGGGACCCATCTGTCCCATTGAGTTGGGCCCCATCTGTCCCATAGAGTTTGGACCCATTTGACCCATCATCGGTCCCATTTGACCGTGATTTGGGCCCGACTGCATCATTCCTGACATAGAGACAGGACCCCCGGAGCCCCGGATCGCACCTCGATTTTTAACCATGGCTAAGTTATTTAACCACTGCGCCGGGTTTTGTTTGTTGAACTGGCCCATCTTCAAAGGATGTTTCTATAAAAGCAATATAATAACAAATTCAATTCAGATTAACGTCAGCAGCTGAATAAAAATCCATCGTCGAAACACAAAAAATAATAATGCAACATGTAAATAAGTAATATAGTAAATCTTGAATTTAATATAACTAACTAAGTACCTCAAGATATTTTTTGGTTCCAGGTTGAGCACAATGATATGCAATGATGGACTGGAAATGACCCTGAAGAACGGCTTCGGCCCCTTTGTTGGCCAGTTGAGTTGAGAAAACAAATATCTGCGACTGCTGCTGGGAGTACTGCATCTGCCGACACAGAAATGCATCACACATTAACCTCAATCATTATAACAATCTGATGGAATTAATCCTAGTGATCGAATGCCGTTGAATAATTTCATATTTCAATTAAATAGAAAGATTAGAAATCGATGAGACCTCCATATTGCTGGGCTGCTTGGAGATGACGTTTGATGGAAGAGGTTGCACTCCCTCGGGAGGACGGCAACCCTCTCCGCCGCCTGGTCCCCCTCCCCGCTGACAACTATCCTGTAATTGAAAAACCCAAAGCATCACTGATAGAACACAGATATATTCAAATGGTGTATGGGAAAATTTTACATCCATCTGTATTGCATTGAATGAATTTTATCTGCTAACCTGCATTGGCATGGGAGGGCCTCTTAAGCCTGTCTGCGGGTCCAGGATGTCATTAGAGTCTGATGAGAGTCGTTCTGATTTTAAAGAACCTGGACCAACCATGTCGCACGAAGGAGATTTTGTTGGATCACCTAAAAACAATTTCATTAAATTTTAAACTATGCTACGATCCATTCAATATATGGATAACATCTTATGAAGAATCAGATCCTACCTTCATTGTCCATGAGTCCATCTATTTCAGTTTTTATATCAGGTGTAGGCATTTCAGTGTTACTGTCGTCTCCCCTGTCCCCTCGTTCCTGTTTTACTCGGGGTGCTTCTTCTTCCTTGACTGGGATACCCCCGCCACCTGTTCGGGACGCATGGCCTAAAATAATATTTATTTAAATATTTATTCAACAAATAAAATATGTTCAGCTGAATTATATACAATAAAACAACTGATGAGTTACATTCGACAATTACAAAATCACGCAAATTGGTTTGTCACATATTTCTGACACTATTAATTGGTTTCAAGGTTGTGTCTTGTAAGTCATCGGTGCTAGTAAAAAAGTTTTTTGGAATATCTCGAAAATAAAAGCTTAAAAACTAAAATGAAGCAGGGAAGCAAAATTTCATGCTAATCACGGGACAAAATGAATTCAATGTATGTAAAATGGAGGTTCTTGTATGTATATGTTCTAATTATAGCATTGGATCATTATTTTCACGATTTATATTAACACAAGCGTTCAATGCTGTGAAGAAATGTAAAAACTATTGTTTGCTTTTAGCTGGTTTTCAATGGACTGTAGGTTTAATCCACTGAGGGTCAAGCAAAATAAGCTACCTAGTTCCTAGGAATTATCTAATATGAAGAATAAACATTTAATAAATTCTTGTATATGAAATAATTATTACAAAACTTTCTCACCGGCATCAGTATCAGGGATCTCTTCCTTGATGTTATTCCTGTTGCCGCCAACCTTGTCGCCCTTATCCTTTATCATTCCTCTGCGTGCCTTCGCCAACTTGACTGCAAACAAAATATAAAACACAATAATTACAGCACTGTGTGTATATATATATATATGTATTTTAATACAGAATGTTCATTTTGAACACTCTCAACAAAATAAAAGTCTCCTCCAGTTATTCTCAATATGTACATTCCTGGATAAACATAGCAAATATGAATGATGAAAATCGGCGTTGGTATGAAATTAAAACTTTATATATTTATAACGACTACTATTTAATAAAATCGATGTATATTGCAGATTAATTGGGCACAAATTGCACTGAGCAGATCATTCTTTTGGTTACTGATGCCAGTGTGTTGAATATGATGGTATTACATATTTTTGCAGGAGAAAATAATCATTTTAGTATCATATAAGAAATAACATTGATTAAGCGAAAGGTTATATTAGAATAACACATTATACATTCAGATGGTTTGATTTTAGGAGCGGCTGTCAATAAAAGATTTAATAAAAAAATAGAACATGTGTATTTCGTTTGTGAGTAAAACGTAAATTTACAATAAATTCATATGTATCAGGATGAATTATTGCATTGTGATTGGAATTATACAGAAGTATTCTAAAAATATAGTCGGTTATGTCAATATTATTTTCCTGTAATAAAAAAACCCAAAAATTAACTGTAATGTAATATACATACCATTGAAACATGGTGTTTTCTTTAAATAATATATCAGCAGACCTTATAGGTGCTAAATTTATTCATTTTTCTAATGAAACAATTGTATATGCAGGTTTCAGTAATTTTGGGACAGCTGCCAAGACTTACTGCTAAATATTTTGTAATAAAGATACTTCTAATATTAAATGTAAATCATTTGAATGAATTTAGAGCTGTTGCTATAATTAAATATTAGCTTTTGCACCTGCTACATCACGTATTCTTAACACCAGGTAGTTTCTATAAAAAAACATCAGGTTAAGATTACTGCATAAACAATGAGATGTGCTTCAAATATAATCATTTTTCAACCTGAAAGCACATAAACACAGGCATGGTGTGTATTTAATTCACATTTACAAACAGTATTCGAGTTGACTATATGATTAAATTTCAATTTATCGCTTTTAATAATTATATATAGGGAAATATTATCGAGTTATGCGATGAAAACAAAAAAAAATCGGGATCGCTGACATTTTTGTTTATGGTACATTGACATTATGCAGACTCCTTATTTCGATAACTGGCGCGGTTATATCGCTAATCCTACATTATTCACTGGAACACGTGGAATAAAATTTGATTGAAAACAAAGTGAATTAATGCTGATAATTCTTTATTACCTGATTTATTTTCTTTCTGTCAGCATCAAATACAAATCTCTATGAACAACATATGCACACACATGGATACCGCAATACTTACAAACAAAATGTTGCCGAGCGAGTTTGCTCCGATACAATTGCCATTGAAAAAAAAATCATTGTAGACGATAATGATATATTTTTTTTAGATACTTTTTAGATACATTGTCATTTATGTCAGCTCCCTATGTGGAGCATCATGGAGTTGATCTCAACACAAGTTTTCCACGTGAGCTCCTTGTTACTCAGTGTTTCAATCTCTCTTTTTCAAAAAAAGTAAGGATACCTAGATAAATTGGGTTAGGCTAGTGGATCACTCTAGCTAAGCTTTATTTTTAGGATTGAAGCAAATAGTTTTCAATATGTGCTTTTTTTAGAAAACATGAATATTTGTGATGACCAAAAGTCTTTTCCAGTATTCGGATCTTATAAATGAGGAAGAGCAAAATAATACACTGACGTCGAGAAAGTGCTGTTTTTTTTTAATTTCCATTTTTTTTACTCGCACAGTATAATATTTTGTATGTCGGTAATTATATATATGTATGTATGAAAACGAAGTTTTAATTTATATTCATTCTTTCTTTTTCTTCGATAAATAAATTTTTAATTATTTTTTATGCATTGATGAAATGATGTCATCGAAGATTTAATTTATTCATCAATTTGATGCCTGTAATCTTATTGAACCGATAATAACATTGAATTAATTCGTATGTTATCAATCATCAAAGAGTTCAAAAAATAATTTTGTATTGGTATCAGAAACAATAATTACTGGATATTTTAAGATTCAACAATAGAGATTTATTATTATTGTCAGTGACATATCGTTATTATTATTTATATTTTCGACTGACAGTGATTGGGTAGTTTAATCTTTCATAATATATTACATGTAACTATTTATGTGGTTTTTTAATGTTACCTTACGCATGTGTTTCAGATTAATAAAATATAATCAAAATAATTCTACACTAAAAGAGTCATTTCCTTGAAAATAAAAATTTAAAAACATGAAAAAAACATTTACTTAGTAAACAGCAGTATTTTTGTTTTATTGCAATACTGCGTTTGACAGAAACAAGAAAACACAACAGGCATCATAAATGTCTCTCCGGAAGATTTTCCTTAGAAATGACTTCTACAAATGATAGTAAAGATGTAAAAAATACAATAGAAGACGACGCCGAAAAAGGCAAACCTCAAATTGTAGATTTAAATAAGGTGAGATATTATTTCAAACATTTATATGAATATTTACTTCTTGACGCCGCGTACTGACTTACGTTTGCCTCACGTCCGCCATGTTTTGCTACCATAGAGGGTGTTGTTTTCTATTTCGGATTTCGTATGGATATCTTTAAGAGTAGTTTTAAATGGGCAATTCTATGAAGAAAAACATACGTGAGATGTATGCAACTGCACATATGCTGGTTTTATAATTTAAAAGTTTTTATGACGCCACTTAAAATGCTTTCAGTAATGTTTTGTGATGTGGTTTAGGGTACATGTCATTCGAAATTTTTCTGTTAGGACCCTTGAATTTGAGAAAAAATACCGATGAATCATCCTAATGGTTTCAAAAACGGTAAACTATTTGATATATCACCTATTGAATGTACAATTTTCTTTCTCATTTTTTAGTGAAACTTTTCTAACCACATCAAAATTATTGTACACTTGTCAAGTTGACAATGTACCATTTGTGAAATGATTTAAAAATTACATTAAAATGTTGTATAAATTCGTCTCGTTACGTTGTACAGTGGAATTGAGTTTTTTTTTAATATATATATAATGTATTTTGTTTGAAACAATGGTCAATGACACTTTATTGTAGGTGTTATACTTTTAAAATTGGAAGTTATGAGTTTTATTTTTAAGTGTCGACAGAATAGTTAAGGATATACATGCAGAATACTGAAGTCAACATTCTCATGTTATTAAAAGCATGATTCCTTAATCACGCACTGCGTTTGTCATATGGGACATTAATTTGCAGATGAAAGTTTATCCAATACTATTCTATTAAAAATAAAATATCACTGGTAGGCTATTTTAATGTCTGTTTTACAAGTGGTATGGGTCATATAGTAATCCACATAAAATTTCATGGGGTTATAGTGACAAATGTCATTTATGAAAAAGTCAGCACCAAGAGAAAGGGTTAATCTGTTTGTATCTAATTAATATCAACTGACCAATGTTTAACAATGAGTAAGTTGTCCCGGGCAAATTTTATTTATATCTAGACTGATATGAATTGGTGTACAGGGATAGTGAGTACTGTATAAGAACTGGTGCTATCACAATATGATGCTGTCCTATATGACCAATCTTTCAAGGGTATTCAAAGGACACTCATCGCAGAGCTACTTATATCACATTGGTCTCGAAATTTGTAGGCATCCACCACGGCAGATGAAAATTGTTCAAGTCTTAACTATCCGACTAGGCATAGATAGAGCAACCTACATCTCTATGCGAAAAGTATCGGTTTTACGGTTGTATTCGGTCCGGACCAAAAGCTACAGAAATTCAATGATCCCAACACCCAAAAATCAAAAAATTACAATGTATGTACATACATTAATGGGTCCAGTAAGCCGCTAATGAATATCCATAGGATAGGGGGGCAGATTATCTTGGATGAACCACGTGGTGGCTATAAAATGCTTGGTATAGGATGCGGAAATGGCAAGAGAAGATCAATTGATTCATGTAGGGCAGGAGTTCTTAACCTTATTGCGACTGGGCGCATTTGAGATTGAGGAGTATAGTGACGGGCGCAGACTGGATTTCTTAACAAACAAATCTGACGTACCTAGTACCTGTTTATTAATTTTTATGATTGTTTCCTGGGAAGCTTTACATATGTGTTACATTCATGTAATATTTTTTTTAATTTAGCTTTAAAATTAAAAAAAAAAACATACAGTTACATCAAAATAAAAACTTCTTTGAAAAATAATTTCAATAAATAAAATACAATTCTCATAATTTTAACTACAGCATATTTTCGTTTTCTTAAATGTTCGATGAAAAACGGTAAAGTGAAACCAGTTAAGAAGTACACAAGTTTTGTTAATTATTTGACCAGAGGTTAACAGACATTTAATTATTTATAAACATTATCTATTTGGTAACATTACAACACAAGACAGCAAACTTTACATTTGTTCTTATTTTAACTGTACTATTTTATTTTTACAGTCATCTGAGGGAGACAGTGCAACCTTGAAATCCTTGGACAGTTTAAATGATTTGGCGTTCCCTGCAAGGGCCAACGTCCTTTCAGCAGCATGGCGGGCTGCCTCTGTGCCACCGGGCTTACCAAATATTTTAAGATCCCTCTACCGATTCACCCTGATCGTCTTACTTCAGGTAATAATCTGTTGTCTCGGATTGGTTTCAATTTATGTAATCTGATAAGTAAACGCAGCCAATACATTAATTATATCATATTAATTAGGTGTACTGAAATGCTATCTATTGCAAAATAACAAACAAAGGAGCTGACACATAGTACATTTCCTAATAATAATAAATTCAGCAAATATTTATAAACAAAAACTCTTCATTGGATTCTAACCCATTTGACGTTAGATGAAAATGATGAAAGCAATTTTTGTCCATATACCATTGGAATGTACGTATCTACCGTTTAAAAGAAGTTGGGTGTTGTTTAAAACAAAATTGTTTTTAACACTTTTTCAGACCCTTTTAATTAATTTGGGAATTATTTTATGGCTTATTAGCAAAAGTACAAATTTGTGCACCCCGTAAGCATTGTATTAATAGCAAATACCATGTGTTGTTGCTATATTTTGCTTGTAATTTTCATACACCATATTGTGAAATAACTAAATACTAATAATTTAACCAATAAAGACTACTGTGAAAATTTAAAAAATCAGATTCATATAAAAAAAATATTTGGCATGCATGGGGTTTTAATAAATATCAACTTTTGTAGGATCAATGGCCGCGTTTAGACGATGCAGTCAAATCGGAACTTACAAAAGCACTAGAAGGATGCGCGGAAGCAGTGGAAAAAGAGGACGCCGAAGATGTAAACGCAAAAAAGATCCGGTATCTTCTGCAGACGGCCAAAGATCCATGGCACCATCCTGTTCTGCTCCAGATCATGCGAGGAGATCAACCCCAACCCCAAGATGGTAACTTTTTCATTGATTCTTACCTGTTTATTCATCATGTTGATTTTGTTGTTTCCTAATAATAATTGTCATGTGTTTTATTAGAAGTGTGGTAGTCGGTTACATAGGCTGGCTTTCAATTGGAATTGAATTGCTTGCTGGTGACTGAGGACAAGAATATTAGGGAGTGAGTGATAAAGAGTCCTCTATCTATTCAAGAATTAGATTTCGAAAACACTTTCTCTGTTTGTTTATGATGATACCAACTGTTTACATTTAAAATTGCAAAAGCATTTAGTCATGGTTACTCTTAAAAATTACTTGATCAATAAAAGCAACCCTCACTCGTGACATGTGTGTAGCTTAGAGGTCTGAACAGGCTGAAATTTAAAAATTCTACCCGGCCCGAGCCCGAAAATCTCCAACCCGGCCCAGGCCCGAATCCAACCCATTGTTACCCGGCCCGAC